>CM055728.1:9492795-9972291 GCA_029465975.1 Dallia pectoralis
TTTATATTGTGCTGAGCTATTACTGTGTGCAATAACAAATTACTTTGTGCTGTCCTGTTACTGTGTGCTATTATCAGTTTCACCAACTCATCCCAAGATCTCCAGCCCATCTCAAGTTGAACTTGGGCTGGGCTGTGGCACTCGGGCTGGGCTGTGGCACTCGGGCTGGGCGGTGGCACTCGGGCTGGGCCGTGGCACTCGGGCTGGGCTACTGCTGTGTGATATTACCATTTACCTTGTGCTGTTAATGTGTCCAGTCTTTCTGTGCTGTACTGTTAATGGATCTCAAGATGCTCTGTGTTTGGGTCCTCTTTTTCCCCAACTGTCATTAAATGGTTTTGGACAGACAGGTAATGGACACGGGCGCAGAGATTCGCTGAAATTCGAATGTTTAATAAGTCCAGGATAGGCGAGACAGGCACTGGTACAGCAAACTTCACAACACTTGAACAGAAAAAGAAAACCAAAGGACAAACTGAGGATTATGCCTTTAACAGGGACTCTAATAACTTAACACATGGAGCAAAACCTCCACTTTAAATTGGCCTCCCTTCTATTGTCACTTTAACGTGGCAAAAATCCCCTATTGTTTTCCGCCCCACAACCACAGCCTCAGCCCCAGCCTTACCCCCACCTTGGTAGCCGCATCTCTTTTCGTCGCAGGGCCTATTCAGGGCCTGTACTGCCCCCTCTGCACAGACCCACTGTCCTTTCCCTGGCGTTTAATTTGGGCGGTACACTCACGACGGAGATGCCCAATTTGTCCACACCTCCAGCAAACCGGGCCATTTCTGTTACTTCCTCTGTTACTTTTTCTGTTACTTCCTCCGTTCCACGTGCTGGGGGGAGGATGGGATGGATAGTGCACGCACCAGCTCGGTGATATCCCTCGCCCAACCCGGCATCTCCTCACGTGGTGCGCAGGCCTCCGTAGCTCTTACCGCCGCTGCCTCGCTGTGTTTTCTCCCCGTGGCCTCCTCCCAGATAATAGGGATAGAGGGCATGCGAGTTGAGTTCGGGCTCGCAGTTCTGGTGGAGACAGTGCTAGCACGAACCGGTCGCGTGCCAATTCGTCCTGTACCACCGGTGGTGTGTGTCCATATGCCCGCAGAGTCAGCCTCTCCACATAGTTGGCTAGCGCCCTCAGAGGTTCGCCTGGCATCCGCTGTCTACGACCTAGTGCAGACAACGCTAGTTCCCGATGCTTGTCTTTACCAAACCGCCGGTCGAGCGCGGCTACCAGCTCCCGGTAGCTCCTCCGCTGCACCGGCGTTAGCATTAGCAGACAGGCTAATAGTTCGAATTGTGCCCGAAAAGCCTCGAAATCGACGTCGCCACTGAACTTCGGGGCTTTAACTTTGCAACTAGCCGTCGCTGACAGGGTGCTGCCATCTTCGTTCTGGTAACTTCCATACCTCCTCACTCCGCTCCGCTGCTGCGCGTGCTCGTCACTGGCTCTCTTTTGCAATTCGGGCACCGCAGCTAGCGTGGCTTTTCCCAAGGTCCGATTTACCTCCTTTGTCGGGAGCCACAATGAAATACAGGGGTTTACTTCGCCTGCTTCCTCTTTAACTTTAACGTAGGCACCCTCATCACCCTGTGCCGCCATCTCCGTGTCTGGGATTCCACTTCGGTCACCAATGTAAAGTTCTCACGTAATTCAACGGAGACGGAGACACTAGTTCAGTTACTGTCTTTATTGATTAACAACCAGGTAGCTGTAGGCCACTGCCGACGCCTACTACTCCTAGTCTAAAGCACAATTAGCAACAGCTAATACAACCTGAACAGAACCACAGTAAGATTGACTGAACTTGTCACTTCGACAAAACGGAAGAGAGAGCTAGACACCTGTTTGACCCCCGACTTATAGGATGCTCCCTGACATGCCCCCCACCTCCCTCTGTCCAATGGGTCAGTTCCCCTCTCCCCTTCTCTCTTACCCACAAATACATTCCCCAACTCCAGGGTCGCTACAATATAAATAGATTTGTTTATTGGCCAATCATGCGCAAATCATTTGATTGTGCACGTCGCTTGTGATCTAAAATGTTTTAGCACTACATCAAAATAGGACATACAATTTGATGGATTTTCATTTATTCGATTTTAAGAAATTTAAACGCCATAGCCTGTGCATTACTTCCGTAGTTATAGCAGTCTTATAAAGTCGATCTTGGAACTCCTACACCGGTTAACCAATAGGATTTCTGATACCACTGTGACGTACTGTGGTTGACACCCTCCTCATTTGCCTACGGTTGAGGAAATACAGAAATAAATATATACGGAAATAAATATAAACGGAAATAAATGTCAACGGAAATAAATATAAACGGAAATAAATACTTACAGAAATAAATAATTACAGAAATAAACGTTTGTGAAAATAAATATGAACAGAAATAGGAACCGGGCTGGTCCCACTGGGGATTGACATCAGCTGCGGAGCAGTGATGCACTAGCTGCTGTTTTGCCTGGATTGCTGTTTGACTACGGTGCAATCAGAACATTGTGTTCACAACTCTACTCGATCGTTATATGTCCGTCCGGGACTTCTGTTCACGGCTGCCGGGCCATTACGGCCATACGGTCTGATGTGGAGGACCTCCAGTGTATGGGAGCTGATGTTTTAAACTGTTTGATTATAATTGGAGGGCTTGGCTCCTAATCATTTGGGTTATGTGTTTACATTTTCCTTTTCTTTTGTATGTTTTCGATTAAGTACATTTGTATCTATAGCTGCTGTTCCATCCGTGATCTTGGGGCATCCCATTTGATACACTAATCAAGCGTATACGTGTATATTTTTGTATTGCTGCAATTGGTACTCTAACATTCATTATTCCATTTATGGGGGAGTGCTGGCATTTATATCCCATTCTTCTAGGGTACGGCCCTCCGAAACCATAGCTGGTTCCGACCGGGAGAACGGGGTTATTTGGTGATTTAAATCATTTGTCCTATTATTCATTGTCAATATTATAGTGACCTTGTTGTGAGTAAATTTCTATTTACCGTGTGTGTGTTTGTGTCCATTCTAGTTGCTGAGAGCCGAAGGTGTGGTGGGGTGTCCGGGTGGTAGCTTCCCCTTCCTGCTTGCTGTGTTGTCTACCCGTCTTACTTGCCGTGTTCGTTGTGGTGTTTTCTGTCGTGTTTGTGTGTGTGTTCACGTGGGTGACTCTTCCTGGGATTCCTTCGTGCCCCTTTCCTCCCCCACCGGTAAGTCTCAGCGACTGGTATGAATGTGTCCCAAATGGTGTTTTAATTACTGAAATAAAGTTTGTTATATCTTTTAAAATTGCCGCCGCCACGACTACGCTCACGATGGCCGCCGCCACGACTACGCTCACGATGGCCGCCGCCACGACTACGCTCACGATGGCCGCCGCCACGACACCGCCCACGATGGCCGCCGCCACGACTGCGCCCACGATGGCCGCCGCCACGACGGCGCCCACGATGGCCTCCGCCACCACGTCGCCCACGACAGCGGACTCTGAGCCGCACAAGATGGCGGACTCTGAGCCGCACAAGATGGACATATTTCGGTGATGCACTTCCTTGTTTCACTTCCGTGTTTACGTTTGTCTCACGGCTGTTTGCACTTGTAATCACTGGGATATAAGAGGGTCGCGAGCAGTGCACTCGTTGCTTCGCATTATTCAATGTCACACGTAGTATTTAGAGGTGAGTGTTTCCACGTATGTCGATTAGTTGTCGTCTGTATGAGTGTTTTAAGTCGCTATATGCGCACCTTTGATTTCAGCCAACTAGTACGTGTTTTTGTCGCCGTTTACGGTTTGTTTTGATTTACTTATAATAAACCTGTTCTAAACGGATTACCTGACTCTGCACATGGCTTCCTACTACACTACACCCTACAGCGGTCATGACAACACCTGGTCAAAACACAATTGTTTTATACAATAAGTTGTAAAATACAATAGGCCTACTGTTTATTTATTTAAATGTTTAATTTAAATAATGTTTTTTGTGTGTTTTTTATGTTCTTTGTTCATTTGTTTAAAAAAAAATCTAAATATTAAACAATAATAAGGAGGAAAATGTAGTCATTGATATATATTTTTAAAGGTACCGTTGGGTACTTGTATCGGTTCAAATGTGAATGGTACCCAACCCTAGTTGCTAAAGACCTAATGAACAGCCAAAAACATTAGGGCTTCAGCGCCTTTACTTGGACAAATACAACACCAGCAGTACCTCATATTGAGTGTGCAGTTCCGTATGTAACACCTGAGTGAGTCATACTGCAGTAGGCTTTGTGTTTGAATATTGCTCAAGAAGCCAGGGGCAAGGTCATAAAATCAATAGACACATGAGTGCTCACTACCCATAACTCTGCTCCCATAGCTCTGCTCCCATAGCTCTGCTCCCATAACTCTGCTCCCATAACTCTGCTCCCATAACTCTGCTCCCATCTCTCTCAATCAATCAATCAATCAAATTTATTTATAAAGCCCTTTTTACAACAAAAGTTGTCACAAAGTGCTTTTACAATCACCAGCCTGAATCCGACAGAGCAAACATCAACAAGTTGATACACGGCGGCTAGGAAAAACTCCCTGAAAGTCAGATTTAGGAAGAAACCTAGATAGGAACCAGGCTCTGAGGGATCACCAGTCCTCTTCTGGCTGGGCTGGGTCAGTTTATGACAATACAACAAGCGAGGTGTGAAAAACTGAGAAACAAAATAGTCCGGGATGTCCGGGAGGGATGTTGGATTTGATAAGCTTGGAGGAAGAAGCTCCGGTTGCATCAGCTGTTCCGTCAGCCGCACAGTCAGGGGCCCCAGGGAGGATCCAGCATATGCTCCAAGCTGGAGCGGTCCCCCTGACAGAAGTGGACAGAAACACAGGGAAAGGTTGGACACTAGTTCCCGGCACAATAGTATACCGAACATAATACTTTAAAAGGAGACAGGGGGGATAGTGAGACAATGGCCATGAACGGGTAAACCCAGGACAAGTCCAGACAGATGTTAGTAGAGACAGGACACAGGAAAGGTTAGACACCCTGGTTCCCTACGTCCCCGGCACCATAATATAGCGGCATAGATCTTAGAATGAGACAGGGGGGTCCAGTGAAGCTGGGGCCCTGAAAAGGGTAAACCCCGAAACAGGGCCCAATAGGCCGGAAAACACCCACCCACTATGCCGAGCATCAACCCAGGGACGCCAATCGACCATGACCACTCGGGCAGTTTTAGTTTTTGCTCACAAAGTTACTCGAGCTGGTGGAACAAACAAGAGCTATAGCGAGCTAGTGACATCCACACTCCAAGGAGCATATGGGAGGTTTAGTTTTAGCTCACAAAGCTACTCGAATTGAGGCTGCAACAGAGCACTATAGCGACCCAGTGACTCCTCCCCACAGTTAACTGGGATAATCAGAGTTTAATTCACCGGCTACTCGGATTGAGCAAACAAAGGAGAGCTATAGCGAACCAGTGACTCCTCCCCACAGTTAACTGGGATAATCAGAGTTTGTTCACTAGCTACTCGGATTGAGCGAACAAAGGAGAGCTATAGTGAGCCAGTGACTCCACCCCCCAGGCAGCAGCCTGGAGGTATCGTTTTTGCTCAAAAAGCTACTCGAGAGGCAACAACAGGGAACCATAGCGAGCCAGTGACTCCACCCCCCAGGCAGCAATCGAGAGGACACCCCAGGGGAGATGTGAACCCGCAAGGCAAAGACAGCAGGGAAGAATGAGATCCGAGCCTTCCGTTCAACCTTCGTACCCTGGGCCATATTACACTCAACCATAGACCTTACTGAAAAGATATGTTTTTAATTGTGATTTAAAGGTTTGAACAGAATCTACATTTCTAACCCAGATTGGCAACTCATTCCATAATAGAGGAGCTCTATAGGAGAAGGCTCTACCTCCCATCGTCCTGAGAAGGTTTTCTTGTTCAGGCTCAGGCCAACGTTCTGTATCAGCTTCAGAGCTGATAAAGCAGACTTCGCTGTCCCAGAATGCTGTGCAGAATGTGCCGACCAGCACCAAACACAATCAGGAGTTCCTTTCGTGGAAGCGGTTGAGAGAGAGCCTTGACCAGCAACTGAAACAATCTAACCATAAGAGGCCAAAATTGGTGGTGAAGGACCCCAGCGCTCTCACTCCGAAGCAGCGACTAATGAGGAACAAGCCCACTGGTACATCAGTTCAGATCTGGCCGCAGGGGGCAGAAAAGAGTAGCAAGCCAAAATAAATAAGGAATAGCCCTGATATTAACTTACATTCATACATGCACATATTTGGGTTCATTTTAACTTTCACAGTCAGTTAAGGAACAAATTAAAATTCACATTCAAAACTCAATTTCTTCCTCATAAGAAGCAATGAGGAAAATGTCATTTAATAAATACATTTTTATTTTACTTGTTGAATAAATTGAAGTGAATTCCAATATTTGATATATCCCATTACTTTCCAATTCCTATATTCTATAAGACTCACTGCAATTGAAAATGCATTTAACAATTATAAACTATTTAAAGTTTGCCCAGCACAACCAGAAAAGGACTGGCCACCTTTCAGAGCCTGGTTCCTCTCTAGGGTTCTTTCCAAATTCGACCCATCTGGGAGTTTTTCCTAGCCACCGTATATCAACTTGTTGATGTGTGCTCTGTCGGGATTCAGACTGGGTGTTTGTAGAAGCACTTTGAGACAACTGTTGTTCTGTAAAGGTCTTCATAAAATAAATCGGATTGAATGATTATTAGGTAGGTGACGCTTGTCATATTGACGTCCACATGAAATACCCAGGGATTCCAGCAGAACATCTCTCAGAGCAGCACATTCCCTCTACCGGCTTGTCATCTTGCCACAGTGCATCCTGGTGCTGGTGGACAGGCACTCTAACCGGTCTGTGTCTACACAGCCAGGTACACAGCAGGGTGCAATGCACTGTGTGTTGTGACACATTCCCCCATGTAACCATCAATAACATTTTCAGTGACTTGTGCCACAGCAGACGTTCTGTCGGTTCGGATAAGAAGGATAGCCTTTGTTGCCCGTGCAGATGAATGAGCCTGACACCGGTTTGTGGTTTGTCTCTCCTCTGACCGCTGTCTGTAGGTACTCACCACTGCTGACCTGGAGCACCCCACATACCTCGCTGTTTTAGAGAAGCTGTTCCAGTGGTCTGGCCCTAACAACATGGCTATTGTCAAAGTCATTTAGGTTTGAACTCATTGTTTGGAGATGATCAAAATTATTCACTTCACCTGTGAGTGATCATAATGTTTTAGCTCATCACTGTATAAGTCTGCTACAGATTTATTACTGTTGAACTCAGAAAACCCAAACCAACATCCAAAATTCACCCACAATGGAACGTCAATACTACACTGAGATAAAATCCTATTATGCCAGCTCTGACGCTCGCCAAATGTGGCAGAGCATGCAAATGATTGCAGATTTCAAAGGGCTCAGCACAGCTGACTGACGAGAACCTACCAGACGAGGTAAATGCCTCCCATTCTTGCTTCTAAGCCCACCGACACAGGCTTGAAAGCACCTGCTTTTACCGACGACTGTGATCTGGCACTCTATGGATGATGTGCGTGAACCCTCTAAACATTTAAACATCAGCCTTACGGAATAGCAGGGAACTTGGAGCATGTGCACACCTAGATGGCAGGTGTCTTCCTGGCAGGGGCGGAAATCCCGGGGGGGACACGACCCCCCCAATCCTAGGAGAAATATGATATGTCCCCCCCCAATAAATCACTGTCAACATAACTGTGTAATTTCAATATTATCAATAATACGCAATGAAAGCGCTTTGCTGAATATGGACACTATTGTGCTTTTTTAGTTTCAAAAGATTGCGAACCCTGCCCTTGGTCCCACAATGGTTTGATCCACAGGCAATGTTAATGTTGTCTCGTGAACATTAGGGCGCGATTAAGGGGAATCGCTCTTCTCAGTTTACATTAAGCCTGGCTGAGAAAAGGTGGGTTTTTTATAAGTCACTACAGTACAAAGTTGAAATGTTTTCGATTATATTTAACGTTGTAACTTTAAATATATTTAGTACATTGTATAGTGTTAATATTCATCTGGGAACAATGTGGCTGATTTGATCGGGAAGAGTATGTGAACAAGTTACAAATGAATCTGTGTTAACTCCTGTAAAAAGGTTTAGCTTATTTTTTCTGTAAATCAACATATAAATCTAACATATTTTGATTTCTTATGTATTATTTAAGATTAACAATGCCCGACCAACAGAGGAGAAACCAGGGAGACTATATACAGACATAACGAGCACAAATAGCAACAGGTGTAAACAGTTACGCTGGACAGGAAAGAAAAGGGCATTTCAGAGTGACCGGGTAGCAGGAAAATACAAAAGGGAAACGGGTAAAAGTGGCCGGGGAGCTGGAAAAACAAAAGAAACAAAGGCCAGAACATACTTACAGCACAGACATGAAACGTTACAATATATACATTTAACATATTACAATGTAGGCTATCCGTTTACAATTACAGCAGTAATATGGCTGTCCCTCCTCAGGAATTGCTTCTGAGAAAATGCTATATAATTGTCCCCCCCAAAGTTGATAACAGATTTTTGCCCCTGCTTCCTGGACCTCCTCAATCTCTCTGTAACTGATTTTGATACTTGGTAACGCATTGACAACCTGTTTAATTTAACATCTGTATCCATAAAGTGGTTTGAAAGGATGGTCGTGGCTCATATCAACAAACATCATCCCAGAATGGCACTTCACACCTCCTTCTCCCACTTGGAGAAATACCCATGTGAGAAACTCTAGTGATCGGCTCTAGCTCAGCATTTAACACCATAGTGCCCCTTCAAGGCCATCACATAGCTCAGGATGATGGGACTGAACACTTCCTTCTGTCTCTGTATTTTGGGACTGAACACTTCTTTCTTTCTCTGTATTTTGGGACTGAACACTTTATTTTGGGACTGAACACTTCCTTCTGTCTCTGTATTTTGGGACTGAACACTTCCTTCTGTCTCTGTATTTTGGGACTGAACCCTTCCTTCTGTCTCTGTATTTTGGGACTGAACACTTCCTTGTGCCACTGGATGCTGTGACTGAACACTTCCTTGTGCCACTGGATCCTGTGACTGAACATTTATTTCTGCCACTGGATCCTGGACTTCCTGTGGATGATGTTGGAAATTAACACATTTACTCACCTCAAAATGCCATTCCTTCAGGCTTATACCTCTGTCTACGTATAAACGTTTGACGTTTAACAAATTAATTGATTTGAAAAAACATCCTACCAAGCTGTGTGTTTGTTTTGACTTGACCTATTCAAATGAAAACACCTACTGTTAGTTGCTCTGAATAAGAATAACTTGAATGTAATGTAATGATAGGCTGAAGTGGGGTAATTATAGAGCTGCAAGTTCTCTATGTCCACATCACCCATAGGATAACATGGTGCCAGGTCCTTTTTCCTCTGAAGTAAGCTGAAGAGATCTTGCAACAGCCCTCAGGAGCTGTTACTTCAACGGCTGCAATTTTGAGAGCATCTTAACTAATGGCATCACCTATTGGTATGGCAACAGCATCACAGGGATGTTGTAAACGGCCACGTTTCCACACTGGAGCCAAGCACTCTGTCATTCAGAAACTCTGCACTTACTGGTGTCAGAAGAAGGCTTTAAAAATAATAAGAGACCACAGCCGCCCAGGCCGCTTATGCCTCTATGTGTATTTGTAAAGTAATTATTACATTACATTTACTTTTTGCGCATTTAGCAGACGCTCTTATCCAGAGCGACTTACAATAAGTGCAGGCATTTCACATATAGCTAAAAACACACATCAAAAAGGCAATAAGTACATTGTTCCTGGGTGGGTGCAGGGGGAAGTGCTAGAGATAGAAAGGGTGCTAGGAGAGGAGGAATGGGTGATAATCGTAGAGGAATGATTCGGTAGTGAAGTTTCGAACAGGCGAGAGTTGTGGAGCTCCATTCATGGAGCTACTGGAGGTACAGTTTGAAGAGGAATGTTTTTAGACGTTTTTTGAAGATTGGTAGAGTCCGATGATCTGATCTCCAGAGTGGAGTTGTTCCACCATTGCGGGGCAAGCACGGAGAACAATTTAGGCTGAGCAGATCGGGAGTTGCCCTCCCGTATGGATGGCACTACCAAGAGGCCTGAGGTGGCAGAACGAAGTGCTCGCGTGGGTGTGTACGGCTTGATTAGTGACTGGATGTAGGAGGGGGCAGTTCCTCTTACTGCCCCATAGGCTAGCACCATGGTTTTGTAGTGGATGCGTGCTTCGACCGGGAGCCAGTGTAGTGTGCGGAACAGCTGAGTGACGTGGGAGAACTTTGGTAGATTGAAGATCAGGCGGGCTGCTGAATTTTGAATGAGTTGCATGGGTTTGATAGCGCATACTTGGAGACCAGCCAGAAGGGAGTTGCAGTAGTCGAGACGGGAGATAATAAGTGCCTGGATCAGCACTTGTGCGGCTTCCTGCGTAAGATACGGCCTTACTTTCCGAATGTTGTAGAGCATGTGACCGGAACACCGCCTTGATGTGTGCAGAAAATGAGAGGGAGTTGTCAAGGGTCACGCCAAGGTTTTTCCCACAGTGGGTAGCGGGGACTGTGACGTTGTCCACCGTAATGGACAAATCCTGGAGCGGGCAGGCTCTTCCTTTGAAGAAGAGCAGTTCAGTTTTACCTAGGTTGAGTTTCAGATGGTGTGCAGACATCCAGGCCGAGATGTCAGTCAGACATGCAGAGATACGGGATGCTACCTGGGTTTCAGACTGTGGGAATGAGAAAAATTGTTGGGTATCATCTGCATAGCAGTGATAGGAGAGGCCATGAGAGGATATGACAGAGCCAAGAGACCGGGTGTATAAGGAGAAAAGGAGAGGGCCTAGGACCGATCCTTGGGGGACCCCAGTGACAAGTGGCTGCATATTCGACGGCGAGCCTCGCCACACCACCTGGTAAAAATGGTCCGACAAGTAGGAGGAAAACCAGGAATGCACCGCTCCTGAGATCCCCAGGTCAGAGAGGGTGGAGAGCAGGATCTGATGGTTTACTGTGTCGAAGGCAGCAGATAGGTCTAGTAGAATGAGAACAGAGGAGAGACAGTTGGCTTGGGCCTTGCATAGGGCTTCAGTTACACAGAGCAGCGCTGTTTCAGTTGAGTGGCCCGTCTTGAATCCTGACTGGTTAGGGTCCAGGAGATTGTTCTGCGAGAGGTAGGAGGACAGTTGGTCAGTTACGACGCGTTCAAGCGTTTTGGAAAGGAAGGACAAGAGGGACACAGGTCTGTAGTTGTTGACATCCGACTGGTCGAGAGACGGTTTCTTGAGCAGCGGGGTCACTCTGGCCATCTTGAAGTCGGAAGGGACACATCCTGAGGTTAGAGAAGTGTTTATTAGAGATGTGAGATATGGAAGAAGGTCCGTGGAGATGGACTAGAGGAGTGGGGAAGGGATAGGGTCAAGCTAGCATTTTGTCGGACGGCTGGATTGGACCAGTTGCAGGGTGTCTTCCGGACCGAGCGTGGAGAAGGAACTCAGACCAGGGACAGAGTCATGGCTACCCATCTATATGTATTTGTAAAGGATTTATCAAATGGCTACCCATCTATATGCATTTGTAAAGGATTTATCAAATGGCTACCCATCTATATGTATTTGTAAAGGATTTATCAAATGGCTACCCATCTATATGTATTTGTAAATGATTTATCAAATGGCTACCCATCTATATGTATTTGTAAAGGATTTATCAAATGGCTACCCATCTATATGTATTTGTAAAGGATTTATCAAATGGCTACCCATCTATATGTATTTGTAAAGGATTTATCAAATGGCTACCCATCTATATGTAATTGTAAAGGATTTATCAAATGGCTACCCATGTCACGATCGCTGTAGGGTGTAGTGTAGTAGGAAGCCATGTGCAGAGTCGTATATCCGTTCAGAACAGGTTTATTAATACACCAAAAGTAAAACAAACCGTGAACGGCGAAAAACACTAAACTGTGGCACTGAAATGAAAATGCGCATATAGCGACTTAAACAAACACATTACAATAACCGCAGTAGTATAACACACTCACCTCTAAAATAACGTGTGACATGTAACAATGCGAAGCAACGAGTGCACTGCTCGCGACCCTCTGATATCCCATTGATTACAAGTGCAAACAGCCGTGAGACAAACGTAAACACGGAAGTGAAACAAGGAAGTGCATCACCGAAATATGTCCGTGTAGCAACGCCACCACACCAATCGTGACAACCCATCTATATGTATTTGTAAAGGATTTATCAAATGGCTACCCATCTATATGTATTTGTAAAGGATTTATCAAATGGCTACCCATCTATATGTATTTGTAAAGTAATTATCAAATGGCTACCCATCTATATGTATTTGTAAAGTAATTATCAAATGGCTACCCATCTATATGTATTTGTAAAGTAATTATCAAATGGCTACCCATCTATATGTATTTGTAAAAGATTTATCAAATGACTACCCATCTATATATATTTGTAAAGTAATTATCAAATGGCTACCCATCTATATGTATTTCTAAAGGATTTATCAAATGGCTACCCATCTATATGTATTTGTAAAGGATTTATCAAATGGCTACCCATCTTTATGTATTTGTAAAGGATTTATCAAATGGCTACCCATCTATATGTATTTGTAAAGGATTTATCAAATGGCTACCCATCTATATGTATTTGTAAAGGATTTATCAAATGGCTACCCATCTATATGTATTTGTAAAGGATTTATCAAATGGCTACCCATCTATATGTATTTGTAAAGGATTTATCAAAAGGCTACCCATCTATATGTATTTGTAAAGGATTTATCAAATGGCTACCCATCTATATGTATTTGTAAAGGATTTATCAAAAGGCTTCCTGTCACGGTTGTAGGGTGTAGTGCAGGATGAAGCCAGGTGCAGAGCCAAATAATCCGTTTAGCGGGTTTATTTATATGGACAATCCAAAGTAAAACAAACCGTAAACGGCGACAATAATACTAACTGGGTACAAAGGAAACAAAAGTGCGCGTATCGCGTCTTATAATGTTACAGTCCACAACCACAGTAATATACCCGAACACACTCACCTCTCAATCAAATGTGACATGAAACAAACAATGCTAAGCAAGGAGTGACTTGCTAGCGACCCTTTTTATCCCCACATAAAGTGACAGATTACTAACAGCTGTGACCACGTGAAAGAGGAAGTAATCACAGCTAGTGAGAACAAAAACACGGAAGTGGATCACCGAAATGGAAGTGTAGCAACGCCACCACACCAATCGTGACAGTATCCCCCACTAAAAGGCTAGCTCCCCAGATAGCCGAACGAACCAACAAAAACCACAAGGGAGCAACAAGACAGGACCCACAGTTAAACCCAATGGGTTAGTCCATCAGGACGGGTCCAGTCCTGAATAGACCACGGTAGCCGACCGCCATCTCGAGCGGCTGAGAGGCCGCCAGTTTGAGCGGCTCAGGGTGCGTCGTGGCGGCGGCCATCGTGGGCGACGTGGCGGAGGCCATCGTTGGCGACGTGGCGGAGACCATCGTTGGCGACGTGGCGGAGGCCATCGTGGGCGACGTGGCGGAGGCCATCGTGGGCGACGTGGCGGAGGCCATCGTGGGCGACGTGGCGGAGGCCATCGTGGGCGACGTGGCGGAGGCCATCGTTGGCGACGTGGCGGCGGCCATCGTGAGCGTAGTCGTGGCGGCGGCCATCGTGAGCGTAGTCGTGGCGGCGGCCATCGTGAGCGTAGTCGTGGCGGCGGCCATCGTGAGCGTCGTCGTGGCGGCGGCCATCGTGGCGTGCGTCGTGGCGGCGGCCATCGTGAGCGTCGTCGTGGCGGCGGCCATCGTGAGCGTCGTCGTGGCGGCGGCCATCGTGAGCGCGTAGTCGTGGCGGCGGCCATCGTGAGCGTCGTCGTGGCGGCGGCCATCGTGAGCGTCGTCGTGGCGGCGGCCATCGTGAGCGTGGCGGCGGCCATCGTGGCGGCGGCCATCGTGAGCGTCGTCGTGGCGGCGGCCATCGTGAGCGTGGTCGTGGCGGCGCCCATCGAGAGCGTCGTCGTGGCGGCGGCCATCGTGAGCGCGTCGTGTGGCGGCGGCCATCGTGAGCGTCGTCGTGGCGGCGGCCATCGTGAGCGTCGTCGTGGCGGCGGCCATCGTGAGCGTCGTCGTGGCGGCGGCCATCGTGAGCGTCGTCGTGGCGGCGGCCATCGTGAGCGTCGTCGTGGCGGCGGCCATCGTGAGCGTCGTCGTGGCGCGGCCTTCGTGGGCGGCGATGCGGCAGCCATGGTGGGCGACGATGCGGCAGCCATGGTGGGCGGCGATGCGGCAGCCATTGTGGGCGGCGATGCGGCAGCCATTGTGGGCGGCGATGCGGCAGCCATTGTGGGCGGCGATGCGGCAGCCATTGTGGGCGGCGATGCGGCAGCCATTGTGGGCGGCGATGCGGCAGCCATTGTGGGCGGCGATGCGGCAGCCATTGTGGGCGGCGATGCGGCAGCCATTGTGGGCGGCGATGCGGCAGCCATTGTGGGCGGCGATGCGGCAGCCATTGTGGGCGGCGATGCGGCAGCCATTGTGGGCGGCGATGCGGCAGCCATTGTGGGCGGCGATGCGGCAGCCATTGTGGGCGGCGATGCGGCAGCCATTGTGGGCGGCGATGCGGCAGCCATTGTGGTCGGCGATGCGGCAGCCATTGTGGTCGGCGATGCGGCCGCCATCTTGAGCGCCGGCGTGACGGCAACAGCCATCTTGGGCGCTGGCGTGACGACGGCAACCATCTTGAGCGCTGGCGTGACGGCAACAGCCATCTTGAGCGCTGGCGTGACGGCGGGAGCCATCGTGGACGCTGGCGAGACGGCGGCAGCCATCTTGGGCGCTGGCGGGACGACGGCAGCCATCTTGAGCGCTGGCGGGACTACGGCAGCCATCTTGAGCGCTGGCGGGACGGCAACAGCCATCTTGAGCGCTGGCGGGACGGCGGGAGCCATCGTGGACGCTGGCGAGACGGCGGCAGCCATCTTGGGCGCTGGCGGGACGACGGCAGCCATCTTGGGCGCTGGCGGGACGACGGCAGCCATCTTGAGCGCTGGCGGAACGGCGGGAGCCATCGTGGACGCTGGCGGGACGGTGGCAGCCATCTTGGGCGCTGGCGGGACAGCGGGGGCCATCGTGGACGCTGGCGTGACGGCGGCAGCCATCTTGGGCGCTGGCGTGACGACGGCAACAGCCATCTTGGGCGCTGGCGTGACGGCAACAGCCATCTTGGGCGCTGGCGTGACGGCAACAGCCATCTTGGGCGCCGGCGGGACGACGGCAGCCCTCTTGGGCGCTGGCATGACGACGCCAGCCATCTTGGGCGCTGGCGGGACGACGCCAGCCATCTTGGGCGCTGGCGGGACGGCAAGAGCCATCGTGGACGCTGGCGTGACGGCGACCATCTCAGGCGCAGGCGTGGTGGCGACCATCTCAGGCGCTGGCTCCTGTAAGTCCAGCCATGTCCTCCACCACGTCCTAATAATGGCAGTGGGCTGGTCATCCAACCCCTCCGGGGGTTTTTCTGTCCCTGACGTCGGCGGCAGAAAAGGGTCTTCCCACGGCGGGGGTAGTGGCTGTAGCTCCAGGGGTTTTCCTCCCCCTGTCTGCAGCCCCGGAGCAGTGGGTGGCCGTTCCTGCAGCACCAGGACCGTGGGTGTTCTCTCCGCGGTCCTCCCGGAACACCTCCTTAGCTCCCCCCCAAAAACCTTCTTGGGACGCCTTCGGGGTGCCCTCTTGCCTTCCTCCGGGAAGGACCGCGGACCCGATGTAATCAGCCCTGATAGCTGCATAGGTGGCTCATACCCGAAGTAAGCACGGAGGCGCCTATACTCCTCTTCGGGCGTCTCCGGCTTACGCCAGTCCCACTGCTCCGTGGTGCGACGGTGAGCTTCATCCTTCGGGGCGCTATAGCTTGCCCCCCCGAGGAATCCACTCACCATCAGGCTCCGCTGGCTATCTTGTGGGCTTAGCATTCTGTCACGGTTGTAGGGTGTAGTGCAGGATGAAGCCAGGTGCAGAGCCAAATAATCCGTTTAGCGGGTTTATTTATATGGACAATCCAAAGTAAAACAAACCGTAAACGGCGACAATAATACTAACTGGGTACAAAGGAAACAAAAGTGCGCGTATCGCGTCTTATAATGTTACAGTCCACAACCACAGTAATATACCCGAACACACTCACCTCTCAATCAAATGTGACATGAAACAAACAATGCTAAGCAAGGAGTGACTTGCTAGCGACCCTTTTTATCCCCACATAAAGTGACAGATTACTAACAGCTGTGACCACGTGAAAGAGGAAGTAATCACAGCTAGTGAGAACAAAAACACGGAAGTGGATCACCGAAATGGAAGTGTAGCAACGCCACCACACCAATCGTGACACTTCCCATCTATATGTATTTGTCACGTAATTATCAAAAGGCTACCCATCTATATGTATTTGTAAAGGATTTATCAAAAGGCTTCCCATCTATATGTATTTGTCACGTAATTATCAAAAGGCTACCCATCTATATGTATTTGTAAAGGATTTATCAAATGGCTACCCATCTATATGTAATTGTAAAGGATTTATCAAATGGCTACCCATCTATATGTATTTGTAAAGGATTTATCAAATGGCTACCCATCTATATGTATTTGTAAAGGATTTATCAAATGGCTACCCATCTATATGTATTTGTAAAGTAATTATCAAATGGCTACCCATCTATATGTATTTGTAAAGTAATTATCAAATGGCTACCCATCTATATGTATTTGTAAAGTAATTATCAAATGGCTACCCATCTATATGTATTTGTAAAAGATTTATCAAATGGCTACCCATCTATATATATTTGTAAAGTAATTATCAAATGGCTACCCATCTATATGTATTTGTAAAGTAATTATCAAATGGCTACCCATCTATTTGTATTTGTAAAGTAATTATCAAATGGCTACCCATCTATATGTATTTGTAAAGTAATTATCAAATGGCTACCCATCTATATGTATTTGTAAAGGATTTATCAAATGGCTACCCATCTATATGTATTTGTAAAGGATTTATCAAATGGCTACCCATCTATATGTATTTGTAAAGTAATTATCAAATGGCTACCCATCTATATGTATTTCTAAAGGATTTATCAAATGGCTACCCATCTATATGTATTTGTAAAGGATTTATCAAATGGCTACCCATCTTTATGTATTTGTAAAGGATTTATCAAATGGCTACCCATCTATATGTATTTGTAAAGGATTTATCAAATGGCTACCCATCTATATGTATTTGTAAAGGATTTATCAAAAGGCTACCAATCTATATGTATTTGTAAAGGATTTATCAAATGGCTACCCATCTATATGTATTTGTAAAGGATTTATCAAAAGGCTACCCATCTATATGTATTTGTAAAGGATTTATCAAATGGCTACCCATCTATATGTATTTGTAAAGGATTTATCAAAAGGCTTCCCATCTATATGTATTTGTCACGTAATTATCAAAAGGCTACCCATCTATATGTATTTGTAAAGGATTTATCAAAAGGCTTCCCATCTATATGTATTTGTCACGTAATTATCAAAAGGCTACCCATCTATATGTATTTGTAAAGGATTTATCAAATGGCTACCCATCTATATGTAATTGTAAAGGATTTATCAAATGGCTACCCATCTATATGTATTTGTAAAGGATTTATCAAATGGCTACCCATCTATATGTATTTGTAAAGGATTTATCAAATGGCTACCCATCTATATGTATTTGTAAAGTAATTATCAAATGGCTACCCATCTATATGTATTTGTAAAGTAATTATCAAATGGCTACCCATCTATATGTATTTGTAAAGTAATTATCAAATGGCTACCCATCTATATGTATTTGTAAAAGATTTATCAAATGGCTACCCATCTATATATATTTGTAAAGTAATTATCAAATGGCTACCCATCTATATGTATTTGTAAAGTAATTATCAAATGGCTACCCATCTATATGTATTTGTAAAGTAATTATGAAATGGCTACCCATCTATATGTATTTGTAAAGGATTTATCAAATGGCTACCCATCTATATGTATTTGTAAAGGATTTATCAAATGGCTACCCATCTTTATGTATTTGTAAAGGATTTATCAAATGGCTACCCATCTATATGTATTTGTAAAGGATTTATCAAATGGCTACCCATCTATATGTAATTGTAAAGGATTTATCAAATGGCTACCCATCTATATGTATTTGTAAAGGATTTATCAAATGGCTACCCATCTATATGTATTTGTAAAGGATTTATCAAATGGCTACCCATCTATATGTATTTGTAAAGTAATTATCAAATGGCTACCCATCTATATGTATTTGTAAAGTAATTATCAAATGGCTACCCATCTATATGTATTTGTAAAGTAATTATCAAATGGCTACCCATCTATATTTATTTGTAAAAGATTTATCAAATGGCTACCCATCTATATATATTTGTAAAGTAATTATCAAATGGCTACCCATCTATATGTATTTGTAAAGTAATTATCAAATGGCTACCCATCTATTTGTATTTGTAAAGTAATTATCAAATGGCTATCCATCTATATGTATTTGTAAAGTAATTATCAAATGGCTACCCATCTATATGTATTTGTAAAGGATTTATCAAATGGCTACCCATCTATATGTATTTGTAAAGGATTTATTAAATGGCTACCCATCTTTATGTATTTGTAAAGGATTTATCAAATGGCTACCCATCTATATGTATTTGTAAAGGATTTATCAAATGGCTACCATCTATATGTAATTGTAAAGGATTTATCAAATGGCTACCCATCTATATGTATTTGTAAAGGATTTATCAAATGGCTACCCATCTATATGTATTTGTAAAGGATTTATCAAATGGCTACCCATCTATATGTATTTGTAAAGGATTTATCAAATGGCTACCCATCTATATGTATTTGTAAAGGATTTATCAAATGGCTACCCATCTATATGTATTTGTAAAGTAATTATCAAATGGCTACCCATCTATATGTATTTGTAAAGTAATTATCAAAAGGCTTCCCATCTATATGTATTTGTCACGTAATTATCAAAAGGCTTCCCATCTATATGTATTTGTCACGTAATTATCAAAAGGCTACCCATCTATATGTATTTGTCACGTAATTATCAAAAGGCTTCCCATCTATATGTATTTGTCACATAATTATCAAAAGGCTTCCCATCTATATGTATCTGACTGACCCGGTCTTGCGCGTCATTTGTAGCATATCCGTCCTCACCTCCTGCATCATCGACTTGTTTGGGTCTGAGTTTGTCCACTGGTGCAGTAAACTGCAACGCAGTGTGTGGTCTGTTTAGGTTGCTGTGATATGTCCTCCATCGTGGTCCTGCATGATTCCAGGGCCAGGCCAGCGTACAGGCCAAATCATAGATCACCCCCCCGGTCACTCACTGATCCAAAAAAGAGGGACAATAACTAAATAGTGGCACTGTTTTGTATATAAAACTCTGATCCACTCCCTGCGTATAAATAGATGCATATAGCCTACTATAACTGTACATCTGTAAATGCGTACATAGACATTTGCATATTATGTGTATTATCTACTCATCTCTCATATCTCATTATTTGATAGTCATCACCCATTGCATGACTTTGTGTATATTTAGTAAATAAATAAACAGATACCTGATTCGACATCCACGTCAACAGCACCCGGGGAGCATTTAGGGTTAACTTGCTCCACAATGCCCCATCATCTGCATACAGCAACCTACCAACACCTGGCTGAACATGGCAGTACACATCATTAATCATGATTGAAAATAGCACAGGACTGATCAGACACCTCTGCAGTGTTTCATTCTGCACCACATAGCTTCTGGACATCGCCGTCCCCACCCTCACCTGAATACACATACCATACAGGAAGTCTTTAATCCAGTTAAAAGTCTGTACTCAACACAGAACAAGGCCGGACTTCTGAACTTCCCTGACCCCATTCTACCATAATAACCCTGAACTTCCCTGACCCACTTCTACCCTAATAACCCTGAACTTCCCTGACCCCATTCTACCATAATAACCCTGAACTTCCCTGACCCCCTTCTACCCTAATAACCCTGAACTACCCTGACCCACTTCTACCCTAATAACCCTGAACTTCCCTGACCCCTTCTACCCTAATAACCCTGAACTTCCCTGACCCCCTTCTACCCTAATAACCCTGAACTTCCCTGACCCCCTTCTACCATAATAACCCTGAACTTCCCTGACCCCCTTCTACCCTAATAACCCTGAACTCCCCTGACCCCATTCTACCATAATAACCCTGAACTTCCCTGACCCCCTTCTACCCTAATAACCCTGAACTACCCTGACCCCTTCTACCCTAATAACCCTGAACTTCCCTGACCCCCTTCTACCCTAATAACCCTGAACTTCCCTGACCCCTTCTACCCTAATAACCCTGAACTTCCCTGACCCCATTCTACCCTAATAACCCTGAACTACCCTGACCCCTTCTACCCTAATAACCCTGAACTTCCCTGACCCCCTTCTACCCTAATAACCCTGAACTACCCTGACCCCGTCTACCCTAATAACCCTGAACTTCCCTGACCCCCTTCTACCCTAATAACCCTGAACTTCCTGACCCCCTTCTACCCTAATAACCCTGAACTACCCTGACCCCCTTCTACCTAATAACCTGAACTTCCCTGACCCCTTCTACCCTAATAACCCTGAACTTCCCTGACCCCCTTCTACCCTAATAACCCTGAACTTCCCTGACCCACTTCTACCCTAATAACCCTGAACTTCCCTGACCCCCTTCTACCCTAATAACCCTGAACTTCCCTGACCACTTCTACCCTAATAACCCTGAACTACCCTGACCCCCTTCTAAGGCTGAACGATACATCGAATTTTCATCATATTTTGGATTTAGGAGGGATGACGTGCTGCAAACACAGGTACTGTGTAAAACATGCCGAACAGTGGTGGGAACTTCAAGAGGAAACGCGACCAACCTCCATCACCACCTACAACACTAATGAACACTGTGCGCAATGCAACCGGTTAGTTTGCGTGTCCTGCTCAGGCAGACAAAAGACTGCGAGATATACATAGATAATAGATTGATTGGCTTGGTTGAATTTGAATTCATTAGAAAATGGAGGTACGTTTATAAAGAAATAAATGTTTTACTAAATAAACAGAACGAAAATATAAAACGAAATAGATTAATGTATCTCCCGGGTAACAGCAGAATATACCCGACCGTGACCAATATACAAACTGTGTTGTAAAACACGTGTTTCATTGTCTACAGTGCCTTAGTTACAGGACTGTAATTACTATAATACATTTTACAAATAAAAACGATCGAATTATACACTGTAGCCTAATGTTTTTATTTCAAGAGTCTGTGTTGCAATATGTCTGTATATATACTATATAAATGTTTTAGCATTTACTACATCAAAATAGGACATACAGTTGGATGGATTTTCATTTATTCGATCTTTAGGAATTTAAATGTCATAGCCTGTGCATTTTATAATAATGGTTTTAATTGTGTATTCTGTATTGTATGGTTACATAAGACAATAAATACATACTATTTTAGTAAAATGTTTAACTTCATAATTCACCCTAATTCATTTAATTCAGGATGATAACACAGTAGATCATCTGATGCTGTAGATGAATGGCAGGTTACACAGTGAATGGATGGTGAAGCTGCGGATGAGAATGTAGGTGCTAATTGGGATGATTCGTATGCTAATGACGTCAGCGGGCGCGGGGCTCTGGCGATTAAAGGGGTGAAAACAGCTCTGGCGCTTCTAGTGTTAAAGCACTAAGACATGGGAACAGTGTAGCTAACATTCAAATTTGAATATTTATCGCAAGTCATATCGTCATCGCAATATTAAACAATGTTATCGCACATCGCAGCTTTTCCTGCAGCCCTACCCCCTTCTACCCTAATAACCCTAAATTTCCCTGACCCCCTTCTACCATAATAACCCTGAACTTCCCTGACCCCTTCTACCCTAATAACCCTGAACTTCCCTGACCCCCTTCTACCCTAATAACCCTGAACTTCCCTGACCCCTTCTACCCTAATAACCCTGAACTTCCCTGACCCCCTTCTACCCTAATAACCCTGAACTTCCCTGACCACTTCTACCCTAATAACCCTGACCTTCCCTGACCCCCTTCTACCCTAATAACCCTTAACTTCCCTGACCCCTTTTACCCTAATAACCCTGAACTTCCCTGACCCCCTTCTACCCTAATAACCCTGAACTTCCCTGACCCCTTTTACCCTAATAACCCTGAACTTCCCTGACCCACTTCTACCCT
Source organism: Dallia pectoralis (assembly GCA_029465975.1). Taxonomy (NCBI): domain Eukaryota; kingdom Metazoa; phylum Chordata; class Actinopteri; order Esociformes; family Umbridae; genus Dallia; species Dallia pectoralis. The sequence continues at coordinate 9,515,286 of CM055728.1, forward strand.
AATAACCTTGACCTTCTCTGAGCCCCTTCTACCCTAATGACCTTAAATATTCCCTGACTCAACTGGTCTGTATGTGGCTGTATATGGCTGCCCAGGCAATATGGTTATCCCCCTCAACTTTATTCTCCTGTTGAGTTCTGTAGTCCTGCCTTACCAGTTTTCTGTTGACCTCTGACCTCATCAGAAGTCTGTTGTGGCAGCTCATACTAATTGATCTGAGGAAAACACTAATCCTGTTTACTATATGTTCATTATGATATGTTATTTAATTAATTTATTCATTCCGAAGTCCTCGTTCAACCAAATCCGATGCACAACTGGAAGAGTGGACCAGACTGCAGTCATAAAAGAGGACCTTAATTTATTAACAGCTTATATTGGGAGTCAGTGTTCTTAAAGGAACCCTCATTATGTTTTACTGATGGGGCCATAAAGAGAAATTCAAGTAATTCCTGTGTTTTTTGACTTGTGTGAATTCAGTACTCATTGGCTATTTAACACAATTCATGACACAACAGGACATTCACCAGGATGGTCTGTGGAGTTGTACTGGCACTGAATGCATAAAAAGCATCATATATAATCATGTCCCTTGTTCTGCTTTTTGACAGCCTGTTTGGTTCTGCTGAGAGATGTACCCTAATTCATTTTCTTTTATAAGACAAAATGTTATTGACACTGCAAACAAAAACATGTACACACAGCCTGAATCCCACCCAGATTATGTACCCTGATTCCATCCTAGACATGCATGATGTTATCTTCTGTTACTGGGCTTGGAGCTGGATAGAGATTTTCTTTAGCTGACCCCTCACTCATAGTAACTCAGAATCCTAGAACAAACACTGCATTTCCCTGGAATTAACTTGTGGTCTTACATGTCTGTGAGGGGTCTTACATGTATGTGAGGGGTCTTGCATGTCTGTGAGGGGTCTTACATGTCTGTGAGGGGTCTTACATGTCTGTGAGGGGTCTTGGATGTCTGTGAGAGGTCTTACATATCTGTGAAGGGTCTTACATGATTGTGAGGGGTCTTACATGTCTGTGAGGGTTTACATGTCTGTGAGGGGTCTTACATGTCTGTGAGGGGTCTTACATGTCTGTGAGGGGTCTTACACGTCTGTGAGGGGTCTTACACGTCTGTGAGGGGTCTTACACGTCTGTGAGGGGTCTTACACGTCTGTGAGGGGTCTCACACGTCTGTGAGGGGTCTTACATGATTGGGAGCCATGACTGCAAGAGGTCAAAGGTCATATCCTGAGGAGCTGCTCGGCAGCTGCTAAGTGGAACAGGAAGTACTCTGTAGCAGGTGGGAAATGACGCTGCTTTATTCTTACATGATTGTGAGGGGTCTTACATGTCTGTGAGTGGTCTTACATGTTTGTGAGGGGTCTTACATGTTTGTGAGGGGTCTTACATGATTGGGAGGGTCTTACATGATTGGGAGGGGTCTTGCATGATTGGGAGGGGTCTTGCGTGATTGGGAGGGGTCTTACGTGATTGGGAGGGGTATTGCATGTTTGTGACTTGTCTTAATGTAACGAAAATGCACAGACAAAGTAATTATTTTTCCCATCGCGGAAAGCACGAGGTAGATTTATTAAATGCACAGCTCAATAAAGCAATGGTCAGACAACGGGAGATCAGTCATAAGGAGAAGATACATATTCATCAGGAAAATAATCTTCTAGACAGGCAGGAAGGTCAGGAGATCACAGGCAGAAGTGCAGACAAGGGTAGAGCAGAGCTGGAAAAAAAACAGGTAAAAACAACAGTATAAGTGATTCAATCAAAGTAGAAGTCAGGAAAGCTTAGCAAGTCGTGGCACGAACGATACCTTGCAATGGAGTAAAGACAGGCGAACCTATTGATAATAGGGAACTGGTGTTGAATTCAGGCGATATGATCTGGGATGATTGCTGGTCCAGTAGAGGGCACTGGTACCATACCCCTCCCAGTCCACTGGATACTGCATCTGGCCCCTCAGACAGCAAAAATCCAGAACTTCAAGCACAGGTACGCAGAACATCTGTCTATATCCAACAGAAAAGCTGCTGTAGATTATTGGTGACTAGGTTAATGTGACATATTTTCTTAAAAGACCAATGCACCTGGGTGTGATGCTTTTACAGAGACAACCATACCAATGTGATAACCATAGACAGATTGGAAGGGAATCAATGGGAGAGAGGAGTGAATGAGTGAGTTTGGGGGCGTATTCCACCCAGGTAGGTTATGACTCCACTTGTGGGGGTGACGGTGGCACTGCTGGCGGAGATACTTCCTGATGTCCTGGCTAAACCTTCCTGCTTGGCTGTTTGATGGAGAATGGTACCTGGAGGACAGGCTCAATGACATCGCCAACCGCTCACAAAAGGCTTGCCACACTCGAGAGATGAACTGGGGCCCTCGATCAGATACGATGCCTTCCTGTTTGTGATTAGTCTTACACATTTGTCAGTATTAATACAATCCAGATTTGGACATCCATATTTCCGGTAATGTTTAGTATCCTGAACATATATATGTATTGAAAGTGCCGTCCAGGTGCTGGTGTAAGGAAACTGCCTCAGTACTCCTCTATGCCGGAGTCGGCACTCCCCCTGCCAACGAGGAGGGAGTTTATCAAGTGACATTCAATACACCTGTGTTTCTCTAACACCTCGGTCCAGTTTCCTCGTTAGTTCTTGTATTTAGTTCTGTGGTTTTCTGTCTGTCATTATCGGGTCATTGTTCAAGGTATGTGTCTCTGGTTCTACGTTTGCTTGTTTGGTTATAATGTATATGTCTGCTTGTTCTTGGTTGCATGTTTGTTAATACATTTGTGTGTGCTTGTTCTTTGTTTCATTGAGGTTGGGGGGTAATTTGGGATATACGTTTGTGGTGTTTCGTTGTACTGCAGGCCAATTTACATGGTGGAGGTTTTGCTCCATGTGTTAAGTTACTAGAGTCCCTGTTAAAGGCATAATCCTCAGTTTGTCCATTGGTTTTCCTTTTCTGTTCAAGTGTTGTGAAGTTTCCTGTACCAGTGCCTGTCTCGCCTATCCTGGACTTATTAAACATTCAGCCCAGCTCAGCCCTGGTCCATTACCTGTCTGTCCAAAACCATTTAATGACAGCAAGAAGAGTGAGCATCTTGAGATCCATTAACAGCAACAGCCCACATTAACAGCACAAGGTAAATGGTAATATCACACAGCAGCCCGAGTGCAGCCCAAGTGCCCGGCCCGATTGCCAGCCCGCCCGAGCCCCGGCCCGAGTGCCACAGCCCGGCCCGAGTGCCACAGCCCAGCCCAAGTTCACCAGCCCAGCCCAAGTTCACCAGCCCAGCCCAAGTTCACCAGCCCAGCCCAAGTTCAACTTGAGATGGGCTGAGATCTTGGGATGAGTTGGTGAAACTGATAATAGCACACAGTGACAGCACAGGACAAGAGAAATGCCAAAAGCACAAAGTAACAGCTCAGCACAAAGTAATTTGTTATTGCACACAGTAATAGCTTAGCACAGTATAAATGGTAATAGGACACAGTACTTGCAGGACTGGGCTGGTGAAGCTGATTTGGGCCAAGCTGTTAAAACTGACTAGGGCTGGACTGGTGAAACTGACTAGGGCTGGACTGACTAGGGCTGGATAGCACAAGATAAATGGTAATAGCACTGTGGCACTTGGGCTGGGCTGTGGCACTTGGGTTGGGCTGGAGATCTTGGGATGAGTTGGTGAAACTGATAATAGCACACAATAACAGCAGGGGACACATTTAATTGTTATTGCACACAGTAATAGCATAGCACAAGATAAATGGTAATAGCACTGTGGCACTTGGGCTGATTAAACATGGGCTGAGCTTGGACAGATGAAATGGTGGGCTGGCTGGTGAAATGTTCATCAGCCCAAGTGCGTTTCATCAGCCCAGCCCTGTGTGCAAGTACTCATCAGTTTCATCAGCCCAAGTGCGTTTCATCAGCCCAGCCCAGTGCGTTTCATCAGCCCAAGTGCGTTTCCAGCAAGCCCAAGTGCGTTTCATGCCAAGTTTCATCAGCCCAGCCCAAGTGCGTTTCACCAGCCCAGCCCAAGTGCATCAGTTTCATCAGCCCAAGTGCCATCAGCCCAAGTGCGTTTCACCAGCCCAGCCCATCAGCCCAAGTGCGTTTCATCAGCCCAGCCCAAGTGCGTTTCACCCAGTTTTCACAGCCCAGCCCAGTGCGTTTCATCAGCTCAAGTGCGTTTCATCAGCCCAGTGCGTTTCATCAGCTCAAGTGCGTTTCATCAGCCCAGCCCAAGTGCGTTTCATCAGCCACAGCCCAGCCCAAGTGCGTTTCATCAGCCCAGCGTTTCATCAGCCATCAGCCCAGTGCGTTTCATCAGCCCAGTGCGTTTCATCAGCTTTCAGCCCAAGTGCGTTTCATCAGCCCAAGTGCGTTTCATCAGCCCAGCCCAAGCGTTTCACAGCCCAGCCCAAGTGCGTTTCATCAGCCCAAGCCCATCAGCCCAAGTGCGTTTCATCAGCCCAGCCCAGTGCGTTTCATCAGCCCAAGTTTTCATCAGCCCAGCCCAAGTGCGTTTCATCAGCCCAAGTGCGTTTTCATCAGCCCAGTGCGTTTCATCAGCCCAGCCCAGTGCGTTTCACAGCCCAGCCCAAGTGCGTTTCACAGCCCAGCCCAGTGCGTTTCATCAGCCCAAGTGCGTTTCATCAGCCCAGGTCAGTTTCATCAGCCCAAGTCAGCCAGTGCGTTTCATCAGCCCAGCCCAAGTTTCATCAGCCCAAGTGCGTTTCATCAGCCCAAGTGCGTTTCATCAGCCCAAGTGTGCGTTTCATCAGCCCAAGTGCGTTTCATCAGCCCAAGCCATCAGCCCAAGTGCGTTTCATCAGCAGCCAAGTGCGTTTCATCAGCCCAAGTGCGTTTCATCAGCCCAGCCCAAGTGCGTTTCATCAGCCCAAGTGCCCAAGTTTCATCAGCCCAAGTGCGTTTCATCAGCCCAGCCCAGTGCGTTTCATCAGCCCAGCCATCAGTGCGTTTCATCAGCCCAGCCCAAGTGCGTTTCATCAGCCCAGCCCAAGTGCATCAGTTTCATCAGCCCAAGTGCGTTTCATCAGCCCAGCCCAGTGTGCGTTTCATCAGCCCAAGTGCGTTTCATCAGCCCAAGTGCGTTTCATCAGCCCAGCCCAGTGCGTTTCATCAGCCCAGCCCAGTGCGTTTCATCAGCCCAAGTGCGTTTCATCAGCCCAAGCCCAAGTGCGTTTCATCAGCCCAGTGCGTTTCATCAGCCCAGCCCAGTGCGTTTCATCAGCCCAGCCCAAGTGCCAGCCCAGTGCGTTTCATCAGCCCAGCCCAAGTGCGTTTCATCAGCCCAGCCATCAGCCCAAGTGCGTTTCATCAGCCCAGCCCAGTGCGTTTCATCAGCCCAGCCCATCAGCCCAAGTGCGTTTCATCAGCCCAGCCCAAGTGCGTTTCATCCCAGCCCAAGTGCGTTTCATCCCAGCCCAAGTGCGTTTCATCAGCCCAAGTGCGTTTCATCAGCCCAGTGCAAGTTTCATCAGCCCAAGTGCGTTTCATCAGCCCAGCCGTTTCATCAGCCCAGCCCAGTGCGTTTCATCAGCCCAAGTGCGTTTCATCAGCCCAGCCCAGTGCAGTTTCATCAGCCCAGCCCAGTGCGTTTCATCAGCCCAAGTGCGTTTCATCAGCCCAAGTGCACCATCAGCCCAAGTGCGTTTCATCAGCCCAGTGCGTTTCAGCAGCCAAGTGCGTTTCATCAGCCCAAGTGCGTTTCATCAGCCCAGTGCCATCAGCCAAGTGCGTTTCATCAGCCAAGTGCCATCAGCCCAAGTGCATCAGCCCAGTGCCATCAGCTCAGCCCAAGTGCGTTTCATCAGCCCAAGCCCAAGTGCGTTTCATCAGCCGTTTCAGCCCAAGTGCGTTTCATCAGCCCAGCCCATCAGCCCAAGTGCGTTTCATCAGCCCAGCCCAGTGCGTTTCATCAGCCCAGCCAGCCCAAGTGCGTTTCATCAGCCCAGCCCAAGTGCGTTTCATCAGCCCAGCCCAGTGCCCAAGTTTCATCAGCCCAGCCCAAGTTTCACAGCCCAGCCCAAGTGCCACAGCCCAGCCCAAGTGCACAGCCCAGCCCAGCCCCAGTTTCAGCAGCCCAAGTGCCAGCCCAGCCCAAGTGCCACAGCCCAGCCCAGTTTCATCAGCCCAGCCACAGCCCAGCCCATCAGCCCCAGGTGCCATCAGCCCAAGTGCCACAGCCCAAGTGCCAGCAGCCCAAGTGCGTTTCATCAGCCCAGCCCAAGTGCAGTTTCATCAGCCCAGCCCAAGTTTCATCAGCCCAAAGTTTCACAGCCCAGCCCAGCCATCAGCCCAGCCCAGTTTCCCAGCCCAAGTGCCCAGCCCAAGTGCGTTTCAGCCAGCCCAGCCCAAGTGCAGTTTTCATCAGCCAGCCCAGCCCAAGTGCCATCAGCCCAGCCAGCCCAAGTGCGTTTCATCAGCCCAGCCCAGCCCAGCCCAAGTGCGTTTCATCAGCCCAGCCAGCCCAAGTGCGTTTCATCAGCCCAGTGCGTTTCATCAGCCCAAGTGCGTTTCATCAGCCCAGTGCGTGCCCAAGTTTCATCAGCCCAGTGCCATCAGCCCAGCCCAAGTCATCAGCCCAAGTGCGTTTCATCAGCCCAGCCCAAGTGCGTTTCATCAGCCCAGCCCAGTGCCCAGGCTCAAGTTTCATCAGCCCAGCCCAAGTGTTTCATCAGCTCAAGTTTCATCAGCCCAAGCACCAGCCAGCCCAGTGCGTTTCATCAGCCCAGCCCAGTGCGTTTCATCAGCCCAGCCCAAGTGCGTTTCATCAGCCCAGCCCAAGTGCGTTTCATCCCAGCCCAAGTGCGTTTCATCAGCCAAGTGCGTTTCATCAGCCCAGCCCAGTGCGTTTCACCAGCCCAGCCCAGCCCAGTGTGCGTTTCATCAGCCCAGCCCAAGTGCGTTTCACAGCCCAGCCCAAGTGCGTTTCATCAGCCCAGTGCCCAGCCAGCCCAGCCCAAGTGCGTTTTTCATCAGCCACCAGCCCAAGTGCGTTTCATCAGCCCAAGTGCGTTTCAGCCCAGCCCAGTGCCAGTTTTCACCAGCCCAGCCCAAGTGCGTTTCATCAGCCCAGCCCAGTGCAGTTTCATCAGCCCAGTGCGCCCAGTTTTCATCAGCCCAGTGCGTTTCATCAGCCCAAGCCCAAGTGCGTTTCATCAGCTCAGCCATCAGCCCAAGTGTTTCATCAGCTTGCGTTTCATCAGCCCAAGTGCGTTTCATCAGCCCAAGTGCGTTTCATCAGCCCAAGTGCGTTTCATCAGCCCAGCCCAAGTGCGTTTCATCAGCTCAAGTGCGTTTCATCAGCTCAAGTGCGTTTCATCAGCTCAAGTGCGTTTCATCAGCTCAAGTGCGTTTCATCAGCTCAAGTGCGTTTCATCAGCTCAAGTGCGTTTCATCAGCCCAAGTGCGTTTCATCAGCCCAAGTGCGTTTCATCAGCTCAAGTGCGTTTCATCAGCCCAAGTGCGTTTCATCAGCCCAAGTGCGTTTCAGCCCAGCCCAAGTCAGCCCAGCCCAGTTTCATCAGCCCAGCCCAAGTGCGTTTCATCAGCCCAGCCCAGGTGCGTTTCATCAGCCCAGCCCAAGTGCGTTTCATCAGCCCAGCCCAAGTGCGTGCCATCAGCCCAGCCACACCAGCCCAAGTGCCACAGCCCAGCCCAAGTGCCACAGCCCAGCCCAAGTGCCACAGCCCAGCCCAAGTGCCACAGCCCAGCCCAAGTGCCACAGCCCAGCCCAAGTGCCACAGCCCAGCCCAAGTGCCACAGCCCAGCCCAAGTGCCACAGCCCAGCCCAAGTGCCACAGCCCAGCCCAAGTGCCACAGCCCAGCCCAAGTGCCACAGCCCAGCCCAAGTGCCACAGCCCAGCCCCCACAGCCCAGCCCAGGTGCCACAGCCCAGCCCAGGTGCCACAGCCCAGCCCAGGTGCCACAGCCCAGCCCAAGTGCCACAGCCCAGCCCAGGTGCCACAGCCCAGTGCCACAGCCCAGCCCAAGTGCCACAGCCCAGCCCAAGTGCCAGCCCAGCCCAGCCCAGCCCAGTGCCACAGCCCCCAGCCCAGCCAGCCCAGCAGCCCAGCCCAAGTGCCCCAGCCCAAGTGCAGCCCAACCCAAGTGCCACAGCCCAGCCCAAGCCCAAGTGCCACAGCCCAGCCCAAGTGCCACAGCCCAGCCCAAGTGCCACAGCCCAGCCCAAGTGCCCAGCCCAGCCCAAGTGCCACAGCCCAGCCCAGTGCCACAGCCCAGTGCCACAGCCCAGCCAGCCCAGCCACAGCAGCCCAAGTGCCACAGCCCAGCCCACAGCCCAGCCCAAGCCCAGCCCAAGTGCCCAGCCCAAGTTTCAGCCCAGTGCCAGCAGCCCAAGTGCCACAGCCCAGCCCAGCCCAGCCCAGTGCCACAGCCCAGCCCAAGTGCCACAGCCCAGCCCAAGTGCCCAGCCCAGCCCAAGTGCCACAGCCCAGCCCAAGCCCAGCCCAAGTGCCACAGCCCAGCCCAAGTGCCACAGCCCAGCCCAAGTGCCACAGCCCAGCCCAGTGCCACAGCCCAAGTGCCACAGCCCAGCCCAAGTGCCACAGCCCAGCCCAAGTGCCACAGCCCAGCCCAAGTGCCACAGCCCAGCCCAAGTGCCAGCCAGCCCAGCCCAAGTGCCAGCCCAGCCCAGCCCAGCCCAGCCCAGCCACAGCCCAGCCCAAGCCCACAGCCCAGCCCAAGCCCAGCCCAAGTGCCACAGCCCAGCCCAAGTGCCAGCAGCCCAGCCCACAGCCCAGTGCCACAGCCCAGCCCAAGTGCCAGCCCAGCCCAGCCCAGCCCAAGTGCCACAGCCCAGCCCAAGTGCCACAGCCCAGCCCCCCAGTGCCACAGCCCAGCCCAGTGCCCAGCCCAGCCCAGCAGTGCCCAGCCCAGCCCAGCCCAAGTGCCACAGCCCAGCCCAAGTGCCACAGCCCAGCCCAAGTGCCACAGCCCAGCCCAAGTGCCACAGCCCAGCCCAAGTGCCAGCCCAGCCCAGCCCAGCCCAGCCCAGTGCCACAGCCCAGCCCAAGTGCCACCAGCCCAGCCCAAGTGCCACAGCCCAGCCCAAGTGCCACAGCCCAGCCCAAGTGCCACAGCCCAGCCCAGTGCCACAGCCCAGCCCAAGTGCCACAGCCCAGCCCCAGCCCAAGTGCCAGCCCAGCCCAAGTGCCACAGCCCAGCCCAAGTGCCACAGCCCAGCCCAAGTGCCACAGCCCAGCCCAGCCCAGCCCAGCCCAGCCCAGCCCAGCAGCCACAGCCCAGCCCAAGTGCCAGCCCAGCCCAGCCCAGCCCAGCCCAAGTGCCACAGCCCAGCCCAGCCCAGCCCAGCCCAAGTGCCACCACAGCCCAGCCCAAGTGCCACAGCCCAGCCCAAGTGCCACAGCCCAGCCCAAGTGCCCAGCCCAGCCCAGCCCAGCCCAAGTGCCACAGCCCAGCCCAAGTGCCACAGCCCAGCCCAAGTGCCACCAGCCCAGCCCAAGTTCACCAGCCCAACCCAAGTTCACCAGCCCAACCCAAGTTCAACTTGAGATGGGCTGGAGATCTTGGGATGAGTTGGTGAAACTGATAATAGCACACAGTAACAGCACAGGACAAGAGAAATGCCAAAAGCACAAAGTAACAGCACAGCACAAAGTAATTTGTTATTGCACACAGTAATAACTTAGCACAATATAAATGGTAATAGGACACAGTACTTGCAGGACTGGGTTGGTGAAACAGACTTGGGCTAGGCCGGTGAAACTGAACTAGACTGGGCTGGGTTGCTAAACTGGGCTGGTGAATTTGGGCTGGGCTGGTGAAATTAACCTGGACTGGGCTGGTGAAGCTGATTTGGGCCAAGCTGGTAAAACTGACTTGGGCTGGGTTAGTAAATTGGGCTGGTGAAACTGACTAGGGCTGGGCTGGTGAAACTGACTAGGGCTGGGCTGGTGAAACTGACTAGGGCTGGGCTGGTGAAACTGACTAGGGCTGGGCTGGTGAAACTGATAATAGCACACAGTAACAGCACAGGACAAAGTAATTTGTTATTGCACACAGTAATAGCTTAGCACAAAGTAATTTGTTATTGGACACAGTAATAACTTAGCACAATATAAATGGTAATAGCACACAGTATTTGCAGGACTGGGTTGGTGAAACTGAACTGGACTGGACTGGGCTGGGTTGCTAAACTGACCTGGGCTGGGCTGGTGAATTTGGGCTGGGCTGGTGAAATTAACCTGGACTGTGCTGGTGAAGCTGATTTGAGCCAAGCTGTTAAAACTGACTAGGGCTGGGCTGGTGGAACTGACTAGGGCTGGGCTGGTGGAAATGACTAGGGCTGGGCTGGTGGAACTGACTAGGGCTGGGCTGGTGGAACTGACTAGGGCTGGTGCTGGGGCTGGAACTGACTAGGGCTGGGCTGGTGGAACTACATTTGGCTGGGCTGGTGGAACTGACTAGGGCTGGGCTGGTGGAACTGACTAGGGCTGGGCTGGTGGAACTGACTGGGGCTGACTAGGCTGGGCTGGTGAAACTGACTAGGGCTGGGCTGGTGGAACTGGGGCTGGGCTGACTAGGGCTGGGCTGGTGGAACTGACTAGGGCTGGTGGAACTGGGGCTGGGCTGGTGGAACTGACTAGGGCTGGGCTGGTGAAACTGACTGGGCTGGGCTGGTGGAACTGACTAGGGCTGGGCTGGTGAGACTGACTTGGGCTGGGCTGGGGCTGGGGCTGGGCTGGGCTGGTGAGACTGACCTGGGCTGGGCTGGTGAAACTGACTAGGGCTGGGCTGGTGAAACTGACTAGGGCTGGGCTGGTGAGACTGACTAGGGCTGGGCTGGTGAAACTGACTAGGGCTGGGCTGGTGAAACTGATATTAGCACACAGTAACAGCACAGCACAAAGTAATTTGTTAATGCACACAGTAATAGCTTAGCACAATATAAATGGTAATAGCACGCAGTATTTGCAGGACTGGGTTGGTGAAACAGACTTGGGCTAGGCTGGTGAAACTGAACTGGACTGGGCTGGGTTGCTAAACTGACCTGGGCTGGTGAATTTGGGCTGGGCTGGTGAAATTAACCTGGACTGGGCTGGGCTGATTTGTGAAACTGACTTGGGCTGGGCTTTGGGGCCTGGTGAAACCTGGCCTGGGCTGGGCTGGTGGAACTGACTTGGGCTGGGCTGGTGAAACTGACTAGGGCTGGGCTGGTGGAAACTGAGGGCTGGGCTGGTGAAACTGAGGGCTGGGCTGGTGAAACTGACTGGGCTGGTGAAACTGACTTGGGCTGGGCTGGTGAAACTGAAATGGCACACAGTAACAGCTGGGCTGGTGACAGGGCTGGTGACAAAGTAATTTGTGACTATAATAGCACACAGTAACAGCACAGGACAAAGTAATTTGTTATTGCACACAGTAATAGCTTAGCACAAAGTAATTTGTTATTGGACACAGTAATAACTTAGCACAATATAAATGGTAATAGCACACAGTATTTGCAGGACTGGGTTGGTGAAACTGAACTGGACTGGGCTGGGTTGCTAAACTGACCTGGGCTGGGCTGGTGAATTTGGGCTGGGCTGGTGAAATTAACCTGGACTGTGCTGGTGAAGCTGATTTGAGCCAAGCTGTTAAAACTGACTAGGGCTGGGCTGGTGGGCTGGGCTGGTGGAACTGACTAGGGCTGGGCTGGTGGAAATGACTAGGGCTGGGCTGGTGGAACTGACTAGGGCTGGTAAAACTGACTTGGGCTGGATTAGTACATTTGGCTGGCCTGGTGAAACTGACTAGGGCTGGGCTGGTGGAACTGACTAGGGCTGGGCTGGTGGAACTGACTGGGCTGGGCTGGTGGAACTGACTAGGGCTAAACTGACTGGGCTGGGCTGGTGGGAACTTGGGCTGGGGCTGGGCTGGTGGAACTGACTAGGGCTGGGCTGGGGGCTGGTGGAACTGAACTGACTAGGGCTGGTGCTGACTGGGCTGGGCTGGTGGTAACTGACTAGGGCTGGGCTGGTGGAACTGACTAGGGCTGGGCTGGTGAACTGACTAGGGCTGGGCTGGTGGAACTGACTAGGGCTGGGCTGGTGGAACTGACTAGGGCTGGGCTGGTGAAACTGACTAGGGCTGGGCTGGTGAAACTGACTAGGGCTGGGCTGGGCTGGTGAAACTGACTTGGGCTGGGCTGGTGAAACTGACCTGGGCTGAGCTGGGCTGGTGAATTTGGGCTGGGCTGGTGAAATTAACCTGGACTGGGCTGGTGAAGCTGATTTGGGCCAAGATGTTAAAACTGACTAGGGCTGGTAAAACTGACTTGGGCTGGATGAGTACATTTGGCTGGCCTGGTGAAACTGACTAGGGCTGGGCTGGGCTGGTGGAACTGACTCGGGCTGGGCTGGTGGTGGAAACTGACTGGGCTGGTGGAACTGACTGGGCTGGTGAAAACTGACTTGGGCTGGGCTGGTGGGCTGGTGAAACTGACTAGGGCTGGGCTGGTGAAACTGACTAGGGCTGGGGGCTGGTGAAACTGACTAGGGCTGGGCTGGTGGGGCTGGGCTGGGCTGGTGAAACTGGGCTGGGCTGGGCTGGTGAAACTGACTAGGGCTGGGCTGGGCTGAAAAACTGACTGGGGCTGGGCTGGGCTGGTGAAACTGACTGGGGCTGGGCTGGTGAAACTGACTTGGGCTGGGCTGGTGAAACTGGGGCTGGGCTGGTGAAACTGACTTGGGCTGGGCTGGTGAAACTGACTAGGGCTGGGCTGGTGAAACTGACTAGGGCTGGGCTGGTGAAACTGACTAGGGCTGGGCTGGTGAAACTGACTAGGGCTGGGCTGGTGAAACTGACTAGGGCTGGGCTGGTGAAACTGACTAGGGCTGGGCTGGTGAAACTGACTAGGGCTGGGCTGGTGAAACTGACCTGGGCTGGTGAATTTGGGCTGGGCTGGTGAAACTGACGGTCAATAGCACAGCACAATGTTATTAGAAATGGCACTTTGGGCTAGGCTGGTGAAACTGACCTGGGCTGGTGAATTTGGGCTGGGATGGTGAAACTGACTTGGGCTGGGCTGGGCAAACTGACCTAACCGGGGCTGGTGAAATGTACTTGGTCTGGGCTGGTGAAACTGACTGTCAATAGCACAGCACAATGTTATTAGAAATGGCACGCTGTGAAAGCACAGCATAATGTAAATGGTAATAGCACAGAGTACTTGCACATCAGGGCTGGGTTGGTGAAACTGACTGACTATACCCATAAAAAGAGATGAGGGGAGGAGGGAAATGGGAGAGATGAGAAGATGAGAAGAGGCCACATAGGATTGTGGAGACAGATTATGTCCTCTCCTCCCTTTACTTCTCATCTGCCCACTCTCTCCTGTATCCCTCCTCTTCTCCTCTCCACTCTCCTCCTCCCTCCTCGTCTTTTCCCTCACTCTTCCTCACTCTCCTTACTTCATGTCACCTACCTCATCATGATAGCCGTTGGGGGATCCATGTTGTCAGTTTGCCCAGCCCAAGTGCCACAGCCCAGCCCAAGTGCCACAATAATAGCACACAGTAACATGTAAATTATAATGGAATGTGAATGCACCCTATCGGAAGCACTCTTGATGTCTACTGCCTTTTTGCTATCAGTTTAGATCACCCACTTAAAGACATGCCAATTGTAAAACACAAGATGTAGACAAAACAGAAACCAGTAAAATAGCGTTTACTTACCTCTGACAAGAACCCTGCGTAGGGTCTGGGCTTGAGCACAATAATGTGTAGGTCCTACCTTGCTGCAAAAACAGCCCGAGCCATGGACTCCACTAGACCTCTGAAGGTGATCTGTGGTATCTGGAACCAAGACGTCAGCTTAGCTGCAGGTCGTTTAGGTGTTTAAAATTGCGAGGTGGGTCCTCCATGGATCAGACTTGTTTGTCCAGCGCATCCCACAGATGCTCGATAGCATTAAGATCTGGGGAATTTGGAGACAAAACCTTAAACTTGTTGTTGTGTCCCTCAAGCCATTTCTTAACCATGCTGAATGCATGTCTTGCAAAACCTTTGGTGCTTTCCATCACAGATATCGAGTTAAAGAAGCCTGTTTAAGTGAAGGCTTTGTCGGCATTAGCACTAGACCTAATCCAAAACTACCAACGTGGAGAGCAAAAAGCAGCAGCAATAACTACCAAATATTCCAGCCACTCCGTTCCATTAAAACATCCTCTGCTAAAAAAAGCGTGTTGGGGTGACATAGTTCCGATTAAGGTGTGATTATAGGGTCACCAGGGTTGGCACCTCTGTCCCAAAATCAAAAGGAGCAGTCAGAGCTAGAGGGGGCTTATTCTAACCTTGCTTGCCGCCTGGCCCGTGCTAACATCTGCTGGCTGTGTGGAGTAAACTCTTAACTAAATACACTTGGCTCAGTATAATATGACTTATTGCTGCGGCTGGGTTGAATGGCCTTGCCTGGGGTATTGTGAGGTTTTTTCAGCTACATTACGCTGATCCTTTTGCAGCTACATTACGATGATCCTTTTTCAGCTACATTACAATTAAACAAATATGCCAGTTTGAACAAGCTAACTAGCCTGCTAGGCTCGAGAAAGTCGTTAGAAATGTCCAGTTAGAGCCACGCTTGCTAAAATATCACATCTCCTCAGACATTATTGCTTTACTGGTATTGATTGTAGCTTAAATGTCTAAGATATTGACTAACATGTTTGCATTAACAACTGTAAACAAAACAAGTACTCACGTTATCCATTCCAGGTCTGTCTTGTTGAAGAGTTTGAAACAATACTGACACATGTTTAAGTTCTGGGCGATATTCTATCATTCTAGAACAAAACGTCATACTGGATAGAATGTTGGGTCATTGTCGGGTGGATGTCTATTCAGTTGTGCATGTTGTGTGGTTTTTTAATAAACCCAGAATAAATAATTTCTGAAGTGGATTCAAACGTTTTAAACAAAATAAGCGATAAGTTGATGGTGGAGAACTTTCCGCCTGAAACGTTATAGACAATGAGGCCTAATGCAAATCGTTTACTTTTGACTTTTCCCAGGCAGGCCACCAAACATAATCCAGATGTTTTAGTTTATTCACACTTCCCTTTGAAATGATTAAAATCAGGTTAGGTTAAATCGTTTCCGGTGGCTCTTTAGTGGCTTAGTGAGAATAAATCTGAATTGAATTGGATTTGACAGATATTCTGACATGCAAAACGCATTAGCTCCCAAATATTTTAAGATAAAAACCCCGGTTATAGTGTCGTTATGAGAGAAAACAGTTGAACAACACTGCACAGGTCTCGTTTTCTCGATTCAGACTAACTATTTAATACGGCAGGAGACATTATTGCGACAATGTAAGCAGTCTGCATAAAGCCAATAATGCACGTCGCTTGTAAGCGTTAACAAGACAATCATCAACATTTTCTCTACAACTCTTCGACTTAGCTTAGTACATAAAAACCTCAAAACAAAGTTAAACTGTTCAGGAATAAAATGTATAGTACTGCTCTTTTTAGACGGGTGAACTTTAAAAAAAAAAAAGCCATGTGCAATGTAGATTTAACATTAAAACATACGTACAGTTTAGAAACATGCTTCCAGTTCCAGAGAGGGAGTAAAATATGACAAACTGTAATCCGTTATATTAACAGCAAATATGTAAATAGATTAGTACTTTTAAGAATACTTTGAAAATGAGATGAACATCTCATCTTCAACCGCTTATCCTGGGTCGGGTCGCGGGGTAGCAGCTCTAGCAGGGGACCCCAAACTTCCCGTTCCCTGGCTGAAATAAATAAATACACCATTAAATAATTACTTAAATGTGTCATTAATTAATAAAAATTAGAATTAAATAAATATACATAAATTACATAAATGTGTTATTATATTATGTGTTACATAAATGTGTTATTAAATGTGTCATTAATTAATTCAAATACCAATTAATTTTATGTAAAATACATATATAATTATTTCACTATTTACATTTACATCCCAGTGGGCACCTTGACGTCAATTTGACATCAATTTGACGTCAAGCTTTGATGTCAAATTAACGTCACGAGGTAGGTCAAAAATGAAAGTTGGATTGACGTCAAAGTCAGGATGTCAAAATCTTTCTCTCTCGATGTCATTTCGACGTAATTTTGATGTCATTTTGACTTCATTTTGATGTCATTTAGACATCAAAATTACATCAAAATTTATTGACATATTTTTATATAATTTCAATGTTAAGCATCACTCAATTTCAACATAAATGTACAATGACTGACAACACACACATACTTTGATCTTAGATCTGATATGTATTTTTTATTTTATAAAGGCATCTTCAAACATATAATATAACATATATGGAACATAAACCCTGTTTGAGTCATGAATTTAAAATTAGGGCAGTGTATCCTTAGTCGTAGTTCAACGTAATACTTCAGGTTCTAGCAATATGGCACTTTGTCCCTTGATCTACTTTCACAGTGAATTTGTTGCTAAAGTTATTCTCTATGAAAAACAGTGGGGGAAATGTTAGGTGCAAACAACAAACAAGTGGTAGTACATCATCTGAAAGTACTTGTTCCTAAAGACTGGCAGTCATTTAGCAAACATACAGTGTGTAATAGTGTTGATGATGGTATGTGGGATGGAGGCCAGAGTAGGGTACCCAATCTCCAGACACACACTGGCGATGTTCCTTACACCCTCCAAGAATCTGGCGTGTAGAGCAGCCTCGGTAATGTCGAGCACCTCAGGGCTGTAGACACAACCGTTGTCATACACCTGCTGGATGAGCAGGCCGAAGGAGAAGGGCGAGATGTTTAACATGTAGAGCAGTGTGGCCTCGCTATGGATTCACACTTCCAGAGCTCTCAGGTGCCTGTAATAAGGGAAAAAAGAAAAAGCAAACGTTAAAATGGGCCTGTCCATTAACATAACGAACACTAGGGATAGGCCGATACCACTTTTTATGGAATGAGTACAAGTACTTGAGGCCAGTATCGGGCCCTATACACGTTACCAGTATCGGTCCCATCCCTACTTAGTACCGATCAATAGTAGGCTACTCTACAGTATATAGACTAAAACTAAAAGATAACCCACATTATAGCCGTATGCAGTAGTCAGAGGTGCAGATGTGTACTAACATGATAATCGATCGAGTCAAACCTTTTGTTAATATCTGTTAATTGTGTCATAAGGATCTCATTTCACTGCTAGTAATCAGTCCACATTTTGTACTGAATTATAGAACGTGAACACTCATTGAAAGCCAGAGAGCAGCAATTTCAAAACATCACATTGTCCGGGCTGTTGTGGTGTCTCATTTCCATGGGGAATATTTTCTCCCTTATGTCTTGCCACTCTGTTTTGAAGGACATGGTGTAGGGGAAAACAAAGGGGGAAAACAGAGAAATGGGATTGGGCCTAAATCTACATTGTTGTTTTCATCAGCTCCTACCTTCCGGTGTCCAGTGCCCCCTCTTCTGTCCGGTGTCCAGTGCCCCCTCTTCTGTCCGGCCCCCAGTGCCCCCTCTTCTGTCCGGTGTCCAGTGCCCCCTCTTCTGTCCGGTGTCCAGTGCCCCCTCTTCTGTCCGGTGCCCAGTGCTCCCTCTTCTGTCCGGTGTCCAGTGCCCCCTCTTCTGTCCGGTGTCCAGTGCCCCCTCTTCTGTCCCGTGTCCAGTACCCCCTCTTCTGTCCGGTGTCCAGTGCCCCCTCTTCTGTCCGGTGTCCAGTGCCCCCTCTTCTGTCCGGTGTCCAGTGCCCCCTCTTCTGTCCGGTGTCCAGTGCCCCCTCTTCTGTCCAGTGCCCCCTCTTCTGTCCAGTGCCCCCTCTTCTGTCCGGTGTCCAGTGCCCCTCTTCTGTCCGGTGTCCAGTGCCCCCTCTTCTGTCCCGTGTCCAGTGCCCCCTCTTCTGTCCGGTGTCCAGTGCCCCCTCTTCTGTCCAGTGCCCCCTCTTCTGTCCGGTGTCCAGTGCCCCCTCTTCTGTCTAGTGTCCAGTGCCCCCTCTTCTGTCTGGTGTCCAGTGCCCCCTCTTCTGTCTAGTGTCCAGTACCCCCTCTTCTGTCCGGTGTCCAGTGCCCCCTCTTCTGTCCGGTGTCCAGTGCCCCCTCTTCTGTCCGGTGTCCAGTGCCCCCTCTTCTGTCCGGTGTCCAGTGCGCCCTCTTCTATCCGGTGTCCAGTGCCCCCTCTTCTGTCCGGTGTCCAGTGCCCCCTCTTCTGTCCGGTGTCCAGTGCCCCCTCTTCTGTCCGGTGTCCAGTGCCCCCTCTTCTGTCCGGTGTCCAGTGCCCCCTCTTCTGTCCGGTGTCCAGTGCCCCCTCTTCTGTCCGGCCCCCAGTGCCCCCTCTTCTGTCCGGTGTCCAGTGCCCCCTCTTCTGTCCGGTGTCCAGTGCCCCCTCTTCTGTCCCGTGTCCAGTGCTCCCTCTTCTGTCCGGTGTCCAGTGCCCCCTCTTCTGTCCGGTGTCCAGTGCCCCCTCTTCTGTCCCGTGTCCAGTACCCCCTCTTCTGTCCGGTGTCCAGTGCCCCCTCTTCTGTCTGGTGCCCAGTGCCCCCTCTTCTGTCAGGTGTCCAGTGTCCCCTCTTCTGTCCGGTGTCCAGTGTCCCCTCTTCTGTCCGGTGTCCAGTGCCCCCTCTTGGCCATCAGGCAACCAATGGAAGCTTCTGTGATCCCGGGTTGTGACTTCTGGATGGCACCTGAAAAATATAACAGCAATTGCCATTTACCTTCACATACTGATGAAATAAAACATGATCTAGAGAATAGAGCTATGTAATGTAGGTGCACAAATAAAAAATGTAATTACCCATCATGACATTATAAAGATCCATTCTTCTGAATAGCAGCTTGTCACCAGCCCCATCCATATTCATTATGGACATGAGGCTATTTGTGAGCACTCTGTTAATAAAAATGGGAATAAACAAAGTTATACATGCTGTACAGCAAAAAATGTGAAATAATGTCCAGAAGTACATGCCTGTGTGCGCACATGTGTGTGGCTAACCGCTCGGCTAACAGTGATGCGTCAGACTACTAGTTACTGCACAGACACGAGAAGAGTGTCTGATCGTATCTAGCTCTAACTCTGAAAAAGCGAATTTCACAACATTTTGGCGTACTCATTTAAGAGTATGTATGTAGTCCATAGATTTTAAGATATTGCTCTCATGTGAGATAGCAAGTACAGCACTCACTTTTGGAACTCTGAATGTCAGACCAAAGAGAGCAATATCACATATTTTGTACAATAATGTTTTTCCAATGCAGCCGCTATTTTTGTTTAGAACACACTTACTTTTCTCTTCCATTGGGAAGACATCTTCTCTATGGTTAGATCTGTGTTCTCTCTCACGGCTTGGCTTTTCCAGGGTGCTGGACCTGGAACATTTGTCTGGTCTTTCCAGGGTGCTGGACCTGGAATATTTGTCTGGTGTTTCCAGGGTGCTGGACCTGGAATGATTGTGTGGTGTTTCCCTGGTGTGCTCTTGACCAATCACTTGACGGCTGGAACTGAGCAGGAACTGGACTTGGATTTCTTTGGTGGCGGTGGCAGGGAGGGGCCTGTTTGATCGCAAACAGTGAGACAATTTTAGGCAACTGACTTAGCAAAAGCAATCAGCATGATGATGTTATTCATTTGTTGTTGTAGGACAAGGAAAGAAATATGTAAAATAAAAAATAATATGGATGGCTGCCATTACAACTTACATCTTATTCAAATCTGCATGTGACTGCTGGTGCGCTGAAAATAATCGAACATATTTCACATACTTAGAAAATAAAGTTACATTCAATCATTGTTAATTTGTTAAATCCTTATTAAAACACTTCTTACAAATTGTACAATTAAAATATTATAAGTCATAAGGATATTTTATTACCACTACAATAACTTACATTTTCCAAGGAGATTCTTACATTTACATTTACATTTTGCGCATTTAGCAGACGCTCTTATCCAGAGCGACTTACAATAAGTGCAGGCATTTCACATATAGATAAAACACACATCAAAAAGGCAATAAGTACATTGTTCCTGGGTGGGTGCAGGGGGAAGTGCTAGAGATAGAAGAATGATTCGGTAGTGAAGTGTCAAACAGTCGAGAGTTGTGGAGCTCCATTCATGGAGCTACTGGAGGTACAGTTTGAAGAGGAATGTTTTTAGACGTTTTTTGAAGATTGGTAGAGAGTCCGATGATCTGATCTCCAGAGTGGAGTTGTTCCACCATTGCGGGGCAAGCACGGAGAACAATTTAGACTGAGCAGATCGAGAGTTGCCCTCCCGTAGGGATGGCACTACCAAGAGGCCTGAGGTGGCAGAACGAAGTGCTCGCGTGGGTGTGTACGGCTTGATTAGTGACTGGATGTAGGAGGGGGCGGTTCCTCTTGTTGCCCCATAGGCTAGCACCATGGTTTTGTAGTGGATGCGTGCTTCGACCGGGAGCCAGTGTAGTGTGCGGAACAGCTGAGTGACGTGGGAGAACTTTGGTAGATTGAAGATCAGGCGGGCTGCTGCATTTTGAATGAGTTGCAGGGGTTTGATGGCGCACACTGGGAGACCAGCCAGAAGGGAGTTGCAGTAGTCGAGACAGGAGATGATGGATCAGCACTTGTGCGGCTTCCTGCGTAAGATACGGCCTTACTTTCCGAATGTTGTAGAGCATGTACCTGCAAGACCGGGACACCGCCTTGACGTGTGCAGAAAATGAGAGGGAGTTGTCAAGGGTCACGCCAAGGTTTTTCCCACATTGGGTAGCAGGGACTGTGACGTTGTCCACCGTAATGGACAGATCCTGGAGCGGGCAGGCTCTTCCTTTGAAGAAGAGCAGTTCAGTTTTACCTAGGTTGAGTTTCAGATGGTGTGCAGACATCCAGGCCGAGATGTCAGTCAGACATGCAGAGATACGGGATGCCACCTGGGTTTCAGACTGTGGGAATGAGAAAAATAGTTGTGCATAGCAGTGATAGGAGAGGCCATGTGAGGATATGACAGAGCCAAGAGACCGAGTGTATAAGGAGAAAAGGAGAGGGCCTAGGACCGATCATTGGGGGACCCCAGTGACCAGGGGCTGCATGTTCGACGGCGAGCCTCGCCACACCACCTGGTAAAAACGGTCCGACAAGTACGAGGAAAACCAGGAATGCACCGCTCCTGAGATCCCCAGGTCAGAGAGGGTGGAGAGCAGGATCTGATGGTTTACTGTGTCGAAGGCAGCAGATAGGTCTAGTAGAATGAGAACAGAGGAGAGAGAATTGGCTTGGGCCTTGCGTAGGGCTTCAGTTACACAGAGCAGCGCTGTTTCAGTTGAGTGGCCCGTCTTGAATCCTGACTGGTTAGGGTCCAGGAGATTGTTCTGCGAGAGGTAGGAGGACAGTTGGTCAGCTACGACGCGTTCAAGCGTTTTGGAAAGGAAGGACAACAGGGACACAGGTCTGTAGTTGTTGACATCCGACGGGTCGAGAGACGGTTTCTTGAGGAGCGGAGTCACTCTGGCCATCTTGAAGTCAGAAGGGACACATCCTGAGGTTAGAGAAGTGTTTATTAGAGATGTGAGATATGGAAGAAGGTCCGTGGAGATGGACTGGAGGAGCGGGGAAGGGTCAAGCGGGCATGTTGTCGGACGGCTGGATTGGAGCAGTTGCAGGGTGACTTCCGGACTGAGCGTGGAGAAGGAACTCAGACCAGGGACAGAGTCAGTGTGAGGGGAAATAGCGATTTCTGGCGAATGGGTGAATGATGCTCGAATGTTGTCCACTTTCTGTTGAAAGTGGGTAAGAAAGTTGTCAGCTGAAAGGGACGATGACGGAGGAGGTGGAGGAGGGGTGAGGAGTGTGGAGAAGGTGGAGAAGAGCTTTTTAGGGTTGGAGGCGGAGTCCTGGAATTTCCGGTGATAGAAAGCAGCTTTAGCGGTGGTCAGATTAGAGTTGAAGGCGGTGAGGAGGGACTGGAGGGAAGCCAAGTCGCTTTGAATTTTGGTGGATCTCCATTTCCGCTCGGCTGCACGAAGTTCTCTCCTGTGGCTACGTAGGGTTTCATTTAGCCACGGCACAGGAGGTGCGGCTCGGGCTGGCCGGGAGGAAAGAGGGCAGAGCGAGTCATAGGATGTAGATAGCGATGCTAGAAGGGTGGAAGAGGCAGATTCCGTAGACAGGAGGGAGAAGGATTCGGGAGACGGGAGGGATGAAAGAACAGAAGCAGCAAGATCAGATGGGGAGAGGGATCGTGTGTTCATGCGACCCACCACCAGGCTGGGAGTTGATGATGCACGAGAAGAGAGGGAAAATGAGACTAGGAAGTGGTAGGGGTGTGGTCTTAAAGTTGGTCAGCGGGCAGCATCTGGTGAAGACAAGGTCCAACACATTGCCTGCGATGTGAGTCGCCGTTGACTGGGTGAGGCTGAGGCCGAACGATGAGAGGAGGGGTAGGACGGATGAGCCTAAAAAGGTGTTGAATGCGGTCGTTGGCAGGTTGAAGTCACCTAGCAGGACAAGCGGTGTGTCGTCATCGGGAAATTCGCTAATCAGGGTGTCGAGCTCTTCGAGAACAGGGTTTCTGCAGGTATCAGCCAATCTCATTTAATGCTTTTTCATGCCCTTTTTCATGCCACTTTAGACTAATTTCATGCCCATGTCCAACTACAGATACTTTCACACACAAATTGTGAGCATTTGACAATGCTGTTTTTTAACTGTCAGATGGCTCACAAGAAGGTTTACAGTCATTAAACGCAACACAAAGTGCTTCACAAAATAATAACACAACAGAAATACAAATATTTTAAACACTGTTCATTGAGCAGCTCGTGTCTCTGCCCCGTGGATCTCAAAACAACATGCACTGATAATTAAAGTAATGAACCTATACTGGTTACGGCAGTAGGCAAATTCGACAAAATCATGTCAACCCCCTGTCCTCCCCACCACCCCATCCCCACACACTCGCTGTTAAATGCCTCTCCGGGTTTACCATCGACGCCAGGGCCTGAATTTCGTTAGGTGGGTCACATGGGGGATCTAAAGATTATTGGGAGAGAATAACTTCTGATGCATCGGTCTAATTTAATCATCTTCATTTATTAATATCTACACATTTGTGTGCATGAATTGAGCATTTCCAGTTGTGCCACATGTGGGTGGCCCCTGCAGACTATCTGAAAGTGGTTTGAGGTTAATAGGTCACTGCTCAAAAACTATTAAGATTTCCAGTATTTAAATGTATTTTTTTTAAATGTATGTTTTAAATGTTTTATTTTGAAAAACCAAATTATGTGCAACATGTGAAAGAGCTTAAGTAAATTGAGGTTTCGAAGTGATTTCACAAAAAAATGATTTTACAGTTTTTAAATGTTTATTAAACGTCTCTTACACCATTTCCTTAAAATAAAACAAAGCTGTCCAAAATGTAGTTGTACTCTATAAAACAATCTGACAGTGGTTTGAAGTTTCAAGGCCAAATGGTTAAACAGCTATTGAATTCCTAACTTTAAGACGTACTTTATTGACGGTCCCTAACTATAAGCACACGGAGGTTTCTATCCGTCTATATCACGGGGTGTAGTGTGGCTGCTTGTGGGAAAACCGGACCTGATCTCGGGCTCCGAATATCCGTTGAATATTCCACCAACTTTACCTCGGTCTGAGATGAAGCAAATATATTTGTGCGGGAATTTCTCGCACTATAAAAACTAACCTTGCGGGAATGGTTTAAATTATGCGCAATCCCCGCACCGAAATTCAAGCCCTGGACGGGATTAACCAGGTTCTGAATAGTTCATCCTCCAACCACTTCTGCTGAAACTTGAATTTTCCCATTTTACCATCATTAGATATTTGCTCCATTCTTTTACCACAGCACACACTCACTTACTCACTCACTCGATAGAAAGCAGACTCGCACAGCACCTTGCATTAATAGCATCAGGTGTCGCGACTTTGTGCACCAGCCGTACAAAACAGCAAATTAAAAGGTTCCGCCTTTCAACCATTACGCTATACTTCCGATCAAAATTAGATTTAGATGTTTATATAGTCAAAATAAATCATGAAAAACAACGTTTTTATTCCATCAAGTTTACATAATTTTTAATGCCTTTGAACATCGAATTCATGCTTTTTCATGCCAATTAATGCCTGAATTTTCACAAAATCTATTTAATGACTTTTCATGCTTTTTAATGACCCGCGGAAACCCTGGAGAAAGACCCCGGGGGCTCCCGGTGGACGGTAGAGGACAATTATATTAATATTGAATGGAAACGTCACACGGACAGCATGGAATTCAAACGAGGAAGGGGAAAGGTGAGGGAGGGGGAAGGGAGAGAATCTCCATTTAGCAGAAATGAGAAGCCCTGTTCCGCCTCCGCGACGACCGGAAGTTCTAGGACTGTGGGAAAACACATCGCTGGATGACGAAAGGGCAGCCAAGGAAGCAGTGTTTTCGGGGGTGATCCACGTCTCAGTCAGAGCCAGAAAGTCAAGGTCTTGGAGGACAGCGTAAGCCGAGATGAATTCGGTCTTGTTGACAGCCGATCGACAGTTCCAGACACTACCCGAAATTAGGTACTCTGCAAAGGAGGTGCACACAAGGGTGGTTAGATTGGACCGAATGCGCCTCCGGTATAGAGTAGGTCTATATGGACGCCGAGCAGTCACTATGGATGGGATATACATAGTAGGCTATGTTTACCATAGGGTTATAACTAACAATTATTTTGGTAGTCAACAAATCTGTCACAGACACACACGCATGCACACACGCGCACACACAGACACACACGCGCACAACCACCCACACACGCATGCACGTCAAATTTGACCGCGAAATTCAAAGGGGTGACAACTAACAGTGTTTAACAACTAACACAGTCACCTTTCTTACAAAATGTATTATAATGTCTTGTAAAAACATTTAGAATCCCACATTAACCTTTAATATGGTATTTACATTCAATGTTATACTTGAATCTCGTGTTTTTACCTGCAATATGCCGTTTAAACGGTACAGTTAAGCTAACCTCAGGTAAAGTTAGCTAGCTAGCTCAAGGATGTGAAATTATTCGACATCATTTGGAAAATAACACCCATTAAAAACGTATTAACCGGTGTATAAGACGGTGTATTAAGAACAACAATAGCAAGATAGTTGGTTACTTACCAGGATTTGGAAGTGAAACATTTAGAGTTTCTAAATGTAATGTCTCTGGGCTGGAGAGCAGACTGGTGGTGACTGTGATCGGCTGGTGACTGTGATTGGCTGGTGAGCAGACTGGTGACTGTGATTGGCTGGTGAGCAGACTGGTGACTGTGATTGGCTGGTGAGCAGACTGGTCACTGTGAGAACGGTAACGTGGATCTGATAATGTTCCGCCCAATATGGCCAGGATGTGACATCATTTTGTAGACAATTAGTCCGTGATGATTATTTAACAAATCAGCTTCAATAACAGATTACATTTACCTTTTATAGAATATGCAATTAGTGTCTGCTGTCATTTTAAACGTAAAAATATAAACATGATTTAAATAAATAAAAGCACACATGCAAAATACATATCTACAACTTTCAAGATCATTCTAGGTCTTCGATGTTAAAAATTAGTTGCATTGACTTTTCCTTTTTAGACATTTCAGACATTGTTTTGACATTAATTTGACATCAATTTGACGTCGTATTTCCTGACATCAAATCAACATAAATTAAATGTCAATGATATTGACCTGTGACGTAAGGACCAAAAAAAACATGTCAAAATGATACTTTTGTTGGGCCTCTTTACAACCACAAGGAAATAATTACAGAATATAATGAAAACATGCATATTCATGCCTGTCAAACATGGTGGTCAAAATTTTGACAATTTGTTGACGTCAAATTGACGTCATGGTGCCCGCTGGGATTTCATGATCCTGCGTTGCAGTGCTTCATGAATTACTTAAAACGGTCAAACTGACCCATCAAACTCAGTGGGTGGGGCTAACGCGAATCTAGTCTGATCCATTGCTTTGGTCTGAAGTAGAGTACCTGGATAGAGACAATGGAAGACCTCTCTATGGAGTAACAGGGCTCTCAAGTTCAGAGTGAGATTTTTACCGATGATCTGAAAAATGACACATACATTCGTACAAATAAAAAAATATTTATTTAATTCAGCATTTCTTAGTGCAGATTTGTGTGTGTGTGCGCGCGTGTGCGTAAGAGAGAGAGATAATGGTTAGTGTTGTTTATTGTAGGGGTTGGTAGCAGGTTTTGAGGCCTTTAGCACCAGGGTTGGTGGTTCCCATTTGAAACACTGTGGTTCCAGGCCAGCCATTTTCACTGTCATGATGGATGACAGAGTTCCAGTGCCAAGCTGTACTTGGTTTTGTTTAGTCCAACCATGGAGAAAACCCTCTCAGCATTTGAACGAGGGAGCACTAACACTAATGCAGCTATTTTAGAAATACAAATTCGTTTTTTAATGTCACAACTCTAACCCTATAATACTTTATCCAGACTTGGTACAGGCAAAAGTGACCCAAATGAGATACTCTGGCGGAGTTATTTATTCATTTTTTTTTATTTCATGTTTTTTGTTTAGTTTCCATAAGTTGGTAGCTATATGCATTTATTTGATTGGCTGGTGCGAGACTGGTCCTTCTGGACTCTATGGGAACTCACTTGAGTCCTCTCTACCTGTTCCACTGTTCAAAAAATAACGGCGCAACTTGTGCGCGATTTCCTGGCAATTTCTCTGCGTGAGAAATACAATGTGTGGCGTGTGAGCGTGTGAACGGGTTGAAATGTGTGTGTCTCACGCCCAATGCGTATCGCCCAGTGTATCTAAACCAACGTAGAGGTGAAGCGCCACCCAGTGTATTGGAATGTGTTCAGTAGCTCTGTATCAATCCATTATCTGGAATTGATTTGTCTTTGCTTGATGCACAGGGTAACCAATCAGGCGTTAGGTTCTGCCTACCAACTTTTGATGGGTCAGTTTGACAGTTTTAAGTAATTCATGAAGCACTGCGACGCAGGATTATGAAATGTAAATAGTGAAATAATTATATATGTATTTTACATAAAATGAATTGGTATTTGAATTAATTAATGACGCATTTAAGTCATTATTTAATGGTGTATTTATTTATTTAATGATGTATTTCCCTTGTATTTATTTATTTCATGGTATATATATTTATTCAATAAAGTCCCTAAAATTCCTCCATATTGCAGGAGCTGTTACATGTGCAGTCGACATTGTTGAAGGTTTTATGCTGAGTATCTTCGTGTTGTTGACGTTTATTCATTTTTGATGAGCCGTTATTCAATAGTTTTCCCGTCCTGCTGTAATGTTTTTTCATCTGATCTTTTGTCCCCACCACTTTTTAACACAAACTGACGCCCCTGCTTGAGGGAGAACGTGCTCTGCTTCAGCCTATATATAGGTGTAAATGACATAAATTAACAATTAGACGTTAGGAGTAGAAATGTATACACTAAAAAAATTGTTCAATTATAGAGATAGAAGTGGGAGAAAATAGAGATCAATCCATGACAAATATTAAAAATGCCTATTAAAACTGTTTGGATTATACAAATAATTTATTATATTTAGTTAGGCAAAGTACAATTGGACTGAAATAGCGTAGTAACTGATCTAAAGTACCCCCAAGTAAAGCAGAAATCCCAGTAGGCCTAATTGTGTAATGATGGCCCATATCGAAATGTCTGTATGTTTCTAAAATGGTGAACTGGTGTTATTTTAAGATAACGAAAATTGACTAAATTTAAATAAAATATACCCCGGCCCGTTAACTAGAGTATCTATTAGTTCCCTATCAAGGAACTTCGAGCTGCGTGAAAACGCTATGGGAACGCTCTGCGTGAGTGCGTCATGAAGCACATGTGTAATCAGTCCAATGGCGTGACGGAACGTCACAGACGGGTGACGTCGCGACCAGGAAGTCATAAAAGTACCCCTAATTACCGGCACCTTCAGTTTTTTGTTGCTTCAGCAAGTGCATGTTCTGACAGTCCTCGCGGGTTTCTGCTATTACGTTGTTAATTCAGAAATTTTCTTTGAGCCCATTGAGGAGGTCCCTGACAAGTTTGTGACCCTCAAGACGATCTTCTTACTTGCCATCTCTTCTCTGAAGAGGATTGGTGATATGCAAACTCTGTCGGTGGCGCCCTTTTGCTTGGAATTCTCACCCGGGATGGTCAAGGCGTTTCTACTCTCTCACCCGGGTATGTCCCTAAGGTCCCAACTAACATCGTTGGGCCTATTGTGCTGCAAGCCTTCTGCCCTCCTCCTTTTTTGACGTCGGACCAGAAGAAGCATAACCTCCTCTGCCCGGTGAGGGCCTTAGACGCCTACGTCCACAGAACTGCCCTGTGGAGGCTGTCCGAACAGTTGTTCGTGTGCTTTGGACCACCCAAGTGAGGGGGTCCTGTGTCTAAGCAGAGGATGAGCAAGTGGGTGGTTGAGGCCATCTCACTTGCTTACGAGTCGGCTGGTTAGCCTTCACCCTTGGCTGTTCGAGCCCACTCGACCAGGAGTATGGCGGCTTCAAAAGCCCTTTTGTCAGGTAAAGTGTCTCTACATGACGTCTGTGTTGCGGCAGGCTGGTCCTCACCGCACACGTTCGTGAGATTTTACCAGCTTGACTTTAGCTCCATGCCAGGAGTGCAGGTGCTTTCGTCCGAATCTGCGCTCTGACTTCACATGGCAGACACTTGCTCGTATGGCAAAGTGGGTAGTGGCGTTCCCATAGCGTTTTCACGCAGCTCGAAGTTCCCTGATAGGGAACGTCTCCGGTTAAGTATGTAACCTTAGTTCCCTGAGGGGAACGAGACGCTGCGTGTCTGTGCCATACTCCCAGCATGCCCTTGGCACTTGCTTCAGCCCATCAGAAACTGAAGGTGCCGGTAATTAGGGGTGCTTTTATGACTTCCTGGTCGCGACGTCACCCGTCTGTGACGTTCCGTCATGCCATTGGACTGATTACACATGTGCTTCATGACGCACTCATGCAGAGCGTTCCCATAGCGTTTTCACGCAGCGTCTCTTTCCCCTCAGGGAACTAAGGTTACATACGTAACCGGAGACCATCTTCCTCTCCAGGTCAACACAAGCGGTGTGGAAACGAGCAAAATACCTTAAATGTGTGTGTGCGTACGAGTAGTGCATGAGAGCTGTGAGTGATTGAAGACACATTTAAACTGAATATTAAGGATAATTAACGAATTGTGTGCGAGGTGTGAAGGTGAATGTCTTATTGTGAAACGTTGAGCTGTATGTTTTAATTCCCGTGGTTCAAACGGTCATCACATGTTACCATTCGGGCTTTTGTTTGTGAATGTTATTTGTGTCATATAGCGAATGATCAGAGAACGTCTGATCCACGAAACGGTAAAAACAACAGTGAACGATGGTTTATATATTAAAGCAAGGCAGACTCATATCGGGAGAGTGTGTAGCTGTGGAGAATTGATTGTAGAACATATGACACAAATAACATAGGCCTATTCACGGACAAAAATCTGAATGGTAACAGGTGATGACCGTTTGAACCACGGGAATTAAAACATACAACTCAACGTTATTAATGTTAGAAAACATGAAAGTGACACCACAGTGACAATATAATAACTTTTTTTTATTCAACACAGGGTGCTTTTTAAAAGGCATGAGTCAAGGAGCTCAGTCAAAACAAAGTTCTTGTCATAAATTAAAACCAAAGGAAAAGGAAATGACTCCATAAAAACGAAATGTGTTTTAAAGTACATTAAGTGTCAACAGAACATTGAACATGTAAAGTGCATGTCGTTTCCCAAGTGATTCAGTACAAAAACGGCTGAGCAATATGTCAATCTGAGGTAGACGAGGCAAATTATTACATTTGTAAAGAGGGGAAAAAAACAAAAAACTCAATCAGCTCGACGACAGATGCTATCAGGGCTGAAGAGGGCCGCATCAGTCTGTCAGGAGAGCCACCGGAGTGTCAGTGAGGTCTGGTCCATCTGCTGACTAACACAAATAATACAAGAATGAGTTCAGCCCCTCAAGGATACAAATCATGCTAATGATGTCTAGACATTAATGTCACTTAGCACTTAGACTGCAAATAAGCAACATGTTTAAACTATTTTTCTTTAAATATGCTTATGTTAGTTTCACACCTAACTGATAGCATATGTTTAGTGTAATGCTTTATACTTACCTTTTCATTTATGTAATTTTTACATTTGTTTGCAGTTTGCAGAATAACAACTTAAGTAAACGTCATAAACAGGTCCTGGGGGGTCTTCCAGAAAAGAGGTTCAACAAACTCTGAGCCTAACCTTGAACTCTAAGTTGACTTACCCTGTGAAGTGAAACTCTGAGTTTTCAGTTCCAGAACAGCTGAGTTAGTCGACTCTGAGTATGTTAACTCTGAGATGAGCTCGTGCCGGACTACTAGTAAAAAGCCATCATCAATGGAGCTTAGATACTCTGATTCACCATGGCAACATGGAGAAAACAGGAAGCAGACATTGTCTGGCTGCGGCCGTTATAAAAATCACTGACAGAGTTTTAGATGCAGCTGTCTTTTCATTTTGAATAAAACATAATTTTCTTTTCACAGGGTAAGTCAACTAAGTTCAGGGTTAGGCTAAGAGTTTGTTGAACCTTTCTGTATAGCTCTCTGGAATGGATAACTCAAGATGAGTTGAATGAAGGGGGAAATGATATCTACACACAAAGAATAAGCGGTTCTATATAGAACCTTTAAGGGTTCTATAGCTTGGTACATATTTGGCACCCTCAAAAGGTTCTGTATAGAACCATTTCAGAGGGTTCATTTAAAGGAACCATTTTTGCTAAACAAAATGGTTCTCTATAGAACCTTTAAGGGTTCTATAGCTTGGTAGGTATTTGGCACCCTCAAAAGGTTCTATATAGAACCATTTCAGGGGTTTCATTAGGAAGGAACCCTTGTTGCTAAACAAAATGGTTCTTTATAGAACCTTTTATGTTTAATCAATATATTGACATATTTCATTGGTTGGCCACAACATTTTAATAATTTTGCAGAACTACCTGATTACTGTTACAATACTGACTCTAGTATAATAATATAATGTAATACTGATATGAAATGTGTTTATATTGCTCACTTATCATTGTTAGATACAATAACATACAGTGCCCTTTGCCACTACCAACCTATTGCAAATAGAAGAAAAAGACAATAAAGGGGGTTTCAAATTGACTGTATTGATCATCCAAAAATAGTCAAAAAATAACTATACACAATATATTTTGTAGGCTACATTGCAAAATATTAACATCCATTTCTCCACTTGTGATGGTGACTCCATCCATCTTTATGCTTTTACAGCAAGGAGGGGATTCTCTGCATCATGGAAGGTGATGGTTGGGAATGAGCTTGTTGGTTCCTATAAGTAAAAGAAACATAATGTAAAGAACTAGCTATAGCTAGCTATATACTGTATGCAATTGACAATGCAAACTGATAAGGTAAAGATTCAACACATACCTCATTTAAACAGTAAAGCAACTTGGAGCTCTCCTTGAATAGACAATCAGTATTGCTGCGCTCCTTTGCAGGTCTGAAATTTCAAAGGAAATAGATAATCTCTGCATTAAAACCATGTTAATGAATACAACTGTGTGAGAGTGCAAGTACATGTACATGCATACACCACCTTGGTTAGTCTCAGTTCCCAGCAGGCTTGGCAGGAGGCCCCTCTGATTCCCACTACGAGCCACCCTTAGGATGTTGGGTTTCAGCACATTGAGAGCATCTTGAAGATATGACCGCACGCACACACACACACACACACACACACATTATATCGGTATATGCCTATATATATATATATATATATATTTATATATATAGGCTATATAAAACAGGATTATGGTAGTAATAATATCCTAACTTAAGCAGATTAGTCAATATAGGCAGGAGTAAATGTTTTCAATACACTTACTAGGTCAAATGTATCGCTATAAAATGTACAGTAGCATACTTATGTGGAAACAGACGTCGTGCCTAACGCGCTCTGAGGTGATCTGAAATCACTGTAAACTACAGACTTTTGTGGCTCATTGATTTCATCTTCACCATAGATATGACATTAACTCCATGTTTTGAAAAAATAGCTACATCCGTAACTACACATTTATTCACCAAGCTAACAATCATCCTTAGACCGGTAAGCACTGTACGTAATTAGTCTAACGCTAGCAGTAACCGTTAAAAGACGTAGCCTACTGTACTTTATAGTGTACAAGAAGATTTAAGGTATATTTGTTATATATAACATTATAATAGACACTTGCCATACACACGGTTCAAACAAACACCATGATAAAACAGATAACATTTATCAACAAATATTATTTGCATTTGTAAAACTCTGTCAGTCTTTTACTCACCTTTAGTTTGTTGGAAA
Organism: Dallia pectoralis; assembly: GCA_029465975.1. Classification (NCBI taxonomy): domain Eukaryota; kingdom Metazoa; phylum Chordata; class Actinopteri; order Esociformes; family Umbridae; genus Dallia; species Dallia pectoralis. The sequence continues at coordinate 9,547,777 of CM055728.1, forward strand.
ATAACGACAGGTTTCCAGCTGTCACCACAAGTGCCGCTCAACTGTGTGGCACGCGCACATTCTATGAAGCATTTAAGCGCCTTTTCTATAGAAAAGGGTTCTTAGATATTTTATAGAACCATTTTAGACAGATGGTTCTGGAGGATATAGAACCTTAGGGTTCTACATAGAACCCTAATGAACCATTTTTTCTGAGAGTGTATGATGATGATCAGTAATATGATTGAATCTGTTCTGCTGCAAAAAATGTAAACGTTTTTTTTTTTAATTCAAATTAGTACACAATTTACAAAATTCACCTATTGGCACATGTCTGATGGTGAAATGCTGACACTCTAGCACTCTTTGTAGTCCGATATCTGTACACAAGCGCACAAAGATGATTTGTGTTCAATATTTAAGAAAAGTACATAATGATAAATTAAATTAAAAAAAGTGAATATAGTGAAGTTAGTTATTAACAAGCAAAGAATCTAGAATCTAAGTTGTGTGCTTATAGATCTGCTACTTCTGTTGTTGATGTTTTTGTTTTTAACAAAGTATAAATATAGGGTTCATTTTCAATATTTAAGAAAAATACATAATGATAAATTAAATTTAATACAAATAAATATACATATAAAAAAATGAAAATGTTGAAAAAGCGAGTTAGTTATTAACAAGCAAAAAATCTAAGTTGTGTGCTTATAGATCTGCTATTTCTGTTGTTGAGGTTTTTGTTTTTAACAAAGTATAAATATAGGGTTCATGTTCAATATTTAAGAAAAATACATAATGATAAATTAAATTTAATACAAATGAATATACATATAAAAAAATGAAAATGTTGAAAGAGCAAGTTAGTTATTAACAAGCAAAGATTGAGGTGTTTCAAAGCAAAGAGTGTGAATTTTTATGCAATCAATTTAGTATGATAGTAATATGTTATATTCCACATCCTTTGGCTTTGGGCAAACTACTATTTATAGTTCCACCCAATTTGAAAGTAAGTCAACATGACGAGGGACAAGTATTCACTGAAATCATGCTTTCATTAACCTATAATGTGTATTACAGGCAACCGAAATCATGCTTTTATTTACCTTATTAGACGCATACAAGACTTGATGGATTTTTTCCAGTGAAAGCCCATGGAACTTCTTTATATAAAAACTATTTAAATGACTGATTAATGTCAGATTGGCCTAAAGATCTTAAAGATCTGGTAAAAATAAAACATAAAAATAAAGTTAAAGCTCTGGTAAAGGTGCGCCCTCTAGCGGGAATAATACATATTTCAGTTTTGAATGTATGTAAACACGTCAATTCTGGATACGATTTTGACAATGAATTGCAATAATGTGTTTTTGTAAGCAGTAAATGTAGCAATTTTGTGCACTTCACAGTTCAAAAAATAGAATCAAAATGTATTTGTTGAGCCCTTTTTATATCAAGTGCACCACACACAAAATCAATTCGGTTTCAATTGATAGCAACAAACGTAAATAAATCGCGATTATCACATTTTCAGAAGATGTCACTATAAGTGCGCCACACACAAAATCAATTCGGTTTCTAGTGTAACGGTCCAATAGCAACAAACGTAATTAACTCGCGATTTGACCCTCTGGACTTGCCGTTACACACGCCCAGGCATGAGACGGGAGGGCATGAGCAGAGCCATAGAGAGTAACGACACTCTTTGATGTCTCTAGCGGGGTGGTCACGTGGTTCATGTAAGCTTCAATAGTTCCAAACAAACCGTGAGCTCCCATTTATTTCAACGGAACTGTTAGCATCGATTGCGCTATTTAGTGGTAAAAATAAATGAAAACACATACCCAAGTACTTGATGGACTGTTATTGCATATTTGTTTATGTCATTTTTACATTTGGAGCAGTAAGGTGACAACAAAAACCTATGTTAGAAGCTTCACATTCATGTTAGCTTGAATTGCATTAGCACTAGGCTGCTAGCGTATGGTGGCTTAACCTTACATTTTACCTTACCTTTTTTTAAATCAAATACGATTTATGATGCAAAGTATCCAAAATATTAAAGAATAATAACTCATTATGCTAGGATTAATGAAATTAAGTATTATTTTTATTAAACAATGAATGAGACAACGAGAGTATGTGTATCTAGCTGGAAAAACAAAGTCAAGAAACAGCGATGCATATTGTGATGTTCTGTGATGGTTCATTGGTTACAACTAACATTTTATAGATATACCATGGTTGGCTGTGCAGCATTTGGATGCAAACAATCGGTCAGATAAGGGCTACAGAATGTATGGCTTCCCTAAGGACCAAGAGCGTAGGAAGAGATGGATAGCAATGGTCAGCCGTCAAAACTTCAAAATGACAGGGTCCAGCAACAGTAAAAAACTATGTAATGTAAGTAACGTTCACAGCAGTGACATCAGTTGGTAGCATTTCAAAGGGCAAGTGTAGACAATTATGTACAGCAGCATTATCTGCAGCATCCAGCAGCAGCATTCCTCGTTAGCACCAGGCACCATCTTCAACCAGCCACCATTGCCAGCCTCAGCCAGTCACCTCCAAAATTACACCCAGGCTGTAAAATTTTGGAAAGAAATTAGTCTCCCTACTGTCTGAGTAAAAATAATTTAAACCTCATTTTGGCATATTATATTTTTTGTGTGGAATCATTTGTACTCATATAATCCAACAGCCCTGGTATAATTAAACAAACGCAAACTTATTTCTACTAGTTAGCCTATAGAATCAGACGAGCAGCTGACAAAAACCTAGATAAAACCGGTCCTTAATAAAACTTAATGATCCTAGATATTCTAATCTAATCAATAACTAAATAAAAATAAATAATTACGCTGTGAAGATATATATTGAATTTGTTACTGGAGATTCCTTTAGCTAGCCAGGTCAAGCTAATGAACTAGCAGGGTCGTCTACAAAGCTAAAAGTATATATAATTACGCTGTGCAAATAGAAATAAAGATCAGCATATGCATCACAGAGGGCCTCTGATAAAATATAGACAGATTACAATTTTAAAAATGCAGAAATTCGATGCCAATGGAAATTAATGGCGTTGAATGGCGTGTTTGGAACTATTGGAAGCTCCATAACCCGGAAGTGGGCTTTTTGAAAGGGGCGGGTTTTAAGCTGTCGTTATTCTGGAAATCTTTATTCCAATCTGGCAACACTGGAGACGGGAGGCTGCGGGCTGCAGCCATACCCGTCTCACAATGGCTGCTAGATCAGCAAAAGAGACCCATAAATGTAGTATTTTCGGATTAAATAACGAATTAAAAAATTACGACACTTTTTGTGATCTACGCAGTCCTGTACATATATATTTTTAACCATTTTAATAATTGAAGGTTTTTCTAAAATCGCTACTTTTCAACGCCAAAAATACATTGCTAATTTGCACTAAAAGTCCCATATTTCTCTGACTAGCCTTTACTCAATGCATGTTTGTCTACAGTTAACTCTTTTAGCAGATAATTCATATCAGTGCATAACATACCCTGTTGCTTTTGGAATAGCGATTGAAGTGCTTTAAATACCGTCCTGAATCACGCCGGAGGAAACCCGGCAAATAATTCGCTTTCGGGCAGAAAATGAACAGAAGTTTCATGCTGTACAACCATAGACTGTATGAAGATTAGGTGTACAACATAATTTGGATATGATACAGGACACTGGTGAGGCCAAGACAGGGAAGTTATTGGGCCTCTTTGAAAAAATGGTTGAAAAACTGTAGTTTGTTTGTTGTTGCACTTTGCACATTGTTGTGAGTTTTGCACATTTAATTTAAATAGTACTGTTATTTAACAATTGTATATGTTTTACAATGTTGTTCAATAAATACAGGTTTTTGATTAAGGGTTTCTGAACATCGATCAATGACATTAAAAACAGTGATCACTGAAACAGATATACAAAACACCATGCAGTGTGGATGAAAATATTTATTGAAAACAGCCTTCAGTAGTAAGCAAGCAGGTTTATTTATATAGCACGTGTGCTTTACAAAAACATTAAAAAACAATAGTACACAGAAGAACATCTGCATCCATATGCACCGCCACCAAAGTAAACATAAAATAACTACTAGATACATCAAACCATATGCGCAGTATAGGCGTGTTGGGGTTTATGGCACAGTATCTTGTTGGACCTCCAGTCTGGAAAATAAAACAATTTTACACCATTAATGGCTGAGTTGGGAAAAATGTTTGTTACCTTGTTGGTTAGTTCCGTGAACTTTAAATACAATACGATAATGTTGTTTGCAACCAATCGATACATACCATAAGTTAAACTACCAGCATTCGTAGGCGTCGTAGACCTCTCGCTTGATTTCTGCGATTTGTTGCAGGCAATCGCAAAAACATAACTAAAATCCACGCAATCGACAACATACACACTTTTCCAGACTGCATCTTCGAAGTTTGAGATCAACATTTGTGTCGCCTCTGGTGACGTAGCAGCCAGCTAGCGACGATGTATGATGACGTAGCCAAAACCACTTGGTTTCGAGGGCCAAGGGGTAGGGGTAAACTAAGGGGTAGGGGGAAGGGGTAAGTGGGAGTATTCGGATTGGGCCTAAAACGCGACAAAATTTTATCGTCGAGGTTGAGATGTCTGCGAGATGGAGCGTGAGGGTGAAATTAGTATTGAAGATCCCCCTGCCACTTTTAAATAATTTGTGTGACAACATTTCGGAAATAAGAAACGGCGAAAGACAAGACGAACACAATATGTAAACATTGTAAGAAAACAATTCCGTACACCGCGGCTAACACAAGCACTATGCAAAAACACATACAGAACCACCACAGCGCTCTACTAAAACTAGCTGCACCTGTGACGAAAACAAATGACGGCGATTCCCCCACCGTGGCAGACACAAAGAGAGCAATCCTCAGTAACATTTCAGGGAGATACAGCGGAGACGCATACAATCTGCTGTTAGAGAGCACTGGACCCCAGATTCCATACTCTACCGAAGCTAGACCATTACAAATGCAAGTTTACTTGCTGAAGCATACCTTTCCATCCCTGCTACCACTGTTCCAAACGTGTAATTAGGGTTAGAGAAATAGTTACTGCCCAAAGGTCTCAACTGCTTCCAGAAATCGTCGTCATGCTTATATTGTTGAAAAAGAACAAGACCATATCTTAAGCTGTTCTGTGTAGTTAATTTATCTATTTTTCATGCTTAAAGATATATATATATGTATGGTGAGTGATCTATATATATATATATATATATATATATATACACACACATGTAAATCCGTCAAGATGTCAACGAGATAAGAATGTTTGTGTTCGTGCAGATCACTCACCATACATAAGGTACCACAGAGCCGGCCAGAAAGCATGCCTGTTCCAAGATGGCCGCAGGTGATGACGTTAGAAACTCCGCTGTAAAGGATCTAGCCTTTATTATGTATTTCTATGGTCTCTATCACTTTGAAAATCCGAAAACGGTTTACGGCATGTAAACTGATTCCCGTCTCCCTGGTTACCGTGGGACGTCCAATCGAATCGTACACGGATGTTGTAGGCGCGCGCACTGTTATTTGCACACGTAAGCTGCTCATAAACTGAGCAAAATGGCTACGACCATGTCTTGGAGAGCATATCTTCTTGTCCATTTAGTAATATTGTCATGGTATATATTTACGTTATCTGCAAATTGCTCATTGAAGAGCCACCCCGGTGCAAAGTTATATGGAGGCCGCTGGAAATATCTGACTTTCCTTAATCTGGTGAGTGTTGTTGTTTGCTACGCTACGCATGGATGTTGATATCGAGTGCGACGCAATCGAAATGTCATAGGAGTGAATGGGACGTGCTGTAGTAGGCGAACACCGCATGTAAACAGAATAACATAGTTCCTTATCCTTCCGTATGATTTATATGATGTTATTCATTTTTGTTTTCTGTCCTTTGGGACACATTTACATTAAATTATCATAATTTATTTTTCATATAGCGATGGCGCATTGATATCCCCGGACTATGCTGCGGTGATCAAAGTTGATTGACCAATTCTATGTCATTTCCCCACAGGTTTTACAGACCGTGTTCTTCGGACTCGTTGTTTTGATTGACATCATCCACCTGATATTGCCATCCAAAAATTTAAGATGTGGTGTACCTCTTTTCCTAGTGAAATTAAGAGACACCATTTTTACTGTTTTTGCCTTTCCTTTAGGGGCAGTAAGTGCCAATTATTTTCTATATATTTTCTGTGGTATTATGACTGGTTTAATACACATTAGCTGATATTAATTATTTTATGGTTCGAATTGGTCATAATACGCCCTTTTGTCACTTCTACAGTTCGTGTTTTTGTCTTTCTGGTCGATATATCACTATGACAGAGAGCTGGTCTATCCCAAGATTCTAGATGACATTATTCCGCTCTGGTTGAACCATGCTCTGGTAAGTGAAATGTCACAGTAACCCTGCATGTGGGGGACTTTGTACTCATGATCCCAGTATTTTCAGCGGAAGGGCTGCTTTTAATGAAGCCAGTCAAACAATGGCATGTTTATACCAGTAGTATGCAGTCAACTGAGGGATTTAAAAGCACCACATCTGAAAACGACATTAGTAATGTGCTGTTGATTATTGGACACACATTTCCATGGCATTCACCTCTTTCTTTTCCATACTACAGAGATGGCTAGTTAACAGCAGCAAACCTGTTCAGAACCAGTTTCTTCTATGTGTGCTCACTCACATGTGCTCACTCACATGTTGTAAATGTTTCACAATCAGGAACCATCAACAACTCAATAGCCTGACCTCTTCCTCCATTTACAAAATGTTTTTAGTCAGCTCCAGCACTAAAATGATATAAATGTGTTTGTCACAGTTGTTAGATTGTTCTTTGATTCGTGTCTGTTCTGTTTCCCAGCACACTGTCATCCTGCTGTTGGCGCTGTTGCAAATGTACATTCAGTCTCATAGATACGGAAGCAAGATGAGAGGCGTCCTGAGCCTGGCGTTCGCCTCAGCGTTGTATCTGGGCTGGTCAGTGAAGTTGCGCTTGTATATATCTCACTGAATGGAATATTTACTTCACCAACGTTTTGACATTTGCTCATGACATATTACACCCCCCCTATCAGGGTTCTGTGGGTGTACTATGCGGCTGGTATCTGGGTCTACCCCATCATGGAACGTCTGAGTCCCGTGGCCCTGGTAATATTCTTAGGTGTGGCGTGCATCTCCATAGCGCCTCTGTACCTGCTGGGTGAGAAGATCAACAATAAGATCTGGAAGAGTCCTGTGGTGTCTGCGGGTAGGTCCATGTTTACACTGAAGTACCCGCTATCAGAACAACAGTACACACAACACTACTGTCTATATGTATCAGAGGTTTGGTCCACTAGGCCTGATACAGTTTTATTTAGAAGGGTGTTGAAGGAATACCTGTTAGTTTGTGGTTAACTGTCTTTTTTTTGTCTCTTCTGAAAGGGCCTCAGAAAAAGAAGAAGAGGTAGAAGTGTGCTGGCATGTAAGCTGAGCGCCACGGAGGAGACCAGAAGCCTTAGCGAGATCACACAAGCGCGGTCAGAAAGTACGCAAAAAAGCCTGGCTTGATCACCTCGACCAGGAGAGACTGGTGGATTTCCCTGTGGAGGTAGACGTTGCCCCTAACGACTGATCTGTCATCTGATTATCTTATACTTGGTTGTAATTGGAACCGCTAGAGTAAAATTTAAAGATCCAATCAGGAATGAACAGCTAGAGGCAACCTGTACCTGCTCTGTTTCTCTCAGGCAGATCTCAGGCATTGGGCTTAATACACATTGATGGTCAGTGCCCAAATTGTTTTTGTAGTAATAAAAAATTAGTAGATTTGTTTTTCCTACCCTGTTAGCAGTCAATAGACAACTTATGATGAGTATTTGCTTTAGTTAAGTTTCAAATGTAAACGTACTAGCATTTGTGACACATCCCATTCAAGTTAAGCCTGACTTTGTGTCACAAATACTAAAATGTGAGCAACTGCCAGGGACACTTAATCAAACCAATGTGTTGTTATGTAATTCAGGGGACCCATCCCTCATTAAGTTTGTCTGTATTGGTTTTTTTAACCAATATTGCACTGACATATAATTACCCAGCGCAACATTAGTGGTCTTTAAGTTTCTAGTTAATTTCAGATCCAACCTGTTCTAGATATTTAGTCGGCTGAAACCAAGAGTTATACAGCTTCCCGGAGCTTTGGATTTAATTATTTTTCAATCACAGACCTTTTAATCATTTGCTTTGACCTGACTAGTCTAATACTATTCTGGTCTTGATCAGTAAGGGAAGGAAATGTGGGTAGTATAATAAAAGTATCCAAACAACGCGTGTGACTGTGTTCGAGAAGACTTAAGGCCCTGCAGGCACCTAACAATTAACTGATTTACAAATCACTTTGCATAAAAATGAGTAACTAAATATTGTTGATCTGTCAGTTACAAATTAGTCATGATATTAGCATATGAATGTGTAGAATCCTGACCACAAGAATGATTGTTAACACTAACATGATTTCTTTCCTCATTTCCCTTACTGATCGAGACCAGAATAGTATTAGCTAGTCGAGGTTGGTTTATTGTGGGGGGGATAGTACTGTGTGTATGAGGAGACTAAAAACGGCATAGCAAAACGGTTAGATGTACCGCTGATAACATTTAAATGGGCAATATCTCAGGCACTGTAATGGTTTGGAGAAAACATTCTTACATTCATTTACGCTACTAGTGAAGTAAAAATGAATATGCCCCCTTAAAGTTGAGATCTTCTCATACACAGCCTTGGTACACTGCCTTGTTTGCCATATCACAACAATTCCAGTATTCTAAATACTACTATAATGGTCTAATATACTGTAATAGTGAGTCAAAAACATGTTCAGATGTATCAAGACATATTTTGTCTCAAGACATATTTTGAGTAAGTTGTACGACGGGCGGGCCAGAGATCCTGAGGAAGTTGAATCCCCGACCACCCTGTTGTTTATCACGATGCTGCTTCACTTGATATAGTACTGTTGGTTGTGAAAGGGATTGTTTTTTTAATGTGCACTTGATGTTTTATCCTTTTGAATTTGTGTCAACGCAAAAGCTCATGTTTAGAAGACTATATAATTCGATGTGATTTGGAGGGAGCCAAGACCATGGTAACATTTGAATTAAAAGATTTTAATTATATTTGACTACTTTTTTCTGGTAAACACATTGCAAACAGGCTTCATTTTATTCTACTACCTTTCAGTTCAATTCTTAGACAGGTGGTGGAGCTGTTGGGTTTACCAATCTGTATTGCAGGCAAACACAGACGTGTTCAGTTCTCCTGTAAAGTTAGTCCAGTTTTGTCCTAGGTCTTATCCCCAATATACCCCCAATGTTTAGTGCCTTGCAGCAGATAGCCAGTCCAGATCTTTTGCCTATTTTTGGGTATTAGTTTAATTCTGGATCAAACCCCTTAACCATCTAAGCGTGGACATTATTGTGTATACCTCTGGTTATGCCGCGGAAGCTGTTACCACATCACTCACCAGGTCAGGGTAATCTTCTCAACAGCATCCTCTTACTCAGAGACCTAGTATCGGCCTCGGTTATGTAAGTCTCCAAACACATTCACCCGTAGATATCCATTTAAAATGGTACAGCTGAAAGAGCTGAATTGTGTAGGAGAATCCACCAATGCTACTAACTCTGTAATAACTGAATGTCTTAGTATATTATATATTAGTATAGCAAGGTAGGTGCATATTTAATGAAAATGTTAATAAGAAAATATACAGGACTGAGAATGTTCTAATCAAGAGCCTGGTTCCACTTTCATCGATCGTTTTGGTAATAGCCACATGTATTTTTTTGTTGACTACATAATATCTAAACGTTAAGTAAAAACAGATCTACTCCATCAAAGCTGATTATTTAGCTTTTTCCAGTGCTTTAATATGGATAAGTTATTGCGAACACGTTACTCTACCAGAAGGTTCTAAATCACCGGAGGTATTTTCTAGTACTTTACTACTTAAGAGAACCCAATTACCACTCATTGTGGGGGTCATTATTGAGCAGTCGAACACGCATCAGCGAAGTATCATTTACTTCTTCCCTCATTAGCGGAGGCACCATCATCAGCTTTCACCGATCTCGGGTAAGCCAATCAGACGTTTACTTGACAGTACTTTCCACAGTAGGCAGTATTCAACACATTCAGAACCCCGACACTTTGACATGGGTGTCTGGCCGGTCGTTCCAGAGCCAGTATGTCAAACAAATGTTAACTTCTTCTGGCTGTCAGCTGACAAGTGTCTTGAATGACATATTGCTTCTTTGTGAGGCGAAGCCACAGGACCTTTTGCCTCAAACTTATTTCCAGACTAATGAGATCAGTTGGCTAATCTGGGACAAGTCAGGAATAGACCTCTTACTGCTCCCACCGCAAGGAGAGATGCATTACATGTTTATTAACACAGGTGGTGTGACTTGGAGCGGACTGGTGAGTGTTTTACCAGGACATGCCACAGATCAAGCTACATCTCTGATGGTCCCCTTTTACCTGACGCCCCTACAGAACCAGACTAGGATGTTTTGTACAGATGGATGCACATAATACCTAATCCGGGTGAGATACATGACATTGGCAGCCTAGAAGCAATGGACAGCGCAGGCACTGGATGGTGGAGTCGTTCTCCCTAATTTACCAGGATTACCGCCGCTGAGGAAGAGGACCTGGGTGATTTGCTGTGTCTGATCCGATACGGGAATGTGGAGCCGTTTAATGTGGATGATGCAGAACCTCACAGGGTCCACTCCCATGCTGCTGATGGTAAATGTGTGGTTGTTACTTTCTTCTACTGTGGTAATCTTGAGGAACATTATTCCTAAATGGTAGGAAGGGGTCTAAATTATTATTAATTGAATGTAATAAAACAGATGGTCAATGCACTTAACGCTGATTGGCTTAAATACATGGTATAATTAGGCTGTAAGACAAGAGGGGGTGTGATAAATGGCCATGGCAGGAAGTATTATTTGTTAAAGCAGTGGTATTCATATACCCCAGTAGCCCATTAGAATCCAGCAAACTACCCGTTAGTCAATAATTGGTTAACAAGGGACACGGGGTGTGATATATACTCACCTACAGGATTATTAGGAACACCTGTTCAATTTCTCATTAATGCAATTATCTTAGCAACCAATCACATGGCAGTTGCTTCAATGCATTTAGGAGTGTGGTCCTGGTCAAGACAATCTCCTGAACTCCAAACTGAATGTCAGAATGGGAAAGAAAGGTGATTTAAGCAATTTTGAGCGTGGTATGGTTGTTGGTGCCAGATGGGGCAGTCTGAGTATTTCACAATCTGCTCAGTTACTGGGATTTTCACACACAGCCATTTCTAGGGTTTACAAAGAATGGTGTGAAAAGGGAAAAACATCCAGTATGCGGCAGTCCTGTGGGGGAAAATGCCTTGTTGATGCTAGAGGTCAGAGGAGAATGGGCCGACTGATTCAAGCTGATAGAAGAGCAACTTTGACTGGAATAACCACTCGTTACAACCGACTGAACCGAGGTATGCAGCAAAGCATTTGTGAAGCCACAACACGCACAACCTTGAGGCGGATGGGCTACAACAGCAGAAGACCCCACCGGGTACCACTTATCTCCACTACAAATAGGAAAAAGAGGCTACAATTTGCACGAGATCACCAAAATTGGACAGTTGAAGATGGAAAAATGTTGCCTGGTCTGATGAGTCTCGATTTCTGTTGAGGCATTCAGATGGTAGAGTCAGAATTTGGCGTAAACAGAATGAGAACATGGATCCATCAGGCCTTGTTACCACTGTGCAGGCTGGTGGTGGTGGTGTAATGGTGTGGGGGATGTTTTCTTGTCACACTTTAGGCCCCTTAGTGCCTATTGAGCATCGTTTAAATGCCACGGCCTACCTGAGCATTGTTTCTGACCATTTCCATCCCTTTATGACCACCATGTACCCATCCTCTGATGCTACTTCCAGCAGGATAATGCACCATGTCACACAGCTCGAATCATTTCAAATTGGTTTCTTGAACATGACAATGAGTTCACTGTGCTGAAATGGCCCCCACAGTCACCAGATCTCAACCCAATAGAGCATCTTTGGGATGTGTTGGAACGGGAGCATCGTGCCCTGGATGTGCATCCCACAAATCTCCATCAACTGCAAGATGCTATCTTATCAATATGGGCCAACATTTCTAAAGAATGCTTTCAGCACATTGTTGAATCAATGCCACGTAGAATTAAGGCAGTTCTGAAGGCAAAAGGGGTTCAAACACAGTATTAGTATGGTGTTCCTAATAATCCTTTAGGTGAGTGTATATTTGGTCATCATACCACTGCTTAGGGCAGTTCTCAGCATGACTTAGCACAGAGTGCCTGGATACTGTCCTTAGATGTGGTATGTTGTGAATATGACAACCACATGAGGCCCATTATTGTTCTTATGTCTAAAATAATTAGATCCATAACAATACAATGGTTGGCACACCAATGGTAAACAACCAGTCGTTTTATCACAGAGCGCACATTGGGTTAAAGACCCGGCGTAGAGCTGTATGTCACACACCAGTATGTGTCAGTATGACATAAGATCATTTCAACAGTTCTAATTGTATTGGAAGCCATGTTATAACAGCTATGAATAAGGCAGCAATATGGTTTTATGTATATTGCCAATATACCATGAAGAGGGGCTGTATACTCTTGAGTTATGTTGTGCCTAAAATCAGTCCTTAGCCATGGTACACTGATGAGCCAAAACCATTATGACCACTGATCGGTGAAGCAAATATCGTTGATCATCTCCCACAGCACATGTCAAAGTCTGGGTTGGTTAGATGGTAAGTGAACAATGCGATGCAGGAGAAATGGGCCGGAGTTAAGATCTGAGTGATTTTCACCAGGGTCAATTTGTTATGGCCAGGCAACTAGGTCAGAGTATTGATGAAACGTCAATGCTTGTGGGGGGCTCCCGGACAGCAGTGGAGTGTACCTACAGACGGTGGTTTGAGGAGGGACAAACCACGAACTGGCAACAGGTTGTTGGGTGCCCACGGCTCATCTACACGCCAGTGTAGCGAAGGCTATCCCATCGTGTCCCAACTGACAAAAGGTCTACAGTGCCACAACACACAGTTAATGTTAATGGTGGTTAGAGGAATAAGTCAGTGTATTGCCACCTGCTCTGTGTTAATGGGGCTGCTCTGTATGGGGCTGCGTAGCCCACACACCAATCAGATTACCCATGATGACCCATGTTCACTGTCAAAAGCGCCAACAATGAGATCAGTAGTGAAGAAGGTCACCGAGTCTTGATGATTTCAGTTTCCTTGTATATGACGTGGACGGCCGTGTAAGTGTGCACTGTGGTGAAGTGATGGCACCAGGATGCCCGGTGGGAAAACGACATGCCGGCAGAGGGAGTGTGATGCTCTGGGCAAATGTTCAGTTAGCAAACCCTGGGTCCAGGCGTTCATGTGGACGCCAATTTGACACGTGCCACCTACCTAAAATCAGGTACACACCATCATGGCAATTGTATTCTCTCATAGCAGTGTTCTCTTTCAGAATAAGGCGCCCTGCCACACTGCACACATTGTTTGTGAATGGTTTGAGGAAAACGATAAACATGTCAAGGTTTTGTCCTGGCTTCCAAATTCCCCAGATCTTAACCCTCCTGTTATCCTCAAATTTACCAACATCTGTTATCCTTTGGGGTCAATTTGACCCCAGGATTTAAAACCTCCAGAAAATGTTGGGGATGAAAAGTTATAACCAATTGTTATGTTGGTCGCCTAAACTGGAGAAAAAATTGCCCCCCCCATGCTCCCAGAATACCTATTGTGTGACTATTGAAACATATGCAAATTACTATAAAATCTTCTTGATTCAACTTTTTTGATAGGAATTGATAGGAAAAATGGTGAATGGCCTGGGAATTCACCACGATGCCCGCACCATGACAGTACCTTCACCATGACAGTACCTTCACCCTGATGCCCACACCATGACAGTACCTTCACCATGATCCCCATACCATGACAGTACCTTCACCATGACAGTACCTTCACCATGACAGTACCTTCACCATGACAGTACCTTCACCATGACAGTACCTTCACCATGACAGTAGCTTCACCATGACAATACCTTCACCACAATGCCCATACCATGACAGTACCTTCACCATGACAGTACCTTCACCATGACAGTAGCTTCACCATGACAATACCTTCACCACAATGCCCATACCATGACAGTACCTTCACCATATCAGTACCTTCACCACGATGCCCATACCATGACAGTACCTTCACCATGACAGTACCTTCACCATGACAGTACCTTCACCATGACAGTACCTTCACCATGACAGTACCTTCACCATGACAGTACCTTCACCATGACAGTAGCTTCACCATGACAATACCTTCACCACAATGCCCATACCATGACAGTACCTTCACCATAACAGCACCTTCACCACGATGCCAATACCATGACAGTAGCTTCACCATGACAGTACCTTCACCATGACAGTACCTTCACCACGATGCCCACACCATGACAGTACCTTCACCATGACAGTACCTTCACCACGAATCACATATGAGTAATATACTTTGGTTTATCTACAATTCCCTTTTTATCCCAACAATGTTTCTTTCTTATTATAACCATTTTTACCCTCTCAAAGTGCGGGAGCACAGGTGCGTGGGTGCGTGTGTTTTCGTCTGCGGGGTGGGGGGAGGGGAATGGAAAATTGTGAAATTGCACTAACCTGCATGTGAAAGTGGCCTCAATATCAGCCATAACAATCTCAGCAATTGTGTGTATAATGTAAACATATTTTCTATGTTTTATACAGCTAAAACAGCCTGGGGTCAAATTGACCCCAAGGAACAGCGATGTGTACAAAATGCATACAGGACATTGAAAATATATCATCATGTTAATTTTATGTTTACCCAGTTGTCCCCATGAAATTAGGAAAAGTCATTCAATATGAAGCAAAAAAAATGACGTCAAGCACTTTTTTAGAGACGTTAAACATTGAATGGGGTCAAATTGACCCCAAGCATAACAGGAGGGTCAATCCAATTGAGTATCTGTGGAGTCGGCTTGGACCAATAAGTCGGATCCACATTGACTCCAACTCACTTCTTACAGGACTTACAGGACTTCTGCTGCTAATACCTTGGTGGCAGATACCACAGCACACCTCCAGGGGTCTAACAGAATCCACGCCTCGATGGGTTGACAGTTTTATTAGGCATATTTGGCTTTGGCTTATCAGTGTATATAATGACCATACACCACTCCCCCTCCATCCTATTAATTATGAATAATAATAATATATATCTCAACTAGGAAGTCAACATCAAAACCTATGTGTACTTGAAGTGACCATTACTTTGATCTTATCTTGGCATACTGATCAACACATGGACCTACAGTCCTCATTATAAAATGAATATTTGGTTGTGTCTTTGACTAACGTATATGTTTGTGTGTACTTGTTTATTTTTTCTGGCTGTCCCAAGGCACTGCCATGGCAGTGGAGGTCTTCTTGAGTGTTCAGTCATACGACCCCCCCATCGTCAGACAAGCAGTGGAGTACCTCGTCCGCATGGAGTTGTGTATGACCACACTAAATCATGACACGTATAACATCTGTGATACATATCTATTAACATTTTAAAAATCAACAGTGATGCAAAACATGACTATTCTCCAGCTGTGTTAATTGAGATAAAACATTCCAACCACATCTGGTGTTCCAAAAGGTTCAGTTTGTGGCCGGTACTCTTTTATGCCAGGCTTTGGTAGTGTTTTCAGAAAGCACAGAATTGCATTTCCCTCTATACAATACACAACCTAACATTTTCTGTGCCCAAACTAATGACTTATTTACACGTATGATGAATCTACATTCCTGGATGGTTCACTTCAACTAGACCAGGACAAGATTGAAAAACTTGTTTTTGACATCACATTTTTAATAAAGCACAGAGGGATAAGCCTCCGAGTCCTTTAAGAGTATGAGCTACAGAATTCCCCACACTTTAGGAATGTGACTGAAACAAGACTTTACCACTAGGAAATGTTACCAGTGACGAGGTGAATCTGCCATGCTAACCGGTTGGATTCCTTAACGTTATACAGTCTTCCAAATATAAATGAAAATGCTTTTTACCGCCTATAAACCATTTAATCTCAAATTGAAAAATCTAAAATATACACTACTGTTATAAAGTTGAAATTCACTAATATCCTTGTTTTCAACGAAAACATACATTAAATTAGTTTGAATTGAAAATATTGTAATGATTCCTAGACCACTGAGAACATCTAGTGGGCTAGGAGGGCGTTGCTGTTCCCTGAGGGTATACGTTTGAAGTCACCTGAATCTGAAGCGGGTGATTTGAGTGGGCACAGCTGGTTTAGATTTGGTTATGTGCACAGTGTGGGATATTGTTCCTATGTCAAATTACTTTGTTGGTCTAATCTTATCGGTGAGTGTTTTGAATCTAAGTTGCTGTTTTGTTTGTTTGTTATAAGTCACGATTGTGCAAAAAAACTAAGCAATGGACTCTGCCAGCAGGTGGCTCAGAACCTATTACAATGCCGCTGCCAGCTCCTAAGCGACGGGTAAAGCCACGTGTTGGTTCAGCACCACCCACAGCCCCTACCACAGCTCCAGCTGTGCCTCAACTCTTTCCAGCTACCAACCTCGAAGACCCAGAGGTTCCCAGTGGGATTATACAACCAACCCCACCTCAAACTTAGATTTGTCCCTCCATAATATTTTTTCTGTGTCTGTTATTCAGCTCATCTTACTTTTAGTCTGTTACTTTTTCTTTGGTTCTCTGTCTAGAAGGCCAGCAGCCCAGATTCATTTAGTCACTGGTTTTATGTCGATACAATTGAATGAAGCTGCCAGTTGCGGTCTATTACTCAAACTAGATACACTAATGTTTTGCTTCGGGGCCACCCGCCTCTCTTTCTCTTCTGGTTAAAGCCAGTTTGCGCTGTTCTGTGAAGAGAGTATTAGACAGCGTTGTACGAGATCTTGCATATCAAGTTTCTCGTACCGTAATGTCTTTGGTTCTAGTTTTAAATTTGTTGTATCTGAACAGTTTGAGCCTGTAAATTAACTCACAAAGACTGGTTCTCCAGATACTAAACTTGTCTAAACAAAGTCTGTTTTATTGCGTTTCAAATCAGCATAACAATTTTCAGCAGTGCTAACCTAATTGCAAAAAAAAATTCTAATAGTCTTTTAAAATAATTATCGTGAATTTGCAAACACAACGTGCCATTGGAACACATGAGTGATGGTTGCTGATAATAGGAATCTGTACGCCTATGTATATACTCCATTGACTATCAGCTGTTTCAATAGTTGCAATAGTGATTTTAGATAAGATAAGAAGATAAGAAAACTTTATTGTCTGTCACAGGTGACAGAAATTTGTCTTTGACAAGGCAGGATAACAATACACATTCAAAAACAATTAGACAATTTGACAATCGCTTTACAAAAGTAACAATGTCTACTTTAGAAAACAAGATTTTCAAGTGATCTCAAGCTTTTGAATGGTTGTGTAATTTTAGCATCACTGTCCAAATACAGTAAATACTGTGACTTCATAAGTATACATATCCTTTCATTTTCTTCAGTTGTTTGTTAGACAGCCATCAATGTACACAGAATGACCCAAAATCACAAACTGAATGTCTCAATTTATTGAACAAAGTGTAAATATCTAATAATGTGATAGGTTTGGTGGTATCCTGTTTACGAGTATGCAGATTTGTTCAATAAATCAGTCCATCTGGGATCAATCTTAAAGTACCCTACATACGACCCACCAGGCGAGGCCACTGTTGGACACTTTCCTGGCCAGTCACTACACAGCCACTATAAGTATTCAGAATTTACCATGACACAACAAATTGAGTCCTGGTACATCATCTGCCCTTTAGTTATCCTTGAAATGTCTATTGAACTTGATTGGAGTGACATTGTGGATACTGAATACTTTTTAAATTAACCTGAAAGTACTTTGAAACTACTGGGGTCAAAAGGTGACAAATGACATTGTAAAACCAACGCACTACCCTCGGTAACACCCCTCTTTTCGCCCCCATTCCTCGTTCCTTCCTCCCCAGTCAAAACCCCAAGGTCAAAGGTCACATTGGTGGGAGAGGTGATGAGCCACGTAATCCCTGGACCCACACAGTGCTTCCTAGGCTGTGGGGGTCAGAACTGCAAGTATGAGAACCCTGACCGGTGGAGCGAGGAGAATCAGGCCATCAGAGGTCTCTACTCCACCTGGTAACTCCTAGAGAAAGACTATGGAAATGTGTATGTTGAACATAAATGGATTATATCCACAAAAACATGTTCTGAAAAAGGGTTTCCTTTCAGGGTCACAGAGAATCTACTGGCAATGGCCAGGCCCTCTACTTTTCTCATTGAGAAGTACAACATTATTGAGCAATTTCAAAGGTAACACTGTCAGTGTCTACTATTAATGGATTCCTGTCATCGTAAGTCAATCCAACACAGATAGATGCATGACATCGACTTTATGATTTGTGTGTGTGTGTGTGTGTGTGTGTGTGTGTGTGTGTGTGCGTGCGTGCGTGCGTGCGTGCGTGCGTGCGTGCGTGCGTGCGTGCTTGTAGATGTGGTCTGAAGACAGTGATAAACCTCCAGATACCCGGGGAACATGCCAGCTGTGGTCCCATTCCACTGGAACCAGAGAGCGGATTCTCCTACCGACCGGAGGTCTTTATGGAGAACGGCAGTAAGTCTGTACGCATTCCTCCAAAATTAGAACGCAGAGTACAAGGCGAATTACCTGAGAATGCGAGTAACGACTTGCCTACATTCCAGTTTATTTCTACAACTTCGGTTGGAATGACTACGGAGTGGGATCCCTCACGTCCATTCTGGATATGATGAAGGTCATGTCCTTCGCCATGCGGGAAGGGAAACTAGCTGTCCATTGTCATGCCGGCCTGGGAAGGACAGGTAATATGGTATTGGAAAACACTTTGTGGTGACTAATTTATCATCTATCAAAATGATTAAAAATGTCTCATGACTGACCTTCCCGCTCACAGTTCTGCTCGTCTCTGCTCTCAGGCGCGTTGTTGGCGTGTTTCCTGGTCTTTGCCACGAGGATGACCGCCGACCAAGCCATCCTGTTCGTTCGTTCCAAACGACCCAACTCGGTCCAGACCAGAGGTCAGCTGTACTGTGTACGGGAGTTTGCCCAGTTCCTGGTCCCTATACGGAGTATTTTCTCCTACGCTGAGCCACGGACCAACTCGGTTACCTTGTCCCAGTTTCTGTCCCGCCAGAGACACATGCTGCATGGCTACGAACGGCGGGAGCTCAGACACCTGCCTAAAATCATCCAGGTTGTCTGCAAACTGCTGCTTGACATCGCCGACAATCGCCAGGTCATCGAGGAGGACGTGCTAGACGTCTCCGACCTGACGCCCGAGGAGGAGCTGGAGTTCGAGCGCTATCGCGACTTCGGCTACAACAAAGGCACCTTCGGGACGGGCTGCCTGGGGGGTCGGCCGCGGTTACCGGGCCTCCCGATCAGACACCAGCACGCCAACGAGCCGCCCCTGTTCTACCACCGGAAAAGCCTGAGCTACAGTGACTCGGACCTGCACAGGCTGGGTTCAGAACTCAACCTACCCACCCTACATCTCACCTATTCTCTGTCCACAAGCAACGTGCCTGTGGTCCGTTCCCCCTCACTGAACGCTCTGCCTAAAGTCCCGGCCACCAACAGGCAGAGAGGCGTCGCCTACGGTTTCCATGATAGATCCTTATCCTACGGTTCCCTCTGGGAGCAAAAGAGCCTAGCGGAGGGATCCCAGCTTTTAAGGAAAACCCAGAAAGTCTTGCTACGGAGCGAGTCCGATTGCACCAGGCAGAAGAACTGCAACACGTTGTTTATGTGGAAGGAGGAGCACAGGACCAAGATAGTGGCCAATGGGACGGTGTCCAAGGAATTTGAGTTTGTGGATTTTGAGCTGCCCTTCCTCATCCTCCAGACAGAGCTGTCCAAGGAGGCCCGGAGGCTGCTGGTGGCCCAGTGCCTGGCTGTGGACTTGGAGCAAGAAGGAGGAGACGAGCACAAAGGCAGACTACACGCCTGGCAGGTTGGAACTGGATTTGTTGTGATTTATTCTACATTTTCTACCATAACAGGGTACAACACAACTATGTCACAAAAATTAATATATAAAATTAACATATGGAAGCGATTTCTATAGTGAAAGTGTCATCATGTTGATGGAGACCAAGAGATGGAGACCAGAGATTATCTCTCTGACCACAGTTCTGACTAACTTAATTAAACATTTGACCTGGTTATTATTATTAGAAACAGGTACGCTTTTGTTTTGAGAGCACCGTGTGAAAATAATTTTACTTGGGATAAACCAGACAACAAATCTTTTTTAAAAATGAATGAAAAAATTAACAAACTAAATAGCACTTTTGTCTGTCTTTATGTGTGTCTGTATGTGTCTGTCTGTGTGTGTTTATGTGTGTCTTTCTGTGTCTGTCAATGTCTGTGTGTTTGCAGTCAGAGTTAAACATGGGAGGAGCATGGGACAGACTGTGTACTTTGGAAAGGGACCCATTTGTTCTTTCTGGTCTGATGTGGACCTGGCTGGAGCAGCTGAAGGAGCCAGTTATATCGGTCAAGGATGTCCAGAATCTGGACATTAACAACAGTGACCCGACAAACCCAGAGGATGTCTTCATTACCCTGGACAAGGTCAGCGGTTCTTTCTGTAGCAGTGCTTTTAACTTTGGGCCCAACTGTACTGTATATGTAGGCTCCAGTACCTGGCATCCATCTCTGTTGTCTACATTAGAACTGTACTGTACATGTAGGCTCCAGTACCTGGCATTCATCTCTGTTGTCTACATTAGAACTGTACTGTATATGTAGGCTCCAGTACCTGGCATTCATCTCTGTTGTCTACATTAGAACTGTACTGTATATGTAGGCTCCAGTACCTGGCATTCATCTCTGTTGTCTACATTAGAACTGTACTCTCAGTACCTGGCATCCATCTCTGTTGTCTACATTAGAACTGTACTGTACATGTAGGCTCCAGTACCTGGCATTCATCTCTGTTGTCTACATTAGAACTGTACTGTACATGTAGGCTCCAGTACCTGGCATTCATCTCTGTTGTCTACATTAGAACTGTACTGTACATGTAGGCTCCAGTACCTGGCATCCATCTCTGTTGTCTACATTAGAACTGTACTGTATATGTAGGCTCCAGTACCTGGCATTCATCTCTGTTGTCTACATTAGAACTGTACTGTATATGTAGGCTCCAGTACCTGGCATTCATCTCTGTTGTCTACATTAGTTCAAATATCTTCGTAGTAGCATTAACCTAGATGTTAGAAGCACACGCGTGACTGGAACATTTATAGTTTAAGCCCAGGACAAGGAAGCACGGCCATGGACCCGAACTGGTATTTGGAATGTGTGCCAGTTTGACCTTGATCAAGGCACTTTGATCCAACAATTTATTTTCATCAGGAGACACTAGAGTGCAGTAAAGTTGTATTGTTTCTGTTTGACCACACCCCATCCAGGCTCCCAGGGAGATGTTGATGTGCATCTTGGACTGTATGGCACATGTTCTAACAATACCAGAAGAGGTGGAGACGGCTTTCTTAGAGCGCATCATCAAGGCTTTTACAAAGGTACATAATCAAAGCACGTAGGTTATCTTTCATGAAGGTACATAATCAAAGCACGTAGGTTATCTTTCATGAAGGTACATAATCAAAGCACGTAGGTTATCTTTCATGAAGGTACATAATCAAAGCACGTAGGTTATCTTTCATGAAGGTGTATTATCAAAGCACGTAGGTTATCTTTCATCAAGGTGTATTATCAAAGGTCAAAACACTTTGGGTTGTCTGGTTAAGACCTGGCTCCCCATGTCAATGCAATTAACCAGCAGGTAGGAACAAAAACCAGGAGTGTTTAAACTGGTACCACAGATAAAAAAAACATGAGATTTTATACACTGTATGAAATATATATGCAATTCAAACGTTAAAAAAATCAAAAGTTGTGTTTCAAATTCACTTTACAATGCAAAATAAACGATAAAGCAGTTTTTGTATTGCAACGTTCATATGAACTGTTTCACAGATGGAGAAAGGATCAGCTGTGTATCCGGCCATGACAGAGATCCTACGTCTGGTATTACAGGACCTGAGGCTAAAAGCCATAGAGATGGAAGATTTTCCCTTCATGCCTCCCATCCCTGCAGTACTTTTACCATAATCCACCTGTCTTCTGCTCCAACCACCAGTACCAAGCAGACACTTGTTTTTGTGCCTTCCTGCATGGATTAGGATCATGTTGAACGTGCTGTATTGTGATATATCACTCATTTTATTGTACGTTAAAGATTTGCGTACCTCAGTATTTCACAGTTACAATGGAGACCTGCGTTCGTTTAAGAACTTCAATGAAATGGGTTTGTCCAGCCGTCGAGGTGGAGTATTCATTATATATTTGAAATGCCATTTAGCAGACATTTGTACCCAAAGGGACTTGCAGTCAGTCATGTACATCATCTACATTTTATGTAGGGGTTACAGCATTGGGAAACAAACCCATAAACTTTGGTGTTACAACTAAGGAGCCACACAGAACCATTATTGGTTAGAGTATATTGCCCATTATTGGTTAGAGTATATTGCCCATTATTGGTTAGAGTATATTGCCCATTATTGGTTAGAGTATATTGCCCATTATTGGTTAGAGTATATTGCCCATTATTGGTTAGAGTATATTGCCCATTATTGGTTAGAGTATATTGCCCATTATTGGTTAGAGTATATTGCCCATTATTGGTTAGAGTATATTGCCCATTATTGGTTAGAGTATATTGCCCATTATTGGTTAGAGTATATGCCTTAAAGTCTTTGGTTATATTGAACATGTAACAATAAACACAGGAATTAAAACACCTCCAGTCACTTAAAACCATGATTTATCACCGTTCGGTCATGTGTTATTATCATTATCCTTTGCATAACATCCACAGCGACTTTGATTTTTGATGTCCATCCCGTAAATCAAGGAATCAAAGATCTAAGGCACAAACACATTTGAGTGGCTGGCGCAAAATGCCGTAGTACCCTCAGTGGCCCCCTAGAGGGGAGCGTTGCTCAGGCGTTGAAAGTGTAGGCCTTCAGAACATCCTTTCCATCTGCTGCTTCTACTGAAGCCACGATACTTGAGTAGTCACAGACCACGCGACTGAACCCTCTGTCAACAGAAGTCATAAGAACTGTACATCAATCCAACGAAAGTCGGACCATTATATATGTTTCCATCAACGGATAGAAAT
Source organism: Dallia pectoralis (assembly GCA_029465975.1). Classification (NCBI taxonomy): domain Eukaryota; kingdom Metazoa; phylum Chordata; class Actinopteri; order Esociformes; family Umbridae; genus Dallia; species Dallia pectoralis. The sequence continues at coordinate 9,571,270 of CM055728.1, forward strand.
GTCATTATTTACCTGAACATGGTGTGAGAACCTCCCAATAAGTGGTAGCGGCTATCCAGGGTGAGTCCACTGTCTCTGTCCACTTTCCAAGTCAGCACCCTTAAGGACAGGTCCTGAGATGCCGTGACTACACGGAAACTATCCTGAGAGAGAACACGGATTTGGGATACACCGATTCCCAGCAACATACTATACAGCAGAAACTTCTGCCAGATAACTTCTATATATGGTGCTAAATAAGCTCGGAGACGACATAGAACAACCACCATTACAGCCCCCCCCCCCATACTAGGGTGTTTAAAGGTCCACTATATACATTCAAATGCATAACTACTATCAACAGTACACAAAACAGATGACCGACAAGCTTACCACACAAACAGAGGTGATGGGTTGTACGTGGTCTTTGAAACTACAGAGGAGTTGTCCTTTCAGTGTGTAAACCCTAAGCTCTCTGTCAGCGGCTACAATCAGAGTGCCGCTCCCCTTCCCCTCCAGAAGGATGTTTGAGCTCCCGCTTTCAAAAACCACATCAAATTCAGCCACCGGCTCGACTGTAAGAGAAGAACAGTTGTGATGCTAAAGCTGCGTTTATATATTTTGGAAACCACCGCAAAAATGAATACGACGAGTGTAATGACAGTTCGAATCCTGCTAGCCGGAGTAGCGCATAACGCTAAATCTCGATAAACATTTCGAACTTGACACTTCACCCTGAACCTCGGACTTGTATCTGGTCTTTTTTATGCTGAGGTCAAACACGGAGAGGGTCTTGCTGTGGCGTGTGTGTGAGAAGTCCCGGTAGTGGACCATGGCGGTCCTGGCTGGCTGCGAGGGAAGGAAGACGGCAGCGCAGCATACGAAGACCGGAAGACACTGGCACAGGGAATCCTCGTCTTCAGACGGACACGTCACACTCTGACTGGAGAACACCTGTCAGACGGGGGTGCTGCCTGTCAAACGCTGTTGGTTTTGTTGTTTCGTTGAACAGAAATGAAATATATATTCACACTTTGCCAGACATTCGAGATCCGTGACGGTACTTTAACATGTCAACTGTTATTACTTTACCTTCGGGCTCATTTCCATATTCTCCGTAGTACCGGCGAAGATCCATTTCTTGTCGGGCGATGCCAGGAGTAGGTTGACTTTAAATGTGTCACATACAACCAGGCTGGAAAGCTTCGACAGTGAAGGACTGGCCAGTGTATGGACAGAGCCTTGGCTGGTCCCCACCTAAGTAACACAAAAAACAACTAATATCAGTCAGATATTTATCTCCCAACCAACTGCACCTGTGTCAGGTTACTCACTGCGAGATAAGAGCTGCCATCCACACTGAAAGGGAGTAGGGTGCATTGTGGGGATGCTGACGAGTAAGAGGACATCTCCTGTCCATTCTGACTGTCCCAGGCCTTGACCAACCCTGTGGTATCAGACGTGATAACCCTGCCACACCCTGGTTCAGCCACCATCCCAGTCAGAGGACTCTGAACCGGGCTGCACCACAGCTGCTCCCCCTGGGTAAAGGAAAAAAGGAAACAACCTTTCCTAAACGCTCAAATCAGCTCCTTATTTTTGAAATGAAACAAATGTTACGATTAGCGCGGTGGGTAGTAAAACATGAAGGTGGAGTAGCCTCCACAAAATGTAAAGCACTCTGATAAAGAGTCAAAGGTTGGCGTTGTATTCACCTGCTGGATATCCCAGGCACGGACCGTACCATCAGACGATGCACTGCAGACAATAGGGGTGAAGCTGCGGAAATCAGGGAGCTCAGGAGAGTTCCCTGACAGGTACACACACCCAACCACCCTGCCTGGATGATATACATGTTGTAGGCCAGAGCACTCCATAAACAGTATCGTTCAATTGTTTCTGAAGAAAGAACGAAGCGGTGGGCTCACCTTTGTGTCCCCTTAAACCTTTACAGATGTAGTGGCCTCCAGATTTACCCTCCGTCATCCTCATCTCCAGGTTGGAGCGACTCAAGAAGTAACACTTCCAAGCCTGCTTCCCATATTCAGCAGCCAGCGCAGAAATGTTACAGAAACCCCAGCGCTTCAGACACATCTCTCTGCAGAGAGCACCAATAGATAGTAATTGATATTAATATATTGGAAATAGAAATTGTAGAATTACTTTAAATATAAATGTTGTCGATTTAATAACACACAAATTAACGAATAAGCTATGCAAATGACTGAGATTAAAGGGTGACCAGTAGTTCACATATATTAACAGTTATGATGAAAGACTTTTCATGTAACTGATCCTTGAATGCCCTTCATCTCGATCACTGCCACCTGCCTCTGATCTCAGTCGCATACTCTGGCACTACTTAAGCCACCAATCAAACCCATCCTCCCTACCCAGTAAGTCTTTCATTATATTAATATGGCTAAACACATCAACAAGCTTATTGTTAACAATGATTTAGTGGGTACGTCTCATATGGCTCACCTCCACAACCAAGGTGTTTCTGCTGCCTCATGCCATACCTATAGAAAAAAGACAAATTACAGTAGGCTATATGGTTTGACAGACAATATACAAGTCAAGTTATGTAAATCTATCAATTAAAAATTATGTTCATATTATGTTCAAAAGTATAGCAATTGCCTGTCAAAAATAATATAAATACATACATATATATATATATAAAAACATTTAGGCTACAAACCATATTCAATATTTAAACCAGTTCGATTTCTACATTCTATTTTAGTTCCGCATTAATACATATTATTGAACCTGTCACTCTTATTACCTTGCATACATATGACGCTCGAATTAAGTCGTCAACGTGAAACCATGAGAATATATGAATCAGGGAATCGTTAGTCAGACATGTATAATCCATTATCCTTTTTAAGACGTAAACCTACAGAAAATGTGATAATCCACAAAATACTGTCAACGGGTCGGCAGAGCGGACAAAAAACATTTGCGTTGTTGTTTTTTTGTATTCAATTCCACCTCAACAGACGTGTCTCTAGATGGCGCTATTATAAAGGGAAAGCACAGATACACGGGAACGACTCCGAGCATATCCCCATTATTACTGTAACACCCGGCCTTAGCAGAAAGTGCTAATGTTATGTAGCAAATATTGTTATATTGAATCTCCAATATGATACCTAATCTTCATTTCAGGCAAGTGCCACATAGAAAACCCTGCAGCCACAGAAAATCATTGTGTTGATTATAATTTTATAGTTGTTGATGCATTCTCATCTACAAATCAGATCTGAAATTTGAAAAAATGGGGATTTCTAACTTTCAGAAGCATCGTTCATGCTTCCTGAATTGACTGAATAACCACAGCTGGATTTGTTGCCCTGTTTTTTCTCCATTTGTGGCTAGATTTGCATGTTAAGATTATCCAATATGAACATTTCTGATGGGGACATGGAGGAATTACACAGACTCTGCCTCAGCGTGTATCTCCAAGTGCATTAATGATGTCGTCCTGAGGCTCAGTGTTAGGACTTTCCTAACCAAAAGCCCTGGGTTAATGGTAATGTTCCTGCTACGGTCTGCCTATAATTCTTGTGTCTGCCTATAATTTGAGGATGGTGGGCCCTTAGAGCTGCAAAAACAGATTACAGGGATAAGCTGGAGTCTAACTACCACAGCTCGGACCCCCGACACATGTCATTTGGACTGCGACGTATCACAGACTATAAAGGAAGGAATAGCGGTGATACCCAGCTAGCCGCCTCTCACACCGATGAGCTTAACACCTTCCAAGGTTTGATGCCACCGTCACCATTCCCATCTGCGAGGCAAGCTGGGGATCAGGACAACTGAACTCTGTGTGACTGTGTGGCCATGCAGTTCCAACGTCATCCTTAAGTTTGCGGATGACTCCATCATCCTGGGTCTCATCTCCAACAACGATAAGACGGCTTACGGTGAGGAGGTAAGTGGCTTGGGAACATGGGGCCAGGACAACAGACTCTCTCTTAACTAAATTGTGTAATTTAGGCGGCATGGGAGATGATATCCCCAAAAACACATTGATGGAGCTGAAGTGGAGAGTGTCTCTGACATCAAATTCCTTGCTGTGTTCATCAAAGATGACCTAACCTTGTCCAGACAAGCTGACTCGGTGGTATACATACAAGAGACACAAGACTTTTGGCCTGTCGGTGAAAACGCTCACCAACTTTTACAGGTGCACCATAAAGAGTATCCTCTCAAGCAACATGAGCGGCTGGTACGTCCCTCCATAGGGGGGTTAAGTCAGCGGATTGGATCATAGGCTACCATCTCCCTTCCATGGATATACCAAATGCAATGCCTTAAGAAAGCACAGAGGATCATAAAAGATGGTCTGTTTATACTGCTGCTGTCTGGTAGATGTTACTGGAGCATTGGGCATGGCTTAGCAGACTCAACTCAAACTGAACAGTTTTAACGCCTAGGCCGTTAGACCTAATCAGCAACATTAATCTTCCTTGTATCGGTTAATTAACATTTTCATGTTCTGGGCACTTCCATGTACATTCAATGCACATTACTATATTTGAACGCGCCCATTCATATGTATTTCTCTCTATGTAACAGTACCAGCTTACCGGGAGCAGTTCCAATTCTGTTTTTCCTGTACTGTTCTGCCTTCTAATGGTCTTTTGTTTCCCCCAGATGCTCTTATTTGGTCCTCCCTTCCTGTATTTCCTCAGTCAATCAGTTCTAATATGCTCACCTGTGTTTCCCCACACTTGTGTCAGGTTCCCTGGTTTCCTGATGTAATTAGTTGGGTCCCTTCCACCATGCCCTTGTTGGTCATTGTTTTATGTATATGTTTGTGGTCCAGGGCTTTTGTAAATGTATTTTCAAATCGTTTTTATTAACCTTTATTACCTTGGGTTTGAACCTCTGTGCATATGTCCTGCCTACCATGATGTGACATTCTACACTTGCAACAATTGCTGCTGCTAGTATTATTTATTTTCTTGTATGCATATTTTTATATTGTTATATTATATTATCGTGCTTTATATATTCTTAATTGATTGCTGTGTAGATGTCGTATGCCAAGTCACAAGGATTTCATTGTTCTGAATGACGCTATGTTATAAGGGGGTTTTTACAATTAAAAGACTCTCATATGTAAATAGACGGAAACAATTTGGCATCTTAACCTAATGTAACTTGTCAATCTGTATTTATTAATACTTTTGTTAACTGTGATGGTTGTATAGGTGACCCCCCTGGAAATCCCTATGTATTTATCACAGGACTGTGCCTCTGTCAATTTGCCACATATATCTATATTGATTAATCTGTAGACTAGGTTGTCATGATAGCTGGCACTCCAGCATTTTCTGCCAAACCAAGAACCACATTTGTTCCTGATTTACCAAATGTAATGTGGCTGCCTGCGTGAAGATCTATACGTGGACAAATTTAGATGTTTTTAGAAAATTGTGATGTCTGGTAAGTAATTTTCTATAATATTGGTTAACCCAAAACCATTTGGTTAGACACTTGATTTTGTTTTTGGTAAATATATGTTAAGGGATGCAATCAGAATGAACAGCTTAACCCTTTCTCTTTTAAAATTACCAGCCATTTTATTGGCCAAATTTCACAATCTTTCCAATATTCAATAGATGCTAAATATTATAAATGTGGAATTTGCTGCCAATGGTTTAACACAAATGTATGGTAAATTGTCTATTTACGTAGTTTCTACGCAAGAGATTCGATTTTGTATTACCACTTAAATTGAGACTCATTATAAATGCCACTATTATAAATTGGATGGTAAGAGTGAGGGTATTTTACTGACTAGTCTGAAAACATCCAAACAAGATGGATGCCACTATTTTGCACCTATAAGAACTCAATATCCTGAAATGGAAAATCAAATCTGATAGACTGGATTTTATTGTTGTAGGTTATATATTAGATGGCAAAATGCACTAAACAAGACTAGTAACCAAACTAATAACATTGATTTGATTATTAACAATCTGAACACAATGTTCCCAAGATATACACTTTAAAAGATTGGGATCACATAGAAAAGTTATCTTGTTGAAAAAAGAAAAGCAATTTTTTGTTGATTATAATAACATCAAATTGGTAAGTAATACATGAACATTGTAAGGTCAGAAATACATAAACATTGAAAGGTCAGAAATACATAAACATGGTAAGGTCAGAAATACATGAACATTGTAAACATTTTCTTGTCAATGACTGTTGTTTCTGGAAACGGCAGCTTTTTATTTGAATATCTTCATAAGCGTACAAAAGACCATTATCGGCAAACATCAGTCCTGTGTTCCAATTAACTTTTTGCAATTATGTTAACTTAACTTTTCTCAGAAGAACTTTCTTCTGGAACTTAAGGCTATTTTATACCGATTTACCAAGAAACTGACAATCTCATACAACACTGTAAAAAACTCCCTTCACAGAACAGCCTGACCTGGCTATTATGAGAATTAAAAGAGGAGTGGGAGGCCCCGGTGCACAACTGAGCAAGAGGACAACATGTCTAGTTTGAGAAAAGGACTCCTCACAGTTACTCAATTAGCAGCTTTACTAAATATCACCTGCAAAAACACAAGTTCCAAGATGCCGGCCTCCTGGGTAGAGTTGCAAAGAAAAAGCAATATCTCAGGCTGGCCAATGAAAAGAAAAGGTTAAAAGGGACTTAAAAAAGGAAGGCTCTCATCTCAGTTTGCATCAGCATGCCATATCCTGTGGACAGCGCTTGAATGGAGCCAATTTCCTCCTACAGCAGCACACTGACCCAAAGCACAGCTCCAAACTATGGAAGAACCAGTGAACCAGGGAAGATGCAGTGATCTCATATAATGTGGTGGCCAGCAGTCTCCGGATCTCAACCCTATTGTGCTGTTGTAGCTTGACTCTATTGTAGACTACATAAGTAGTGCCTAAAATCTGAATAAAAATACTCATTTGTTGCACAAAAAATGTCTTTTATTGGGACAGTTTGTCTTTGTCAAGCTTTCTGGAAATAGGGGTATGAGGTTGATAGCAACATTTTACAAGACTAAAGTAAATTTTTCCCATTGAAAGTCTTTGTTTGGTTGTTTTCTTGCATATCGAGAAGAAAAGGTATCGTGTTCTTGCATATTAAAGAAAATAACAACTTTCTCAATATGCAAGAAAACAACACAGAACCAACTGTGGGCTTTAATAGTTTAATCTAATGTAAGTTATGTGGACAAAGTATCAACTGCATTCCGTTTTGAGATTTGCTCTGCCTTTCCATACACATATCCCACCAGCGTGTATGCAAACACACACAAATAATGACAGAAAATACAAATGGACAGAATCAAAAACAAAACAGTAGTTTCTGTATATTATTATTAGCAGGTGTTACTCCATTAAACTGTAATGCTGCTACCAATGCAATGTGCTGGTGATTTGATTTGTGCTGGAATTGTTGAGATTTCAGCCCAGGCAGGATTCCAGAGCAGGGCCACATGTCTTCTGTGAACACGCCCAGATAGATGAGCCAGATATATAGATCCTGCGGGTAGCAAAGCAACTGTGAGAAGGAGATCATCGCTATACAGTCCCTGCTCATCTTCAGTATTACCTGTGGCACCCTCGCAATGACTAAACGGCGCAGCAAAGGGGCCACGTAAAGGGGGTTTAGGAACACCATGACAGCTCCTATACAATAATACAGGGTATCGTATATCTGGTGAGGTTATTCGCTGGTACCAAACTTGGAGTAACTTTGGATACTCGGGAAGTGACTGGGAGAATATCTGTTCATCGTTTCATCTCAAACCTCGCATGAAACAAAGCGAAGAAGAAGCACCATGAGTCGCAAAACTAGACGCTGGATATTTAGGGTTTTGCTGTGTCTTGGGATTGTCTATTTGAAAATTGGGTGAGTTTCTATATATCAAAAGAGAAACTATTTTTAAAGTTTCAGATGCCAGGTTTTTGTAACAGAAGAATAGACATGCATGGTATTTCTATACAATTAATGAAAGTGTTTCTCAAATGTGATGTATCCATCTAAGTTATTAGAGTTCATTTTAGAGTGATAATTAAACATTGTATTTACATGTTAAGTATGCCTTGTTTTATTTGTTTAACGGAGGTCTTTGAGTTTAAGGAATATTTGCGCTTTTTCAGTAATAAACTCTCTGAAGAAGTTGATTCTTATCTCTTAAAATCAAATCAACGAATTCCGGCTGATCATAAAATCGAAAATTGGCTTAAAGTTTGTTCCTACAAGTTTCTAACACTTGGAAATCACTGCAGGTTCGTTGAGTTTAGGTGAAAGCATGTCCTCACCAGATAGATATCCCACACATTTCTACAGTGCATTTTTCTAATAACCTCTTTAAAGTGAAACAGTAGTATATATATATATATATATATATATATATATATATATATATATATATATATATATATATATATATATATATATATGCGCTTCAAAGTTGCAATAATGTAAAAACCTGTCTATTTCGCATTAGGCACATTTATTACATCTTTAATGGCCTCCACTTAAAATAGCCTGGTTAATAGAAAAAAATTAACATTTATAATGTACATGTCTGGCAGTTCATATTTGGAATGAAGCATTTCGAAATAAACCCACATTGCCACAGTACAGGTGTTAAATAAATGTTGATTGAATGTATACCTCTTTAATCCTCACAGTGGCTTTTCCTCGGTGGTCGCGCTGGGTGCGAGTATCATCTGTAATAAGATCCCCGGGTTGGCTCCCCGACAGCGGATCATCTGCCAGAGTCGCCCCGATGCCATTATAGTGATCGGAGAGGGAGCCCAAATGGGGATCAACGAGTGTCAGTTTCAGTTCAGAAACGGCCGCTGGAATTGCTCTGCTCTCGGGGAGAGGACGGTCTTCGGAAAAGAGTTGAAAGTGGGTATGTTGCAAATCAATTCAAGTTTGATAGTCCTGTGATGTCATGAAAATGCGTAAAATGTCCCATGTGTTTATACGCCATTAATCATCGCCAAATGCCAAAAGGCCTATACGTTTTGAAAGTTATAGTTTTGAATTTTCCGAATATATATCTGGTTGGGGAGAGTAGGATCTTAGAAAAATTTATAATTTAGAGTTGCATAACAAGTATAAATAATTCGAAATATATCCTCAAATACATCTTTGTATTTTCGTCTAGAGAGCACCACGGATTACATGAGCATATGCAGTGATCCACTTCTGTTTGAGAGTTGACTTAAAAAGCATTCATTGGTTATGCAGTATTTCCTCCTGTAATGTCCCCAATGCCATATTCCTATATTTATTCATATAGGCATTTCCGCATTGTTTTGACATGTTTACAATGGATGCAATTAACAGAAAGGGTGTTGTTGCATGGCCACTTAAAAACAACATTCTGTGGCAGCTACCACATGTTGAATGAAAAAGGTAGATGCTAAAGTAGACGTACATATTGGTACATTGGTGTACTAGTTGTAGCTGTTTCATGTAAATCCTGTCTCTAACATCTAACACTGTCCCATCAAGAGTGAGCGAGAGTGTGTCTAAGAGTGAGAGTGTCTAAGAGTGAGACAGGGAGACAGAGCATTGAACTAGTCCAGGAGGTATCAGCAGCCAGCATAGTAACAAAGCTCTTGTGAACATTGACAGCCTGTCTTTTCAGGTGGCTGGCGTCTCCTGAGGCAGATTATTCCCCAGCCTTTATCCTCCTCTATCACTGGGTGCTGTGGTTCTCAACATAAAAACACCGCTCTTACCACGGGTATAAGTTACAGTAGATGAAAAAAAAACAGGAAAATAAAGTCTTGAAATACCCAAATGAACGTATGGGAAAGTAATGAAAGATAGGATCAAATGAAGCGACGTAACCTGGTTAGTCAATAGGTTTCAAGGCATTTGATAGATGTCTCTGGGGAACCGGGGGAAATGCCTACGCGCAGGCTCGTGGAAGAGAGACTGGAGGCTAAACGTGTCCGAGAAGAATGTTTTGTTTAGAGGTTTTTAGCGTCGGACCGATCATACGTACTGTGTTGTTGTGCAAAGGACTTTTTTTGAGAGCTTTTGCCAATTGGCAATGGCTGCTGGCTTCTTTGTGTGATTAGATATTTAGCATATGGCTGAGGGTGTTTTCAGCGAGCACCAAAAAAGTTATTCCTGAAGTGTTTCTGTTTAAACCCTACCTGGGTGTGGGCTCTTCCTTGAAATCAATTACAACATATGTAGCTAACAGAATGGTAAACAGTGGGTGTTTCAACCATCCATAACAAGTAGAGAGCATATAGAGAATAGCTACTTGCTAGTACCTTCTGTCTTATTCCCCTCCGTGTTTCACTATACATCATCCACATGAGGTGTGCTCTGCGGTGATTAGTACTATGCTCTTTGCTATCTCTTTGGCTGTGTAGCCGCTGGTCTGAACGGCATAAAGCTCATAATGCTGTTCAAGAGAAAAGCGATGGTCTTTCACAATCTATTTTTTTTCTTCATGAATGAGTGGTTTAAGACATTGAAGAGTCTGGCATGGACAGCCATGCTAAATAGATTGGTTTCACTGATCAGATTAGTGGTTAGAAATGAATGCCATTGTGGATGTCTGACGTGAGTGAGGGTGGGACTTGCATACTCGCTATTTGGGGCATACCGCAGGCATTCTGTATGGGGTTGGTGTCTCTCTGCAAGGTTGCAAGGTGCTTCCAGTGTTTTCCTGTGACATTTAGTCGTGGTTTGTGCATACATGCCGAAATTCTAAAGCAAAAATTACATTTCTGAGACATTTTTCAGTGCAGGTGTTCGTGTCACTTATTTTGTATGGCTCTTTGCATTTTAAGCAGCACCAAACTGTGGTGGGCCCCAAGTTGTATTGGTTTTCGGGCCACTAAAAAGATGAATTAATCATGAGTGGATCCCGGTGCTTGCAGCAAGTTTGCAGACTCCCATCCTTACCCACACATGCAGTCAGTGCTGACCCTGTCTCCTGGGGCCCAGAAAACGGGCTCTTCCAGGGACCCCTACAGGGCATTAACTCTTTCGAGGTCTTTCCACTCAGGTCTCATAGTACTGAAGAATTCCCAGCATCCTTTGTTTTGAACCAGTGAGCTAACAACTCCTGGGGGAAAATGAACAGCAGCTAGAACTGACTGACGTTGCGCCGACACACCTTCTTTTTTGGCTCGTTGCCCACCGAATCTATAAAAACGTCGACATAATGAATGCCTTGATATGAGGATTTTTTTTCAATGGCAAGGGCACCGATCCAAGATGTTTATCAAAAAGCTGGGCAGCGGCACCTAGCGAATCCAAGTTCATCAGGAAGTGCCGGGGAAGGTATCGTGTTTGTTTTGAAGAAACGTCAACTGGAATTTGTTTACATAGATATGATGGATATTGCCATGAGTAGCTTGTTTTCACTGTGTATACAGAGCTGCGTATGCAGGTATTTCCCTGTGTGTTTACACAGAACTCAGGTTGCTTCATAGTAAGATTGATAACTACAGCCCATGTGTTTGTGTCGGGGGAAGAAAAGGGAACACTTATTGGAAACGGACAGGCGTGTGCACTTGTGCAGTTGAGCTTAGGGCTAGGAGATATATATCACACCTGTCGATACATGAGTAATACATCTATCTCAAATTTCAACTGGAGTTTATACCATCTCTAGCCACCCGTCACAACCCCAAGTATAATCTTGTTGTGCTCGCTTCTTGTAAAAACCGTTCAGACTCATGACGGGGTTACAACTATAATTTGGGTTTCCGTGTGTGACTGGGCCTTGCTTTTATGAATTTGTCAGTGAATTCAACACTGGATACATTTGTCCAGACCCGTCCCTGACGTTTTTACCGAACACAGATCTGAGAAACATTTCGCTTTAATTATTCGCTGAAAAATCCAACACCCCGGTGTACATACTGTAAATTATTTATTAGTCGGACCTAGGAGAGATAACCTTTGTATCAAGATCCTCCCTGTAAGAATACACAGAGCGTACCAGGCTCTGTTCTGATCAATAGCCCTTCTTCACAGGACTCCCATTCATACCGCTTGATTGACTAGGAATGTCTCAGCCATTTTGGTTCAAAGGCACGCCAGTGTCCTGACTGATGACTGCAGTTGTTGGTCTCACAAACTGTGTGCGTACACTCACTCAATGGTTAATCTCAAACACATCTTTTCAACACAATGTTTCATATAAACCATGTGAGGGGCAGTGCCATGGAAATATAGATCTCCTTCCCTGAGCAAATGTATCAAGTTGAGAAACACGGAAAACATGACATGTTCCAGATATCTGATATCTCCTGCCCCCCACCATCTAACCAGTTCTCGTTTTCAACCGCCTATCCGGGGACCGCTCGGGTCGCGGTCAAACCAGTTTAAATGGTGAAATTATTAAGCGTTGTTCAGTTAAATACGAGTCCCGTCTATGTTCTCTCCTAGGCAGCAAAGAGGCTGCATTCACGTACGCCATCATCGCGGCCGGCGTCGCCCACGCCATCACGGCGGCGTGTACGCAGGGGAACCTGAGCGACTGTAGCTGCGACACGGAGAAGCAGGGCTTCTACAGCAAAGGCCAGGGCTGGAAGTGGGGCGGCTGTTCAGCGGACATCAGCTACGGATTAGGCTTCTCCAAGGTCTTTGTGGACGCCAGAGAGGTGAAACAGAACGCCAGGTCCCTCATGAACCTGCACAACAACGAGGTGGGACGAAAGGTACGTAGCATTGTAGCTCCACTTACATTTATTCTTTGTCTATCTTAAATTAAAAAAATAGTTTTTTTTATTGTAAACACGTCAGCAGAGCAAAACCAAACGGAGTCCATGGATGTTTCATTAAGTCGTCTCGATGATTCAGCGACGTTTCCATGTAAAGTTGAAATGCAGCAAGATCTGAGGGGTAGAAAATGACACAGATGATTTAGAAGAATGTCTTATCTTTAACATGTCTATTGCAGTCAGGATATTTGCATTTCTTTACTCGAACGATTACAGGGAAGACTTCAAAAGAACAAGAGAGTGTGTTAATTAGAGACACTGGCGGGCCCATAGGCCTCAGTAACCATGGCTCCTGTGATTTAGTAGTCCTCACCATGCTTGGGAGAAGCTGCACCGTGCCAAGGATCTGGGCACCAGGGCCAGGATTGAACAGTCAGTGGAATAAAGGGAGGCTTTTCATGGCAGGTTGGGAAAGGGGTTCGTTTAAGTGACAGGGTTTGATTACGACCCAGATCTCCTGACTGAAAACCAGAGTGACGCTGTACAAGAAGGCATTAGCCTGATCCCCTACGATCTGCCATGTTGGGCGCAGATAAAGTTACTGCACGTTAACCTTCGTTTGTCTGATACAAAGCACTTGGAGTGTGTAATGGCCCTGGGTTGCTGTGGGCTCCATAGTATTGCCTGTAACCTCTCCTAAAATCTGAGATCTCTGCCGGTTGGGAGCATGTTACTGGTGAGAAAAGACTGTAATCACCTGCTGCTGTGTGTGGCTCCCAGTGCGTTTAGGGCGAACACCCTAAGAAAAAGCCCTAGAAACGAGCAGGATAGATCAGAGACGGTTCACATTCTCAGATCAAGGTTCCTGTGCATCCATGGCTGCGGCAAATAGAGGATTCGCTTCGAGACTCCAGAAAGTCTGGAACTCAAAGAATAAGCGGGATAATTGTGCCAAACCAATTGGGTGAGGCTCCTGTGCAGAATACTGGAGTTAGTGAAGAGGAAAGAAGTACCTCTCCCTTCTGAGTCAAGCCTCTCCCTTGTCTCCACTGTTTCTCCTGTCTCTCCTCTCTCCCCTCTCCCCTGTTTCTCCTATCTTTTTTGTCTCTCCTCTCTCCTGTTTCTCACTCTCTCCTATCCCTGTTCTCTCCCATTTCTCCTCCCTCCCCTGTCTCTCCTCTCTCTCCTGTTTCTCCTGCCTCTCTTGTCTCTCCTATATTTTTGTCTCTTCTCTCTCATTCCCCTCTCTCCTTTGTCTCCACAGTTTCTCCTCTCTCTCCCCTGTATCTCCTCTCTCCCCTGTATCTCCTCACTCCCCTGTATCTCCTCACTCCCATGTATCTCCTCACTCCCCTGTATCTCCTCACTCCCCTGTATCTCCTCTCCCCCCTGTATCTCCTCACTTCCCTGTATCTCCTCTCTCCCCTGTATCTCCTCTCTCCCCTGTATCTCCTCACTCCCCTGTATCTCCTCTCTCCCCTGTATCTCCTCTCTCCCCTGTATCTCCTCACTCCCCTGTATCTCCTCTCTCCCCTGTATCTCCTCACTGCCCTGTATCTCCTCTCTCCCCTGTATCTCCTCTCTCCCCTGTATCTCCTCACTCCCCTGTATCTCCTCTCTCCCCTGTATCTCCTCACTCCCCTGTATCTCCTCCCTCCCCTGTATCTCCTCCCTCTCCTGTTTCTCCTATATTTTTGTCTCTTCTCTCTCGTTCCTGTCTCTCCTCTCTCCCGTTTCTCTTGTTTCTCACTCTCTCCTATCCCTGTTCTCTCCCATTTCTCCTGTCTCTCTTGTCTCTCTCCTGTCACTCCACTCTCTCCTTGTCTCTCTGCCATATACGCCTGATTTAAACCACCAACACGTACTCAGACACACTGAAAAGCTTCCATTCGCGCATTGTGCTCAAAAGCTCACTGTTGCTTTTCTGTGTGAGGTCTGAATTCAGCGCCGCTTATCTAGACAGCTAAATTGCCCCTCTCACGCACAGTGAAACGGGGCTACGCTCGCGGACTCAGACTATCGGTTGGTCCCCCCCCTTTCCTCGGTAATAAATGGCCTCTCTGTTTTGATCGTTTATTTATGCTAATCAAAGCAGTGACACTGAGCAAGGAGCTTGGTTCACATCCCCCAGGTCCAATATGAGCAGACAAAGCCTGTCACAAGTGCTGGTCACAGGGTTGCTGATGGATTAGGAGCTGGGGAGCCAAGCGTTGTCTGCCATAGCACAGAGGGCAAACTGCAAAGACCCTTCTTTCTTCACACTTACCGTGCGTTTACAAGCATAGCCACTAAAACACAATGCGTTTCACTGATCCTAGAATACAAATGCGGTTGCGGACAAAGCCGACTTCTTAAACGGCAAACGGTACGCTTATTCAGACTCTTCCGGGGGAACTCGTAAAACCTCGATCGATCGTAGAACTGGCACGGTTAAAACGGTTGACGTATTGCCGCGTGCGTTGAGTCGGCAGTGCCCTTTCGGGAACAGGACGGCAGACACTTGTTAGAGTCATCGGAGCGGGCTTTAACGGTAATCCACATCATTCCGCGGCTTTTGCAGTCCCTGACATTAGCGGGTTCCGTGGTGACTGAGCACACACAAGGAGACTGTAACCTGATACGCCGTCGTGGCTTCCGTGTACAGTCTGTACAGACGCTACTGTTTTCTGAAGGCCTGTGGTGTTCCACTCTCACAAGTAGCTCGCTGCCGATCTAACGCTGCTCGATGCACACAATGCCCTCTGACCCCTTGACCTGTACATACCCGAGTGTCATATTTGTCACCGCGCCATGCTTTTAAACAAAACCCAACTCATTCGGGCCTGCAGAAAATGTTTTGATTTCTGAGGATAATTATCGGGGCTGCTACAACAACAAACGCACGTAACCCCTTGGGGGCGATTGTGTGCATTCTTAGTGACTCACGTACATAACAGCGTGGCAGACACTCATGAACGGTAACAGACAGCTGATATTTTAGCGAGGCCCGTTTGGTAACGTCTCTCCCGGTTCTCTGTGTGTGTGTGTCTAGGTCCTGCAGAGAAACATGCGCCTGGAATGCAAGTGTCACGGTGTTTCTGGATCCTGCACCACCAAAACCTGCTGGACAACACTCCCCAAGTTCCGCGAGCTCGGCTACATTCTCAAAGAGAAATATGCCCACGCCGTTCACGTGGAGACGGTCAAAGCCAGCCGAAACAAGCGGCCCAAGTTCCTCAAGATCAAAAAGCCCTACTCCTACCGGAAACCCGTGGAGACGGACCTGGTGTACATCGAGAAGTCGCCGAACTACTGCGAGGCGGACCCGGTGACGGGCAGCATGGGTACCCAGGGCCGCGTGTGCAATAAGACCACCATAATGCAACAGGTCAGCGGCTGTGACCTGATGTGCTGCGGACGTGGCTACAACACGCACCAGTACTCCCGGGTGTGGCAATGCAACTGTAAGTTCCTGTGGTGCTGCTACGTCAAGTGTAACACCTGCAGCGAGAGTACCGAAGTGTACACCTGCAAATGACGGGATTTACGGGAACGCCGGACACGTGGGTGCGTGCGTGTGTGTGTACTTACCTGTGTGGGACTTCGTGGGACTTAGTTTTCTCCCAAATCGCTAGACATCGTTGAGGTGCGGGAGAAACGCCGGCTAACACACCCGCTCCCCCGGAGCTTTTTACCGGGGCGTCTGTGACGGTACGAGGGAGATAAGCGCGACTGGGGGGGGACTAATTGCCATAGTGGGAATCCTACGGGCTTCCTAAAGCCAGAATGGGATGGCCTCAGGACATGAACTCTAACACACTGAGCTGCATTTCTATCGGATTTTTGGACCAGGTGTCTCTGCCGAGTCTTTTAACACGCTATGGACGGACGTGCACTATTTACTGATGACTGTTAAGCCAATGGACGCTCACTGCGATTCAACACTGGATACAATGCTGGAATGTGCTTTCACTGTAGCGTCCCTGTAGCTCCATAGGACTCGCTGCCATTCAACACTGGATACAATGTTGGAAAGTGCTTTCACTGTAGCGTCCCTGTAGCTCCATAGGACTCGCTGCAAGTCAACACTGGATACAATGCTGGAATGTGCTTTCACTGTAGCGTCCCCGTAGCTCCATCGTACTCGCTGCGATTCAACACTGGATACAATGCAGGAATGTGCTTTCACTGTAGCTTCCCCGTAGCTCCATAGGACTCGCTGCCATTCAACACTGGATACAATGATGGAATGTGCTTTTACTGTAGAGTCCCCGTAGCTCCATCGGACTCGCTGCGATTCAACACTGGATACAATGCTGGAATGTGCTTTTACTGTAGCGTCCCCGTAGCTCCATCGGACTCGCTGCGATTCAACACTGGATACAATGCTGGAATGTGCTTTTACTGTAGTGTTTTGTGGGTCCATAGGACTCCCTGCGGTTCACCACTGGATACAATGCTGGAATGTGCTTTTACTGTAGCGTCCCCGTAGCTCCATAGGACTCGCTGCGATTCAACACTGGATACAATGGTGGAATGTGCTTTTATTGTAGTGGTCCCCGTAGCTCCATAGGACTCACTATGCACAAATGAAATTAAACAGCCATCGGGAATATTTAACACTGTATTTAGATACAAATAAATGATATTAATTTATTTTATAAAGTAACTACTGATTTTGTCCGTTATGGAGCAATTTTAATTGTTTAGAGGATTTGTTATTGTTTCTGTTTGTTAATGCAACTGTACACTAGGATTTAGCTAGCCTGGAATGTTCCGTATCGTGCCCGTCATATTGTTCAAGGGTGGCCTGGTAGTCGGCTACTGAGGTTCTTTTTAATCTGTGCTAATCTGAAAGTGCACCCTATATGCCCTACGGTGGCTCGACCAGAACGAGTGCACTATATGGGCTGTAGGGTGTCAGTTTGGACGTGGCCCTAGTCTTTCTTCTGTATGCTGCTAGTCTGGAGAATGCCTCAATTTACTAAGGGTTTCAACGTTACCGTTTGTGTTGAACGGCATTGTTCAACTCAAGCTGACTAAATTTAACAAGACATTTTGAACCAGACACTCTTTTTGGTAACTATTCGTAAAGGAGAATATATTTTGTTAAAGCCTATTTTTATATGAATGTCTTATTTATACAATTTCCTCTGGTATAAACTCAATCTCCCACTTCATCCCTCGGTAAAATGGGAAATATTTCTAATATAATATTAGACAATATTATATTAATTTGCGAATTAGTGTTCGCCAAAGCCGTCACTTCACTGTCATTGTTGTATACTGTATGTGACTGGAATCGTGCCTTTGTCCCTGTGAATATATGGCTGTGTTCAAACTGCTTTGTTTACTGCATTTCATGAATGCTATGGTTGGAATACAGGAACAGGATAATACAAAAAGCCACGACTCTGAGGGTTTTATTTGAACACTAGACCCTGACTTGCATGACAAAACGGGCAGCTCAAGTTGGTTCTTGATTTGCAGCCTGAATCTACACACGGTGCCTAAAACAATGCTATTACATGTTAATTACACGTTTAAACTACACATTAATGAACTATCGGGCTTTGACTGACTTTAAGTTGATTGTATTGTATGACAGCTTTATGCCACCACATTGAACAGTCCATGAAGCTGAAGAAACCGATATCATTGTGGTGACCAGGATGTAGGGCGACATCAATCACCGAAACAGTTCGCCCTATGGTTAAAATCCGTGAAGTAAAAAGCCGAAAAGAAAGAGAGACGTTCCTGGGATGAGGGGGGAAAGTCATTCGGGCTTAATTGAGGGTCCGACTTGGCCATGCAGACTGGGGAAGGAAGTCGTTGAGCGTACAACGTGCGGGGGGGTAAACGTTTGTGCGCTAATGCTAGGGTGTTGGTGTAATTGATGAGGCCGGTTGGTCTCGCTGTCACGGTGGTGACGACTTGCTTAGGTGGGGAGGAGTTGAAACCGTCTGGTGATAGATGACCGGCACATCTGCTTCATTCACTCTCAAAGCCACTAGTTGCTACGACAACACCCTTCGCTCCTCCGAAAAATGCGAGGCAGTTTCCAGGAGATGCTGGACGAGGCATCGGGCGAATGTTAACGATTCTAAAGCACACAATCGTCCGCTTCCAATCTCCATATAAAAGCGGAACGGGGGGAGAAAGGTGCTAACGGAGACTGTGTTCCCAATGACCCTCTCACATGAAGCTTTCACTTGCATTTCTACAGTCAGAGAGCTCTTGTTCCTTGATTTTTTTAAACATAATCCAAGGAATTTAAATGCAGTTTTGGCTACCTACTCTATGTGGGTCCCGGAATGTGTTGCCATTGGTGATCCCTAAAGTGCATCATTGGAGTGAATTATTGTAATGACGGCCAAGTCTTTGGGTGACAGAAAATCTCCCAGCGGAAATAACACTGCATCAATAGAGTCCAGCACAAGAAAAGGCAGTTGGCTGAACAGACTTGGTTAAAGTTAAACCAGGGTTTTTTGTCGGAAGACACCGCAAATCTCAGTATCCCGCCTCTCTTCATACTTGGGGAATGCAATATGGCTCATCTCTTTAGTGCTATTCACACTCACTTAGTTGTGTCTATAGCTAACCTTTAAATGACTTAGGAGTATTTAAGGCTCGGGTGGAACTCTGTCAATGAGCTGTCCAAATGTTAGAGCTCCCTTTATTGGTTCTGTGTTTATTAATGGTGATGAATGACTGAATACGCTACCGTTACAGTTGTACTGTTAGCTAGCCACAGATCAGGGGTACTGACTCAAAAAGACACTGCTCACTGGATGTGTGTGTGTGTGTTCTCGCGTGTGATCCACCTGCCGCGTGACCCATTCAGCTCTACGCCACAACAGAAGACACAACCCGAGCCCTCCCCCAAACACACACACACACACCGTGTTTCATCAACACAAAATCCCATGTTCTTTGATATGACGGCATGAGCCAGACACCTTACATCAAGTTAGAGGATCAATGGCACGCTAATTATACTCTTAGCTGTGTTTCTCCCTAAACACAAAAATGTCCCTGCCAAAACAAGGGTATAATATCCACGTCGTTCTAACTGCTCGTGTGTGTATGTAGGGGGGGAGGTGTATAAAGGAGTGTTTACAAATACACAAAAGCTTACAGACACACTTGAACACACACACACAGACACACTTATGACAGTGCTAGCACCTGCCTTAACTTAAGATCAGCGGTAGCGACTGATTTATAGTTGCTAGTCTGGCTGGCTCCCTGTATTGTTGCTGGAGGCTTGCCATAGCTTAGCATAGCATCTGCTGCCTTAGCCGGCATCATAGCTGGAATAAACAAGTTGCCAGTAATACTGACACGTAAACCCAACGTATTTTATTTAAATTGCCACCACTCACAGGGATTTATACATTCTCAATGATTGGGACGTGTCTACTGATGTCCATACTGATTTGTGAGTTATTTTCTCAAGTGGTGGTGTGAATAAGAAAGTACATCTGTAATGGATAGACATTCACCCGCAATTTCACAGCATGAAAGTTTAAAGTACTAAAAGCACAATTTAACTGTGTCTGTATTCAAAACACACCGGCCTCTGTGTCAGAACAATAATTAGCTGGTTTCGAGCACTACACTCTTAAGATATTGGTAAAGATAGTAATTAGGGAGAGAGGGTAGAGAGAAAATGTGCTTTCCACTCGCTCTCTATCACTCCCTCTCTCTCCTCTTTCTCTCTCTCTCTCTCTCTCTCTCTCTCTCTCTCTCTCTCTCTCTCTGTGTGTGTTCATAAATCCTCTGACACATGATTCTGTCAGTCATACTTTTGTTTTTCCTCTGGTTGGGACATGTACAAGCACCTGAGCTCTGCAGCAGTAAATTGCAGAGCACAAGGTTGTCTTTATGTGATCTCCCTGAGATATGGGCTACATAAGGGCACATAGCTCATTGTGCAGTCTCTTTACAGAGTGTGTGGTGTTGGAGGCAGTGCGATCCAAGAGCTAGATAGCCGACAATATCCACTCTCCACAAGAGAGATCTTGCACTGTTTGGCTCAAAGCAACCCTCACAGCGTCTATCTGATTGCAGACGTGAACATGTTTGGCATGATAGCCCCCTGGTGTTTTCGGTGGGCGTTAACGAAATCCACACGGAGCCCCGGAGAGAGGTCGCATCAGCTCTCCAGGAAACGTTAGGACTACTGGCCCGTTCAAACAGCCCTCGTGCGGTTGAAAACGCCTCCTGAAATGTGTAATAAGGGCACAGTTAATGCGTCTGCGGAATTGTGAAATGAGAACTTTGAGTGCACTGTTTAAAGACGGCCTTTGATGGTCGTGCGCGAGCTGTGGAATATACCGCGGTATCTTTAACAGATCTCAGTGGCCCTCGTGCGCTACTTTTCCTTTTTTCCCTGCAAGCGTTTGGAAACTATGGACTATGGAGGCCCCTCATGCCCGGCCCTCTCTGACAACGTCACCTGAGCGAAGCTTACAGTAATCCGTCGACGTCTGGGGCGTCTTGACACGGGATGTTTTGAACAAAAACACCAAACTTAACGTAACCCCAAAGATCTAGGACCCGTGCCAAGAGTGTTTAAAAAAAAAACTCCCAATCGAGGGAACCGGGAGAAGAAAATCAAAGCTTGAAGATGAACCGCATTTGATTCCAAGACTCGCGCTCTTCGGACTATATGCAGACATTTATTGAGACATGTCAGATTATCTCGTTTTTATGTTGACGAGGTGACGCCTGGCTTTGAGAATAACAGGGGAAAGAGCACAAACAAGTCATTCTGCGGTAAACATTCTGCGTGTAGTTCAGCGATGGTGTCATAACTTCCAATAGCTGTCACCTGGCTGAGGAGTTCAGAGGGAGTTGCGAGGTATTCTCTCCTACAGCATCGATGCTGCCTGCCCGAACATGCTTCCAAATGTATCATTGCAGAAAGCCATGAAACGATTTGAGCTGATGTTGCCAGTTTAAATAACTAAACCGTGTGGTCAGAGCTCTTATATCATTAATCTTCTGCTCCCGAGGCGGTGCGAAGAGATGGAAAACACTCTCACCTTCTGCCCAAATGGAGACTAAATGACACCTCCACCACATAGAGACATTTCAGGCAAGTTTGCAGCAGATGTCTTTAATTGCAATATACACAATGGGCGGGGGGGAGGGGGGGGTCAACTCATTGACAACAGTCTGTTAGCAGTGAAACTTATTATGGCGCTTTTCCACTTCAAAGTACCAGCTCGACTCGACTTAACCCGACTCGGCTCCGCTCGCTTTCGCTCGGTTCTCCATTGCAGATAGTACCTGTGCAATAGTACCCGGTCGTCATAGCGACGCGGCAGGAGTACGCGCCCGTAATCGCGTACTATGTTGAGTATGTATTACATGTAAATAAGAACGTACTTTGCGACCGTTAAAAAAGTACGTTCTATATAGTATTAACCGGGTAGTATGAATGGAGTCCGGACGTACTACATGCGCCGTGTTAGAATGCTCTACTCGTATAATCTACCGGGCAAGAGAAGCGTGTTTCATTCAGGTCCGCGTCCTCCTACCAACACTCGCTACCCACACACACATAAGACAATGGAGGAAATCGAGTGTATGCTGTGTTTGATCCGCGAGATGTGGCTGTTTCTCACAGCGCATTCTTTCGGTTTGCCATAGCATTCGTAATGGATAATATGTACAGCTCTCACGCAATCTCTGGCCAAACTATTTATATATATATATATGGTGGGATTACTCAGGATACTACATCTGGCGCGTGCAATGATGATGCAGTGAATAGTGACGATTCTCTGACCAATCAGCAGTCTGCCTTGTTTTCACGTCACATCACAGGTGGTACGAAAAAAAGTACCTGGAAGCAGGTACAGGTACAACTTTTACCCAGTGGAAAACCAAAAAAGCAGAGTCGAGTCGAGCTGAGGCGAGCTGGTTCTGTGTAGTGGAAAAGCACCATTAGTTGAGGAGAACTGAAAGGAAAATTTACATTTGTATATGTAAAACAAGAAAGCAAATTCCAGAGTAAACCTTACCTAAAACCTTATCTAAAAGTACACCTGAAATGGTAAGACTTCCCAGCAGAGTAGCGACAGAGTAATACTGATGACCTCCTCGTAAATAAAACACCTCCGTTCTAAAACGTCATACCCCTGCACTCTCGGGTAAGACAATTCACTGAGAACGGGAGAAAATCATTTTTCCAGTTCAGGCGAAGGGTCAGTTTTGTTGTGTGAGCCGGAGCACCGCAGCTGGATGCGGCACACGGAGAGGTCAGCCTAAGTGATGTTAATGAGATAATGAATGGGACAAAAGATGCAGGACGAGCGAGAGAGAAACGAGGGGGAGGGTCAACGGTGACAACGCACTGAGATCCTGACAGTTCAAAACTCCCACGATAGCTATGCCGGGCAGGAAGTCATATGACTGGAGGCTGTTCCACAGCCGGGAGATCTGAAGATCCGAAACCGCTGCCATGTGGACTGGGGAGAGGAAGACATCAGTGGGACACGTCAGGCTGGTTAGAGCGAGGCCTAATAAATTGGCTGGTGTGGAAGGATGTGTCTATTGAAAAGGCCGGTCCCAGGGGGAGAAACATATACTGTTCTCACCGTGAACTACTGTCACCAATGCCTTTCCGAGATGAGAAATGGCTCTGGAGCATATTGTCCACCGGCACAGACATCAGAGACATCAGTTCCGTCAGAAATTAGATTTGTGTTGCAAAAGGCACTCATCTCTGGTTACAGGAAGGGCTACAGATAGGTGTCTGGAGGTCCCGCTACAGTGAATGTTGTCCCCATGGGAGCGGCGGGGTAGTCTGACGCAACAGGTACCAACTATTGCTGCAGGAACTAGTGCAAAACCTACTGAGGTAAACCAAAGGACACTTAAATTGGACTAGCGGCGTTCTGAGGACGGCACGCAGAATAGGCAGGATCCGGTTCAACGCCGCAAGTCCATCTGATGATGATGATGTCGTTTCCTGACCGCAAAAAACCTTCCCTGAAATGTGTGTCTTAAGCCTGAGCAAACATCAATATTTGCCGTGACTCACCGAGAAAGTTAATCAGTACACAGTAAAATAGTCGATCAAAGATTATGCAGAACGGCAGAGGTATGAATGTGAATCACAAGGAAAACATTACATTTTATTTGACCAGTTCACGACGTTGACAGATTCTTGCCGAATGCGTCGACCGACACAAATACCTATTTAGAGCAGAGTGCATTGTTCCGGATTGGCCTGATTAGAAATGATCAAAGTCGTTAAGTGATTGAAAGGATGATGAGATTTTGGCGAGGGAACTAGAATCCTCTACAAGATGAAGCACGACACAGAGTTCTTCCAGGTTACGACTGGAGAAATATACACTACTGATGTAGATTACAACCGGTGGAAGCTTGCTGCAGGTGGCAGGTCTTCAAAGGCAAGAGAGACAAGTTTAGACATTCAGAAAGTGTACTTCACCACAGGGAAAGACAGTATGGAGGAGGCTGCATGGATACATTTGTGGGTATATTGTCATAGGGAGCCAATAGCATTCAAGGGCAAAAACATTATAACGTTCATTGTGTATGTTGTATAGTTTACTCGTCACGGATCAAAGGTGTATGTGTGTGTACAGTGCCTGTCAAAAGTTTGGACAAACGTACTCATTTGAGAGTATTTAGTTACTTTTAGCTTTTTACTTTTTTTCCCACATTCTAGAATAACAGTGAAGACATCAACATTATAATATATCACATACGAAATTACATCGTAACCAAAGAAGTGTCACACTGATCAAAATACATGTAGTTATAAATAGATTCTTAAAAGTGAACACACTTTGCACATTATTGGCAGTCTCTCAACCAGCTTCATGGGGTAGTCACCAGCAATGCTTTTCCAACAGGGAGTTGCCACATACACTGAGCAATTGTTTGCTGCTTTTCATTCACTCTGATGCACGATAAGTTGGAGGTCGGGTGATTGTGGAGGCCAGGTCTTTCACTAATGGGTAAGCTGTGCTGTCACAGGGTGTGTAGGGGAGAGCACTCCTGTGTTTAATGTTGATTAGAAGCACAGCTGTTTTGGGTTTAGCTAAGCACCGGGCATAGGTTTGTAAATCCGTGGGCTAATTAAGGTCCCTGGTTAGGTTCACGGTTGCATGTTATTGATTATATGCTACGTGTCATGTTACTGAGTGTTATTGTTTGTAGTCGTACACTGGTTAAGGTCGTGCACTGCTTTATAAAAATTATTAAGTCGCTTTGTGTATGCGTTTTGCTTTTCTGTGCAATGTATGTTTCCATTTGTGTTCAACGTTTGTTTTGTGGAATTAAATGACCGTAAACGTGATTTTTTGGCTCTGCATCTCGCTCCCTTCTACACTTCATTGTAAGGATATGTGACAAGATCATCTAATGCAGCACCATCAATCTCCTTGGTCCAACAGCCCATACACATCCTGAAGGTGTGTTTTGGGTAATTGTCAATTTAAAAACAAATCAACTCAAACCAGATGGGACTGCAGATGCTGTGGTAGCCTTGCAGGTTGAGTGTGTCTTGATTATGAATACATAACACTGTCACCGGTAAAGTACTCCCACATCATCACAGAAGTGGGAGGCCCCCGACGCAGATCTGAGCAAGAGGACAAATGCATTAGAGTGCCTAGTTTAGAAAACAGACAACTCATAGATTCTCAACTTATCACCTTCTAGGCAGAGATGCAAAGAAAAAATCCATATCTCCGACTGCCCAACAAAAGTGACGATAAAGGTGAGCAAAAAGAAGTCACACACTGAACAGAAAAATATTAAAAATATCACAGCTCAGAGGTAGTCGACCCAAAGGCGGACACAGAGACAAAACCGGTTCTGATCATTTATTAGGTAACCGGGGACAGGCAGTCTCGCAATAGGCAGAAGGTGGGCAGGATCACACGGCACAGAGGAGAACAGGGAAAGTTAGAAACAGGTTTAATACAAGACACATGAATGGTGAACTTGCAGGGTGCGTGGAATCAACAAATTAACAGCCGGGCTCAATGTAGCGGGGGGATGGCTTGTGGCTTTCCATTTGAAGGGGCAGATCCCATGTGGCCCACCATACCCGCTGGCCCAGCCAGTAATTAGGGCCGGTCGGCCTGCCGGCGATACCTAGCGTTTGTGCACAGAACAGTCGCTCGGTCCCGATTCCACGTCCGGCTGCAGTGGCGAACAAGCTGTTGGGCAGATGGCACACACCAGACATTACTGTCTCCAAGTCCTGGTTGGCCGGTTCCCACTAGCCATTAGTCGGGGGGTGAAACCCTCAGGATAGACTGACAGACGACCCAATAAGGTCCCAAAACACCCTCCTGGGAAGAGAACTGTCCTCCCCGGTCAGAGACGATGTCAATGGGAAGGCCGTGGAACCAGACTTGGGCAAAGGAACTTAGGTGTTGCCATTGAATGGGGTAAGGCCGGTCACACAATCTAGAGATACGTAAGACCAGGGTCGCCTCGGGATGGGAGGTGGTTGCACTTGACTTGGCGTTTTGTTCTGAGCACATACTGCACACGCTGAAACAAACAACGTGACATCGGTTCCCATGGTAGCCCACCAGAAACGCAGACGGATGAAGTCCAGGGTCAGGAACGAATAGACAGCGGGGGCGGACCGCACCCCCCGGGATCAGGGTGTAACCTCTGTTCTCGACAGACCTCTTCCCAGATAACCCAGAACAAACTCACTATAAAACAAACTATTAACCTACCAAGGACTGATGAGGAACAAGGAACACCTGGTGAGGGGTGGAGACAAGACAACAGGTGACACAAATCAAGGTGTGACAAAAAACGGGTTATGAACAGACACATCTATGTTTGAGGACTTTGATTCACAAAGAAGAACATTCGTAAGAAGCAGGACAAATGAAAAGATGCGGTAGGAGTGCTTGACGCTATCTGTTAAGCAGGGTGGAGGCAATGTGATGGCCTGGGGGTGATTTGGTGTATGTAAAGTGAGCGATTTGTATGAGGTAAAAGGGATTTTTAAGAACGAAGCCTATTACTCCATTTTGTACCGCCGTGCCAAATCTTGTGGATGGCACGTGAATTTGAGAGAATTAACACCTACAACAGGAGAATGGCACAAAGTACAGCTTCAAACTATGTAACAACTATTTAGGGCAGAAGCAGTCAGCTAGTTTTCTGTCTATAATGGAGTGGCCAGCACAGTTATAGGATCTCAATCCTATTCAGCAGCTTGGCAATATGGCACATAAGAAGTGCCCTTGAGGCCAATTTAACTCGTGAGTGGTGCTTCATGAACCATTACTGGGAATGTGTAAAAGTATCCAAACTTTACAAAATACTTTTGACTAATACTTTTTTCTCTCCAGAACATATGTGGATTTGTCACATGGTGTATTTTGGTCCGCATGGGGCTATTAGTGGGGTGCACATGGCTAGTTCCGTTTGGGTGGCTAGGTTGTTTTGTTGTTAGCTTGTTAGCTAATCACAGTGGCTATATCGCACTGTAGTTTGGGTTTATACTTGTATGTCATTATTTGAAGTTACATGTCTGTGTAAGTGAGTGGGCTGATTTATTTTTGATGTCTGTGTTGAATGTTTTTCTAAGTCGTAATCACACACTTTCATTTTTATAGTTCTACAGGTTTACCGTTCGTTTTTTGATGCTTGATTTATTTCTAAGTGAATTCCCGCTTCAAGGTGTGATATAACACATCTGAGCTATCAACATTAAATGGCAGAAAAGTACTCAAAAGAGATAAATCATGATTTTCTTTCTAAATGACTCTACATCATGTTGTTTGTCTGGCAGCCAGAAACAATTATTTATAATAGCTTTTATCCAAGTTTTAGAAAAATATGACAAAAGTATTTGCTAGGTTCTCCATTGCCCCTAGGGAGCCTTGTGGGTAAAGCCTTAGAACTGATTAGCTAAAGGCAGTTTCAAACAGCCGGAAGTGCGGTCAAGACAGACTGGACAGAGATCAATTAAAAAAGGAGTAAACAACTGACTAGTCATTACAGGACAAACCTGTCCCATTGGACAAGGAACACTGACACACTCATAGATCTGGGCACTTTGTTGCATTGTTGGTATAGAAAGCAAGGCTGGACACTTTGAATTTAATCCACATCCTTGAATGTGCCTTTGTGAACGGGTAAAGAATGAAATGAAGATAAAGAAGCATCTGCGGAAGATGTGGTGTGAATCACACAGAGGAGTCGTCAGTTGGATCTCAGATCTGATTTCAGTGCTAGTCATGCTCGGAGAAGGAAGGGGGAGAGGGGGGGTCATAGTTTGCCCGGCTTAGAGCTTGCAAAGGGAGAGTCGCCCCCTAGGGTTATGGACAGGCATAACAAGTCCACATCACCCCCTGGTTTGCCTAATATGCCAATTCATTAAAGGAGTTATAAAAAGCATGACTCACCATGACTCATTTAATGACTGAATCAAAGACAGAGGAATAATGTTAGGATGTACTTATCCTCAAGTGGTACCACAACGGGATAAGATTACAGGTGTATCATAGATGTCTGATAAAACACAAAGACAGAGAGCAAACCGTCTGAAGCTATCAGAGTAAGCTCTGCTCCACACCCACAGGCAGTAGGAGGCTAAATGGAGACAGCAGATTTCTATCCTGAGGGGAATTCCATTCCATTAACCCTTTAAGTTGTGTTAGGGTCTAATTTACCAATTTGAAGACTTTGATTTTTGTCTGAAATACCGTTTCTTTTGTTCTGCATAAAAGTTGATGATAACTTGGTGTTTTTGAACATTCGAAAAAAGGCGACCATAGTAGACAGGTTCAAGGGCCTCTACCAAATCAGTATTAACCAAATCAGTATTAACCAAATCAGTATTAACCAAATCAGTATTAACCAAATCAGTATTAACCAAATCAGTATTAACCAAATCAGTATTAACCAAATCAGTATTAACCAAATCAGTATTAACCAAATCAGTATTAACCAAATCAGTATTAACCAAATCAGTATTAACCAAATCAGTATTAACCAAATCAGTATTAACCAAATCAGTATTAACCAAATCAGTATTAACCAAATCAGTATTAACCAAATCAGTATTAACCAAATCAGTATTAACCAAATCAGTATTAACCAAATCAGTATTAACCAAATCAGTATTAACCAAATCAGTATTAACCAAATCAGTATTAACCAAATCAGTATTAACAGTTGATGAATGATTAAAAATGCTTTTTGAATATCCAGACAGACACACACACACACACACACACACACACACAGACACACACACACACACACACACACACACACACACAGACACACACAGACACACACACACACACACACACACACACACACAGATACACACACAGACACACACACACACACACACACACAGACACACACACACACACACACACACAGACACACACACACACACACACACACACACACACAGACACAGACACACACACACACACACACACACACACACACAGACACACACACACACACACACACACACACAGACACACACACACACACACACACACACACACACACACACACACACACAGACACACACACACACACACACACACACACACAGACACACACACACACACACACACACACACACACAGACACACACACACACACACACACACACACACAGACACACACACACACACACACACACACACAGACACACACACACACACACACACACACACACACACACACACACACACAGACACAGACACACACACACACAGACACAGACACACACACACACACACACACACACAGACAGACAGACACACACACACACACACACACACACACACACAGACACACACACACACACACACACACACACACACACACACACACACACACACAGACACACACACACACACACACACACACACACAGACACACACACACACACACACACACACACACACACACACACACACACACACACAGACACACACACACACACACACACACACACACACACACACACACACACACACACACACACACACACACACAGACACACACACACACACACACACACACACACAGACAGACACACACACACACACACACACACACACACACACACACACAGACAGACACACACACAGACACACACACACACAGACACACACACACACACACACACACACACACACACACACACACACACACACACACAGACACACACACACACACACACACACAGACAGACACACACACACACACACACACACACACACACACACACAGACACACACACACACACACACACAGACACACACACACACACACACACACAGCTGAGTGCAACATCTCAACACACACACACACACACACACACACACACACACACACACACACACACACACACACACACACACACACACACACACACACACACACACACACACACACACACACACACACACACACACACACACACACACACACACACACACACACACACACACACACACACACACACACACACACACAGACACACACACAGACACACACACACACAGACACACACACACACACACACACACACACACACACACACACACACACACACACACACACACACACACACACACACACACACACACACACACACACACACACACACACACACACACACACACACACACACACACACACACACTGTTCGAACTTACTATGCCTGCCATTATTTCAGTACTTCAGTGTCAAAAGTTGACATTTTCCCCACTGAGACCCGTTGCAGTGTCTAAAAATGCACACACTAAAGTTCAATCATCACTCACCTTTCACAAACACACGTTATTATGATCATTACTAATTCGTATAGGGCTCGCTAAAGACAGATTGTACTTTGCAGACCAAGTCCAAAAAGGAATCAGCAGCTAGCTTGTGGAATACAGAGAACGTGCCATTGTGTCGCTTGAGCGAAATCATCTATTCTCCAGAATAGTTTGCTTCGATATCCTTGACACACGACCATCCCGTTGTGTGAGAGACAAATTTGCTGCCATTCCAGAGGAGTGGGACAAGTAGTTGGAACGCTTTGCATTTCTCTACAATTCTGAACCAGAAGTCACTTTGACAAACTGCTAGTCTCTTTCACAGGTCGTTGTCTTAGGAGGACTGCCCACAAGTGGGATGGCCTTTATTGTTCTCGTCTCAAACTCACACAAATACTGCAAAAGTATTCATATAATCATACAATTGTTTAAATGTTAATAATTATTTAACATTGATGAAAACATGTAAATAGGATTTTGAGAGATAAATTGCATCATTTAGCTTTGTTTTAACCCCAACCATAGAAGATGTCACCATGATTGTAATATCAAGACATACGGATGAGCAGAACATTGTCTTGAGCTAGGAACATGAATCATTATTTGTGACCCGCTAACATAATCGGGTGTAACAAAATACAAAATATTAATAATATACAGGGATTAATGACATGGACGTTTATCAAGCATGTTCTACAACTACATGTTTATTGTAAGCAGCTTATTGTAAAATATGCAAGTATAAATATACAGTGTAGCTAAGGTACCAAGGAGATTATACAGTGTAACTAAAGTACCGAGAAGAATATGCAGTGTAGCTAAGGTACCAAGGAGAATATGCAGTGTAGCTAAGGTACCAAGGAGATTATACAGTGTAGCTAAGGTACCAAGGATAATGTACCGTGTAGCTAAGGTACCAAGGATAATGTACAGTGTAGCTAAGGTACCAAGGATAATGTACAGTGTAGCTAAGGTACCAAGGATAATGTAGTGTGTAGCTAAGGTACCAAGGATAATGTACCGTGTAGCTAAGGTACCAAGGATAATGTACAGTGTAGCTAAGGTACCAAGGATAATGTAGAGTGTAGCTAAGGTACCAAGGATAATGTACCGTGTAGCTAAGGTACCAAGGATAATGTACAGTGTAGCTAAGGTACCAAGGATAATGTACAGTGTAGCTAAGGTACCACGGATAATGTACAGTGTAGCTAAGGTACCAAGGATAATGTCTGTGTAGCTAAGGTACCAAGGATAATGTAGAGTGTAGCTAAGGTACCAAGGATAATGTACCGTGTAGCTAAGGTACCAAGGATAATGTACCGTGTAGCTAAGGTACCAAGGATAATGTACAGTGTAGCTAAGGTACCAAGGATAATGTAGTGTGTAGCTAAGGTACCAAGGATAATGTACAGTGTAGCTAAGGTACCAAGGATAATGTACAGTGTAGCTAAGGTACCAAGGATAATGTAGAGTGTAGCTAAGGTACCAAGGATAATGTACCGTGTAGCTAAGGTACCAAGGATAATGTACAGTGTAGCTAAGGTACCAAGGATAATGTACAGTGTAGCTAAGGTACCAAGGATAATGTACAGTGTAGCTAAGGTAGCAAGGATAATGTACAGTGTAGCTAAGGTACCAAACACTTCTAATGAAAAACAAAGAGTAAAGTAAAGTCTGCCATTTGAGGTCGGCCAACCCTCAATGGGGAAAACAGGATGCATGTTTGTTAACCCTCATCTGTCAAGATGAATGAATGTTAAGACCACAGAGTGGGTGTGGCCTTTGGTTAGTGGAAGCCATAAATCCATGCTTGTCTGAATGGTATTCATTAATTGAAAAAGCCTTATCGGACAAACTGGCCTATGAACACAAAAACAGAGCAGGTGAGTCCTTGGCTATCTGCCCACGGGCCGCACTTAACCCTAGACAAAAGTACTCACGTTACAGCATAATGTCACCTGCGATGGAAATAGCAGTAACTGTGAGCAGAACATTGTCTTGAGCTAGGAACATGAATCATTATTTGTGACCCGCTAACATAATCGGGTGTAACAAAATACAAAATATTAATAATATACAGGGATTAATGACATGGACGTTTATCAAGCATGTTCTACATCTACATTAATCCTTATTTTTGTTGAGCAGGGAAGACTGAGTGAGTTGTATAATATTAGAAAATCATGGTCCCTTCATTTCACAATCCATCCTAGAGCCAGTCAGGCAGGTTTGGGGTAATTACATGAAAAATTGCTTCAGTCCCTCCAGCGCTTCGGTCATATTAAGAAAGGCGACAGGAGGCTACAGTATGTGAATGAACACGCCATCCACTGTCTTCTCTGGTTTTACAGGCTCTCCAATTCCTCCTCCTTGAAGTCGGTCTGGCACATTACATATCTGACGGGGACAAAGTGGGTTAGAGCTGAAGTGTTTAAGAGTGAAGATTCTCAATGATTAATGAATGATAATAACGTAAGGCGTATTTTCTTCATTTCGCGGAAATAACCTGCTAATGGTTGACAAAGATGTTTGTATAGAAAACCTATCAAAGAACTAGCCTCGGGTAATAGTGGGCGGGAACATCTCTCGTCAGTCGAAAGTACAGTTGTGAGAAAGATAGTGCCTGGACTACTCAGAGGGATGTTCGGAAGCCCTCTTCTACCTCTGACAAACAAGACATAAAGAGTTTAGTCAGTGATTGATTTCAAAATGATTTTCTCTTCAGAACAACTGTAACAGGCTGAGCTTGAAGTATTCAGATTGTGTGGCTTTCTAAGGAAGTTGGGTGTTAGTTGGATCTGTCAAAATCTCACCACCAGTAGGCAGCCAGCTGCATTAGTATCAACACTTCTTTTATCGCATTAAGAGAGTCCTGCTGCCAAGCATGACAGTAATTCTGTCAGAGCAATTGAGGGCCACACTCAACGTCTACTCGATTTAAAAACAAAGGATCCGATTGGTGGAGAGTTGTGGACACATTGCAAATAGAGAATGCACAGTGGAAGTTTCTGAATAGCAACTGATTCTACGCCTAGTGTTTTGGTGTATTTTCAATAATAAAATTATGAATTCCTTTAAAGATTCCCGTCCACACTGTCTACCCAGACCATCTTTGCACAGTAGACCATAATTTCAAGAGGTAGATCATTTAAAACGTTGACTGCCAGGATGGCAGGTTAATCCACTCATACTAACAACCCGAAGTTGGATGATTTCACATCCGACCATCAAACGCTAAAGAAAAAAACACAGCCCAGTAAAGGTTAAAGGTTCCCAGTCCACACTGAACTACCCATACCATCTTGCTTCGCACAGTAGACCATAATTTCCAGAGGTAGATCATTTAAAACGTTGACTGCCAGGATGGCAGGTTAATCCACTCATACTAACAACCCGAAGTTGGAGGATTTCACATCCGACCATCAAACGCTAAAGAAAAAAACACAGCCCAGTAAAGGTTAAAGGTTCCCAGTCCACACTGAACTACCCATACCATCTTGCTTCGCACAGTAGACCATAATTTCCAGAGGTAGATCATTTAAAACGTTGACTGCCAGGATGGCAGGTTAATCCACTCATACTAACAACCCGAAGTTGGAGGATTTCACATCCGACCATCAAACGCTAAAGAAAAAACACGGCCCAGGAACCTTCGCACCAGCCTAATAACTCTCCAGCATCAGTTAGATCAATTGCCACACACAAAAAGCCTTTTCTCTGGCAGCTGATGTTTCCCAGCTAAACAAACAGGTTTAGTCGATTATAGAATGTGTTACATTCTATAATCGACTATTCATCCCTTTTTTCTCTTTATCTCAATCTCTCACTCTCCCAGTCATCACTTAGCCGTTTATTAGTTTCACCTAGTTGCCTGCAAGCTCTATCATCCCCCTGTCTTCAGGTGTGGGTACATAAGCTTCTGTACATGGCCTTATGGGAGAAATAATTGGCCTTTGCGCATTGTAAAAGGAGAGACAGATAGAGGATGATTGGGTTTGGTAATTATTTAGTCGATCAAATAAAACACCAATCCAACACTCCCACCTACGGATTTGTTTTTAACGCAGACGTGCAATGTGACATTGAATGCATCTCAACAGGGAGAAAAAGGCCTTTAACAAACCCATGATGCTATCGCTAGCTTATTACTCCTGTTACACACCCATGATGCTAGCACTAGCTCATTACTCCTTTAACAAACCATTGACACTAGCACTAGCTCATTACTCCATTAACAAACCCATGACGCTAGCGCTAGCTCATTACTCCATTAACAAACCCATGATGCTAGCACTAGCTCATTACTCCATTAACAAACCCATGACGCAAGCTCATTACTCCTGTTACAAACCATTGACGCTAGCGCTAGCTCATTACTCCATTAACAAACCCATGACGCAAGCGCTAGCTCATTACTCCATTAACAAACCCATGATGCTAGCACTAGCTCATTACTCCATTAACAAACCCATGGCGCTAGCGCTAGCTCATTACTCCATTAACAAACCCATGATGCTAGCGCTAGCTCATTACTCCATTAACAAACCCATGATGCTAGCGCTAGCTCATTACTCCATTAACAAACCCATGATGCTAGCGCTAGCTCATTACTCCATTAACAAACCCATGACGCAAGCGCTAGCTCATTACTCCATTAACAAACCCATGATGCTAGCACTAGCTCATTACTCCATTAACAAACCCATGGCGCTAGCGCTAGCTCATTACTCCATTAACAAACCCATGATGCTAGCGCTAGCTCATTACTCCATTAACAAACCCATGATGCTAGCGCTAGCTCATTACTCCATTAACAAACCCATGATGCTAGCGCTAGCTCATCACTCCATTAACAAACCCATGATGCTAGCGCTAGCTCATTACTCCATTAACAAACCCATGATGCTAGCCCTAGCTCATTACTCCATTAACAAACCCATGATGCTAGCGCTAGCTCATTACTCCATTAACAAACCCATGATGCTAGCGCTAGCTCATTACTCCATTAACAAACCCATGATGCTAGCGCTAGCTCATTACTTCTGTTACAAACCCATGACACTAGCGCTAGCTCATTACTTCTGTTACAAACCCATGACACTAGCGCTAGTACATTACTCCCTTAGCAGCATTGTTTTCCCTGAGACAAGCCCTGACTCTTCATCATGCTTCAGCCCTGCCCATTGCTCCCCTACAGAAAATGCACCACACTCAAATTGCATTCAACAGACAGACAGTGCACATTCCATCGCTGCAATGTTCTTATGGCTGGGAGAGAGCAAGAGAGACACATGCGAAGCAAGTTCTCTGGAATGCATCACAACTACTGAGAGAAGAGCAGAGGAAAGGTGTCCGGCACGAATGTCAAATACTCTCACACAGAATATTTTCCTGGTGTTTTGCAACTGATTCACCATGAACACGAATGGCGTCAGGTTATCATGTCCACTTCTCACTGGAAGAGGCGTGGAATTAAAAGCCAATGGAACTGGGCCAACATTTACCTTTTAGTGAAGTTATAGACATGTTTCTTTGAATAGGTGAAAGTAATGTGTCAAAAAATTTTGCTGCGTTTTACTGCTTTTACCTATGCATTATTTTTGAAACGGGTGAAACTTTTTTGTAAGAATCAGGAGTGGCATTAACGTCATTTTGACCTAGGGGGGTATTGATCAACTACAGTACAGGTGTGTCCTCTCAGAGTGTACAAGGTAAGGACCAATTAAATCCATTCCTGACAGAGTGAGGACCAATTAAATCCATTCCTTACAAAAGCTGAATAAGAACGTGTTCTTAGTTGTGAGGATCATTTTCTCTATTGTCTGGCAACAACTGAACTGTGCAGGACAAAACAAATCAAAGCCGAATCTGGTTGTAACAGAACTCAGCAGCAGAGCTAAATTAGTGGATCCTAACATAATTGATAGGTAGTTATATTTCATCACCTACGATTACGCATTACTTCCTGAGTCAAAGGTCACTGTGACTCATCTTTAGACAGTTGGTCACTACTAGATTAACACCAGTTGATACCTCAGCTAACCATCAATTTTCTCCAAGTGCACCTGTGCAGCTGCATGCAATTGCAACCTTCATGGCTTCAGGTTATTTTTACAGACTATCAGAGCTCCCTCTGAAGCCATTCTACCGCCACCTACGGACAAGCTTCGGCCTTCGTCTTAAGCGGCCTTCCAGCTCCACCATTCCTCATACCATCCCATTATTGTCCGGTCTCGTCATCGTTTACACCTGGTGCCCATTCCCTCATTAGTAGAGTATATAGATCCCCTGTGTTTAGTCATGTCTTTGTGTGTACTGTATATTGTGAGAGCTCCTTGTTGTAGATGTGCCTGGTGCCATCTGTTTATTCACTCTCAGTATTGGTCATTGTTGCGCTGTGTCACATTTTGATTTATTTCCGTACAAGTGAGTACGTTAAGGTTGCGTTCTCCTCAAGTATTAAAACACCACAATGCAATCAGCTGCGGCCTCTGATACCGTCCTTCCTACATCTCACTGCCGCTGTGACACCGACCATATTCATCATCAGTGAATTCGGCCGGAGGTGTTCCCAAATATGGATCTACTATAGCAAAAGAATACTTTGGTTAAATTTCAGCGCCACTTGAAAGCCACAGGTACATTGTACAGTATGAAAATAAAGTTTAAAGCAGCAGCTGCTGCAGGACGACCAGATATATCGATCAGATTGACTCGTACAGTACAAGGTATTATAAGGTCCACAAAAACAGTCATCATCGCAAACCATATACACTTCACAGTTAACACAGCGTAAACAGCATAAGCGTTGGTTATGACCTCCACTGCTAGTGGTCCCCAAAACACTAGGGAGCCCCTGACCAATGGGGCCCTATATGAATAAAATGTAGGGTCACCAAAAGGCTCGAACTGGCACTGCCCCTTCATCAAGGTTCTAAATTAGATAAGGTCTTGAAAGTGTGCCAGCAAGATTGTCGATAACTGCTGACTCAGTCAACCACTGTTCCAAAAATAAGATCTAGTATATAGTGTGTGTATATGCACCACTAGAAGCACATACACAAATTTTGATAATGTATAAATGTGTCTCGTAGACCGGAGGTCTAGTGCAAGAAAGCCATGTGCAGAGAAAGGTATTTATGTTCAAAACTGGTTTATTCAGAAATAAACACAAAATAAACTCACTCACTCATTTAAATGAAATGAAATTGTGCATATACAGCGACATATAAAAAACATTCAAACAACAGCAATCTTCTTGAAACCACAAACACCTCTATCTTAATGTCGTAAACTTGGAAAAAATAACCAACAACTGGGCATACAGATCCAGTGACCCATACAGCCGTGATACTTTAACTAAACTAAATGCTAACAGCTGCGACAGAAAATCCCAGTGCTCAGAATAAAACAAACGTGCTCCAAAACCCTCCTAGCCCACTAGATGTCCCTGATGGACTAGGAATTGTGACATAAATTTATGGCAAATAGCAAATAATGATTCAGAAGCAGACAATATAACTTACTGAGTCATTTCCTCTTTCGGATATCTAGTAGGCCTGACAACGTGAGCTGGTCTTTACATTTGAATCCTTTGTTTTTTAATGAATCCCAATTAAATTTGAGTTCAAAGCCCATTAGGACGTGCAGACGATATTCAGTTTCCGCTTCTTCTCCGCAATTCCTTCCTGAGTTTAAGCTTAAACACATCCAACCATTCACAGCATGCATTTTCAGTACACTTACATCACTCTGTACCAGGTCACTTAACTTAAAAAGGGCGGCATCGCTCGAGGTAATAAACAGGTTTGCGGAGACTTCAAAGTGTGAAAGAAATTTGGCTCGGTTGACAGAGTTGTATTGCTGTGTCACCTCACAAAGACATTGCAGGCCACCCAGAACTGTCTACCATAACACCAACATCGTCAGGGCAGATAAGCATTCAGCCAAGGTAAATACGGACGGTGTATAACTGTTTGCCTCCAGCAGATTCCAGTGGAAGCCAACTACTGTACGCAGAAGGTTGCACAACACGGTCCTCTAGACTGGGAGAGGTTATGTTTTCATATGATGCATTATTGAGTCAGCAATCTGTTGACCCTGTCCAGAGTTCATCCCACATGTATTGTGAAACATCATCCAGACAACAATGATGTTTAATGTTTGAACAGTTAATGGATGATAATGGAACTATGTTATTGACATGGTATCATCACGATCAAAGGGGTAGCCTGCATTGACGTAAACCGTCTGAAAATGGTGAGATTTCAACTAACAGTCAATTGTTGATGTTTTCATTGCAGTGCTCTCTCGTATGTTACATACGTTGAAGAGACCGCCAAAGGAAAGCAACCATACTGTAGTCAAATTTTACAGTTTTTTCCAACTGCTTACACACATTATCTTTTCATGTCACACAATTTTTGAAACCTCTCACTCAAAGTGCAAAACTACACACAAAATTTCCCAAACCATAAGCTATTTCTCAGCCTTTGACTCAATTGTCAATTTCATAAAACACTTTTTTCAAAACACTACACACAATTATCTACCTAAAACACAACAATCTAACAGGAAGTGACTTGCTTTCCTTTTCCAAACACAACCAACCAAAATGCTGCACTTATTCACCAGGTCACACACACACACACACACACACACACACACTCCTCACATGTGCAACCAACCAATCACTATTTTACTGTAGTATAGGCCTATAAATAGGTCAACGATCAGATTACCTGTTTTGAACAATGGATGCAAACAATAGACAGAGAAAAAGAGGAGCAGGACGGAGAGGAAGAGGAAGAAGAGGACGAGGGCAAAGAAGAGAAGGAAGGAGAGCCATGTCTGATGAGATTAGGGCAACACTTGTTGATCATGTGATCAACCACGGTTTGACCGTGAGAGAGGCTGCACTGAGAGTCCAGCCCAACTTGAGTCGATTTACAGTGGCGTCCATAATTCGAACCTTCAGAAATGAGATCAGGTATGCAACTGTCTAATGACTATTTTAGCATTACAGTAATGTACTGTGAAATCCGTATGACCGCATTGCATAAACATTTGTTACTCTAAGCCATCCATTTACTGCACTGCACTGCATTGAATGAATGTTGTTTACAGTTCCTATGCTGAACACATACTGTGTTTGAATTTGAGTGGAAAGGCAAAGACATCATGGAGGACGAGGACGCTTGTTTACAGATGTACAAGAGACTGCAATCATAAATATGGCTTTGGCCAACAATGCTATTAGGATTTGAGAGATAAGAGAACATATCTTGAATAATGACACGATATTTAACCACATCAATGCTGTAGGCCTGTTGACCATACAACACATCCAGCTGTAAGCCTGTAGACCATACAACACATCCAGCTGTAAGCCTGTAGACCATACAACACATCCAGCTGTAAGCCTGTTGACCATACAACACATCCAGCTGTAGGCCTGTTGACCATAAAACACATCCAGCTGTAAGCCTGTTGACCATACAACACATCCACATCAATGCTGTTAGCCTGTTGACCATACAACACATCCAGCTGTAGGCCTGTTGACCATAAAACACATCCAGCTGTAAGCCTGTAGACCATACAACACATCCAGCTGTAAGCCTGTAGACCATACAACACATCCAGCTGTAAGCCTGTAGACCATACAACACATCCACATCAATGCTGTAAGCCTGTAGACCATACAACACATCCACATCAATGCTGTTAGCCTGTTGACCTTACAACACATCCACATCAATGCTGTAATACTAGACCATACAACACATCCTGTAGCTGAGGGTTCAGCAAAGGACTGTATATATTTAATGTGATGATTCTAGGTGATGGTGGATAGCTGGCGTTCGCCTCTGGGGCGTCGGTCAGGACACAATAGCGGAGAACAGGATGAAGTTCTGGGTTCTTTAATTGGTCTTAGGCACATGGGCAACATTACCTTCATGCATTCAGGTTATGGACTTTATGTCCGTGGTTCTTCAATAAACAGAAATAAGAAAGTGTTAACACAGCATTAATCACGGTGCATTAATAACATAAATGAGAAAGGGTTAACTAACCCCAGCATTAATCACAGTGCATAATATGTATATATACACATACACACACATACATAAATATATACATATATACCCACATACGCATATACATACACATCCCTGTAATCTCTGCATAACGTGGCTAATTAAGCATGCCGACTGCACTCTACTGTCCACGTGCAACGCCCGTGGTCCACAACCCCCGAACGCATATAACATATACATATAACATATATCCTTTAAACACTGTTATACTGCTGAACCTACTAATATAACATCACATACATTCACAGCACGGAGCAATAGAAAAGGCAGCAAACAACTACACAACTCCAACAGAAGTTCCATACACTTCGCATGCTGGACAGATGGGCAGAGAACGGCGACATTAAATTAGTCTAATTCCCGCACACAGCAGACCTACTGCGCCCATATATGGCGTAACTTAACTGAACAGTATCACTAACAATCCAGCGCATCTACTAAACCAAAGGCAACTCACTGTAAGGCAGGTACGCACGGACTGCGTCGCAACAGTGTCCCCGAAGCAACCGACAGCTCCGCCTCGCCATTACCCAACGATGTGACTATTTTACCTTGGTGGCGAGTGGGAGCTCCGCCTTGAGGGAAATGTCATTGCCTGATTCGACAGCCTTTCTAACAGCCGCCCCCAAAGGTACGGAGTACATTTGTCTACCTGAAAGGCTGTCAGGATGAATGGGTTGCAGTAGTAGCACTACCGTCTTCGCCGTCAGGTATAGCTGGGAGGACCACCAATCGTGCAACAGGTCTGGTAAACACCCGGTCCTTGATTTTAATATCTACTGAACGAATATGACCGTCTAGGGTGTACTTTGACTACACGCCCAATTGGCCAGAGGGCTCTTGGGAGTTGAGGATCAACCAACATGGCCACTGCATCGATGACTATGTCAGCTGAGGATGTGCGCCACTTCTGGCGGGTTTGCAGACTGGGAAGATAGTTCCTGATGAACCCAGACCAAAAACGGTCTGCCAGGATCTGGGAGTGTCGCCAGCGTCGTCGACTTAAACCTTCAATCTCTGGATATACAATCTGAGGCAGGGAGCCATCGAGCCGCCCCAATAGCAAGAGATTTGGGGTCACTGGGTCGAGGTCAGCAACGTTGGATGACAGGTAACCCAAGGGCTTTGAATTTAGGATACCCTCTACTTCTATAAGGACAGTCCTAAGCACCTCCTCCGGGAGAGACTGGGCACTCACTTGAGTGTACAAAGCAGTCTTGACAGAACGTATCTCTCTCTCCCATGCTCCTCCAAAGTGGGGCGCACCTGGTGGGTTGAAGCGGAAGGCAATCTGTTGCTTAGCTAGCTGTTGTTGCAATTCCGGAGACAATTCGGCGAATGCTTCACGCAGCTCTCTCTCTGCTCCCCGAAAATTGGTGCCTTGATCTGAGAGCAACTCTGCTGGTGTTCCTCGACGAGCAATGAATCTTCTCAAGGCCATGAGGAAGGAGTCCGCGTCGATACTTGTGAGAAGTCCAAATGCACAGCCCTGGTCGTAAGGCATTTGAAGATGATCCCCCATCTCTTCTCTGTACGTCGTCCTACTTTAACCATAAATGGACCGAAACAGTCCATTCCGGTTGAATAGAAGGCAGGTCGGAAGAGGCGTAGGCGTGCTGGTGGCAAATCGGCCATTTTAGGAACGTTAGGACGAGCTTTCCATCGTTGACATTCTGTGCAGGTATGCTGGTAACGACGGACAGCTTCACGCCCACGAAGGATCCAATAGGTGCGGCGAATCTCTGCGAACACCCTCTCGGGGCCTGGGTGGCATAATCGTTGGTCATAGTCCTGTATCACGAGCTTTGTGGTTGCGTGGCCTGGATCCATGACAACCGGATACACCGCAGCTTGGTCTAGCTCTTCTGCTCGACGTAGACGTCCTCCCACTCTAATGAGGTCATTAGTCTTATCTAACTCGGAAGACAAGGTGAGTAGGCGGCTATTGGAGGGGATGGGTTTCCCGGCTTTCAGGAGACGCAGCTCATCTGGAAAGCTATCCTGTTGGGCCTTCCTAATAATTAAGGTCTCTGCGTCATGGTAAGCTTGGCTGATTCGCTCACCGCTCGGGCCAGCCGCCCCGTGCAGAGTCTCTGCCGTTGCCTCCAGGAGTTCCTTCCAGGTTTCATGCTGGCTCGCCTCTGGTGCAGCAGGCCCGCTAACCACTGACGAAACCCCACAGAACACAGACTTGCGAAGTTCGGACGCATCTTCCTCTTTCGCTGTTGTGGGCTTAACTGGCCACTTGTCCGGGTTGTGGAGAAGGAAGGGGGGGCCCTGGCTCCATCTGTTGGGTTCTGCAAGGTCCTTTAGAGTCTTTCCTCTAGTTATGTCGTCCGCCGGGTTGCTAGCTGAATCCACGTAATGCCACACCTTCAGGTTGGTGAGCTCTTGGATTTCGGCCACCCTGATGCCAACCGGCATGACTCCGACTGCAGCCATGTCAGCACGGTGGTGGAGTCAGTCCACAGTGTGGTCTTATCTACCTTCATTGTGAGCTCCCGTTCCAGCAGTTTTGACAGCTGAGCTCCGATGACAGCAGCACAGAGTTCCAGTCTGGGCATGGAATGTAGTCGTTTTGGCGCTACCCTCGAGCGTGCAAGGAGGAATGATAAATAGAATTTACCCTGGCTGGTTTCGGTTCTGAGGTAGGCCACAGACCCATAGGCTTGCTCCGAAGCGTCACTGAACACGTGGATTTCTCTGGAAGTGCTGGACTGGTCAAGCTCATCTGGGACATAGGCTCGAGGCATGGTGATGTCCTTAAGGTCATGTAGCTCTTCTTCCCAGTCGGTCCAGGCTTGTAGGAGCTCCTTGGGAAGGAGAGGGTCGTCCCAGTCTCGCTGTTTGTCCCAGAGGTGCCGAACCAGCATCTTGGCACGTGTTGTGAAGGGCAGAATAAATCCAAGGGGATCATATTGTGATGCCAAGACCTTGTATATGTTCCGCATGGTTGGTACACGGTAGCTGACAGGCCGGTGCTTATAACCCAGGGTGTCTGGTTGTGGGTGCCAGCTTAGCCCAAGGGTAGATTCAGGGGAGCTTGACTTGTCTTCAGCTAACCAGAGCTCAGTACTATCAGATCTAGCCTCCTTTGGTAGGTGGCTGACAACACTAGTCTGATTGCTTGCCCACTGGCGGAGGTCGAACCCACCGGAGGCCAGGGTCTCTCTGAGATCGTCTACTAGCTGCTTGGCTTCTTCTGGGGTAGGCAGACTCTGGAGGCAGTTGTCGACGTAAAAACACCTTTCCACCGAGAACCGTACCTTATCTCCAGGCTTGCTATGGTCTGTAACATGATGCTGTAAGGCAAATGTGGCGCAGCAAGGGCTACAGGTTGTACCAAATGGGAGTACCTGCCACTCGTAGACCTCTGGAGGCTCTTCCCTTTTCATGTCCCGCCACACAAACCGTATCAGGGGCCGGTCTTGTGGGAGTAGTCGGACCTGATGGAACATACCCTTGATGTCCCCACTGATGGCTACGGCGTGTTCTCGGAACCGCAGCAACACTCCCAGGAGTGATACACCTAAGGTAGGTCCGGGCAGCAATGACAGGTTTAGGCCCTGGTACTGGAAAGAACAGTTAAACACAATGCGGTTCTGACCATTGTGGCTCACCATGTGGTGAGGTACGTACCAGGACTCTCCCTCTTCTGTGAGTCCGTTGGGTTTGATCTTGGCTACGTAGCCACCCTGGATCAGCTTTTGTATCTCGTGACGATAGGCCTCAGTTCGTTCGAGGTCTTTGCTGAGCCTCCTCTCAGCACCCTTCAGATTAGCCATCACAGTTTCCTTAGATGATTGAAATGAGGGCATGTCTTTCTTACGAAGGACTGGGGTGGCTTAGCAGAGGACTCCGTCTACCTCTTCCCGCTACCTATACCGGGCCCTGGAGAGTCCAGCCCAGCCTAGTCCGAACTGCTGCCGGGCCACCCGGTGGTCCCAGCCGAACCGGCTCAATTGGGGTAATCAGGTGAGGTTGGTCAGCTCCGATGAGAACAAGGGGTCTGGCTCCCTCAAAGGACTGTAGCGGTAGGCCGTGTAGGCCTTGTACTTTCTTTGTAGACTGTCCACCGGATACGAGTGATCTGCTAGCCCTAGACGTTCCCCTGTAAAGGCC
Source organism: Dallia pectoralis (assembly GCA_029465975.1). Taxonomy (NCBI): domain Eukaryota; kingdom Metazoa; phylum Chordata; class Actinopteri; order Esociformes; family Umbridae; genus Dallia; species Dallia pectoralis. The sequence continues at coordinate 9,615,992 of CM055728.1, forward strand.
CCATTGATTGCAAAGGTGCCCGAACTGCCCGATGCGGGGGATATAAGGAAGGACACTGAGGCACCCTGCAGGGTCTGGACGTCTTGAAGGATCGTCCTTAGTGCCAGCTTCTCTGGGGTTCCCTTGAGTCCGAGCCTCCGGGCTGCAGCTGGGAGCAACATCATTCTCTCAGAACCATCGTCCAGGAGGGCATATGTTTTCAAGCTACAATCGCCATGGTGCAAAGTGACTTGGACTACTTTCAGTAGGATGCGATTGCAGGCGGGTGGTCTGTCTAGGTAGAGTACCTCTGCTGTGGTGCTAGTCAGACAACTCTCCTCCTTTATGTTCTCCTTTGGGGCTCGTACGTTGACCTCGTGGAGGACTTGTAGGTGCTTCCCTTGACAGAGAGGGCATGGCTTCTTCAGGTTGCATTGTGCAGCCTGGTGAGAACGACCACAGCGCCAGCATTTCTTGTTCGCTCTAATCCAGTCCGCTACCTGGTCCTTAGACAACTTCTTGATAGCAGAACACTGGCTGAGATAATGTTCAGCATTATCACAGAAGGGACAGTATTTCTCCATCTTCTTGGTGGGACTTCTCCCAGGTGACTCTGTCACATTGCATTCTGAGCTGTCCTTGGCCCCGTGGAGGATGGTTGTGGCCGCTTGGGTTGCCATGCCTGCTTCTTTGGTCCAGCGTAGTCTTTGGACTCTTTATGCAGGTTTTGGCCATCGTAATCCTGACACCAGGACTCATGTTGGAGCCACTTTGCCAAGTCCATGAGTGTGTGGACAGCTCCTGGTCTGTGGAACATAGATCGCCTGAAATCTGCTCTCTGATCAGGTGGAAGCTTACCTAGCAGACGGGCAACGTGAGACCCGCACCTAAGTTCCACATCTCCCTCTGGACCCAGGGTCTGGAGCATCCCGACTAGTGACCTGACCTGAAGAGCAAACCTGTCGAAGGCTGCGACATCTCCCCGTCGGATGTCAGGTGAGTCCATGACAGTGGATATTCTCCTCAACGCGATCTGGTGTGGCTGTCCGAATCGTTCGGTGAGGGCTGCCATGGTGTCGGAATAGGGAACTGGGGAGTTGAGGTAAGAGTCAGCTATTAGCCTTGCCTCCTCTAACTTTAGGTGGTCCACCAATATCTGGTATTTGAACAGCTCTGTCCCATCTGCTGGCAGAAGGTTCACTAACGCCATCTTAAGGCGAGCGAACTCCCCAGGGTCACGGTGGCTAAAATTAGGGATTGTTGGTCTTGGCCCTCTGTAGGTCTGCTCTGCCACCGCTGTGATCCCATAGCGAGGCTGATGCTCCATTCTAGGCATACCTGAAGATCCTCTGTGACTAGGCGCTAGCTGGACCTCTGGCTGATTATAATGTATGGGCCTGTATGGAGGTGCAACCGGCTCTGGGGGAAAACACTCCATAGGTCGACCCCCGCTCTGATGATAGGGGCGATATTCTGCACTGCTCGGATGAGGTATGTCTCTGTTATACGTCAACAGCGGGTGAGGTCTAACAGGAGGAGCTGCTCCCATCACTTGTGTCTCCATCAGCCTTCTCCCTAGTAGGTTTGGCCCTCTCTCCCTCACTGTCAAACGGTGCCCCATTTGGTTGACTGTGGGCCATGGTGTTGGTGGCTCTGGCCACTCTTCTTCACCTTGGTCTTCATATTCCCTTCCCACCTCTGGAGGTGGGGGTGGGGGATTGCTGGGTGGACGGAGTCCAGATTTTAGAGGAGGGGGGGACTTGAAGGTCTGAGATATAGGGGGGCTGGCAGTAGGTTGAGACAGTTGATGTGGGCTACGGTCTCATTTCCTCCCTGGTCCGCCGGAGTTCTTCTAGCCCCGCATCCATTGCTCTTTGAGATTGATGCAGCCTTAGGTTCTCCATATGAATCTCCTCTAGCTCTGATTGGTACGCTGGGTATGGTCTGGGGTCTGGATGCAAGGTGTAGGGACTGGTTTGTTCTGTAGATGTCCCATAGGGCTCTCTCTCGTGCCGTCGGTGATGGGCTAGCTGGGTCTCAGGTCCATCCCTCCTCTGACTGAAGTGGAGTTGGTTGTAGGCCTCATCTCGGGGCCGATCCCACTCATCTGGAGCAGCATCCCATGTCATCCGGCGGGTGAGATTAGAGTCGTGTGTAGGGGTGAGGGGTACTCTTGTAGTTTCCTCCCCTGGCGTCGGACGCCACTCCGCTTCCTGCCCATGTGCTGTTTCGACAGGTGGTCGTGAGTGCCATCCCTGACTTGTATAGCTGACTTCGTAGTCATCTAGGCGTAAAGGGGGGCGTGTACTGCGTCTTGGCCTGGTGGCGGGGCTCGTCTCCTCGTTGTTCCGCATCTTGTTCCAGGGGTAAACGTCACTATCCGGCTCGAAGGACCAAATTGTAGCTGAGGGTTCAGCAAAGGACTGTATATATTTAATGTGATGATTCTAGGTGATGGTGGATAGCTGGCGTTCGCCTCTGGGGCGTCGGTCAGGACACAATAGCGGAGAACAGGATGAAGTTCTGGGTTCTTTAATTGGTCTTAGGCACATGGGCAACATTACCTTCATGCATTCAGGTTATGGACTTTATGTCCGTGGTTCTTCAATAAACAGAAATAAGAAAGTGTTAAGACAGCATTAATCACAGTGCATAATATGTATATATACACATACACACACATACATAAATATATACATATATACCCACATACGCATATACATACACATCCCTGTAATCTCTGCATAACGTGGCTAATTAAGCATGCCGACTGCACTCTACTGTCCACGTGCAACGCCCGTGGTCCACAACCCCCGAACGCATATAACATATACATATAACATATATCCTTTAAACACTGTTATACTGCTGAACCTACTAATAAAACGTCACATACATTCACAGCACGGAGCAATGGAAAAGGCAGCAAACAACTACACAACTCCAACAGAAGTTCCATACACTTCGCATGCTAGACAGATGGGCAGAGAACGGCGACATAAAATTAGTCTAATTCCCGCACACAGCAGACCTACTGCGCCCATATATGGCGTAACTTAACTGAACAGTATCACTAACAATCCAGCGCATCTACTAAACCAAAGGCAACTCACTGTAAGGCAGGTACGCACGGACAGCGTCGCAACAGTGTCAATGACACAACCGACAGCTCCGCCTCGCCATTACCCAACGATGTGACTATTTTCCCTTGGTGGCGAGTGGGAGCTCCGCCTTGAGGGAAATGTCATTGGCTGATTCGACAGCCTTTCTAACACATCCACATCAATGCTGTAAGCCTGTTGACCTTACAACACATCCAGCTGTAAGTCTGTTGACCTTACAACACATCCACATCAATGCTGTAAGCCTGTAGACCATACAACACATCCAGCTGTAAGCCTGTTGACCATACAACACATCCACATCCAGCTGTATGCCTGTAAGCCATAGAGGTTGCCTCTGTCCAAGGTTGGATACGCCATGCTAGGAGATACTTCCCTCTATGTTTGGCAAGAGAAAACATATGTTGTAATGTGGACGAAGTATTGTGGCCAGACCCAGCCCGGTGAAGAGATGAAGCGTAGATTAGCACTGGTGACCCCCCCCTACCAATTTCTGGACTGCCATTGAAATGTAGATATAAGCCTATGAAAGACCAACAAGCTTTAGATTTAGAACAACAGTGTTTACATGGTATATCCAAAAATGTGCTATTATGAAATCAGTGTTTGCCATTTGATGCAAATGCTTCATTCTGACATGTGTATATGGCATTTTGAATGCAGTGTTTCATTTTGAAGGAGATGTGAGGCATTTTTGCGTGTGCAGTTTTGGGAATTGTGTGTAGAGTTTTGAAAAAATTAGATGTAGTTTTGAAAACGTGTGTAAGCAGTTGTAAAAAACTTTAATGCAATGGTCTCTGATAAAATGACATAGGCTCTGTTACCACAGAAACAAGGGTAAATAATTCCAGTGTGCATTTATAGTAAATGTGTGACGCATTTGAACCAAAGTATACTAGGATGTTCTCAAGGTTCTACGGGGGTACACATCTACATGCTTTGGCCTAATTTACATGGAAACCGCTGGCGTGTGTGTGTGTGTGTGTGAGCACCTCCACGCTCTCCAGTCGCACAGGGTTTGCTGGGAGGTAAACAGACAGATTGACATGCTAAGAAACAACTTTTTGGCCTTTTACGGCATATTCGTCTCTTATGAAAAATGCAAATAGTAGCTGTGTGTGAGTGTTTGTGTGTGTGAGTATTTGTGTGTGTGAGTGTGTGTGAGTGTTTGTGTGTGTGAGTGTTTGTGTGTGTGAGTGTTTGTGTGTGTGTGTGTGAGTGTGTGTGTGTGTGTGTGTGTGTGAGTGTTTGTGTGTGTGAGTGTTTGTGTATGTGAGTGTGTGTGAGTGTTTGTGTGTGTGAGTATTAGTGTGTGTGAGTGTGTGTGAGTGTTTGTGTGTGTGAGTGTTTGTGTGTGTGTGTGTGTGTGAGTGTTTGTGTGTGTGAGTGTTTGTGTATGTGAGTGTGTGTGAGTGTTTGTGTGTGTGAGTGTGTGTGTGTGTGTGTGTGTGTGAGTGTTTGTGTGAGTGTTTGTGTGTGTGAGTGTGTGTGAGTGTGTGAGTGTTTGTGTGTGTGTGAGTGTGAGTGTGAGTGTGTGTGTGTGTGTTGTATGTGTGTAAGAGAGAGAGAGTGAGTGTGTGAAGTTTAAACGATAATAAAGCTCAGACCAGATCACTTTGCAACTCACACGGAAACAAGCTTGTATTTGTGTCTGGAGAAAAGCCCTTGGGCTCACCTCTATATCCATTGAAGCTCCTGACATTCAGAAACCCTCTTTGGTTTTACCAGGCTGATTGAACATTCAGCACTTTCATCGTCAGTGTGAGGTACCCCCCTCTGATCCAGCAAGAGCCCATGCTTCTCACAGATCAGGTTAATTCGTAAAAAGATCAAACGTAAATTGAGCAGATCGGAATGCACGTCGATTTGTCAATTCGGCCTTAGGCCTCGCATGCACCCACAGTATTTTTGTGGTGGAGAAAAGAGCATCCCGAATAATGAAATCCTGGACGTATGAATAAGCAAACGCTCCCATGAGTACAGTTCAAATGTACATTTTAGATCTGACGTTATATATTTGATCATAATTAATCTGAAATGTCAATGACCGTCCTGTTACGCGCCGTAGTCGTTTATTGACGTCAAGTGTATGAATGTCATGCAATGTTTTCGGTGGGCTGACAAATCTCACAGACAGAAAGGATTATTGCCTGTATGTCCATGAGATCACACACAGTGTTCCTGATATGGGAACAGAGTGAGGTCAAGCAGTCAAGATAAATACCCGAGAAATTTGCAAGCGTCGACACAATGTCCCATCCAGTGCATTTTGGGGCAAGAGCACTTATGCTCTAGAACAGGATTATTCAATTAAAATGTTGAATTACCTCAAAATTACCTCAAGCAAAAGTCAGGAACATAATGTCTAACTTGCTTTGTGATTCGGTGCCAATACATATTGAAATAGTCTTATTTTTGTATTAATATATGTACAGTATGTAGGCCTAGTCAACAAATAAAATAAAAACATACAATATTAGAAATATATTTAGTGTCAGTTTAATAATTAGAATTTTCCATTTTAGTTTAATATTGAATTAGAATTAATAAGGATTCGAATAACTCTTTTCAGCTTCTGCACGCATCAACAACCCCTCCGTATACTCCTCCACAAATGTTTATACTTTTTACGTTAAATCATAATCCAAGCTACTTTAAGAGAACATTCATTTGCACGTTGTTGGACAGTGAATGTTTGTGTTAGGACTATGGTGGGTTGATCATATTGGGCTCATAGATCATGGATATGTTTGGTGCCCTCAGTTCAGGTAAGAGTGGGGTTTTTTCCTGAAAAGATTTGTGCTTTGTCTCATAGTGGCGCTTCACATTCACACTTTTAATTCTCCCCACAGTCTCTGAGACATTTGTTTTGATCTACCCGTGGAAAGAATTAACATGTAAGTCTGTCCATTCTTGATTATGCTGTTTACCTTTCTCTTTATAGAGCTTGCCATGTGAAGTCACTTTTCTTTGACATAATTAGTTCTCCCACTACTCTACATAGCTCTTCTGTGTGTGTGTGTGTGTGTGTGTGTGTGTGTGTGTGTGTGTGTGTGTGTGTGTGTGTGTGTGTGTGTGTGTGTGTGTGTGTGTGTGTGTGTGTGTGTGTGTGTGTGTGTGTGTGTGTGTATCACTCCATTACATTTTGCAGTTTATCGGAATACACCGATATGATTGGCCAAATAGCGTCACATGAGATGATTTACAAAGCATGCAATTGGTCTGTGTTTCCTGGGCCACTAAACCACTACCGTAAAGGCTACAAAAGTTGTGCCAGATAAAATGGAAACGTTCAGTCAAAATGTATTAATTGTCATTAATATATTGGTCAGCCTCGGCGCCACGAGAGGGCATTAAGGGGTTTCACCCTGTAAGTTCAAGTTTTAAATACTTTTTAAGTTCAAGTTTTAAATACCCTATTAAAAATATCAAAATATAAAGGCTAAAGGGAATTGTATATTAGGCCTTCTTTTAACTTCTTTTAAGGCTCTGTCACGAGTGGTTCGGGGGCGTTGCTGCACTGTTTGTATTTCGGTGAAGCACTTCCTGGTTTCTGGTTAATTGGTCACGGCTGTTTTCATTCAGTCATTAGTCTGGGCTATAAAGGGGATCTAGGATCATTCACAGGTGTTCAGCATTGTTCTATGTCACACGTTGTTGGTAGGTGAGTGTTTGTTTATGTGGATTCGTCGCTGTGTTGGGTTTTGTAGTTGTCGCTTTATGTAAGCGCACTTTTGTTTCTCACAGTGTCTATTTAGTTCCACCGTTTGTTGTCGTGTTTGTTTTATTTAATAAACTACACGAATTGGAATTATCAAGCTCTGCAATTGGCTTCAACTGCACTACACCACCCTGGTTCGTGACAGGCTCCCTCCAGTTCTTCTGCGTGTCGGCAGAGAGATCGGCCTCCTTAGCCACCTGAAGACCTAGAGACCTCTGATTATAAACCCATGGGCGGATGCCTAATAAATAAGAGTGTGTGTGCAGTTCGTATTTGTGTATGTGTAGGTACGTAGGTATGTTATCATACAAAGTATTTGACTGAGTGCACAACAATGCATCTGGATGGATACGAGCCAAAGCTCAAACAGTGATGCTGCTGCATTCCTAGAGGTTTATGGTGTGAAACATCAAACAGAAGTTAACCGCGATCACATTCATGCGTTGTCATTTTCCTCCTCTTATCTGAGATTTCTTCCTCCTCACGACGATGTACGACCACCTTAACTAAAGTGGGTCATTGTTAAAAGGCAACGATTAAGACGAGACACATCAGATCCACAGATATTCCGGAACGTTTGTTCAGGATGGGGGAATGCTGCCATGGTAACAGTGCAAGGCGGAGATTGGCTCAACAAAGCTAAATACATAACATGGAAACCCACACACCTCTTCTAGGGAATCGGAAAATAAGACAGGGCAGAACACAGGGTTAGATATACACTCATTGATGGGGCAGGTGTGTGTGATTGGTCGAACAGAACAAGTCCGGGGTAGATTATTAAAAGCATTTGGCCCGTGATCAGGGGAGGGTCGAACAGGGGTGTTTGGCCAGTGGCAGCTAGAAGCCCAGTGGGTGCTGAACACTTGTGCAGGATGAATATGCATCCTTCAGTCAGTACCAGTTCAACACAAATCTGGAACAAGCTGGAGTTTGAGAAAATATACATTACATGCAATTTAAGTCAATCTCAGGAATTTTGTCAGCCCGGCCGAGTTTCTTAAACAAGGAAAAGCACATCAATAGTCAGCAATCAATAGCAATCAATTTGCGCATCACATATAGAATTATTAGATGTTTTCTTTTACTTAAACTACAGACATTTATGTCAGCCTGCACGGATGTCAAAACGAACAGTGCTGTGAGATCATGTTATGGAGGCACTATTACAGGGACAGTGGTAACAGTCGGGGTGCGGTGAGATCTCGTGCCACAAGATCTCGCCATACCGAACGTAATAACATTTCTTGTACAGCAGGACTTCTCCACTTTCATAATGTCCAACTCCCCACTAAGACGGGCAGCACAATGCCTATTTGCCCTGCGCAGTGCTGATACCCCGGGCATAGCTGGAATGTCATTACCAGGATATTGCCAACCATTACATTCTGAGAAACCTGGGCTACACCACGCCTGAAGACACTTTCTGCTGTTGGCTGTGCCTCGGACTTATAAACAACTTACATGATATTTCAAGCAGAGTGCCACTTAAAGACATTCACTTCTTGATTTCTGTGATACAGACAGTTTCTTTTGAGTTCAGGTTCTTAAACTTTAAAATATCACACTAACACCATCACTACCACCATGCTTGGACCTTGTTATGTGGTCAGTTCTTTGGAATGCTGTGTTTGTTTTTAGCCATAAGTAACTGGATGACTGCTGTTCAAGTTCGCCAAAACACACCTGTCAAGACTCGTCAAGATGCCAATAAGAACGTGGGACAAATGAGTCAAATGTGACTTCAACCAAGTCTAGCGCATAACTGCATGCCGGAAGCACCGCCTTTATTTACCTTTTGCTGAAATGGCAAATCAAAATACTACGTGCAGTGGATACAACGTAAAAAATTCAATTGAAAAACCATTAGTGTGCAAACTCTCTTATTACTGGGGATGTGCCTGTGTTCAGAATTAACCAATCACATTCAAACTCATGTTAAATAAAAGTCATTACACACTTGCAATCATTCAAAAGAAAGTCTGAGTAATCACACATAAAGGTTGGCTGTTTTAGTAGGATTTTATTCACATTTTCTTAGTTGCATCTCAGAGCAAATGTTGTCCGCAGAGAGCTTCCAAAGCATCAGAGGGATCTCATTGTTTAAAGATATCAGTCAGGAGAAAGGTACAAAAATAATTTAGAAAGCATTAGATATACAATGGAACACAGTGAAGACGGTGATCATCAAGTGGAGAAAATATGGTACAACAGAGACATTACCAAGAACTGGCAGCAGCATCATGCTTTGGGGCTGTTTTTATCGGGGCCTTAGTCAAGGTGAAGAAAATTATGAACAGTTTCAAATAACCAGGGAATTTTAACACAAAAACTTAGAACAAAAAAACAAAAAAGTTCTCATATCAGCACGACAACGACTCAAAGCACACATCCAAATCCACAGAAGCATGGCTTCACCAGAAGAAGATTTAGGTTTTGGAATGGCCCAGCCAGAACCTAGACCTGAATCCAATGGAACATCTGTGGGATGATCTGATGTCCTCGTAATCTGACAGATTTGGAGTGTTTTTGCAAGGAAGATACGGCAAATATCGCCAAGACAAAAAAGACTGAGTGCTGTAATAAAATCAAAAGGTGCTTCAACAAAGTATTAGTATAATGGTGTGCACACTCATGCAACAAGGTTTTTCTTTTTCCCCCTCAAAAATTTCTGTTGGTTTTTCAATTGAATTGTTCACGTTATAGGTCACATTAAAGTTCAGATATGTTTATCTTTGTCAAATTATTTCACATCACAAAAACCTGGCACTCTAACAGGGGTTAGGGTAGACTTTTTATATCCACTCTATATGACAGGGGATACTCTAATGTCACCTGTCACGGTTCCTAGTCCACCAGGGACATCTAGTGGGCTAGGAGGGTGTTGGAGCATGTTAGTTATTTTAGGTTCAGCTGGTTTACGTTGGTGTTAATTAAAGTATCACGGCTGTTGGGGATTTGGTGATTATGTCTGCTTAAAAGTCACTGTATTTGGTATGCACATTTGTTGGTTATTCTTTCCAGTTTACGATTTAGATAGAGGTGAGTGGTTGTATCTAAAGAAGTGTCACTGTTGTTGAGTGAATGTATTTTATAAGTCGCTGTATATGCACATTTTCATTTCAGTTCAGCTAGTTAGTGTTATCCACTGTTCCCGGTTTGTTTTGTGTGATTAATAAACCTGTTTCGAAATGAATTAACCTGGCTCTGTACATGGCTTTCATGCATTACAACTCCTGCGATTGTGACATCACCTCTCAACTGGCAAATCAAAATACTCACTATATGACAGGGCCGATTCTAATGTCACCTCTGAAATGGCTAATCAAAATACTACCTATATGAGACAGGGCCGATTCTAATGTCACCTCTGAAATGGCAAACCAAAATACTAACTATATGAGACAGGGCCGATTCTAATGTCACCTCTTAAATGGCAAACCAAAATACTAACTATATGAGACAGGGCTGATTCTAATGTCACCTCTGAAATGGCAAACCAAAATACTAACTATATGAGACAGGGCCGATTCTAATGTCACCTCTGAAATGGCTAATCAAAACACTACAACTTGCTTTAAATCCGACGATCAGTCATGTGGCCCTTACGGAATAAAGACCATATTACCCCTAATTGACACAACAATGACCATATAAACCCCAAATTGACACAATAGGTAAACTAAATTCCCACTCTTAAGACATACTTGGAGTTTGTCTCACTGATTTTCAAGAGATTTTGTATTCACTAGATCATTTTTAATAGCACCCCAGGCTATTGGGGAGATAAGATAATGTGAAGAGTTTGGGAAATTTCCCCCACAGTCAAGACCATTACATGGGCGTGTTGCGTATGAGTCATAATAGCGTGCGTCAGTGACAAGTTACATAATTAGATAGAAATAACAAGGAATCGGGCACGTCTTTACAAAAAACAGTTCTTCAAGCATATTATAAAAACGATGGTAGCGACAAGAAGTAGGCTGATTGCTGTTTGTGTTTATGAATAGGCCTCTGTTGTATAACTGCAGTAACAGACAGAGGATGAACAAACACAAGCATCAATCTCTCCACCAGAACAGTACACAGTGTGACAGAGACAAAAACAACTACAGGTCGCAAGATTGCCCGTAATGCCTACTGACGACTCGAACTCTTCGGCTTCTTAGGCAACGCATGGGTTCTGTACATCGACCATTTTAAAAAGCGGTTCCTCAAAACTACAGAGGTGTAAAAAGAGGCTCCTGTCAGGACTTCACTCTCCCCTAACTCTCTCTAAATGGAGGACTTTGTCATATTAAAGACATTGCTTTAGGCGTAAACACAAATAAATGTACACATCTCTAAGTAGAGGTTTTTTTTGCGGCAGGTAGTATACAGAGTTTTATCAGAAGGAGAGCCGGAGGGCGACACATGATGGGAGTAATGGTTAGACTGCGCTGCGGTCACCTTGGTATGCAGACAGCCTTGAAAGCACCAGGTAGCCTACCTGTTGCATCTTGCAAAATTCTCATTCTGAAACGTAAAATTCAACTATGCCTACAAAAAAAGGCATGTTTTCACCCATTTTCAATGTGGCTGCTTGAGAAAATCAGATACACCGCCATAACTGGATGGCCGGGGACACTGTTTATATTATACACACCACCATAAACACCCCGGTAGCCAAGTGTGTTTGCGTACACCCAGAACGCGACATATAATAGCAGATTCTGTAGTAATAAGCATGTATACCACTTTGAGTTTCACAGTTGGAGCTGTTCAGAATGGCACCCACCAAACGTGCACTTCTCAGTCAGTTGGCCTAGTCATCAAAGTGAATGGGTACATTTACCCCACAGCCAACGTTGTGCACTAGGGTGACCAGCACAGAAGAAAACCTTGTGGAACACCCTACCTAAGTAGAAGGGGGGATGATGAAATTATATGATTAAACTTAAACAGTTGTTTCACTAGCCAGGGCCGATGCCAGGTATCCCAAACCTGAGCAATATCTGTTTCCGCCACGAAATGACCTAACTTCACTAGTCATCTCCCATACGCAAAATGTAGCGTAATGTAAACAGGCCCACAGGCTACAACCTGCATAGAGCACATGATACTTTAGCTCTCTCACTCCATGACCTTTTTGGTGGTTTCGCAGCGCGCATATTGTTCATTTGGCCCTTTGTCCGTTCCCTTTCTTCAGTTTGAGCACACGCCCTGTGAAACGTCTGTGCAAAGCCCTGCAGCATCATATACATTGAAATGTATACGACAGGGTAAATTATACTCAACAATCGATATTTCAATCCACAGCCACCCATAGTAGTCCGTAGGCTGCATGTGTAATGTATTTACACCACAATAGATTGCGCAGGGAGTATGCTGCGGGAGTATGGGGTGAGGGGGTCTCTTCTCAGGGCCATCCAATCTCTGTACGCTCAAAGCATGAGCTGTGTCCGTGTCCTCGGCAGTAAGTCGGATTCGTTCCCGGTGGGGGTTGGCCTCCGCCAGGGCTGCGCTTTGTCACCAATCCTTTTTGTAATATTAATGGACAGGATATCAAGGCGTAGTCATGGGGGGGAGGGGTTCCCGTTCGGTGGGCTGATGGTCACATCACTGCTTTTTGCGGATGATGTGGTCCTGATGGCCTCATCGGTCGGTGACCTTCAGCACTCACTGGATCGGTTCGCAGCCGAGTGTGAAGCGGCTGGGATGAGGGTTAGCACCTCTAAATCTGAGGCCATGACTCTCAGCAGGAAACCGGTGGAGTGCCTACTCCGGGTAGGGAATGAGTCCTTACTCCAACTGAAGGAGTTCAAGTACCTCGGGGTCTGGTTCGCGAGTGAGGGAACAATGGAGCGGGAGATTGGTCGGAGGATCGGAGCAGCGGGGGCGGTGTTGCATTCGCTTCACCGCACCGTTGTGACGAAAAGAGAGCTGAGCCGAAAGGCAAAGCTCTCGATCTACCGGTCAATCTTTGTTCCTACCCTCACCTAAGGTCATGAAAGCTGGGTCATGACCGAAAGAACGAGATCGCGGGTACAAGCGGCCGAAATGGGTTTTCTCAGAAAGGTGGCTGGCCTCTCCCTTAGGGATAGGGTGAGAAGCTCAGTCATCCGAGAGGAACTCGGAGTAGAGCCGCTGCTCCTTTGCATAGAAAGGAGCCAGTTGAGGTGATTCGGGCATCTTGTACGAATGCCACCTGGGCGCCTCCCTAGAGAGGTGTTCCAGGCACGTCCAGCTGGGAGGAGACCTTGGGGAAGACCCAGGACTAGGTGCAGAGATTATATCTCCACAATGGCCTGGGACCGCTTCGGGATTCCCCAGTCAGAGCTGGGTAATGTTGCCCGGGAAAGGGAAGTTTGGGGTCCCATGCTAGAGCTGCTACCCCCGCGACCCGACCCCGGATAAGCGGTTGAAGATGAGATGAGATGGGAGATGAGATAGATTGCGCACATATCTCAGGAGTTATGACTAATCTCAAAGACAAAGCAGCACAGCATAAGCATTGCAATCAGCACCGCTGGCAATAGCAGTATAGTGCTCCTTGAATAAACTACTCCACAGTCTGCTAGCCGGCTTTCCAACCACCACTCTGTTTATACTTACTTCTTTCTAAACGGTGAAATCCTAGACCGAATCATAATAAGATTACAAAATTACAAAATCAGATTACAAAATCAGCCTCCAATGATCCCGAATTGCTTAATAAACTTGCCATCGCTGTGACAATGATGGAACTGACTGCCTCTCAGCTCGACAGAGACACATGTAAACACAATGGCCTGATTCGCACAGTCGAAAAGTTTCAAGCAAAGTTTATTAAGAAATAGATTGGTTGAAACTATAATTTATTCAAAGAAAGTGACTGTGATCACCAAGGCAAAACAAAAAGTTGCCTATAAGTTGAAAAAGTAAATTTATTCCTTCAGTGAATTACAGAACCATTCAATATTTCACGTAACAGGTGGCAGCCACCTGGTTCAGACCACCGCAACCAAGAATGTGCCAGAACACACATCTGTCTAGACCTCTGTAGAGAATTTCACAAAACCTCAAATTCAGCATTTTCATCTAAAGCCTGTTTGCCAGCAAGACAGCCAGCAGAACTTATTGACGACAATGTTTTTGGCAAAACTTACTGACTTGCCAGTAAATGCCTATGGCAAAAACCAAAAGCAGGCTCAATTTGTGTTCAAAATTGTCCTTTCCAAACTAGATTTCGATTTGATTTAAAAGCATTTGGGAAAGGGCAGTTAAGTAGAGCATAAATGGTGTCACACATACCACAGATTTCTGGCATTGCACACCGTCAATATGACAGTGCAGACGATAACTCTTCCTCCGGTTCTTGCCTCCCACTGGTCTCTGGTCCAGTTGCCAGTGTCAACCCATTATTATGGTTGCAATAAATATTCTCACTTCAGAGGTGTCCAACCTCTCTCGTGATTAAAACACATTTGCATATTCCATTTAACCAGTAGGGTTTATTCCACTTTTCTCCCTCTCTTATTCCCTTGCTTACGTGTTACCTTTGCCGGCATATTTTCAATCACCCCGTGTCACAGATCGCCCCACCTGGAACAGAGATGTCAGCACTTTGACAATGGATACAATAGCACGGAGGACACAAGAAGGGTAAGTGGAGCTATTAGCCTATTTGTTATATGATACAGTCCAGTTCTTGGAGATCAGACAGAGGGTCAACAAGGGTAGAGAGAAAGTTATCGGATTGGAAAACAACCAAGAAACAGTTTCAACACAAAGAAGCCCTGGTGTAACAGGTACTCTCAAATACCTTCTCTCATTCTCTCAGGCACATTCCTCTGTCTGTCTCTCTTTCTCTCTTGCACCTTTTCTTTCTTTCTCTCTCTCTTCCTCGCCGTCTCTCCCTGTCTTCCCAACTGCCCCGGGACTAGACAGATATCTTCTTTTATACTCTAACAGTAAAAATGTCCGCTGTGAACAGGGAGAGGACTCTCTTATATAACTCAGATGATATGATGCTTGTGACTAAAGCTGAAAGCCCATAAAATCTGAGTTTGGTGTGTCTGCACATGTGTATTATTGTGGATATATTGATGTATGTGGATGTATTGATCAATGTAACCACAAATATATTGTAATCCTTAATCTGCGGTTACATTAGCCAAGTAAGTACCTTGCTGCTCAAAGGAACACCGTGCTTGACTCAGCCAACATACTAAGTCAATAAAAAATGTCATTGTCAGAAAAAGAATGCCGTTTTTTAGCAAATGTCCAACATTTGCTAAATGCCAGTTGGCTAACTTACTGCTGATCTTGAGGACCTTTAACTTCTTAGGTCCTGTGCATAAAGTGTATGTCTCTTGAGAGCTTAATGCAATTCATTTTAAAGTAACTCATTGCTACGATGAAGAGTAACCTGCATTTAAAAAGCCCAATAAATGTCAACCACGTTGAAGCCTGCCGATGCGAACACAAATCACATCTTAACATCTTATCACGTCAGATCCACTTATCTGTGAATTTGGGTGATTTAGGAACAAGAATGACCTTTTACTGTTTAAATGAATGTATTGATAAAACACAATTTTTGTTACGTAGCTCACTGGGAGCCTCTCTGGGTGTTCAGTAGAAAGCCCAGTGCTGGGATTGCATATCGGTTGTTTGCCTATTGAAAAGTAAATAAGCATTAGGAATTACACCTTGTGACTTTGACAACACAATGTTAATGGAAAACTATGGAACTTAGAAAATAACATCTCTATGTGTTCGTGAGATTAGTTCTCTATTTAAGCTATTGCCTCGTTGGCACCAGAGAGTAAGTAATATATTCAGTGACTGCCATCAATTCAATAACACATGGCTTAAGAAAAATGTATTGTTTCATTACATCTGCATCAAACAAGCTGCAGCATGAAATTGCAGAAAGCAGAGGAAATTTGCTCAGAAATTCAAGCTTGTTACACGAATGGGAAGAAAATTTAAATATACTATACCTTGCAGCGTAAATTAGAGGTCAGTAGAAGTAGTTTAGCTATAGCAATGACATGGCACATCTGATGTAACATCTAAATGTAACTATTAATTGGTACCATGAGTTAATTGGCTATATAAAATAAATGACGAAAGTGGCAGGTGATTAGCTAACTTCATCATGAATCCATAATCATATTGATTCTATACAACTTCAACTAAATGCAATTTGTTTGTGACATGCTCAAATATTTAAGATCGCTCGGCTACAAATGCTTAGTGTTTTATTTATTGAATCTTTAAAATCCCAAAACAACAGGGATTACAGAAATTCCTTGCTATCGTATTTCGAATGACTAGTCTTCTGGCCAGATATATAAATATGGCCTGCCAACGTTGGATAGCTGGGATATTATGGCCATTATCTTGTATGAGAAGTAAATGATTCCTCCAGCTGCAGCCTTCAGACTGGCTCTAGGTATCTATAGTTTTGGGAAGGGGAAGATGGACAATAGCAAGAGTGAAGAAATCTTTTTACATCCGGGTTGTTGTCAAATGTGTAATCATAGTTAGCTAGACTAACCGTCTGGCTCATGTCTAGTATTGACCGTCAGCATGGAACTATTGTTACAAATACATACCACTTTGTTGGTAGTAAACATCATTTCTCAAACGGTACAAGTCTAAGTGCAGTTGACCTCTTGGTTGTAATGAATGGGAGGCAGGACACAATCGCAGGGCGAACAAAGGAAATGTATCAAACGAAAAAGAACTATAACGGAAAAACACTAAACAAAGACAAGACATACACAAACGCTACAAAGGCATAAACCCAACAAAGGCTGACAACACATGCTGGGGAACGAGGAACTTTAATAAGGGTTATTAGGAAAACAGGTGAGGGCAGAAAAACAATGAAACAAGTGTCCGTGCGCCAAACAAGGGAGAGAGGGCGTTGGATTTCACGGGCACGGCCATCCTGCTGTGCCAAGATGTGACATGGATGAGCTTTTTTCTTGCCATGTCATCATCTTTGGGACATTTGGATCTTTGCAATGTCTTGGTGATGCCATCTTGTCTCCACTGTGTAATAATGGTCTTCACTGTTCCAATATAACTGCTTTCAAATTCTTCCATTTACTGTACATTTGATCTGTATCTTTCAACAGTAAGATCCTATTCCTCTTTTATTAGCTTTTGCATTACGGCTCATCGTCATCATCATCTCTGCATGCATGTATGTATGTATGTATGTATGTAAGTATGTATGTATGTATGTATGTACGTATGTATGCATGTATGTATGTACGTATGTATGTATGTATGCATGTATGTATGTATGTATGTATGTATGTATGTATGTATGTAATGTATGTATGTACATGTATGTATGGATGTATGTATATACATGTATGTATGTATGTATGTATGTATGTATATACATGTATGTATGTAAGTATGTATATACATGTATGTATGTATGTATGTATGTATGTATGTATGTATGTATGTATGTATGTATGTACATGTATGTATGGATGTATGTATATACATGTATGTATGTATGTATGTATGTATATACATGTATGTATGTATGTATGTATGTATGTATGTATGTATGTATGTATGTATGTATGTATGTATGTATGTATGTATGTATGTATGTACATATATAGTTACCTGCACTCATGGTTGACCTCCTGACAGACTCAACCAAATGGAACAGAGAGCAAACACCCAGCAGTGCCTTCCGGGCCTAGCCAGTTTAGTCAGTTCCTCCTCACATCCTCAAGTAATTAACACATTCTGACAAAATAATGCTCACATCCT
Organism: Dallia pectoralis; assembly: GCA_029465975.1. Taxonomy (NCBI): domain Eukaryota; kingdom Metazoa; phylum Chordata; class Actinopteri; order Esociformes; family Umbridae; genus Dallia; species Dallia pectoralis. The sequence goes on from CM055728.1 coordinate 9,633,587, forward strand.
GTCAATAAAAATAAATATTGATATAGCAGTGTCTTTCTTCCATGTGATTATATCTTTTGTACAAAACTCATATATTTCATTGTTTTATGCATAATGAAAACTGAGGAATGTGGATCAAAAATGTAATTAATCAGCACAGACTCATCACTGATGACACTATTCAGAGGTTAGTGAGCGTGTGCTAGATGCGTGCTAGATGTGAATGCGTTCCAACAAACACTTTTGAGCTTCCAGACGCTTGACAAGACAGCCCTGTTAGACCTTCCACCCTGGGGAGCACTGGGACAATTTGTATTATCCGGGGATAGATTACCTTGGATGCATTTGTAGTAGCTTATGGATTCAGATTGTTTCGTCTCAAATTGAAATCTGTAGTAAATAATGTCATGTGTCACTAAGTAGCCACTTTAATTGAAAATACGGAAGCTTATTATCAATGAGAATGCTAAACCAGGCCACATTATTAGATGGACTAAGGACATGTCCACATGCTAAACCAAGTCACATTTTTAAGTGAGAATATCTTAGGGGAGCGGTCTTCGACCATACAAGTATTTGACAAAATAAGAAATATTGTCTCATCTCATGAATGCTAATTGTTCGGGGCGTGGCCTGGAGGGTTGGGACCTTGGGTGGTTAAGCACTCACTACCAAGTCCTTGTGAAGCCCTCTGCTCTTTTCATAAAAGCTATTTTCTTCCAACTTCCTCTATCACATAAAGACAGAAATTCGCAGCAAAATCGATCTTTGAAGTAATATGCAGATATCACATCTTACATAAGATATATTCTCCATTATCTTTCTCGAAATACATTGGCGGCCAATAAGTCATGAAGTGATTCTCGCAAATGTTTATTAGGGTTAAAATCATTTCGCAGGTGTCTGTAGTTAGTTCTCTAATGACGCATACTTCCATAGTGTAATAGTGAAGGAAGAGGGAGCACTTGCCTGTTCTTGTCTAGAGCTCAGAATGCCCATTAACATATATCCCCCTCAGGTGGTCACCACCTGAGCTATCAAGACAAGCATGTCAGTTACATCCTCCCTCCCTCTTAATCTTCACCACACCCGTTCCTCTGTCTCACACATCCCGTCTCACAAACCGCCGATAGTGATGTAAACTACAGTATCCAGGCCTCGGTCTGGCCTGCGTCCAATACTTGTATACGTAAACCCAATAGACAGCGGTGACCTAATGTTAACTACATTTGTTCAATTTAACACCGCTGAGGAAGGTTGGACAGAAGCAATGTGATTTCGTGAACCCCAGTCGGATTGCCATCCTGTTAGGATAAGGACTCTGAGATGGCGTCTGATTAATGTAAAGAATTAGTAGGTTGATATTATGGTGTCTCCCTTCTTAAAGATTATGTCAAGTTCATTCAAAACGAATGAGATTCCAAATTCAATTACGTTACGTTGATACTTCGCAGCGGCTGAATCTCATGACGTCAGTGGGGAAGAAAAGCTACACACTTCTTTAATAGTGTTTGCGTGAAACACTTGACACCCCATAAAAACATTACATCCTAATCTGCTATTATTGTCATTGGCTTAATGTCTCCATGTCATCAATCAGATAACTCCCACCCTCTCCCTTTGTCTAGGAAACGTCCCAACTTCCTGTGATGTTTTAAAACAATTATAGCTGCATATCTCCTAATTCCCCTCTTGTAGAGGTGCGATTCACCCAGCCTCTGAAACACAACACGAGTCAGTCTCGAACAGCAGATAAAGCTGATTGGGGAAGAGGACCATCAATCAAGGCCATTGCCATGGCACCTCAATGGCAGGAAGCGCTTGGACATCAGCGAATGCGTAGACGAGAGTCTCCGGTACGGCGTGGTGAGTTTGACTAAAACAGCTAACACTACTGACCATATTAGTCTTGTATTAGTTAACTAAACTTCGAAATGACTGCATTTGGTATGCTTTGTCCTGCGTACTATGCTAGACAATTACACAAGCACGTAAAGTGCTAATCGTTCGTCTCAACAGCTTAGCGTCTTGCCTCGCTGCGTCTTAACATCTCCCCTGTGTGTAAGACACGGTTCATAGCTATGAGGTGAAGGACCAAGGGCTCAAATCAGAATAGAGAGAGCTAAAACCAAAATGTTGAAATGACCTCTGGGAATATAAGTCATCCTAAGTTGCAGATAGCTGGCAGACGTCTCTGTTTTGATGTGCGGTTTACATTAATACTGTTATCAGGGAGACGCTAACGCCCTTTCCGTGTTTACGATCTGAAGGAAGGTCCTCAGTGCGGAGGGTAAGAGGAGCAGGTGACCTTTACTGAAACTGAGCGCATGAAAAATGAGCGCTGTGGCTTTTTGGTAGACTCTATTATTGAAGGGTTTCATGTAGCAATGTCAAATATATTGGACACGCATTCTTTAGAGTAAATGTGAAGTATGCAGTTTCTTGACATTCAGAAAAAGAAAAAAGCAATTATATTTGGGTACTATTTTAGTCGCTATGGGCTAAAACAAATACAATTTACATTGTAGTATTCACAAAGTACCTCTTTGGTTCTTCGCTCATATAAATACCCAAAAAGTAAGCTTGGTAATGTGAAATTGTACTTTCCAAGGTTAGGTATGTAGGCAGTGGTTTTTTACATACCCAATGTGCTGTTGTGAGTATGACTGTATTCCAGTCAGGCTTCAAGGATATTTGACTGAAGATTGAGTGTAAAACACAAAATATCCTGTAGATGGAGATGTTGCTCTTTAAAGAAAACAGCTACTAAGTTATAGGGAAGGTGGGAAATACCAGTTCTAAATTAGATTAGATTCGATTCAACTGTATTGTCATTGAACAGTACAAGTACAGTACAACCAAATGCAGTTAGCATCCAACCAGAAGAGCAAAAGAGCAGTGCAAAAGAAATATGGAGTAGATTGTGAGGATGTGCAACTGACATGGATAAGGAAATGTGCAGGTATTCAGATCAACAATGTAGCAAACTCCAAATGGGCAGAGGGCAATTGAAGCGGAAAACATCTATGCAAGTGGTGAATGTATAGTACAACAGTAAGCATTGTGCAAATGGCAAATATAATAAATAGGCTAGCAGTGTGCAGGGCAAGTGGTAGCAATGAGGAGTACACTAGTATGCCTTGTGCGAATGGCAGATAAAGTAAATTAGTAGCAGTGTGAATGCAAGGTTACTGAAGGGTTTCAGAGTTCAGTATGTTAACAGCAGTAGGGAAGAAACTGTTCCTGAGCCTGCTGGTGCAGGTGAGTAGAGATCTGTAACGCTTGCCTCATGGCAGGGGGGCAAACAGTTTATGGCTCGGATGTGAGGGGTCCCTGATAATGCCATGTGCTATCTGCAAACAGACCTTGTGCTGTAGGTCTTTGATGGTGGGGAGCTGGACACCAATAATGTGCTGGGTGGGTTTTAACCACTCGCTGCAGGGACTTACGGTCGACCGCAGAGTTTATCGGACAGTGCTCTCAGTCCTTACAGCTTTCACATTCTGCTGGCCTATGATGTAATCAAAAGAAGATATGTTACCTTTGTCCCCTATAAATGTGCGCAACCGTTTTCAAATATATAGGACAATTCAAATTATAACAAATAAATGTATTTTATTTGTCCATTTTTCAAAACATCCTGAGTTTAATGGGAGTGCCACTGGCCACACCTACTGGTGTGTATATCTCTAGGATAGAGGTTATCCGTTTCCCTTTCAGTACATTCGGTTGAGATTCCTCAAAGGACACAAATAACCAAATCTTGTCTCCAGGCATGTAGCCAGGTTCTCAGTACAGATGGGTTATTTAAAAAAGGGTTAGGGTTAACTCAAACATATAAGGCAGCCAACATGGGAAGTAGAAAACGCAATATCTGGCATGAAAGTGCACAGAAATTTAGTACACCACTTTGTCGGAGTATTGCGTTTCAAAATACACAAGTGTGTTTTTAAAGGGGTAAGTCAGCCACGGATCATGTTACACTGTTTCAGCACCAAGGACAACACACGCCGCTCTGAACACAGCTGTGATTGGATGGCCTTTGCTCTAGACGCGTGCCAAGCGGGTAGGACTTGGTTTGTCACGGACAGTAGGTCTTTGTGGATTGCAGTTTGGGCGATGCTCTGTGCGTAAATAGGTGGGGTGGTACATTCAGTGTTTTGGTTGCCATTGACCCGTCAAGGTTGTAGCTTGTACACGTTAGCTTTCAAGTGCCTTCTGCTTTATGTATCTGGGTATCATTTTGATCCTCACAGTGGGGGGCCTCATGCACACTCTTCACTTCTGATCATAGATATGTTATGCCTGTATCTAACAGCTGGTGTTAGTGTTCCTCAGTGCGGTTAAGCTATAGCTTAACGATTTGCAGGTACGTAGATTGGATGTACGCATCATGTAGTAACGGTAACAGTTTTAAATCCAAAACACACTTTCACATGTAAAATTAATTTGTTGTTGTCGTGTGGTTAGGGTGCCAGATCTGGCTCAGAGCTTATAGGTTCTGGTCAACCTTATGTTCGGCTCATTCCTTCTAGGGCCATCTGATGTCTGATTGACTTCTTCCTCCTGACGTGTCTTTAACGGTTCCTCCTTCCGTATTTTAGACCTCGGAAGTAGAAAAGCCTGTCCAGGTGTACGGTCGTCCGTGATAATTATTTGGATTGGTTTTGTCTTGCAGCAGTTTACATACAACACCTTCTTTAACCTAGCTTGCTGTTGGTTAAGTGTTTTGACACAGTCCCTGTCCCAGAAGGTTGCCCACTAATTAGATTCCAATTAAACGAGGTCATTAGTGAATGCACATCGCAGAAAGGACTCTGCTTCGCAATTTGGCTCTCAAAAACGTGGTTCCGTCCACGATAACACTCAATGGCTCGCAGACTCATCAAACCTCAACCATCTTGTTTTGTTGCTTGCGGCTGATGTGGCTATGACAAGGCTATCAGCGCTGTCAAGGCTCGTCAAAAGGATTGAATCACATCGTTTGCGTTCGTCAGAACGTGGACTGGACACTGAACTGTCCAGACTGATATGAAAGTTGGCCACATGTGAATGACTCATCAGCCTCATATCGAATTTCACGATTCTCAAGGTTCTTGGTTTGTTTCCTGTATGTAGCCAAGGCCACACTGTTGCCCGACACAAAAGCAGAAGCAAAAGATTTGAGTGTGTTTCCTCTCCCCCCTCACTGTGTGTTAGACTACGTTTTTACAATAACAGATTGAAGCATTAGCTGGTCATATGGGGCAGATTGTATAGCTGGCTACCATTTCCGTCAGCGCAGGTACACTTTTGAGCTGTAACTCAATTTTTCAAAACAAAAACAGCCTTGAATCTGTAATAAGTATACCGAGGCCAAATCTGTTTGACAGGCCATTCATTTCAATAGGGGATATGTTTGTTTTTAACGTAAATAGTTTTCCCAGGATCAAATAAAGAAAAAAATGACTACAGGCCAGGCGAATGGTAGAGACCGTCTTTAGACCTCTGAAAATTTAAACATAACAGATAGAGTTCTATGTTTTCCACATGATTGGGCCAGATAAAGCCAGATACACACAATGCTTTCTGTAAGGAGTTATTGGTGGTCCTATCTCAGCAATGACAAAACGGTGTTCGAATCGTTGCTGTCCATAAACAATGGCAGACAAAATGTACTTTGAGGGTTTTGCACTCAGGCATATAAAATGTAATTGATTATCATTCAAATGATTCACAGCTGTAATGGTTGCTTTAAACGCAGTGCCTTTGAGGTGAGAAAACATGCACAATCAACACGTCTTTGTTCTTTCATTTTTAATTAAATTAAAATAGTTTTATAGTCTTGAACGTTGCGAATGTGGACTAGGTTGTCTTGATTTTTTTTAAAATATACATAACTTTTTTTTTACATTAAATTAAAGCTCAATGTTATCTGTGTGTGGTTTGTAGACTTTTACCTGCCAGTGTACTGAATAGACACATAAGATAAAATCATTCATGTTTCCCCCCAAGTTTTTACTGAAAAGCTATATAAGCGTAACAAAATATGATACATCCGTTGATAATCTGTCTGAATAATACAGAGGTTCAAATACATGTTATAATATACTGGAATAATAAAATAACACAGTGGTGCAAAGAGAGAGACAGATTAGAGAGATAATATTATCATTCTGACTGAGGCTTTGACTGACCACACAAATCTGCCTTTAAGACAACCACAAACGAGTTTTACGTCTAGCCCACTGATTTGAAGCCAGAATCCTTAGTCCTAGCATATAGTTATGGACTTATAAATTAATGATATACTGTATTGGAGAATGATCCAATGCTCTGGTCATGAATTCAAGAGTGGTTACATGTCTCCAACCTCATCACTAAAGCTTCAATTAGGTTCTATCTATAACGTTTAAAGTTGAATTCATCGTATCAACTAAAGTCCTTTATTATGTCTTCGTCTTGATCGGAGGAAAAACAAACAATTCTTCGGCTGTAACTAATCTCCTTTGCCAGTTTTGTGGACACGAATGAAGACTAGCCGTGGATACGGATGGAGATTACGAAAGGGAACGAGACCAGAGTGGGCATCTCCAGACACTGTTGTTGTTCCTCACACCATCCATGAACGGTGCAGAGTCGCCTCAGTGATGCCAAGCGCCTCAGGGCTACACACACTTGTCCTCATTGTCATACAATACGGTTTTTACATTGACTTGGATGTGTTAGTCAAGGCCAGGGTTGCTCTGTGTCTGCGAAACCGACCCTTAACGTTTTCTTCTCTTTAAACTGGACGGTTATAAAGATGACCACTGAGGTCACCTGTCATGATTACCGAGGTTGACCGATGACTTCTTCTCCAAATTTCTCCGGTTTATTCCAGGGGGGCGGCTGGCTGGATTGATGGGAACTTATTTCCATTGAGGTTTGTGCGTTTTGTCGGGTACGAGTCTGTTAGAGCGAGTTGGCCGTAATGAAAACGTAGATTTTGGCCTGGAACGTGGTGAAGGTGCCCTGTCTCCACAGCTTCATCTCCACGTTGATCAGGAAGTCCTGGGGCTCGCGCACCTGCCTGTGGAGGTAGACCGCGCCGGTGTAGGCGTTCAGCTTCCGCGTGCTAAAGTAGTTCTCCTCGTTGCCCTCGGTGATGCTGATGATGACGTTATCCCCGGAGTATGCGGGGGAGGGGCCGATGCGGAAGATCTGGGCTGGGATGACGATGTTCGTCTGGAAGCTCAGTTGGTAATAAGTGATTCTCAGGGGAGAGTTCTGACAGTCCAGGAAATTGGGACAGCTTAGTCGCTCACAACGCCTAGAGGGGTTAGAAAGCGAGAGGGTGACAATCACATAGAATAACGATAGTGAAAAACAACATGAATGTGTATGACAATAAATATAAATGACTGACGTGTTTCGAAAATGAGCCGATAAACCCATCAAGTTGTACTCGTTAAAGGGTCTCGCTCCTTCTGGGTAATTTTAAAATAGGACAGAAGAGATCTAGACCACAAACAGTCGATCCCAGACGGCCCTTCTGACTCCCGGCTGATGTATCCTGGCCTCCGTCCGCCGTGGCCTTTATTTCACAGCTTTGATCTGATTGCTCAGTCTGACACATGCCCCGACACATTTGCCCTCACACGTTCCCCTCTAAGGAAAGATCTTTCCTTCTTCTGTACACTCCACTAGATTGGAGATTGTTTTTTAAGAACTTTGAACTAGTCGGAAATCAACACGGCACTGTTTGCCAGCCCCAGTGGGCAACATGAGAAGAAGAGCTTTGAAAATGCCCATGCATTTCTTACTTCGACATTTCTAAAAGAAGTTTCCCAGCTAGCAGTCATCGTTATGACGATGATATGTTTCTCAGAAGACGGCGAGGACTTTCTGATTTTCTGGTTATTTTGCATATGGTCTTCCCACAACAACTGGGTTGTTGCTTGGTTTTTGATACATTTCTTCAAATGCCATTACTTTCTAGTTTAAATTATATATTACAGTGAAAATTAAAAACGAATGGTCCTCAAAGATTCAATAGCTCATGTTTTGAGAATGTTAATGACACTTCAATGACATCTTTGAACATTTTAGTTATAGATGCGTAAAACAGGGTAATTGGTCCTGTGCAGCTTGCCAGAACAAACTTACAATGCCAGAGGGTTACGGTTCAATTCCCAGAGGGGACCAGGTTGGATATGTATTCACTTAACGTAAGCTGCTTTGGATGAAGACAAATCAGCCAATTGACTTAAATCTAATGGAATGAATGACGCTGTCACGCAGTGTGGTCAAAAATCTCAATTTCAAAGTGGATTTTTGTGTCGAGTTATTTATTGTAACACACCCACATTGTGGTTACTCAAGTCAGATTTTCAAACGGCACGTTTTTTTCCCTGCAAAACATGTGGAATTTATCCTTTCAGGTATTTTGAGGAGTGTCTGCTAAAACACTATCCCTTGTTCTTCTAGCTGGTAGCCTAACCTCAGGACATCCTTAGATGCCGCTTTTTCTTTCTTTCGGCGCTAAGCGAGCGCTCTTCAAAGAGACTCCGGTCGCTGGTTTCCTCGACGGACGCGGGGCATTACTTACGTATCGGAGGATTTGCGGTAGTTTTGTGGACAGCTGAAGGTCAGACAGCGAAACCCTCCCTGGATGTTGTAGCAGGTCTCAGACACGGAGCAGTTGTGAGTCCCAATAGCGCACTCATCCACATCTGGAAACCAAACCATATATCCCTTGTGTCAGACGTGTATGTGTGTTATCTATATACAATGCATGCGTGCGGTACCCCACCTCGACAGGAGCGTCCATTGCTAGCCATGGTGTAGCCGTATTCGGGACAGGCGCACTTGTAGCTCCCGGGGACGTTGACACACTTGTAGGAGCACAGGTGACCGAGGCTCTGGGCGCACTCGTCTATGTCCTCACAGGTGCGCCCGTCCTCCCTCAGGTAGTAACCCGGTCGGCAGTAACACTGGTACGACCCGTAGATGTTGGCACACTCCTGACCGCACGGGTTGGTCGAGCACTCGTTAACATCTGGAAGAAATGCAAAGACGGGAGAACTTCAGCCGACACACGCGATATACAAATGCCATCGCGTTAACGGCCCGAATCTCACGGCTCTCTGGAGGAATGACAGGTGAAACGGAAGCTTTCTTTGTCCCGCTGGGGGCTTGTAACAGGACACACACACCACAATACACACACACACACACCACGATACACACACACACCACGATACACGCACACACCACGATACACACACACCACGATGCACACACACACACACACACACACACCACGACACACACACACACACACCACGATACACACACACACACCACGATACACACACACACGATACACACACCACACACCATACACACACACCACGATGCACACACCACGATGCACACACACACACACCACGATGCACACACACACCACGATACACACACACACACCACGACACACACACACCACGATGCACACACACACACACCACGATACACACACACACACACCACGATACACACACCACGATGCACACACACACCACGATACGCACACACACACCACGATGCACACACACACACACACCACGATAGACACACACACACACACCACGATACACACACACACACACACACCACGATACACACACACACACACACCACGATGCACACACACACCACGATACGCACACACACACCACGATGCACACACACACGCACACACCACGATACACACACACACACACACCATGATGCACACACACACACCTTCACAGTTCTTGCCATCGCTGGTTAAGCTGAAACCTTCAGTGCAGGAGCAGTGATAGGATCCTGGGGTGTTCTCACAGGTCTGGGAACACAGGCGTCCCGGATATCTCCAACACTCATTCACATCTGACGAGAGAAGAGGGACAGTGTCGGGTTTTTACGGGTACATTCGTGGGACGTGCGTGCGCGCGTGTGTGTGTGTGTGTGTGTGTGAGGTGGAGGGGCCAGCTGTCTGCTGCTAGTCTAAACACTCCACTAGGGTCTATTATTATTAAAGTCACAACACAGTGAATCAGCACTTTGCTCCCTGCAGAGACTGGCTGGCTGGCTGAGTGGGTGACTGGCTGGCTGACTGGCTGGCTGAGTGGGTGACTGGTTGACTGGCTGCACAGAAGCAGAGATGAAGGAAACAAGGTTGCTACAGAACGAAGTTGGCTGAGGGAAGAACCGCAAAAGCAGTACCAAAATCCCTCTCTGAGATTTAGGTGAAGACAAGACAGATTATTGTAAGATACAGAGAGAGAAAGTGGGAGAGACAGAGAACAGAGGGAGAGAGATACAGAATGGGAGGGAGAGTGGGAGAGATACAGAGAGAGAGGGAACAGAGGGAGAGAGATACAGAGAGGGAGAGTGGGAGAGTTACAGAACTGGGACCTTCCTGTCTTCACCTTCCTGACTTCACCTTCCTGTCTTCACCTTCCTGACTTCACCTTCCTGACTTCACCTTCCTGACTTCACCTTCCTGACTTCACCTTCCTGGCTTCACCTTCCTGACTTCACCTTCCTGACTTCACCTTCCTGACTTCACCTTCTTGACTTCACCTTCCTGACTTCACCTTCCTGACTTCACCTTCCTGACTTCACCTTCCTGACTTCACCTTTCTGTCTTCACCTTCCTGTCTTCACCAGTACATGTGCATTAGAGGAAGCGATTATACCATGTTAGAAAAACCCACATCGCAAATGTGCCATGAAAAAAGCATCCAAAGCGGTTCTGATGATAATCTGGTTTCGGTCAGAGAGAAGTTGGCGTTCCGCCCCACACCTACCCACACACATCTTCCGGAACATGTCGTACTGATACCCTGTGTGACAGTCACAGCGATAGGAACCAGGCAGGTTATGGCAGATCTGTCCCTCCCCGCACTGATGGAGACTGTTCTGACACTCATCCACATCTGGACACAGGAGGGAAGTAGAGAGAGAGGTCATGTCACGCTGCTGGGTGAAGGAGGTCGCGAACGCAGAGCTTCAAATGAACGTAACAGGGTTTAAGTCAACTTCACAAGAACAAAACGAACAGGAACAAAGAACCGCTCAATGTGAGCCACAAACTGAAACTAACTAGGGCTCCCATTTAGAGGCAGCGCAGGAGTCCTGCTCTTACCTATGCACCTGGCTCCATCAGGGCCGACTTTGTAACCACGGCTACATATGAGGATCTTTCTCTGGCAGCTGTAGGAGCCCACGGTGTTGATGCAGCTGTAGCCGGGACTGCAGGGCTGATCCGCCAGGACACACTCGTTTACGTCTGTCCAGGGGACGAGAGAGGGCGAACACTGTGGTCAGTCATGGGACATATTCGGAGGAGAAGCGTTCCCGTGAAGGTACACAGGAAAGGTTGAACATAGGACCAGGTAAGGACAGGGTTAAAGACACGGAGAGAGCTTGGGGGGATAAGATGCTGATATCAAACACAGTTGATCACACACACACACATATATATACACACACACATATATATACACACACACACACACATATATATATATACACACACACACACACATATATATATACACACACACATATATACACACACACACACATATATATATATATAATATATATATATATATACTCCTTTTCCATGGCATCATTGTGTGTGTGCGTTCCTTTTCGTTTCCTATCTTCCGACAGTAAATTTTTACTCTGCAGAACTGCCTCGACATGCCCCGGTTCCTGTCCCCGGGCCCATTCCTCAGCTTCAGAATGCACTGACTGGAGGTGAAGGATGGGCTTACACTGCCGGGCCCTGTTCCTCTCAGATCCCGTCTTTCTGTGTGGCATTGAACCCTTGTGATCTGCTAAGGGTGGAGGTAAGGCTCACTACCTGTGCGGTATTTACCACTGCAGCTGATATGGACCGGGGGTAACACAATGTCTACCTTCACCACCTTCCACAGTCATGATCGGTCCATTCTACAGTACCAATACTAGCAGTCACATAGACTAGCAGTTACATAGACTAGCAGTTACATAGACTAGCAGTTACATAGACTAGCAGTTACATAAACTAGCAGTTACATAGACTAACAGTTACATAGTCTAGCAGTCACATATTCTAGCAGTCACATAAACTAGCAGTTACATAGACTAACAGTTACATAGTCTAGCAGTCACATAGTCTAGCAGTCACATAGACTAGCAGTTACATAGACTAGCAGTTACATAGTCTAGCAGTTACATAGACTAGCAGTTACATAGTCTAGCAGTGATATAGACTAGCAGTTACATAGTCTAGCAGTCACATAGACTAGCAGTTACATAGTGTAGCAGTGATATAGACTAGCAGTTACATAGACTAGCAGTTACATAGACTAACAGTTACATAGTCTAGCAGTCACATAGACTATCAGTCACATAGACTAGCAGTCACATAGACTAGCAGTGATATAGACTAGCAGTTACATAGACTAGCAGTTACATAGACTAGCAGTAATATAGACTAGCAGTCACATAGACTAGCAGTTACATAGACTAGCAGTCACATAGACTAGCAGTCACATAGACTAGCAGTTACATAGACTAGCAGTTACATAGACTAGCAGTTAGATAGACTAGCAGTTACATAGAATAGCAGTTACATAGACTAGCAGTCACATAGACTAGCAGTGATATAGACTAGCAGTTACATAGACTAGCAGTTACATAGATTAGCAGTTACATAGCCTAGCAGTTACATAGACTATCAGTCACATAGTCTAGCAGTCACATATTCTAGCAGTCACATAAACTAGCAGTTACATAGACTAACAGTTACATAGTCTAGCAGTCACATAGTCTAGCAGTCACATAGACTAGCAGTTACATAGACTAGCAGTTACATAGTCTAGCAGTTACATAGACTAGCAGTTACATAGTCTAGCAGTGATATAGACTAGCAGTTATATAGTCTAGCAGTCACATAGACTAGCAGTTACATAGTGTAGCAGTGATATAGACTAGCAGTTACATAGACTAGCAGTTACATAGACTAACAGTTACATAGTCTAGCAGTCACATAGACTATCAGTCACATAGACTAGCAGTCACATAGACTAGCAGTTACATAGACTAGCAGTCACATAGACTAGCAGTTATATAGACTAGCAGTTACATAGACTAGCAGTTACATAGACTAGCAGTAATATAGACTAGCAGTCACATAGACTAGCAGTTACATAGACTAGCAGTCACATAGACTAGCAGTCACATAGACTAGCAGTAATATAGACTAGCAGTCACATAGACTAGCAGTTACATAGACTAGCAGTTACATAGACTAGCAGTTAGATAGACTAGCAGTCACATAGACTAGCAGTGATATAGACTAGCAGTTACATAGACTAGCAGTTACATAGACTAGCAGTTAGATAGACTAGCAGTTACATAGACTAGCAGTTAGATAGACTAGCAGTTACATAGACTAGCAGTTACATAGACTAACAGTTACATAGACTAGCAGTTACATAGACTAGCAGTTACATAGACTAGCAGTTACATAGACTAGCAGTAATATAGACTAGCAGTCACATAGACTAGCAGTTACATAGACTAGCAGTCACATAGACTAGCAGTCACATAGACTAGCAGTGATATAGACTAGCAGTGGCCCAGGGCGAGCCCAGTTGAGGTTCTCCTACCGACGCAGTTCCCATGCAGGTCCTGTGTGAACCCCGGGGAGCAGCGGGGTTTTGCGGTGCACCTGAACGATCCCTGGGCATTGACACACTCCAAACCAGGCGTACAGGTGTGAGTCCCCTGAACACACTCATCGATGTCTGTGGACAGGGAGGAACGATATTAACATTTACTGTACCTACTAAGCCTCTCAGGATGTCATGTTGACCAAAACCACTGGGGGTCACTGTGTCTCTGTGACTAAAGAGAGTGCAGCCTTCTAATGAGGAGATCAATCATTTCACAACACTGTGCCTCCCCTTTAAGAAAACAATCAACAGTAAAAGTGTTCATTTTGTCCCTCCTGAGAGAATCTTAGGAATGTTTGCATTACTAATCATCGTCATCCCCATGGTGTCAGAGCAGATACCAGTTATTATTTCCACATTAGGAATCATCTTCAGCCAGTCAGCTTGTAACACCATAGCGATTAGTCTTCCTATTCTCTAGTGTTTGTGTGTCAGTGATTAAAGTAGTTTTAGCAGTGATTTATCACTGAGCACAGTCCCCAACATCTCCCCACATTCCCCAACATCTCTCCACAGTCCCCAACATCTCCCCACAGCTCCCCACAGTCCCTAACATCTCCCCACAGTCCTTAACATCTACCCACAGTCCCTAACATCTCCCCACATCTCCCCACATCCTCACATCTCCTCACAGCATCTCACAGCATCTCACAGCATCTCCCAGCTCTTCCACATGTCTCTATTAGGATTCCCAAGCTTTCAATCATTCTAACACTCATGCTGTTGAACACAGCTTCAATGCTGCAGGGAAATCACGTATGCCTTACTCAAGACTAGCAGACAACTTTCCTGTGTGTGTGTGTGTGTGTGTGTGTGTGTTTGTGAGAGAATCTTATGTGAATGTTTGTCTCAATGTGACAAGTGTAAGTGTTCCATCTGCATGTGTAACCAAATGCACTGTGTGTGTGTGTGTGTGTGTGTGTGTGTGTATGTGTGTGTCTGTGCGGATAGTGGATCTTGGCAATCCTCCAGACCTGCTGAACATGGTCTCTGGGTTGGGCTTTAACTAGCTCATTAAAACCATCCAGGCACTGACACATGCCTGGCAAGTCTCTCACAGGCCTGAGTGAAGATCTGACACACCCAGGCAGATACACGGAGGCCAGGGACACGGATAAACGGGTGAGAAACTGGCGGGTTGGTCAGTCCCAGTCGATGCAGTGCCACTGGAAGGTAATTGGCTCATGACAAATGAAGAAGGGAGCGACTGGTCGAGGCTCACAGAGAGCAGGGTGTTCACTCACTCCAGGCACAGACTCCTATTGGGGAATTGGGGAAGGCAATCAACTCCTGAAGAAACCAGTGACGAGATTACACACTGTTTGTTTGGGGACGTTGCTTCTGTGCAAGACGCTAAAGTCAAGGAGGCTTGAAATAAGGGGGGGAGGGGTTATGGGTGGGTAATATAAAGGAGTCCTCAGTGGATGAGGGGGCTGAGAGGTAACGGGTGGGTAAAATAAAGGAGAGGTAAGGGGGGATATAAAGGGGGTTTGAGGTAACGGGAGGGTAATATAAAGGAGAGGTAACGGGTGGGTAATATAAAGGAGAGGTAACAGGTGGGTAATATAAAGGAGAGGTAACGGTGGGTAATATAAAGGAGAGGTAACAGGTGGGTAATATAAAGGAGAGGTAACGGTGGGTAATATAAAGGAGATGTAACGGGTGGGTAACATAAAGGAGAGGTAACGGGTGGGTAATATAAAGGAGGGTGAGGGGTAATGGGTGGGTAATATAAAGGGGGTGAGGTGTAACGGGTGGGTAATATAAAGGGGGTGAGGTGTAATGGGTGGGTAATATAAAGGGGGTGAGGTGTAATGGGTGGGTAATATAAACGGGGTGAGGTGTAATGGGTGGGTAATATAAAGGGGGTGAGGTGTAATGGGTGGGTAATATAAAGGGGGGTGAGGTGTAACGGCTGGGTAATATAAAGGGGGTTGAGGTGTAATGGGTGGGTAATATAAAGGGAGGTGAGGTGTAATGGGTGGGTAATATAAAGGGGGTGAGGTGTAATGGGTGGGTAATATAAAGGGGGTGAGGTGTAATGGGTGGGTAATATAAAGGGGGTGAGGTGTAATGGGTGGGTAATATAAAGGGGGTGAGTTGTAATGGGTGGGTAATATAAAGGGGGTGAGGTGTAATGGGTGGGTAATATAAAGGGGGTGAGGTGTAATAAGTGGGTAATATAAAGGGGTGAGTTGTAATGGGTGGGTAATATAAAGGGGGGTGAGGTGTAATGGGTGGGTAATATAAAGGGGGTGAGGTGTAACGGCTGGGTAATATAAAGGAGAGGTAACGGGTGGGTAATATAAAGGGGGTGAGGTGTAATGGGTGGGTAATATAAAGGGGGTGAGGTGTAATGGGTGGGTAATATAAAGGGGGTGAGTTGTAATGGGTGGGTAATATAAAGGGGGTGAGGTGTAATGGGTGGGTAATATAAAGGGGGGGAGGTGTAATGGGTGGGTAATATAAAGGGGGGGAGTTGTAATGGGTGGGTAATATAAAGGGGGGTGAGGTGTAATGGGTGGGTAATATAAAGGGGGGTGAGGTGTAATAAGTGGGTAATATAAAGGGGTGAGTTGTAATGGGTGGGTAATATAAAGGGGGTGAGGTGTAATGGGTGGGTAATATAAAGGGGGTGAGGTGTAATGGGTGGGTAATATAAAGGGGGTGAGGTGTAATGGGTGGGTAATATAAAGGGGGGTGAGGTGTAATGGCTGGGTAATATAAAGGAGAGGTAACGGGTGGGAAATATAAAGGGGGGTGAGGTGTAATGGGTGGGTAATATAAAGGGGGTGAGGTGTAATGGGTGGGTAATATAAAGGAGAGGTAACGGGTGGGTAATATAAAGGAGAGGTAACGGGTGGGTAATATAAAGGGGGTGAGGTGTAACGGGTGGGTAATATAAAGGGGGGTGAGGTGTAATGGGTGGGTAATATAAAGGGGGGTGAGGTGTAATGGGTGGGTAATATAAAGGGGGGTGAGGTGTAATGGGTGGGTAATATAAAGGGGGGTGAGGTGTAATGGGTGGGTAATATAAAGGGGGTGAGGTGTAATGGGTGGGTAATATAAAGGAGAGGTAACGGGTGGGTAATATAAAGGAGAGGTAACGGGTGGGTAATATAAAGGGGGTGAGGTGTAACGGGTGGGTAATATAAAGGGGGGTGAGGTGTAACGGGTGGGTAATATAAAGGGGGGTGAGGTGTAATGGGTGGGTAATATAAAGGGGGGTGAGGTGTAATGGGTGGGTAATATAAAGGGGGGTGAGGTGTAACGGGTGGGTAATATAAAGGGGGGTGAGGTGTAACGGGTGGGTAATATAAAGGGGGTGAGGTGTAATGGGTGGGTAATATAAAGGGGGTGAGGTGTAATGGGTGGGTAATATAAAGGGGGTGAGGTGTAATGGGTGGGTAATATAAAGGGGGTGAGGTGTAATGGGTGGGTAATATAAAGGGGGGTGAGGTGTAATGGGTGGGTAATATAAAGGAGAGGTAACGGGTGGGTAATATAAAGGAGAGGTAACGGGTGGGTAATATAAAGGGGGGTGAGGTGTAACGGGTGGGTAATATAAAGGGGGGTGAGGTGTAATGGGTGGGTAATATAAAGGGGGGTGAGGTGTAACGGGTGGGTAATATAAAGGGGGTGAGGTGTAACGGGTGGGTAATATAAAGGGGGGTGAGGTGTAACGGGTGGGTAATAGAACGAGAGTGGAAACACAAAGGGATTGACACGTTCCTTCCCCTCTTTACATGATTGGGGTTAGGAACGTAAAATGCCTATTCATTCTCCATCTACACAATTCATAATGTCCCATAATATGTTAAACAGGTACAAACAACTACGTGGTGAACCGTTCATTTATATGATTAGTAATCTGTCGGCCAAGTCAGTCACAGAACTCATTTAGATGGAGGCAAAAGCATACAGCGCTCACACATAAATTGCAAACTTAGAACCACGAAAGGCATCTATACCCTGTATACTATGTCAGATGGGATATTATTTTAAATGTAAATCCCACTATTACACTTCAAATATTTATCACAGACAACTGAAATAAAAGAAATAGTCCGGCTATAATACATATTACACAAAATATGGATATATTGATCTAGTATGTAAAATATACCGTGATTAAATATCACTTAGAAAGTTAGAAAGATAAGCTTTGACTGATATCAGCCTCAAATATAAACAATCTTCAGCAGGGCCAAACATCGCCAACTTCATCCTGCTCCACAAGGGGGCGCAAAGGCCTTGTAATGAATAACAGTATAGAAATGCACATAGGAATAAGATATTTCTCTATTTCTGGTACCCATGTTGAAAAGATGCAGCTGAATCACAAGATCAGGTTTCTGACTCGCTAAGCATCTCTTGGTAGTCACCTCAGTGTGCAAACAAAAATACATACTTAGTGGTATTTTAATACTGTCTGTGATGTATAAATGTTTAACCAATGCCTTTCATCTCAACATTTGACACAGTACAGGTGTCTTGTTCTTTCTTGTTATGCTTATAATTGTGAGGTGTACACATTTGCTTCAAACTAAACTGTTCAAATGAAACTGTTTACAATAAATATGACTGTTTCCGAATTTTTTGCAGTTTCACCGCTCAACGTTGGGAACCATGGCAACCAGCCGTGTTGTCAAAATGCGTGTAGAAAGAAGATGTGTGGAATTTAAATGTCCCAAACTATCGAGGGGGGCAGAGCGTGCAGGTCCTATAGGGTCAATCTCCATCCCACACTCCAATCAGCAATCTGACGGGCCAACAGTAATGGAGATATGGTGATTAAATGCTCAATGCCCAAGTCTGGCTTATGGAAATAAAAAAGAACCGTTTGGAGTCTCCTTTTGGGTTGGAAGACAAAGTCAATATGAGATTTTTGCACAGAGACAACAGCATATTGCCAAACTTTTATTCCATTTCAAAAACACTAGTTTGCGTGGGAAGTTAAAACTGGTGAAATCACAGTTGCATGCAAAAAGCACGGCTAAAGACAGCTACCACCCGCTGACTAAAGGTCACTCCCAGGAGTGGAAACATTGACTGAGAAACTAAACAATAGGCTTTCCTCAGATTGGGAAAGTTGAACATAATACACAATCGTTGTGTTGGCACCAGATTTAACTGTTCGTAGAGCGCGTTTGTTAATGGCGCCGCTACAGATTTCGGACACAGAGTCACCTCCCTACCTTCACAGAGTTACCTCCCTACCTTCACAGAGTCACCTCCCTACCTTCACAGAGTCACCTCCCTACCTTCACAGAGTCACCTCCCTACCTTCACAGAGTCACCTCCCTACCTTCACAGAGTCACTGTCCTACCTTCACAGAGTCACCTCCCTACCTTCACAGGGTCACCTCCCTACCTTCACAGGGTCATCTCCCTACCTTCACAGAGTCCCCTCCCTACCTTCACAGACGTCACCGTTGACCTGGTAACCCTGGGGACAGGTGAACGGACGCTGACACACGAAACTCCCGGCGGTGTTCACGCAGCGCTCGTTCGTCTGACAGGGCTGGGTCGAACACTCATCGATGTCTGCGAAAATTGGTAAGACAATGAGACACAAACAGGGGGGGCGATGAGAGGTGGAGAAAAAAAACAAATCGAGAGAGAAGATTTTAATGGAAAAAAATTAAAGTAACAGAGATTCAAGTAACACACACAAGATGGAGTGAATTGGACGAGTGGGAGAAAAACGTTCAATAGGGAAGAAATGAGAGGTAACCAGGTTGAACATTAGAATAACGTGAGAGCAGTTTATTCACTATGTAACTAGTCCCAGCTATATTAACGGCTTGGCCTTGGCCTCCACAGAGGAAAGGGATTGGGGACACATTTGCTGAATATAAGTCCGGCACAATAACGGATCTGTCAACGACACAGTTCCACCATTCACCAGGACACAACTAAACAGTCCACTGGCCCCGGGCAGGAAGTCCCAGTCTGCGGCGAGAGATGGATTATCCCTTTAACGTGGAATCGGATAAATCTTTCTAACAGCGTTACATAACCCAGGCTTTTTTTACGGTACGGCTTATAGAGATTCGGTCACGGCTGGCCGGGATTCTGTGGAGAATCCTTTAATGTGCGTGTGTGTGTGTGTGTGTACATGGATATCTCCTCCAGTCGTCATTCAGATGTGTGTGTGTGTACATGGATATCTCCTCCAGTCGTCATTCAGATGTGTGTGTGTGTATAAATGGATCTCTCCTCCGGTCGTCATTCAGATGTGTGTGTGTGTACATGGATCTCTCCTCCAGTCGTCATTCATACGTGTGTGTGTGTGTGTGTGTGTACATGGATCTCTCCTCCAGTCGTCATTCAGATGTGTGTGTACATAGATCTCTCCTCCAGTCGTCATTCATACGTGTGTGTGTGTACATGGATCTCTCCTTCAGTCGTCATTCAGATGTGTGTGTGTGTGTACATGGATCTCTCCTCCGGTCGTCATTCATACGTGTGTGTGTGTGTACATGGATCTCTCCTCCAGTTGTCATTCAGATGTGCGTGTGTGTGTGTGTGTACATGGATCTCTCCTCCAGTTGTCATTCAGATGTGCGTGTGTGTGTGTGTATAAATGGATCTCTCCTCCGGTCGTCATTCAGATGTGTGTGTGTGTGTGTACATGGATCTCTCCTCCGGTCGTCATTCATACGTGTGTGTGTGTGTACATGGATCTCTCCTCTGGTCGTCACCATACGTGTGTGATGTGTTTCAGTGTGGGCACAGCGTAAGATGGTTGGCGTAGATAGATAGACCCCAAATCCCCTGTCTCTCAGTATATAAGGCTTTGTTTGTCTGCAACCGAGCGTCTCCTCCTCTGGTGTCATTGTAAGAAAAAGAGGGATTAGTGTTCTGGAATGCAGACAGCAGCTCCTCTCTGCTCCGGTAGACTGAGGAGAGACGGGAGGTGACTGATATTTACTGTAGAGACCCTAGCAACGCAATAGAGCTGCTGAAATGCTGACCTGTCGACTGGTGTGTGTGTGTGTGTGTGCTATTCCATTTCTGTGCAAATGCGTTTGTGTGTGAGCGCGAGCGTGTCGTTGTGTCAGAGTCTTCCTCACCTTCGCAGGAATGTCCATCAGACATGAGAGAAAACCCGGGAAAACAGGAGCAGTAAGGTTGTTCAGCCACTGGGGAACACTGTTGCATACAGGGGCCGTTTCCTGTAGGAAGAGAATAATGTCACACCAAAACAAAACACAATGTCACACCAAAACACAACACAGCACAATGTCACACCAAAACACAACAAAGCACAATGTCACACCAAAACACAACACAGCACAATGTCACACCAAAACACAACAAAGCACAATGTCACACCAAAATCAACACAATGTCACACCAAAACACAACACAATGTCACACCAAAACACAACACAGTATAATGTCACACCAAAACACAACACAGCACAATGTTACACCAAAACACAACACAATGTCACACCAAAACACAACACAGAATAATGTCACACCAAAACACAACACAGCACAATGTCACACCAAAACACAACACAATGTCAAACCAAAACACAACACAGCATAATGTCACACCAAAACACAACACAGCACAATGTCACACCAAAACACAACACAATGTCACACCAAAACACAACACAATGTCAAACCAAAACACAACACAATGTCACACCAAAACACAAAACAGCACAATGTGTCACACCAAAACACAACACAGCACAATGTCACACCAAAACACAACACAGCACAATGTCACACCAAAACACAACACAGCAAAATGTCACATCATAATACAACACAACGTCACAACACAGCACAATGTCACACCAAAACACAACACAGCATAATGTCACACCAAAACACAACACAGCACAATGTCACACCAAAACACAACACAGCACAATGTCACACCAAAACACAACACAGCAAAATGTCACATCATAATACAACACAACGTCACAACACAGCACAATGTCACACCAAAACACAACACAGCATAATGTCACACCAAAACACAACACAGCACAATGTCACACCAAAACACAACACAGCACAATGTCACACCAAAACACAACACAGCACAATGTCACACCAAAACACAAAACAGCACAAAGTGTCACACCAAAACACAGCACAATGTCACACCAAAACACAGCACAATGTCACATCATAACACAATACAACAGTAGTCAAGGTGGCATGCAGTCAAAGAGCTAATACAACGTCAAACCAAAACACAACATTACAAAAAGTCACATTAAAAAAACAGCACAGCCGTAGTCAATACAGTCAAAGAGTTGGTCCCTGACTCCCGCAGGAAACTAAAATAACCTTTGTGATTTATTCGGTTCCATTAGCTCATTTCCTGTTTCCACTTTGACTTCTGAGCTTTTCGTATTACATATTTAACCACAGCCGGCCAGGACGGGACCCCACCCATGTAATGGAGGCAAACACACACACACACACACACCTTGAGGAAACTCACTCCCCCACTAAACATAATACACAACACTACAGAAGAATGACCATACACTTATTAGTACTATACTGTATGTGACATGGAAAACCGACATTAAGTCAGACATGACTGAGTAAACCGGAAGGAAATTATGGGATGGAATCACGCTGCTGAGGGTCCATCAGTAAAAACATGGGCCCTACTGTCTCTTAAGGAACAATGGTGTCAAATGATTTACAATTCAAATTGGTTCCACAGCGGTTCTTCCTATAACCACAGCACCAGTATAATATGACTTTTTTGGCTAATTGATTCCAGATGTGTTGTTTTTTTCTCTCCCGACATTTTACTGGGTTTAAGATCTGCCGACACAGTACACTGAGGTCTACCGGGTCTACGGTTTCACCACCCTGGACTCCAACCAGGTTCTACCTACCCACACAGGGGTCGACAGGCGTTGGGGTGGTGGGAGAAGCTGCGGATGTTGACTCCATGCCTGGCCCGTCGTCTTCTCTCAGCCTGTTGTCCTCCACCGTCTCTGTGAAGACGGAAATAAACTCATCACGGAAAAAGACTAATTCAAGGACGTAAACAACAAACCGCCAGAAGACATTCTATCTTGGCGGATAATGAGAAGGCTGTTGAAAGCTTTCAATTCATACACACATAAAGCAAAGCAGCCACAGCGCGATTAAAGCTAACTTAGAGTGAGAGTCGGGGGGTTAGACCGGAATAGGCACGGCCTGTGTTTAGTGCCGACTCACTGTCATTTTCAGTAAAGTAGTTCTCACATTAGATTCTTGTTCAGACAGGTTTGTGTAGCTGAAAGCCCCATTTGATACAGGTATGGCACTCTTACAGTAGTCAGGAGATACATGGCCAAAGGTTTCTTTACCTATGTAAGTAGGAATGTGTCATATTAACCGTGAAAACGCTTCATCAAAACAGCAACGGCTTCAGTCTTATTGATTGAAATACATAATCTAAGAGATTAGTCTTCGCAAGCTAAACTTGAGCTGCTAGCATCAAACATCTCAAAACATCTACCAGGCTAGAAGACAAGCTTCTCTACGGGATGAAAGTGAATATGTTCCGTTATCAGTCTGGTGATCTAATTAGAGACATAATAAAGCAAGGAAGGAGGACTTCAGGTAATATCAGAGGCTGTCAGTGTGCTGACTGATTGAAAGAACCTGGCAGCAAACAGAAGAAAATGGAATTCTGTTATTCATTGTGTTGACTGACTGGCTGAGAGGAAGGCTTTGGCAGGAAACACCTGGCACTCCAGTACACCACGTCACAGGTCCGACCTCTCTCAGACGTTCGTACACTTATAATGACACAACCGTTCTATACTTTAGCTGTTAGCCCGAGTGACAACCTGTTTCCACCGACCCGCCCTGTCATCGTCTGGCCAATTAGGGCGGCCGTGTGCGGCTATCGAATGGCACCGAAGCTATCAGATGTCCCGACATTTTGTTTCCGACACGCCATTACAACCTGAGTCATTGGCTTTTACCTGGCTGACATGTGACGGCATCCTCCTGCAGAACGTAGCCGGGATGACAGGCGCACCGGAAGGAACCGGGTGTGTTTATACACCTGTGGTGGCACACAGTTCCCTGGTACACCTGGCACTCATCCACATCCACCGTGTTCTCCACTGCGTTCTCCCTCTCCTCCACGATGGAGAAGGCCGCTTTGGGAAATTGGACGTCCCAAACTACAGGGAGAGAGGAGCGTCTGTAATGAGCGTCCAACAGTACAGGGAGAGAGGAGCGTCTGTAATGAGCGTCCAACAGTACAGGGAGAGAGGAGCGTCTGTAATGAGCGTCCAACAGTACAGGGAGAGAGGAGCGTCTGTAGAGGAGAGAGGAGTGTCTGTAATGAGGAGAGAGCGTCCAACAGTACTGTAATGAGAGAGAGGAGCGTCTGTAATGAGAGGGAGCGTCTGTAGAGGAGGAGAAGTGTCTGTAATGAGGAGAGAGAGAGGAGCGTCTGTAAGAGGAGCGTCAGAGGAGAGGGGCGTCTGTAATGAGGAGAGAGGAGCGTCTGTAATGAGGAGAGCGTCTGTAGAGGAGAGAGGAGTGTCTGTAATGAGGAGAGAGGAGCTGTAACGAGGAGAGAGAAGTGTCTGTAATGAGGAGAGAGGAGAGGAGAGAGGAGCGTCTGTAACGAGGAGAGAGAAGTGTCTGTAATGAGGAGAGAGGAGCGCCTGTAATGAGGAGAGGGAGCGCCTGTAACGAGGAGAGAGGAGCGTCAATAACGAGGAGAGAGGGGCGTCTGTAATGAGGAGAGAGGAGCGTCTGTAATGAGGAGAGAGGAGCGTCTGTAACGAGGAGAGAGGAGCGTCTGTATTGAGGAGAGAGGAGCGTCTGTAACGAGGAGAGAGGAGCGTCTGTAATGAGGAGAGAGGAGCGTCTGTAACGAGAGTCCAACAGTACAGGGAGAGAGGAGCGTCTGTAACGAGGAGAGAGGAGCGTCTGTAACGAGCAGAGAGGAGCGTCTGTAACGCGCGTCCATCGCCGAGGCGGGTAGGTGGGTAGGTTGCGACGGCGTTAACGTACCTCTCGTCGGCGCCGGTGTGGGTTCTGCCATGGGCCTCTGTTTGAGGGGTTCCAGGCCGTTCCCCTCGGCGCTCGCGTTCGTCGGCGCTTTCTTATCGTCGCCCTCGCAGCAGGTGAGGAAGACGTGGCTGCAGGGGTAACCCAGGTACTGGTGGGCTTCACATGCGTGTCCCTCCATGCGGAACCTCAGGCCCAGAGAACAGCAGCTGCAACACTCCTGTAAGGGCGGAGGAAACTTTACGTCAGAAGGACCGACCGGGGTTCACGCGTGTACAATACGGAGTATTATATATATTAGGGTAACTCCAAGTTTCACATTTACATATTTTCCCGTTTATCTACCTCTGTCCCCGGGGGGCATAATACCGGCCGAACCATAACACGTAAAATATGTATCGTCGGACATGTAGAAATGTTTTATGACTTGGGTCAGGCGGAGCCTACGGGGGTCTGGTGAAAGACAATAATTAACAGAACACCGACGGCCCCCTGCTGCTGATGGCGTTCCCTGTACTTCCTGAAAGACGGTTCTAATGGCAGACGAATGGGTTCTGGGAATATGTCCCAATGCGCTACGACTCCACGCCCAAGCCCGATAATCTGACTCTCCCTGACAACCGTAACAGAACTTGGATTACCCAGCGTCATTTTTTCCAGATGTATCATATATTAGTGTAATGATTGCGAGATACGGGCGAGACCGAGCTTAGTGACCGCGGGGGAAACAGCCGGAGACATGCAGCCTTGTTTCAGCATCCGTGGTCATCCCGATGCTGTGTGAACAGTGACCATTGCTCCTCCTGTGCTGAGGCGTCCAGATAGAATATGAGTCGATGAATCACAGAGGCCTCTAAACAATTCATCTGATTCGTATAGTTGGTATAGTCTACTGACTGGGGCCCAGATAGAATATGAGTCGATGAATCACAGAGGCCTCTAAACAATTCATCTGATTCGTATAGTTGGTATAGTCTACTGACTGGGCCCCAGATAGAATATGAGTCGATGAATCACAGAGGCCTCTAAACAATTCTTCTGATTCATATAGTTGGTATAGTCTACTGACTGGGGCCAGTGGAAACCTAGAGGGAGGTTTTCTTTCTAACATTGTTTCCAGGCGTAATTGGGCTGTGCGTTTAATCAATGAAACTATGCTATTGTTGTCCTGTTGGGGCATTTGGATTGATTTCAGTGATTCCCGGGTCGCCCACTTGTTACCCTGAATCACGTCTGATCACTGCCTCTGCATATTCAGTCGTCTTTTACCACAGTTAGGGGAACTTGGCTACAGAAAATACAGGGCCATTGTCTTTAATCCAAACCCAATATATATCCAAACCCAATATATATCCAGCATATCGAGTGTTCAGACAAGAGTTGTGTGCACGGGAAACATTTTTCCCAAAGTGTTGGCTGAGTTACAAACAACAGAACATTACTCAGTGTACGGGGGCGCGGAATACTCCGGAATCCAACCCGCGTCTCTGGTACGACGCCCACTGCAATCAAACTCAGTGGAAACCACGTTTACCTTGTAGGAATCGGCAAGGCATTCGTCATCACTGTCCACCTCACACACGGCTCCTTCTCTGGCTGCGTTCATTCCAGAAAAACAGCGACTCTCCTTTAGGGTACCCAGACAACACTGTTTCTGAGCCGTCCTGTCAGGGAGAGAAATACGAAGCGTGAAACAGCGGAGACGGGTGTTTTCGTGGTGCCTAAGTCCGACTGGGGTATGTCCCAAATAAGCATTGGGTCGGCCAGCTAGCTGTTTCTCTGTCCAAAATCAACATTGTGTGGAATTGTTAAGGAACTAAAGTTGGAGCCTGTTCAGCCAGACAAATAGCGTGAAACTATTATGCTGTGTAGTACAATGTGTTTTCATTTGCACGAGAGCCTGTGAAATGTATAGGTTTAAAACAGCAACTGGAAATTGTGATATAATTCACTTGACATTCAAAATGAACAACATGAAACGCAAACGTTTATTCAGTGATACTACTACAGTTTTGACATGGGGCCCTAAAAGTAAATAAAACTTTTAAACAATGTTATTTGTTCTACAATCATATTTTAGTCAGCTAAACACTCGACAGATGCCAGATTCAGTCGCTACATGTCTCCGTGTGCCTACCGACAGATGCCAGATTCAGTCGCTACATGTCTCCGTGTGCCTACCGACAGATGCCAGGTTCAGTCGCTACATGTCTCCGTGTGCCTACCGACAGATGCCAGGTTCAGTCGCTACATGTCTCCGTGTGCCTACCGACAGATGCCAGGTTCAGTCGCTACATGTCTCCGTGTGCCTACCAACAGATGCCAGGTTCAGTCGCTACATGTCTCCGTGTGCCTACCGTCAGATGCCAGATTCAGTCGCTACATGTCTCCGTGTGCCTACCGACAGATGCCAGGTTCAGTCGCTACATGTCTCTGTGTGCCTACCGACAGATGCCAGGTTCAGTCGCTACATGTCTCCGTGTGCCTACCGACAGATGCCAGGTTCAGTCGCTACATGTCTCCGTGTGCCTACCGACAGATGCCAGGTTCAGTCGCTACATGTCTCCGTGTGCCTACCGACAGATGCCAGGTTCAGTCGCTACATGTCTCCGTGTGCCTACCGACAGATGCCAGGTTCAGTCGCTACATGTCTCCGTGTGCCTACCGACAGATGCCAGGTTCAGTCGCTACATGTCTCCGTGTGCCTACCGACAGATGCCAGGTTCAGTCGCGTCTCCGTGTGCCTACCGACAGATGCCAGATTCAGTCGCTACATGTCTCCGTGTGCCTACCGACAGATGCCAGATTCAGTCGCTACATGTCTCTGTGTGCCTACCGACAGATGCCAGGTTCAGTCGCTACATGTCTCCGTGTGCCTACCGACAGATGCCAGGTTCAGTCGCTACATGTCTCCGTGTGCCTACCGACAGATGCCAGGTTCAGTCGCTACATGTCTCCGTGTGCCTACCGACAGATGCCAGGTTCAGTCGCTACATGTCTCCGTGTGCCTACCGACAGATGCCAGGTTCAGTCGCTACATGTCTCCGTGTGCCTACCGTCAGATGCCAGATTCAGTCGCTACATGTCTCCGTGTGCCTACCGACAGATGCCAGATTCAGTCGCTACATGTCTCTGTGTGCCACCGACAGATGCCAGGTTCAGTCGCTACATGTCTCCGTGTGCCTACCGACAGATGCCAGGTTCAGTCGCTACATGTCTCCGTGTGCCTACCGACAGATGCCAGATTCAGTCGCTACATGTCTCCGTGTGCCTACCGACAGATGCCAGGTTCAGTCGCTACATGTCTCCGTGTGCCTACCGACAGATGCCAGATTCAGTCGCTACATGTCTCCGTGTGCCTACCGACAGATGCCAGGTTCAGTCGCTACATGTCTCCGTGTGCCTACCGACAGATGCCAGGTTCAGTCGCTACATGTCTCCGTGTGCCTACCGACAGATGCCAGATTCAGTCGCTACATGTCTCCGTGTGCCTACCGACAGATGCCAGGTTCAGTCGCTACATGTCTCCGTGTGCCTACCGACAGATGCCAGGTTCAGTCGCTACATGTCTCCGTGTGCCTACCGACAGATGCCAGGTTCAGTCGCTACATGTCTCCGTGTGCCTACCGACAGATGCCAGGTTCAGTCGCTACATGTCTCCGTGTGCCTACCGACAGATGCCAGGTTCAGTCGCTACATGTCTCTGTGTGCCTACCGACAGATGCCAGGTTCAGTCGCTACATGTCTCCGTGTGCCTACCGACAGATGGAGTTCCTGTCGTCTCTCGGGAGATCCATGCTCCGGCATTGACCATTAGCTGAGGCCCACTTCTCCCCAGTCTCACAGCAGATCTCTACCAACTCCTTTGAAGAAATGACAGAAACTACAGAAACCCACATAAAGGCAAACACACACACACACACACAAACAAACACACATACACAAACACACACATAAATGGGATTTAGCCAGTGTTTCAGTGGGAAAATCAATAGAAATGCAATTCAAGAGAATTATTGTACCACAACCATTTATTCACACAAAAAATGTCTTTGCCTTCTCATCCAGAGTGATGAAGCTAATCGTGTTAAGTGCCTTGATCAAGGGCACCTTGTGAGCTCAAGGATTCAAAACGGCGACCATTGAGGTACAGTTCCCTCGAACCACTGGGCCATATTCCTCTCTGCCATGGAAGTCAGACTTGTATGTGTAACATTGTGGTCCATATTTAAAACCAATTGAAGCAGGGTCTGCAAGCCGGCTGTGTTGGAGCGGTTCCACGCGTCTCGTATGCGTTATTCACTCTGGATTGAATGTGCTTTTGCTGAAGACACATTCAGCCGCATCAGGAACCAATCATGTCCTTCTTCTCCACCTCGGTCTGTCTTTGTGTGCCTGGCAGGGAACACTGTGAAACCCTACACACCACGAAGTACACTTAAGAGCCAATGCATC
Organism: Dallia pectoralis; assembly: GCA_029465975.1. Taxonomy (NCBI): domain Eukaryota; kingdom Metazoa; phylum Chordata; class Actinopteri; order Esociformes; family Umbridae; genus Dallia; species Dallia pectoralis. The sequence continues at coordinate 9,662,779 of CM055728.1, forward strand.
CGAAACCTTAGCCTGAAGGCTAATCAGTGTTCAGGCAATAAAGTATTACATAATCGCTACATTAAACACCGGGAACAGACAAGAGGGAGATTTAGCATCTCATTTAGAGTTCAGAACGGCCCGGGCATTGGTGCCTCCTTTACTGTGATTAACTAAGAATGTATATTTCCCAGTGCAGTCTAGCCAGTTGTGAGGGTAGGCATCCGTCATCCACATAAATGTTTAACTAAGGTGTAATATACAGAGACGTCTCCACCTGTCTCCACCTGTCTCCACCTGTCTCCACCTGTCTCTGCTTCATTTTTCTCCGACCATCTCCACCCACCTCAGTGTCTCTGCTTCACCTGTCTCCATCCATCTCCACCCACCTCAGTGTCTCTGCTTCACCTGTCTCCATCCATCTCCACCCACCTCAGTGTCTCTGCTTCACCTGTCTCCAACCATCTCCACCCACCTCAGTGTCTCTGCTTCACCTGTCTCCATCCATCTCCACCCACCTCAGTGTCTCTGCTTCACCTGTCTCCAACCATCTCCACCCACCTCAGTGTCTCTGCTTCACCTGTCTCCATCCATCTCCACTTACCTCAGTGTCTCTGCTTCACCTGTCTCCATCCATCTCCACCCACCTCAGTGTCTCTGCTTCACCTGTCTCCAACCATCTCCACCCACCTCAGTGTCTCTGCTTCACCTGTCTCCATCCATCTCCACCCACCTCAGTGTCTCTGCTTCACCTGTCTCCATCCATCTCCACCCACCTCAGTGTCTCTGCTTCACCTGTCTCCAACCATCTCCACCCACCTCAGTGTCTCTGCTTCACCTGTCTCCATCCATCTCCACCCACCTCAGTGTCTCTGCTTCACCTGTCTCCATCCATCTCCACCCACCTCAGTGTCTCTGATTCACCTGTCTCCAACCATCTCCACCCACCTCAGTGTCTCTGCTTCACCTGTCTCCATCCATCTCCACCCACCTTTGTGTCTCTGCTTCATCTGTCTCCAACCATCTCCACCCACCTCAGTGTCTCGAAAAAGATATGAGAGTGTCATGGCTTCCTTTGGTGAAGTGCAGAGAGAACCAGGCGCAGAGTGTAAATCCGTTCATGGTATTTATTCTCTTTACAAAGAAGCAAAACCGATACGTAACACAGAACGGAAAACACTGTAAAACAAAAAAGTGCGCTTACATAGAATTACTTAAATCTTCTTACAAACACAGTGCACAACTTTACATAAACCCACTCACCTACATGGACATAACAATACCAAGCACCCGTGATACTAACCAGGGAACTCAAATAGTCCACTGATTAACTAACCTATGTAACATTATACTAATACCAAGCACCCGTGATACTAACCAGGGAACTCAAATAGCCCACTGATTAACTAACCTATGTAACATTATACTAATACCAAGCACCCGTGATACTAACCAGGGAACTCAAATAGTCCACTGATTAACTAACCTATGTAACATTATACTAATACCAAGCACCCGTGTTACTAACCAGGGAACTCAAATAGTCCACTGATTAACTAACCTATGTAACATTATACTAATACCAAGCACCCGTGATACTAACCAGGGAACTCAAATAGTCCACTGATTAACTAACCTATGTAACATTATACTAATACCAAGCACCCGTGATACTAACCAGGGAACTCAAATAGTCCACTGATTAACTAACCTATGTAACATTATATTAATACCAAGCACCCGTGATACTAACCAGGGAACTTAAATAGCCCACTGATTAACTAACCTATGTAACATTATACTAATACCAAGCACCCGTGATATTAACCAGGGAACTCAAATAGTCCACTGATTAACTAACCTATGTAACATTATACTAATGCCAAGCACCCGTGATACTAACCAGGGAACTCAAATAGTCCACTGATTAACTAACCTATGTAACATTATACTAATACCAAGCACCCGTGATACTAACCAGGGAACTCAAATAGTCCACTGATTAACTAACCTATGTAACATTATACTAATACCAAGCACCCGTGATACTAACCAGGGAACTCAAATAGTCCACTGATTAACTAACATATGTAACATTATACTAATACCAAGCACCCGTGATACTAACCAGGGAACTCAAATAGTCCACTGATTAACTAACCTATGTAACATTATACTAATACCAAGCACCCGTGATACTAACCAGGGAACTCAAATAGTCCACTGATTAACTAACCCATGCCCGGTGCTTAGCTAAACCCTATATATCCCTACTGAGACTGTCATTCATACACAAATCGTATATATCCCTACTGAGACTGTCATTCATACACAAATCGTATATATATCCCTACTGAGACTGTCATTCATACACAAATCGTATATATCCCTACTGAGACTGTCATTCATACACATCTCATTTTCTCTGTTCTGGCACCTTAATGATGGAACCAGCCAACCATGGCTAGAATCACAGCGTCTCTGTATATTTTCACAAAACATCTGAGAAGATCTGAAAACGTTTGGTTTAGAGCGCCTGCTAAAATGTAAAATAAAAATTGCCTGTTTTTGAACATGGAAATCTGCCAACTGTACATGGATGACACATCCAAGAGGATACAACCTAATATTCCATATGTTATAAATCTATTGAAAACTGACAAATGTGTTTTCTTTAGTTATTTTCCACAGGATGAACGGCAGACCTCCACCCCATCCTCATCATCCATTAATCATCACCGTAACACCCTGTTCACATCCCAAGAGCTGGGGTGACACATCGACCAGATTTAGTTAAATAAAACGGCAACGTTAGAGATTTCTTATGCTTTGGTATTATTCACATAAGTATGAGGTAATATCTCACCATTTCTCCCCTTAGTACAAAAAAACTGTTCTTCACAACTCAAAGGACAACGACTTTGACTGAACACAACAAACATCTAGAAATACATGTTTCACATTGAAATATATTACATTCCACCTGAGCACCAGCATGACTTCAATATTGTTCAAATAATTTTTACCATCACTGTGTACATATCTAATGTCCTGACATCAACTTCTCGTCTGATCTTCCGGACTTGGTCGTTAGCCTGTTCCCTGACCTGTACAACCAGCCACCTTGTCCTGTTTCATACTACAAGCTTTGTCTGTCCCTTATATTTCCATAATACCAGCCAGAGTCGTATTCCTACACAGTGTTCCTAATTGGTCATTACTCAATCGTTTGGTAAATATACTGTGTGTATTTCACATTGATTTGTCTACTAGAATCAGAATAATACAGCATTGCCCCATTAAAGCCATAGATCTGTATGTGGCATCAGTGGGTTTTGAACCCACAACCTTGGTGTTGATACTGTGAGCCAACAAAGACATTGCTTATATTTACAATACAATAGTGTCAAACACAGGACATGACTGCCGTCCATAGTGGTTACCATAGCTGGAAACTATATAAACCATGTGAACACTGGCAATGTATTTAACATGGTTAGAAAGCGAGGCAGAGTAAATCAGAGAGCCCCTGGACCGGGTCAAAACTACACACTGAGCTGCTGTAAACTGTCACAGGAACATTTTTGCTAGTAAGCGTGCTTCTTCAAGGGCCTGGTTCCAGCGAGATCGTAAATGATATTTGCGTGTGATAATGTTAGGTTCCACCCTTTAGAGGTGATTCAGGTTTTGGGCTAATCCCTGGTTCCTGATCCCACACGTGGGTCCCACAATCTCAGTTTCACTGTGGTGTTAGACGATCAACAGATCCATGAACGAGTCACCTTCAGCTCGTTGATAAGACGTGTCATGACATCACTGCTGACCGATTTCAGGTATGGATCCGCCATGCCGAAAGATTTTTTCCCACAGTGCAAGAAAATTGTGACCTGGATTAGATGCCACGACCAAATGCAGAAGACATTTCATGGTTTTTTTTGCGACAGTATTTGTTACACTTGATTAGACAACAGCCCGATGGTGCAGTATAAGATAATTGTCTTGCTTCAATGATTGTGAGAGACGCCTGCAGTGATTAAAACTTAATTATGGGCTAGAAACCATGGGAATTATAATCCGTTTTTCCTGATGGGTCGTGTTCATCGGCAGTTTTTTGCCTAATGTGAAAACAGGGAAATAGACTGTAATTGATTACAATCAGCATTTTTAAGAGTCATTTGGAAACACTTGTCTTACATTTCTTGGTCAAACTGATTGTTACAATGAAGAAACTGAGAGAATGTGATGTTTTTGTGAGGTAACAAACATACTCATAATATTTCACCCAAAACTTAGAGATTGAATTCGTGATCTTGTGGTGAAAGATGTTTGGAAACCAAATAAAGCAGAATCTGTTATTTTGAATGCAAGATATAATGAGTGGCATGTATGGTTTGAAGATTTGTACTGAGAGTTTTAAAAGACCACAACAATATATTATTGGCAATAGTTACAAAGAGACTAAACAAAAAATGTATTACAATGGTTTTGAGGTTTTGGTATATTATGAAATTGCCTAATAATTAAAAACATTTTTAGCAATAGACAGTGCTAAGGTTTCCCAGGTTACATCCAAAACCAGCAGACACGCTTCTGCAGACTGTCCCGTTTGTAAAGACGCTGACTGGAAATGTGAATCTAAATATGTTTTAAACTTTAATTTGTCTGATTAAATATGTAATGGTTTGTTTAACAGAAAGAGCAGCTGGAGGTGTTGAACAGAAAGCTGCTATTTCGCTATGTATTTATTCAATTCCACGCGATTACACTCCAAACAAAAGAAACTATGAAAAAAACAAATGTTGGCAAAGGCATGCATCTAACTATAATGATAAAAAAGATAAATTATTAAAAGCTTGCAAAATATGACCAGAAAACAAGACAGAACTTACATTCGTCAACACAATATTTATCAGAAAGCATGTTAACTTGTCATTAGTTCTTTTTTTGTTTGCCTTCACAACTTTTCTTACTGATCTACTTTACTTAGTTTGGATCCTAAAAGCCCTTTCTCCTTGACATGTTTTTTCATGTGTGCACTAAGCCGTACCTTTTCAGCAGTGCATAATTTATGGGATTAGAAATGAGGAGATGGGACACCTTAAACGAGACACTGCATCTTTGATGCATGAATATCTGTTCTATCTCGCGCCAATATGACAGCGACCTTGTTTGAACCTTTGACTTGATTTGTCATCAACACAGAGAACTACGTCACGTATTCTATTCTTTTGCACCGTATTCGTTTTTCCCACGAGGTGGAAACAGTTCAGTCATCATAAAAACAATGCCAAAGGGTTCCATCTGCACACGGAGAAGCTAAGATAAGATATCATCAGCAGTTTGACTGGAATTCAGTTGGACCTGCCAAAGCAAAGTTTTTGAAAAGCATTTTGTTTTACGAAACTCTGTCCGGAAACACATGTACGTTTTTTCAGTGCATGACCATAGCCGAGGTACAAGTAGTATATATAAAATCATCCTATGCTTCCAACCTTTGGGAAAAAGCTACTGTACTGTGAACATACAACATTGCGGCGTTTGATTTAATTGAGCCCTTGGAGCAGATCAGCTCTGAAATGGGCCCATGCAGACGAAGACAAACACGCACGCCGAAACACACCATGTCGACCTGCGGGCCTCGGATCTTGAAACAGTTCCCCCGGGAGCAAGTGAACCATGTCTAAGCTTGGCCCTGTGAATAAATCCCACACCCGCTTCTAATTACGAGGCTGGAGCAAATATGTACCGTCCGGATGTGTAACCACCTCCACGGCTCATTTATCACGTAAGCAGCGCGCGGGGATGTGTAGTCGGGGCTGCGCTGGTCTTATCTCAACATGTCATTACGTCTGTCTTTCTGCTCAAGTAACATCACGTACCCCGTTGCCCGCGTCCGACCCCGATTACATCATCCGTCAGAGAGGACGGAAAAACGTGGCCGAGCACGTCTCCGCAGCCACGTGCCAAAACCGAAAAGTGTCCGGAACCGTCGTACAGCTCACCGTGGTGTTACTCAAACCGCTGATTTATTCCAAGCCGCGGCGTCGCAAAAACGAAAGGGGGTGAACGGGTGATTTGCGTTTTTCAGACTGTTTGTACACCTGACTTGGCGTCAGATTGACTGTATAAAAACAACTGGGGGAGTGCATGATCGAATGAGCTAACGTGTTTTATAGGTGATATAGCATAGGCGCCGCGGTTATAGCATAGGTGCCACGGATATAGCATGGGTGCCGCGGATATAGCATAGGTGCCGCAGATATAGCATAGGTGACGCGGTTATAGCATAGGTGCCGCGGATATAGCATAGGCGCCGCGGATATAGCATAGGCGCCGCGGATATAGCATAGGCGCCGCGGATATAGGTGCATAGGTGCATAGGTGCCACGGATATAGCGGATATAGCATAGGTGCCGCGGATATAGCATAGGTGCCGCGGATATAGCATAGGCGCCGCGGATATAGCATAGGCGCCGCGGATATAGCATAGGCGCCGCGGATATAGCATAGGTGCCGCGGATATAGCATAGGTGCCGCGGATATAGCATAGGTGCCGCGGATATAGCATAGGTGCCGCGGTTATAGCATAGGTGCCGCGGATATAGCATAGGTCCCGCGGTTATAGCATAGGTGCCGCGGTTATAGCATAGCTGCCGCGGATATAGCATAGCCGTTCTGTTTTCACACTGGACGTCTGCCGTCGAATGTGCAGACAGAGACGCCCACTCCATTTTGCAAATAGTTACCGTTCCTGGCCTTTCCTCTATCAGCTATCTGTCACATTACACCGAGACAGATCATCCTCCTACTGGTTCATTTGAGCCGAAGCCTGTTGCAGAAGACAACGTATCGACAGCTATTTCTCCTAATTGGCATGACTGATATGTTGGTAGCAGAACAGATGGAGATGCCTGATCCGTCCATCACTCCAGACTATGAACTCCTGACTGGGGTTTGTTGACAGGAGTCCGGAGGGCTATTCATACACTGTCTTTTACGGTTTCCCTCTCTAACCTCCGTTCCCACCACATTTCCATGTGGTTGGATGACAACCAGGCCGGGTTTGTCCCGCCCCCCCTGGGGCTCTGCAGTTCCTGACGGGCTCCACTGAGCTGAAGAATTTCCCAGATTAACTGGATTGCAACCAATGTTGTTGCATATAAGTAATTGTGGGTAGGTCTGTTTGTGTGTTTCCTTAAACCAGGGCCTGTCTGGGCTTAAAACATGTCTCTGGTATTTTAAAACGCATCAGACCTCACACATCGGCTCATTTCTTTCCTAAAGCAATCCACACCAGTCCATTATTAACCAGAGAATTATTATTTATTACAAACAAATAAGATAAACAGGCCCATGGGGCTGTACACTGAAATGCCAGATGGATAGCCCGGCTGTGCATGTAATGTAACACGATTTAATTAAGATTGGAGAAATAGACACAAATAAATCTGTAATTCAATAAGAGCTGTTGAATGTGATTGATTTCCTGCATGCACTGTAAGAAACATTTGATTAAACCAGACTACTAATTGACTCCATTTCCTTTTGGATATTTATGGGTAACATGCCACAGCCCTTGTTTACAAGTCAACAGTCAGAAAGTTTCTTAATTCCACTCCTTCTCAAGTCCTTCCAAGTTCCCATTTAGCATTTTATAGACAACCCAACATTAATTAAAACGGGACCGAAAATTCCCAATTGCAGATGCTTGGATTCCCTAACGGCAGTGAAAACGATCAAAGCAGCCGTTCCGAATGCATAGAAAACCCTTCATTCTGGAAGGTGTGTGTCACCTTTTCCTCATTATTATATGCTAACCGGTTTAAGTTTTACTCTGGCTATACTTTGGACCGCATTTATAATGTATACGTTTCCAAACCAATTGGTAATAACCACACATTTGCAGGTGGAGGAGGGCTCTATCTCATGGACCTGTCCCTTATTGGTTAAACAGGCTAGTTTGGTTCATTGTTAATGTATGACTGTCAAAACACAGAATGTCAACGAGGACGTATAGTGCACATCGTCTCGTCTACAGCCACAAGAAACGCCTTCATCGCCTTAATCGCCTTCACCGTGGTTGTGATTAACCCTGACGCGACCAGGTCAGGGATCCTGACTCCATTTCATCCTCACGCTAACGCTAAAGTCACGCTGCAACGGAGCGTGTCTCCGTCTCTGAGGCGAACGCCGAGGGAGAAAAATCACACGGTCGCTAATGACGATACTTTTGGGCAGAGCGGATTCGAACTGTACACGTCATAGACTCGCTCGTGCCCCGGCAAAATGATCTCAAAATGAATTCAGCTCGGCTGAATAGGATAAGTGGGTTCCCCCGGTGAGCAGAGGGAGTCTATTCTAGCCGAGCTCCTGTGATTACCGGTTGTATTGTCGCCGGGCCCCGGAGTCTTGTGGGAGAACTGTAATCACCGCGACTCGTAGGGGGAGCAGCGGAAAGACTCTGGCAATCAAGCCTCAACACTGGGTTCATTCTTCGCGTGCATTATGCCATTTTCAGGTACACGCCCATACTGCCTACGTTGCCACGGCCATGACAGCCAGTGCCCCCGAAACCCCCGATCTGTGTAACTGGAGGACAGAAGGAAAGTAGTCCCATAGTTATTGACTCAGAAAGAAGACAGAAATATTTCACCGTTGGCCGCTTTCCAATTGAAACCCGGCTCATTTATGTGTAGTGAAACCGGATGTTTCTGTCGTGCGCGCATCCCCATTTCTCTACCGAGGAGTCGTGCACGCGCTAATGGGGGCTGATAACAAGCATTACTGAGGGATCTTATCGACTAATTGTCTTCCTTTCCCTTCGCCCAGTGACCATGACCTCTGAACTCTAACCGTCTCAGTTTGACAGAGGAGGGGGCGGGGAACGTGCTTATCCAGGCCCGTTCTCTAACCCCTACCCCCCCTGGGAACGAGCGACCCCTGGACGGGTCGGAATATTCTTTTGGAAAAACGCGGATGTGAATAACCCTGTAGTTCACCGACCTACCAGGAAACAGCAGTAATCTAGCAACTTGTTCTTGGACGACATCCTAATATTGATAAATGCAGCATAGAAAAGAGTTCCGGGCATCTGTGGAGACAAATCTACAGTACATGTTGCGCTGCTTCCAGGACAGGGCCGGGGAATATTGACAAGGCACACTGGACCTTGTACTGAACGGACCTTGTCCAGCATACATTGACCATGGTCTTGCATCGGCTCGAATGGTAAATCTCAGGCAACCTTTGACCTAACCGATCCATCTCGCTTTTCTCGTTGACCTGCACAATCTACCCGTCGCTGTGTGGAATGTACTCGACACTGATCTCCGCTGCCAACTCCCAAAGGAAAACCCTATAGAACTAACACATACTATACATTCCTATGGAGGCCAGGTGCTGAAAAGCAGAGAAAACCCACAACAGGTTTGAACAGTGGCAGGGTAGTAAAGTGAGGCAGGGAGAATCCACATATGACCGTCTGACACATGATACCTAGAAACAAATTACCATGGCTACCACCTAGTTGGTACTGTTTAACACCATAAAGCGGCGGTGATGAAATCAGGAGATGGTTGTTCGGTTTTACCCCCCGTCACGTATACAGTGAGTGCGCACACTGAAATCCTATTATGTGTAATAAGTGTGCACTAGTACTGTAAATCATTTAAACCATAAACCCCATAGGAATGTCCTGATCTTATTGCAGGTTGTTGCTCCATCATACCAGCCGCTACATACAGAGTCAGTTGGAGGCCATACAGGGAGGCTATAGACAGACCGGTTGGGACAGACCAGTTGGGACAGAACAGTTGGTACAACCCAGTTGGGACAGACCAGTTGGTACAACCCAGTTGGGACAGCCCATGTGGGACAGCCCAGTTGGGACTGCCCAGTTGTGACAGCCCAGTTGGGACAGCCCAGTTGGTACAGCCCAGTTGGTACAACCCAGTTGGGACAGACCAGTTGGGACAGACCAGTTGGTACAGCCCAGTTGGTACAGCCCAGATGGGACAGCCCAGTTGGGACAGACCAGTTGGTACAGCCCAGTTGGTACAGCCCAGATGGGACAGCCCAGTTGGTACAGCCCAGTTGGTACAGCCCAGAATGGACAGCCCAGTTGAGACAGCCCAGTTGGTACAGCCCAGTTGAGACAGCCCAGTTGAGACATCCCAGTTGGTACAGCCCAGTTGGAACAGCCCAGTTGGTACAGCCCAGTTGAGACAGCCCAGTTGGAACAGCCCAGTTGGTACAGCCCAGATGGGACAGCCCAGTTGGTACAGCCCAGATGGGACAGCCCAGTTGGTACAGCCCAGTTGAAACAGCCCAGTTGGTACAGCCCAGATGGGACAGCCCAGTTGGTAGTTGGTAGCCCAGTTGGTACAGCCCAGTTGGAACAGCCCAGTTGAGACAGCCCAGTTGGTACAGCCCAGTTGGTACAGCCCAGATGGGACAGCCCAGTTGAGACAGCCCAGTTGGTACAGCCCAGTTGAGACATCCCAGTTGGTACAGCCCAGATGAGATAGACCAGTTGATACAGCCCAGTTGGTACAGCCCAGTTGGGACAGCCCAGTTGAGACAGCCCAGTTGGTACAGCCCAGATGGGACAGCCCAGTTGGTACAGCCCAGTTGGTACAGCCCAGATGGGACAGCCCAGTTGGTACAGCCCAGTTGGAACAGCCCAGTTGGTACAGCCCAGATGGGACAGCCCAGTTGAGACAGCCCAGTTGGGACAGCCCAGTTGAGACAGCCCAGTTGGTACAGTCCAGTTGGGACAGCCCAGATGGGACAGCCCAGTTGGTACAGCCCAGAATGGACAGCCCAGTTGAGACAGCCCAGTTGGTACAGCCCAGAATGGACAGCCCAGTTGGGACAGCCCAGTTGAGACAGCCCAGTTGGTACAGCCCAGTTGGGACAGCCCAGATGGGACAGCCCAGTTGGTACAGCCCAGTTGGGACAGCCCAGTTGAGACAGCCCAGTTGGTACAGCCCAGTTGGTACAGCCCAGAATGGACAGCCCAGTTGGGACAGCCCAGTTGAGACAGCCCAGTTGGTACAGTCCAGTTGGGACAGCCCAGATGGGACAGCCCAGTTGGTACAGTCCAGTTGGGACAGCCCAGATGGGACAGCCCAGTTGGTACAGCCCAGTTGGTACAGCCCAGTTGGTACAGCCCAGTTGGGACAGCCCAGTTGGGACAGCCCAGATGGGACAGCCCAGTTGGTACAGCCCAGTTGGGACAGCCCAGTTACGATACCACTGTATCATGGACAAGCAAACTCCCAAATCCAGGAAATGGGTCTCCTCTATTAACACTGTCGTCCCTTAACCCATCGTCCAGACGTTTAGCTAATCTCTTTCCCATCTGGAGCAGAGCTGGCAGGCAGCTCCAAGAGAGTGATTAAGAATGCCGGGATCCTACAGTGGACGTGAATAACACAGCGAATCATCTGACTTCTGTCGTCACGAGCAAACCGTTACACGACATTAATGTGGTTCCTATCTGTTAATGAATACAGAAGTTGAATATGAAAGCAGTGCTTTCAAGTGTAGGCTTTGTTGCCATCCACCATGTCTCATGAGATATTGCACAAGATAAACTCAATTGAAATTAACCTAATTATAAAGAAATATTAGCTGTGCACTATTATTTTAGAATGTTCACTAATACATCTATTCACTGTCAACTGTACCAACAAGGTCAATGGTCGTTGTAATGTTCACTCACCCTGAGGTTGTTGGCTTGATTCCTGGTGGTTAAAGAGGTTCTGGGACGTTCTGGTCACCAGCGGCTCTCCATCGGACGTCATGACTGGAGGTCTGCTTGTCGTGCTGAACCTCACCTCAGTAAACGAGGAGTCCTGGTCAGATTTACTCTGGTGCTTATTGGGCTCTGCCGGCTCACGGTGCCTCTCGTGTCTTGGGGATAAATGATCGCTGTTATGGTGGTGGTCGTCGATGCTGTCTCTCTGCTCGTGAAGACCGGTGTGTCTCACTCCCTTGTCGCTACGGACTGTTGTCGGGACTTTGGTCGAAGTGGTCACTCCGTCGCCGTCCCAGGGACGCCTGCTGTCCCGGTCAACCACTTCCTCTTGATACCTGTGGCTCTCTGAGGTAACTTCCTGTTTTGTCTTTGAGGTCGTTGAGTCCCATTGGGCCTTGAATGTGGTCAGGTGAATGTGATCCGGTTCCTCTGTGCTTGCCGTCTCCTCTCTTCTGTCCTGATCGAACGTTCCAACTCTTTCTCTCAGCTCTTGCCTCAGGTCGTTAAAGATCTCGTATGGAGCAGAGTTTGTCGCAGGAAAGGAGGCCGACACCGAGGTTGTGTCTGTAGCCTGGCCTAGATCTTGGGTTGTCGTCTCCATGGGTTCGGGTGTGTAATCGTAGTCCTCATCTTCGTCCGGGACCGCTGGGTCTTCTTTGTAAAGAGGTAAGGTGTTCCCGAGGGCCAATAAGTCCAGAGGGCGTGTCTGTTTGCTGTCATGCTGTTTCTGGAGGTCCGTCCGGGGGTTGCTGTCCCGTGCGGTTGTGGTCACAACGGGCTTGTTGGTGTTAAGAGGGTCGCAGCCTGGGACGGGAGAACACATCAGGCTGCCCCCATCATTGGGGCAGTGACACACCTGACACTGATCCATCCGGAAAGAATGGCCCGCCTCGTACTTCTGGTTACCGTGGACACAACCGACGCGCTCACACTGCGGACAGCCGTCTGCGGGTTCGGCGACAGCGATGCAATTGGCAGGAACTTCCGGACACGGAATAAAACTGCAGCCAATCCTCCCACCCCCCTGTGGGCAGGAGCACTCTGTGCTTCCAAAATCCACAAAGTAAGATTCTCCCTGTGGGACTTTTCCGTTGCGGAAGCCCGCGAGGAGGCAATCGTAGTACTGGTAACCTTCACATGCACAACCGATTTTAACGCAGGTGGCGCAGCAATCGGCCTTCGCCAGAACCTCCTCAATGCAGTTGTCCACCACTGGGCAATCCACACCTGTACAGTCCCTTTGGCTAAGACAAATGCCCAGGCACAAGATGAACGCACACTGGAACAGCATCAGTTTCTTTTGCTTTCGGTTCATTTTTGCCTGAAGAAAGAGAGAACAGAACCCGATAAGAAAACGTGCAAACTACAATTCTGAAGTGGAACCGAAGTGACCCAATTTCTGTGGGGCTCCTTTGACCTGTGAGAATAACAATATGACATTATTGTAATGATGAGATTAGACGATGGTGACAGAATCAACAGTTCACCATAACTGTTTTAACTAGATAACATTCCTGTCATTAGCCCTAGACTAAAACTCAACAGCAAATCCGTTCTCCGGATCATATCAGAGCAATACAATGGTTACGAACGGGTACGAATGGAAATTGGGAACGCTGAATAGGGATCAGAAAAATACAAAAAAAATAAAAATAGCAAGGCTGAAATTTCCTGACCTTCCTTCCTTCGAACCAATTAAATACAATTTGAAAGGCCAACAAATGAACAGCTCACAGAATGTGTGGGGCATGAGATCACTTATCAGAACACAATACGGGTGTAATTAAATATTGCCTAATAAAGGAACGATTTGTCATGTTATTCGTTTCACTTGTTCCACTGTTGATACAATGTTTTGCATGTCAGCAATAATGTTCATGTGCCGGAAAAAGAACACTAAAAATAGCTGTAAAATACAAGACACATTGCGCTGAACAGTTGTTGTATTTATTTTCTGGTGTCTGAAAGTACTTTGCATTCTAAACACGATTACTTATTACTCCTCATTCGGAAAAAGACACACGGTACCAATAATTTCTTTCAGCTGGCGTCGGTCATTGGTCATGACTTGCATCCTGTCCTGTGAGAGAACAGTCTCATCCAGCTTGGTCACCGCTGTTAATCACCGTGTTGCTTTTGGACCCACATGTTTGTACTGTTCAATGTAACCAGACGGCAACCTCAGCTCATTCCTAATTATCTGTTGATTAATGACAAGCTGAATATATCCGGACGGTGGACTAATGACGCTAGAAACCAAAGGATTTACTCTTGAGAGTGTCTTTTTCATGAGGATAGACAGGGCAGTGTTGAGCTGCTTCACAGTAATACTTTCCTATCATGTGAAAGGAACAATAACAGATTATGGTTGTCCACCTGCTGTACCTGATGGAGCATGAAAAGCTAGATCTGACACCCTCATAAATGTAACAGAGAGCTACGCTAAAAGTCTACTACAACACAGTAGCTCAGCAATGTGATCCATTGTGACAGATCTTCCATAAATCAGCTTTTTACAATGTGTACTTTCTAGAAGGTACTGTCATGTATTGGTTAGAAGAATGTGTCACACAGCTGTGCTATTCCAATGGTTATTCAGACCATTCTATTTTTTGTGTGTTCCAATGGTTATTCAGACCATTCTATTCTGTTGTGTGTTCCAATGGTTATTCAGACCATTCTATTCTGTTGTGTGTTCCACTTCCAATGGTAATTCAGACCATTCTATTCTGTTGTGTGTTCCAATGGTTATTCAGACCATTCTATTCTGTTGTGTGTTCCAATGGTTATTCAGACCATTCTGTTGTGTGTTCCAATGGTTATTCAGACCATTCTATTCTGTTGTGTGTTCCAATGGTTATTCAGACCATTCTATTCGGTTGTGTGTTCCAATGGTTATCCAGACCATTCTATTCTGTTGTGTGTTCCAATGGTTATTCAGACCATTCTTTTCTGTTGTGTGTTCCAATGGTTATTCAGACCATTCTATTCTGTTGTGTGTTCCAATGTTAATTCAGACCATTCTATTCTGTTGTGTGTTCCAATGGTTATCCAGACCATTCTATTCTGTTGTGTGTTCCAATGGTTATTCAGACCATTCTATTCTGTTGTGTGTTTCAATGGTTATTCAGACCATTCTATTCTGTTGTGTGTTCCAATGGTTATTCAGACCATTCTATTCTGTTGTGTGTTCCAATTGTTATCCAGACCATTCTATTCTGTTGTGTGTTCCAATGGTTATTCAGACCATTCTATTCTGTTGTGTGTTCCAATGGTTATTCAGACCATTCTATTCTGTTGTGTGTTTCAATGGTTATTCAGACCATTCTATTCTGTTGTGTGTTCCAATGGTTATTCAGACCATTCTATTCTGTTGTGTGTTCCAATGGTTATTCAGACCATTCTATTATGTTGTGTGTTCCAATGGTAATTCAGACCATTCTATTCTGTTGTGTGTTCCAATTGTTATTCAGACCATTCTATTCTGTTGTGTGTTCTAATGGTTATTCAGACCATTCTATTCTGTTGTGTGTTCCAATGGTAATTCAGACCATTCTATTCTGTTGTGTGTTCCACTTCCAATGGTAATTCAGACCATTCTATTCTGTTGTGTGTTCCAATGGTTATTCAGACCATTCTAGTCTGTTGTGTGTTCCAATGGTTATTCAGACCATTCTAGTCTGTTGTGTGTTCCAAGTATGTGATGTGACTTCAGATTCGAGAGCATGTTGAACCCCAGATGTTTTCTATTTGACTTTTCCTTTTTTGTGTGTTTTATTTTTAGTCCTTACCGACTCAAGGACATTTCAAGCAAAGGCATCTGTGGTATAATTCTATCTGCATGTCTTTTGTAAGTAAAACATTTGATGTATTTAAATAAATACTGTATCTACTCCTAACATGTTATAATGCATCTTTAACACTGAGCCTTGACTAAGTTGAGGGATGGTCACAGTGAATAACACAATGCACACATAGCAACACCTTGTCAGCTTGTTTTTTCAACTTTCACATTTGCATCTGTTTGCAGATGTAGTTACAGGTCTAGTAAAATGCAATGTTCCTTTGGCCACTGCATTTTTTTTTTTTACAATTGCAAACATAATTTTGTCCAACCTGTAGTCACATTTACAAAACACTAAATACAATTAGCCCAACATCTGTCCGTTCTGGCCATATCATTAACACAATTCATGTTGTTTCCACAAAATATGCAGTCAATCAACCCATTTCTAAAACGTCAATGTTGTCTTTACATACAAGCTTGGCCAATACCAAAACAATGGATCTTCCTTTTCTTATTCACAAATGCTTGCACACAAAACACGTCAGAACTGAAGACATAATAATCAAAACCTTAAATATTGTACAATTGTACTTCTCGAACAACAGCAGCTAAAACTCAATATTGAGTGAAAAAACGGAAACATTGGGAAATATCTGTTTCATTGTAATTTGTGTAGAATAGATCATCCACAACTGTTTCCAATCACAATCAGAAACATAGCCAGGTGTTGACAGTCTGTCAATGACACAGACAAACCAAATGCTATCAAAAGCAAACGTTTTTGTAGAGTGAGTTCATTCAATGTGGTCAAAGAGCAACACAGAAACGGAAAGAAAAAAATAATACTGTAATGTCCAGACAATGGAGAGGAATAGCTGTGCCAAGGAGAGGGGTAGATGGACCTGGGAGAAGGGTAGATGGGCCAATGAGAAGGGTAGATGGACCTGGGAGAAGGGTAGATGGGCCAATGAGAAGGGTAGATGGACCTGGGAGAAGGGTAGATGGACCAATGAGAAGGGTAGATGGGCCATGTAGAGGGGTAGATGGGCCAATGAGAAGGGTAGATGGACCTGGGAGAAGGGTAGATGGACCAATGAGAAGGGTAGATGGGCCAATGAGAGGGGTAGATGGGCCATGGAGAGGGGTAGATGGGCCAATGAGAAGGGTAGATGGACCTGGGAGAAGGGTAGATGGGTCAATGAGAAGGGTAGATGGACCTGGGAGAAGGGTAGATGGGCCAATGAGAAGGGTAGATGGACCTGGGAGAAGGGTAGATGGGCCAATGAGAAGGGTAGATGGACCTGGGAGAAGGGTAGATGGACCAATGAGAAGGGTAGATGGACCTGGGAGAAGGGTAGATGGACCAATGAGAAGGGTAGATGGACCAATGAGAAGGGTAGATGGGCCAATGAGAAGGGTAGATGGACCTGGGAGAAGGGTAGATGGGCCAATGAGAAGGGTAGATGGACCTGGGAGAAGGGTAGATGGACCAATGAGAAGGGTAGATGGACCTGGGAGAAGGGTAGATGGGCCAATGAGAAGGGTAGATGGACCTGGGAGAAGGGTAGATGGGCCAATGAGAAGGGTAGATGGACCAATGAGAAGGGTAGATGGGCCATGTAGAGGGGTAGATGGGCCAATGAGAAGGGTAGATGGACCTGGGAGAAGGGTAGATGGACCAATGAGAAGGGTAGATGGGCCAATGAGAAGGGTAGATGGGCCAATGAGAGGGGTAGATGGGCCATGGAGAAGGGTAGATGGGCCAATGAGAAGGGTAGATGGACCTGGGAGAAGGGTAGATGGGTCAATGAGAAGGGTAGATGGACCTGGGAGAAGGGTAGATGGGCCAATGAGAAGGGTAGATGGACCTGGGAGAAGGGTAGATGGACCAATGAGAAGGGTAGATGGGCCAATGAGAAGGGTAGATGGACCAATGAGAAGGGTAGATGGGCCAATGGAGGGGTAGAGATGGGCCTGGGAGAAGGGTAGATGGGCCAATGAGAAGGGTAGATGGACCTGGGAGAAGGGTAGATGGGCCAATGAGAAGGGTAGATGGGCCATGGAGAGGGGTAGATGGGCCAATGAGAAGGGTAGATGGACCTGGGAGAAGGGTAGATGGGCCAATGAGAAGGGTAGATGGGCCAATGAGAAGGGTAGATGGGCCATGGGAGAAGGGTAGATGGGCCAATGAGAAGGGTAGATGGACCTGGGAGAAGGGTAGATGGGCCAATGAGAAGGGTAGATGGACCTGGGAGAAGGGTAGATGGACCAATGAGAAGGGTGGGATGGGCCTGGGCCAGAGAGGAAGGTAGATGGACCAATGAGAAGGGTAGATGGGCCAATGAGAAGGGTAGATGGACCAATGGGAGAAGGGTAGATGGGGGTAGATGGGCCAATGAGAAGGGATGGACCTAGATGGGCCAATGAGATAGATGGACCTGGGAGAAGGGTAGATGGGCCAATGAGAAGGGTAGATGGACCTGGGAGAAGGGTAGATGGGCCAATGAGAAGGGTAGATGGGCCAATGGAGAAGGGTAGATGGACCAATGAGAAGGGTAGATGGACCAATGAGAAGGGTGGGAGAAGGGTAGATGGACCAATGCCAGATGGGCCATGAGAAGGGTAGATGGGCCAATGAGAAGGGTAGATGGACCTGGGAGAAGGGTAGATGGGCCAATGAGAAGGGTAGATGGGCCAATGAGAAGGGTAGATGGGCCAATGAGAAGGGTAGATGGGCCATGTAGAGGGGTAGATAGATGGGGCCAATGGAAGGGTAGATGGGCCATGTAGAGGGGTAGATGGGCCAATGAGGGGTAGATGGGCCAATGAGAAGGGTAGATGGGCCAAAGAGAAGGGTAGATGGGCCAATGGAAGGGTAGATGGGCCAATGGAGAGAAGGGTAGATGGACCAATGGGAGATGGGCCAATGAGAAGGGTAGATGGGCCAATGAGAAGGGTAGATGGGCCAATGAGAAGGGTAGATGGGCCAATGGAGAAGGGTAGATGGGCCAATGAGAAGGGTAGATGGGCCAATGAGAAGGGTAGATGGGCCAATGAGAAGGGTAGATGGACCTGGGAGAAGGGTAGATGGGCCAATGAGAAGGGTAGATGGGCCAATGAGAAGGGTAGATGGGCCAATGAGAAGGGTAGATGGGCCAATGAGAAGGGTAGATGGGCCAATGAGAAGGGTAGATGGACCAATGAGAAGGGTAGATGGGCCAATGAGAAGGGTAGATGGGCCAATGAGAAGGGTAGATGGACCTGGGAGAAGGGTAGATGGACCAATGAGAAGGGTAGATGGGCCAAGGAGAAGGGTAGATGGGCCAATGAGAAGGGTAGATGGGCCAATGAGAAGGGTAGATGGGCCAATGAGAAGGGTAGATGGACCTGGGAGAAGGGTAGATGGGCCAATGAGAAGGGTAGATGGGCCAATGAGAAGGGTAGATGGGCCAATGAGAAGGGTAGATGGGCCAATGGGGGTAGATGGGCCAATGAGAAGGGTAGATGGGCCAATGAGAAGGGTAGATGGGCCAATGAGAAGGGTAGATGGGCCAATGAGAAGGGTAGATGGGCCAATGAGAAGGGTAGATGGGCCAATGAGAAGGGTAGATGGGCCAATGAGAAGGGTAGATGGGCCAATGAGAAGGGTAGATGGGCCAATGAGAAGGGTAGATGGGCCAATGAGAAGGGTAGATGGGCCAATGAGAAGGGTAGATGGACCTGGGAGAAGGGGGTAGATGGGCCAATGAGAAGGGTAGATGGGCCAATGGGAGAAGGGTAGATGGGCCAATGGGAAGGGTAGATGGGCCAATGGGAGATGGGCCAAGGGTAGATGGGCCAATGAGAAGGGTGGATGGGCCAATGAGAAGGGTAGATGGGCCAATGAGAAGGGTAGATGGGCCAATGAGAAGGGTAGATGGGCCAATGAGAAGGGTAGATGGGCCAATGAGAAGGGTAGATGGGCCAATGAGAAGGGTAGATGGGCCATGGAGAGGGGTAGATGGGCCAATGAGAAGGGTAGATGGACCAATGAGAGGGGTAGATGGGCCAGGGAGAAGGGTAGATGGGCCAATGAGAAGGGTAGATGGGCCAATAGATGGGCCAATGAGAAGGGTAGATGGACCAATGGGAAGGGGTAGATGGGCCAATGAGAAGGGTAGATGATGGGCCAATGAGAAGGGTAGATGGGCCATGGGAGAAGGGGGTAGATGGGCCAAGAAGGGTAGATGGGCCATGGAGAGGGGTAGATGGGCCAATGAGAAGGGTAGATGGGCCAATGAGAAGGGTAGATGGGCCAATGAGAAGGGTAGATGGGCCAATGAGAAGGGTAGATGGGCCAATGAGAAGGGTAGATGGGCCAATGTAGAGGGGTAGATGGGCCATGGAGAAGGGTAGATGGGCCAATGAGAAGGGTAGATGGACCTGGGAGAAGGGTAGATGGGCCAATGAGAAGGGTAGATGGGCCAATGAGAAGGGTAGATGGGCCTGGGAGAAGGGTAGATGGGCCAATGAGAAGGGTAGATGGGCCAATGAGAAGGGTAGATGGGCCAATGAGAAGGGTAGATGGGCCAATGAGAAGGGTAGATGGACCTGGGAGAAGGGTAGATGGGCCAATGAGAAGGGTAGATGGGCCAATGAGAAGGGTAGATGGACCAATGAGAAGGGTAGATGGACCTGGGAGAAGGGTAGATGGGCCAATGAGAAGGGTAGATGGACCAATGAGAGGGTAGATGGGCCAATGAGAAGGGTAGATGGGCCAATGAGAAGGGTAGATGGGCCAATGAGAAGGGTAGATGGGCCAATGAGAGGGGTAGATGGGCCAATGAGAAGGGTAGATGGGCCAATGAGAAGGGTAGATGGGCCAATGAGAAGGGTAGATGGGCCAATGAGAAGGGTAGATGGACCAATGAGAAGGGTAGATGGGCCAATGAGTGAAGGGTAGATGGGCCAATGAGAAGGGTAGATGGGCCAATGAGAAGGGTAGATGGGCCAATGAGAAGGGTAGATGGGCCAATGAGAAGGGTAGATGGACCTGGGAGAAGGGTAGATGGGAAGGGTAGATGGGCCATGGAGAGGGGTAGATGGGCCAATGAGAAGGGTAGATGGACCAATGAGAAGGGTAGATGGACCTGGGAGAAGGGTAGATGGGCCAGGGAGAAGGGTAGATGGGCCATGGGAGAGGGGTAGATGGGCCAATGAGAAGGGTAGATGGACCTGGGAGAAGGGTAGATGGGCCAATGAGAAGGGTAGATGGGCCAATGAGAAGGGTAGATGGGCCAATGAGAAGGGTAGATGGGCCAGGGAGAAGGGTAGATGGGCCAGAAGGGTGATGGGCCAGAGAAGGGATGGGCCATGATGATGGCCAATGAGAAGGGTAGATGGACCAATGAGAGGGGTAGATGGGCCAGGGAGAAGGGTAGATGGGCCAGGGAGAAGGGTAGATGGGCCATGTAGAGGGGTAGATGGGCCATGTAGAGGGGTAGATGGGCCATGTAGAGGGGTAGATGGGCCATGTAGAGGGGCAGATGGGTCAATGAGAAGGGTAGATGGACCTGGAAGAGGGGCAGAGAGGACCATGCGAGAAGGAGAGGTAGGGGTGCGAATGTGTTGTGGTGTTCAAAGGGGAGCTGTCGTTACTGATGAAAAAAGAGCAACCATCATAGACCATGTGATAAACCATGTGATAAACCATGTGTTCAACCATGTGATAAATCATGTGATAAACCATGTGTTCAACCATGTGATGAATCATGAGATCAACCATGTGATAAATCATGTGATGGACCATGTGATAAACCATATGATCAACCATGTGATAAACCATGTAATAAACCATGTGATATATCATGTGATAGACCATGTGATAAACTTTAATTAACCATTGTCTATCACTGAGGGAGGCTGGTGAAAGAGTCCAGTCTAATCTCAGACGGTCTACCATTATCCATTATCCATTACAGGTAAGCAATCCAATTCACAAGAGCTTCTTCTATCATAACAGTAATGTTGGTAACTGTAGGCCACCAGTCCCAAAGCAAATACTGTATGTTGTGTTTTTGTTCCTTTAGGACACAACGTCTTCCTCTCGCCAGGGGAAGGAAGAAAGCTCCTCAATGGAGACCAAAAACATGACATTGTGGACATGGTTATTGCTGACGAGACATTCAGACCAGAATTGTAGAGGACAACCTGATATTCCACAATGTAGATAACATTAGCCTGCCCACCATTGCTCGGGCACTGAGCAAACACTAAGGCACTACTACGTCCAGGTACAGTATGTTGTCTATTCAGTGGTCCGTTCTATACTGAGGTTGACAACGTATTATCTACATGTAAACATGAGTTACAGTACTAATACTGTGTTAGCTGTTTCTCAGAGTCATGGAGTTCGAGGCTAATCGAACCCCACATGAAATCATTAATGTGGACGAGGCAGGGTTCAACCTGGCTAAGAAACGTTGGCAGGGAAGAAACGTCATCGGAAAAAGAGCCATTGTTGATGTGTCAGGTCTGAGAGGAGCAAATATATCAATGTGTGCTGCAATCTCAAGTGCTGGTCTGGTCCTGCCGAAATGCCAGATTGGTCCCTACAACACTGAGCGACTTCTTTTGTTTTTAGATGACCTCCACCAACGACTGGCGCCAGAGGCAGAAAGAGAACAGGTTGGAAGATTTCCTCACCACTAGCTGCAGCATTTAGAACACATATTTAAATCCATTTACACAAAACAGTGCAAAAAAAGCAAAAACACACAGCACGACCGGTCAAGATGTACTGGGTAATAGACAATATGTAGTACGCATCTGAATTGTGCAAAAAAGCAGTGTCCACGTTCAAGTGACAAATTGTGCAAAAGAGCAATATCTAGTTATATATACAGTTGTGCAAAAGAACAGCAATGTCCAGTTATAGTGCAGGAATGGGATGTCCACTGTGGGGGAGGGGGGGTAAGGGCAGTCTAGTACTAGAGGCATATTTCATAGACTCACCGCAGTGGGGAAGAAGCTGTTCTAGTAGCGGAATGTTTTGGTCCTGATAGACCGTAGCTGTCAGCCAGAGGGAAGAGTTCTGAAGGTGCGCTGCTGTGAAAAGAGTTTAGAAAAAATATCTTAAGTATAGATGAACGCTTGTTAAAAAAACTGTAAATATAATTACAATATAACAATTACATTTTAAAATCCACAAATATTACACGTTTACACATCAAATATATATATATATATATACGTCAGTGCAAATAGCACTGAGCTAATAGAAAGAATAAACAAGATATGGATGAATAGAATAGTTCCAGGTGTTTAGCACCAGTGTTTACAATGTACATGCAACAGCCATGTGGACTGAATGTGTATGTGTGTGTGTGTGTGTGTGTACGTTGAGCATGTATGTTTGAGATTGACAGAGAATGTGTGTGGTGCTGTGTGTGTCTGCGGAGAGTTTGTGATTTGTGTGTGTATACAGAGTGTGTGTGTGTGGAGCTGTGTGTGTCTGTGGAGTTGGTGATTTGTGTGTGTATACAGAGTGTGTGTGTGGTGCTGTGTGTGTCTGTGGAGAGTTTGTGATTTGTGTGTGTATACAGAATGTGTGTGGTGCTGTGTGTGGCTGTGGAGAGTTTGTGATTTGTGTGTGTGTATACATGGTGTGTGTTGAACATCTCAATGCGCAGAAGGGCCTTAAAGTGCTGATCCGAGCGCTGGACAGATATACAGTTAGCGCTGGACAGATATACAATTAGCGCTGGACAGATATACAGTTAGCGCTGGACAGATATATAGTTAGCGCTGGACAGATATACAGTTAGCGCTGGACAGATATACAGTTAGCGCTGGACAGATATACAGTTAGCGCTGGACAGATATACAGTTAACGCTGGACAGATATACAGTTAGCGCTTGACAGATATACAGTTAGCGCTGGACAGATATACAGTTAGCGCTGGACAGATATACAGTTAGCGCTGGACAGATATACAGTTAAGGCTGGACAGATATACAGTTAGCGCTGGACACTGGACAGATATACAGTTAGCGCTGGACAGATATACAATAAGCGCTGGACAGATATACAGTTAGCGCTGGACAGATATACAGTTAGCGCTGGACAGATACACAGTTAGCGCTGGACAGATACACAGTTAGCGCTGGACAGATATACAGTTAGCGCTGGACAGATATACAGTTAGCGCTGGACAGATATACAGTTAGCGCTGGACAGATACACAGTTAGCGCTGCTGGACAGATATACAGTTAGCGCTGGACAGATATACAGTTAACGCTGGACAGATATACAGTTAGCGCTGGACAGATATACAGTTAGCGCTGGACAGATATACAGTTAGCGCTGGACAGATATACAGTTAGCGCTGGACAGATATACAGTTAGCGCTGGACAGATATACAGTTAAGGCTGGACAGATATACAGTTAGCACTGGACACTGATATACAGTTAGCGCTGGACAGATATACAATAAGCGCTGGACAGATATACAGTTAGCGCTGGACAGATATACAGTTAGCGCTGGACAGATACACAGTTAGCGCTGGACAGATACACAGTTAGCGCTGGACAGATATACAGTTAACGCTGGACAGATATACAGTTAACGCTGGACAGATATACAGTTAGCGCTGGACAGATATACAGTTAGCGCTGGACAGATATACAGTTAGCGCTGGACAGATATACAGTTAGCGCTGGACAGATATACAGTTAGCGCTGGACAGATATACAGTTAGCGCTGGACAGATATACAGTCAGCTTAACAGTCTGGTGGCCTCCAGGTAGAAGCTATTTTCAGCCTCTCCAGGCGATGACGCTCCTGAACTGTCCCTATCTATTCAATTGGTCGCCGAGGCAACAACAATATGCTATTGCCTTGACGATGCACCGGTCAAAGTTTGCGAGATGCTTCTGAGACATGTTTTTTTTTAAGCCACCTGAGGTCAAAGCTCATGCTCAGGACTGAGTGTCAGACTGGTTGGATCGTTCCAGTTTCTCTGTCATGTGCACACAGAGCTCAACTCAAAGCTTATCACTTTCTCTACAGAACCCCTCTTTAACTCTGTCAATGAGTGAAGGAGGATGGGGGAGTGGGGGGCTCCTCACGCAACTGCAGTCCACAATCAGCTCTTCCTGATATGCTTTTAAGGAACTACGGTCCTAAAAGTAGAGCTGTAGTTGACGTTCTAAAATTAGTACAACCTGCGGTGAAGAATGTGTTAGGCTTGTCCGGGAACAAAGGTGTATGTAGCCTGGGTGGCTTTCCATTTGCAATCTGTTATGGTTTTAAGGCCCAGCCTTATCCTATTTCACATCTGAATCCGTGAGTTGCAACTATTACGACGTGGTACTAAATGACCTTTGCTTTGGGGAGGTCATAGAAAGCAAGCATCTACTGACATCTTCTGTTGTTAACGAACGCTGTTCACTGCAATTGAACATGCTTTCAGTTTTGCGTAGATGTTACAGATTGGTTATACTTTAATAGCCACTGAGTGGGTACAACATCTTCAATGGAGTTCTTGGTTACAGATCCGCGCTCTACTTGACTTTGGCTTGTTGACAGGGTGCAGCAGACGGAGGGGAATGCATGGAAATAACATGCTAGCGCATGGAATCCCACATATGGTGAAGCAGTTTGGGCTGGCGAAAGTCACGAAGTGCTGACATGGTTTATTAACCCAGGTAGACCTGCTTCACTCTTGTGTGTACATTGGTTATATAGAGAAAGTTACTCTGACATGTCTTTAAACTCACAGCAGCAACTCAGAACTTGGCGATTGCGTACAGGTTCTTTTATGTTAAATATTCTAAAACAAACTACACTTTTTCTCAGATCAAGAATATATTTTAATGGAGAGTTGCACAGTGTTAGGTATTACAACCACCAGGGTGGGGACCATTTGGTTAAAATGTCTGTACATTGAGGCTACACATTGAAACTGTCATTAAAACTGTCCTTGAATATTCAACATTTTATTTAAATTTTATTTTAATTTGAAAATGACAGGAACTGAAATTGGATTGACCCAAAGCCTGGTAAGTATCCTCGAGCTGGCTGCTGTGTGTTGACTCAGTCTATTATCTAGGAGCAAATTCCTCCTTAGTGCTGATTAGGAGGAAGACCACAGGGTTTCCGTCAGGGAGGACTCTATCGTCTTTCACCCAGACCCTCAGTGTCAAAGTCAACCAAGCACATTTAACAGGTTGTGGCAGTCCAGCGCAAAGCTCCTACAAACCAAAAAAATGCACTCTTTCTTTCCAAATTCAGTTTTTCTTTTTTTGCCATCAGACATCCACTTGGAAGTTGAACGTTAGTTCTGGCTGACTCCCGCACATCTGGAGCTACGTCTCTCTCACTTCATCGTACCAGACCGCAGAATAAGAACAGACCCCGTCCCCAGCACAGTCACTGCGCCAATCAATGGCGGCTTTGTATGCAGCGTGCAAGGGATCATTTAAAGATCTCACAGTCATGGGTGGTATCTGGCCCACTAGTATGGTGCTGTTTTAAGATCTCACAGTCATAGGTGGTATCTGGCCCACTAGTATGGTGCTGTTTTAAGATCTCACAGTCATGGGTGGTATCTGGCCCACTAGTATGGTGCTGTTTTAAGATCTCACAGTCATAGGTGGTATCTGGCCCACTAGTATGGTGCTGTTTTAAGATCTCACAGTCATGGGTGGTATCTGGCCCACTAGTATGGTGCTGTTTTAAGATCTCACAGTCATAGGTGGTATCTGGCCTACTAGTATGGTGCTGTTTTAAGATCTCACAGTCATGGGTGGTATCTGGCCCACTAGTATGGTGCTGTTTTAAGATCTCACAGTCATGGGTGGTATCTGGCCCACTAGTATGGTGCTGTTTTAAGATCTCACAGTCATGGGTGGTATCTGGCCCACTAGTATGGTGCTGTTTTAAGATCTCACAGTCATGGGTGGTATCTGGCCCACTAGTATGGTGCTGTTTTAAGATCTCACAGTCATGGGTGGTATCTGGCCCACTAGTATGGTGCTGTTTTAAGATCTCACAGTCATAGGTGGTATCTGGCCCACTAGTATGGTGCTGTTTTAAGATCTCACAGTCATGGGTGGTATCTGGCCCACTAGTATGGTGCTGTTTTAAGATCTCACAGTCATGGGTGGTATCTGGCCCACTAGTATGGTGCTGTTTTAAGATCTCACAGTCATGGGTGGTATCTGGCCCACTAGTATGGTGCTGTTTTAAGATCTCACAGTCATGGGTGGTATCTGGCCCACTAGTATGGTGCTGTTTTAAGATCTCACAGTCATGGGTGGTATCTGGCCCACTAGTATGGTGCTGTTTTAAGATCTCACAGTCATGGGTGGTATCTGGCCCACTAGTATGGTGCTGTTTTAAGATCTCACAGTCATAGGTGGTATCTGGCCCACTAGTATGGTGCTGTTTTAAGATCTCACAGTCATGGGTGGTATCTGGCCCACTAGTATGGTGCTGTTTTAAGATCTCACAGTCATGGGTGGTATCTGGCCCACTAGTATGGTGCTGTTTTAAGATCTCACAGTCATAGGTGGTATCTGGCCCACTAGTATGGTGCTGTTTTAAGATCTCACAGTCATAGGTGGTATCTGGCCCACTAGTATGGTGCTGTTTTAAGATCTCACAGTCATGGGTGGTATCTGGCCCACTATTATGGTGCTGTTTTAAGATCTCACAGTCATAGGTGGTATCTGGCCCACTAGTATGGTGCTGTTTTAAGATCTCACAGTCATGGGTGGTATCTGGCCCACTAGTATGGTGCTGTTTTAAGATCTCACAGTCATAGGTGGTATCTGGCCCACTAGTATGGTGCTGTTTTAAGATCTCACAGTCATGGGTGGTATCTGGCCCACTAGTATGGTGCTGTTTTAAGATCTCACAGTCATAGGTGGTATCTGGCCCACTAGTATGGTGCTGTTTTAAGATCTCACAGTCATGGGTGGTATCTGGCCCACTAGTATGGTGCTGTTTTAAGATCTCACAGTCATGGGTGGTATCTGGCCCACTAGTATGGTGCTGTTTTAAGATCTCACAGTCATGGGTGGTATCTGGCCCACTAGTATGGTGCTGTTTTAAGATCTCACAGTCATAGGTGGTATCTGGCCCACTAGTATGGTGCTGTTTTAAGATCTCACAGTCATGGGTGGTATCTGGCCCACTAGTATGGTGCTGTTTCAAGATCTCACAGTCATGGGTGGTATCTGGCCCACTAGTATGGTGCTGTTTTAAGATCTCACAGTCATGGGTGGTATCTGGCCCACTAGTATGGTGCTGTTTTAAGATCTCACAGTCATAGGTGGTATCTGGCCCACTAGTATGGTGCTGTTTTAAGATCTCACAGTCATAGGTGGTATCTGGCCCACTAGTATGGTGCTGTTTTAAGATCTCACAGTCATGGGTGGTATCTGGCCCACTAGTATGGTGCTGTTTTAAGATCTCACAGTCATAGGTGGTATCTGGCCCACTAGTATGGTGCTGTTTTAAGATCTCACAGTCATGGGTGGTATCTGGCCCACTAGTATGGTGCTGTTTTAAGATCTCACAGTCATAGGTGGTATCTGGCCCACTAGTATGGTGCTGTTTTAAGATCTCACAGTCATGGGTGGTATCTGGCCCACTAGTATGGTGCTGTTTTAAGATCTCACAGTCATGGGTGGTATCTGGCCCACTAGTATGGGGCTGTTTTAAGATCTCACAGTCATGGGTGGTATCTGGCCCACTAGTATGGTGCTGTTTTAAGATCTCACAGTCATGGGTGGTATCTGGCCCACTAGTATGGTGCTGTTTTAAGATCTCACAGTCATGGGTGGTATCTGGCCCACTAGTATGGGGCTGTTTTAAGATCTCACAGTCATGGGTGGTATCTGGCCCACTAGTATGGTGCTGTTTTAAGATCTCACAGTCATAGGTGGTATCTGGCCCACTAGTATGGTGCTGTTTTAAGATCTCACAGTCATGGGTGGTATCTGGCCCACTATTATGGTGCTGTTTTAAGATCTCACAGTCATAGGTGGTATCTGGCCCACTAGTATGGTGCTGTTTTAAGATCTCACAGTCATGGGTGGTATCTGGCCCACTAGTATGGTGCTGTTTCAAGATCTCACAGTCATGGGTGGTATCTGGCCCACTGGTATGGTGCTGTTTTAAGATCTCACTGTCATAGGTGGTATCTGGCCCACTAGTATGGTGCTGTTTTAAGATCTCACAGTCATGGGTGGTATCTGGCCCACTAGTATGGTGCTGTTTTAAGATCTCACAGTCATGGGTGGTATCTGGCCCACTAGTATGGTGCTGTTTTAAGGTCTCACAGTCATGGGTGGTATCTGGCCCACTAGTATGGTGCTGTTTTAAGATCTCACAGTCATGGGTGTTATCTGGCCCACTAGTATGGTGCTGTAATTATGTTGGATTCAACAGAGGGCATGGGAAGAGAACGGCTAATGTACCACAGCCACAGCTGATAGTGACAATAAAAAAAGAAAAGAGACTATCAAACATAGTAGTGGAATATATAGTGTCTGTCACTCTACTACTGTCAGAGACTTTGATAAGGAGATTAGGTGAATGCAAGACACGTTTGGATGCTATCTTTGCTGACCTTTAGTAGATAACACTCAGTACATTGTTTTATTTTTCTGTCAGCCCACACAATGTAGAAAAATATTCGAATTCGAATATTTTGCACAATTAATCCCGGTATCTATTAGACAGGAGTATGAACCTTGTTAAGCACAGCACTTGTTAGGACACAAAACAACATCAGGAAATGTATTCAAGTTATGTTTGTGATTGCAATGTTTGGAAAAATAGTATTTTCTTACTGAAGTAACGGTCTAGACAGTGAGGAAAGTTATCTTGCATCAAGATCGCATACAGTGATTTGAATGTGAGTATGAGGTCTGATAAGCTGCGCACACTCAGACAGAGCCAAATCACTTACAATAAATTATAAGGATAGCAAACTGTCATTACATACAAATAGAGATAAACAACAACTGCAACTGAGCACCAGGAATGCATATCGGAAAAGTTACTTCAATATAAATCATTTTGCATAAGGCATTTATAAATGGGATTAAAGCATTTCTGATTTTTTTAATGGAATGAAAATACCCACAGCACTATAGGCAGTGCAAAAGCACCATCATTAGTACATGTTCACATTGGAAAGGTGAAATGAATCTCAAGCCGATGGTAAGAATCTCAAGCAGTCTTTTAAATAATAAAACATAAAAAAACATAAAAACATAATAACATTCACACAAACAAGGCTACAGAGGCCGACAGAAGAAAAGTGTTATTTTACCTTGATTCCCAGTCCTGTCAGTGAGAGACCGATAGACTCCCTGCTCTGCTTTTACCCAAAGTTACGGACATTGGATGTGTGCAATAAGCGCTCAAAGGGAACAGTGAGGGAGAGGGGCGGGACAAAAACTTTCTTTGCCCTCTGAATACTTAAGCAAATGAAAGGTCCTGGGTAATTTAACCGCTATATTTCATTATGCGACATCACGTATCTGATCTCTCCAATCAGAGCACGGCGCTGCTTTTTTTCTAGAAATAAGCTCTTGCTTTCACGTGTGTATATATATATTGTTTATTTGAAGAATGTTATTTACCAATACACAAATATAGACAGACATTTCAGATGTTAGTATATTTAATTCCAGCAAAACTCAGCACATATGCGGTTACACTGCAGATTAACAATAATTTAAAAAAAATAACTATGTTGTTGTCTGTTGCAAAAAGACACACCAAAATACAACCAATGTTCTCTCAAAAAGAAATCATTGCATGACCTGTTATACTGTTTTCTCTGGGCCTGCACCTGATCATGTCCATGGCCGGAAAAGATAGCCTGGTTGAAGACCTAAAGTACAGCAATTACCTTGAGTGTGTGAGCTCCTGTCCCTCAAGACAGACATAATGTCTGGAGCACTGATGAGATTTTGTGACATTGGCTAACCCCGAAATTACCCCCAAGCAGAGGTCAGTAAACACTAATTCCATCATAATGTGACATACTCACAAACACACATACACACACACACACACACACACACAAACACACACATGCTCACACATGTGTAGTTGTACAATCTGTTTTATCTTAGGGCCATAAGGCCATGAGTAAGAATGGTCCATAAGACAAAAGGCCCTTCACTATTGATAGACACATTGATTAATCAGGCGATGGGTTATTGGTGATTTGGTTCAGGGACACTTCAATGACACAAATGAGTTTATGGCTCCAGAACATTTTCTTGCGTGCATTTTGTTGCAAAGAGAACATCACATGTCTTTCTATAAACTTTATTGATCTGTTGTAGCATAGAAAACCTCAACAGTGTGTCCTTATGTTACAGAGCAAGCCTTTATATGATCAGAAATCACCTTAACCTTAACGTTTTTACCAAACTGTTTTTATAAATCTGTAGGAGTGAAATCCAATGCCCACGTGTTGTACGCTGCATTTCTTTATTGAGTGACACATTTACCCCCCAATGATCTGTCATGCCAGCATTTGTGGAGGTGGTCCAATGCCACAGCAATTCAATCCAACCAGAGTGTGTTCACGTTTATTGTGACTGTCAATGCAATCAGGCAGTGACAGCACTTGGGACGAACACACAGATTGATTTTGAACTGATCATGGTGTCGGCCTGGCCTGGGTGGTGCCTGGAGACAGACTGTCTCGGGTGTTGTAATGAGCTAACTGGCGGTGGAGCAAGTGTCCCTCTGTCCCCAGCTGCAGACCCCAGGCTGCAATTTAAAGCAACACAAACCCTCTGTAGAATACCCAGTCATTTATCATAAAGGTCACTGACTTCAACCAGAATCCTAAATGTGTCTTTGATCAAAAAACCGTGCGACACAGTATGGAGAAGAGAGTCAGTTATGACTTAAGAAATAACTGGAGAGGTTGAGTAACTGGAGCAAATACCTTCAAAATATCACAAATAAACATATGCAACAGAACATTTGGTTTCATGTCTGCTTTTGCTGTGGAACAGTTGTACATTTTATACAGTTTATATAACCAAATACCGCATTTCTGGAATTATACATTGGAATGATTTTACATTGTGTAGAGCAATCACACATATCTTAACCCTGTGTAAATATTTAATATTTGACCATGCTGTTTTTTATCTTGATTGTAATGGTTTCGTGATGGCAAATATGCAATGTTCTTTCTACAAATCAAAACCAGAAGTTCCAATATCTGAGGTTTGATGAAGTCTTCGGAATAATCTCAACATCTTAAACATCTGTTTTGAAACATAAGCAAAGTGACGCCCTTTGACGAAGCTGTTCTTGTGAATGGTGTCATCGTGTAACTGCAGTGTGAAGAGTACGGTCGATGACCTCTGAGTGCTCTTCTGACATTCCCAGGGTGCAACCTGGCCCCTATAGTGCCTCAGACAGGATAACCTGACCTGGCACAGGCCTTATTGGCTCGCTTTGTTGTTATTTCCCATTCATGCATGTCTCAGCAGTGACTTCTGCCAATACTGATTCATCCAGTCCACGGCCCTCAATCGCTGCTTCTTAATAATCCAGCTAATGGGACCCTCCCAGTACTCTCCGCCATTACGCATTTCTCCAGGAACTCCGAGGAGGTTTTATTGCCCGTTTACAGCACCTCTCCCTTCTGAGAACAAATCGGGCCGTTGTCGTGCGCCGGTCAGAGCTGGGCGGCGTTCGCTGTAATCTGCCCCCTCCACATTCTTCTCATTCATGTGGACATCAGTGTGACTGTGACGTCATTGTCTGATAGCCCCCACCCCCCTGGTGTGCAGCGGGTGGTAATGTAATCTGCCTGCAGCGTGACACAATGTGCTGACCTCCCATTTGTTTAAACAGGTGAAGAGGGAATTCCCCATGATTTAAATCTTTAGTAGTCACATTTATACTGAGCCTGTGGGTCGTTGTCTGTCGAACTAGGCCCTGCCAGGGTGCACGATTGGATTTTGGCGTAAAAACGGTTCCCTCCCGCCGTTCCCGAAATGCTCCCGTAAAAAAAAAACGAATAAATCGTGAACGTAGCGGCGATGCTAACGGGCGACTCACGATCTCAGTCATGCCTTGCCGGGGTATTGACACGCATGTGGCCACAGCAGGGCTATCGGTCAATATAAATGATTGTGGCTCCCATTTTAACACCCAGCCTACATACAGACACGTGTTCGTTCAAAGAGACTGTTGGCCGGTTATGAAGTGAGCGTAGGAAGTCTTTAATGTAGCCCGGGCAGGGCAGGGAACACACATGGGGACGTAAGAGGTGAATATCATGAAAGTGAGAGCACACCTGCGTCTTGTAAAGAGTTTCTGGACATTGCAGGGATGCTATACCTTCATCAGCGGTTACATATTTGAACTTATTGTGTGTTACTCTGCCTATTTCTGTCAAGTAAAGGTAATGTAATGTGTGGCATCACATCCAGACTTACCCATGGATGCATTTCACAGTATGTCAGAATTAACACACTTTATAGTTGGGAACTATTGTATTGAGGTAGATAAATAAATAGTATATCTCCTCGGTTTGTATTAAGGTCAATACACCATTTGACACCATTTCACCATTTGGAAAACATATACATTGTTTTAATGAATGAGGAGCTTTTTATTTCTATCCACTTAATACCGAAAAAGAACATTTAAAGCGTGGAACAAACTACGTTATAACGTGATTTAACGCCATGAATTTAAGGAAACGAGTTATAGAACTTTGCTGTTACCACTACAGTTGGATGGACGACAAATAATGTTTTATTGACCAACATCAACCAAGGTTTGACAGAATAGTCTTGTGTAACTAATTGGTTGATGGTGATGCCTGCAATGCCCACAAAAAGGCCAAGAAAGCAGAACAGCAGGAAAACGTTCTCACCCACATCTGTAGGTCAATGGGTTAGGAGCATCTGATAAATGTCTAAATGTAAATGTTAGCATTCCTTCACGCCGAAATCCTTTTTCTGAGGCAGGGCCTGAATTCACAACATCGTAACAACTTTTATGATGTATGCCTACTGCAAACTCTTTACTGTGCCTCACAGCGGGGGGACACTCCAAAACAATCTGGTTTGTTTAAGCCCCTCTAATGCCTTTTACCTCTTCCTGTGACGAACTAAAGGGATGACCCAAGGCTTTTATGTTGATTCAGACTCGTCGTTGAGTGCAAACCTGGTGTCCATTTTTGCTCTCTCACACCCGTCTGTATGGGCAGCTGTGGGGAAGAGATGGCAGATAATGTAGACACACCAACTGCATAATTCCAGAAGGAGAAAAACAATACATCTTGTACTTCCAGTCAGAATCAGTGAGTGCAATATCAGACTGGGTGGTCAGAGAGTTTGAGAATGTATTACAGAACAGGATTCCTGTGGTGCAGGTTACCCAAACAAATCACTGATAAAGTATTATGAAAGTAAATAATTTGCCAGCGTGACTGACAACCAACCTTTCAGATTTTAAAACACATGCGTTTTCCAGAAGACGTGCCATTTTGTCGAAATTATTTCCCAAATCCCTTTTAAAAACATTGGCAAAAAAATCATTTTCATTTTTTAAACATTTTCATTTTCTTGGCACCCGCTGGAGCTCTTCCCGTTTTCTATCTGTGGATCAAGTTCATGGCAGCTTAGCTGTGAACACAGTCAAGCAGACTGGGATTGAAAAGATGACAGGCGGATCTATTCAATGAAAAGAGCCAGCCCCACATTATTAGGACTCTGTGTTTTGCATAAGGCTAGTTTGGTGTTAAAACCCTCTGTTGTCTCGACATGAGGGTCCGTTTCTCTGAAGAACTGTTAACAGACCAGCTGCTTTTCTTTCAGGTTTTGTGCCTTTCTTGCTGAACTGTTACATCAGCTATGCTGATATCAGACCACAGTACCAACAACATTCCCAGTACATTACCCCTCCTGAACGGTCGAAACTAAAGGTTTTAACATCCTCCGATGTCGGCATACCACTGTCAGCTCTTATTGACTTGCCCAGAAAACCGAACTTGGTTCAATGAATGTTCTCAGTAGAATTTCGAGAGTTTGTGGCAAATGTTTTCATAACGTTCGTGCTCTTGCTGATGAGTTCATTAGCATGATGTCGCAGGAACATTGCCAGACTGTTGCGCTCAGATATTGCATATTGATGACATGCATTTGGTCACATTATTATGGGAACAATCATAACATTTTGGTTATGGTCTGCAGGGGTTCTAAACAATCATAACATTTTGGTTATGGTCTGCAGGGGTTCTAAACAATCATAACATTTTGGTTATGGTCTGCAGTGGTTCTAAACAATCATAACATTTTGGTTATGGTCTGCAGGGGTTCTAAACAATCATAACATTTTGGTTATGGTCTGCAGTGGTTCTAAACAATCATAACATTTTGGTTATGGTCTGCAGTGGTTCTAAACAATCATAACATTTTGGTTATGGTCTGCAGTGGTTCTAAACAATCATAACATTTTGGTTATGGTCTGCAGGGGTTCTAAACAATCATAACATTTTGGTTATGGTCTGCAGGGGTTCTAAACAATCATAACATTTTGGTTATGGTCTGCAGGGGTTCTAAACAATCATAACATTTTGGTTATGGTCTGCAGGGGTTCTAAACAATCATAACATTTTGGTTATGGTCTGCAGGGGTTCTAACAGAATCTTCTGCTTCACAAATTTGTAGTGAATATATGAAGAACATTTTAAGGGTATTTCATTGAAAAAAATCTTTTTTTTTTCATTTCGTTGTCATCCTAATGTTATATAAAGTCTGGCCATAGTTCCAGTTAGGTGTCGGAGTGTATTGTGCTGTATGTGACAAGCTCTACACTTTCTCCCTGTTACATTCAACACTTGAGCCTCTAGGGGTCTGGAATACTGCTATCTAACCAGCCATGTTTTCTGAAACACAATGACACCACCAGGGCTTCAGTCTGCAATATGACCTGTCTGGTCACCTCTGGCACGGCATACCATTGTTTAAAACACATTTCACGAACGATTATGCGTCTCATTGCGCTTTGCTTGTTCTTGTGTCCAGGAAACCAGCAACACAATCGTGACTGAACATTTTGGTTTCAGATCAAAGAGCAGGCGGATACACTGCGAATCAGAGGAGACACGCAGAGATGCGGCGTGATTGCGAAATCTGGTTGAACTCCATGAGCGTTCGCTCGTGACCTCGTCCGCTGCCATGCCAATGGATGACATCACGCACATAAAGGGATGTGAGATAAATCAGTCGTCACTCCCATAGCTCATGGTCTCTTCCCTAAAACCAGACATCAGCTGACGTGACGTAATTTCACTAAATGAGCTCAGTCCTGTCTTCATCGACACTGTCGTGGTCGAGGGTTAATGGATGTGATGAAAAACACCTTCCCTACATTTGAACTGCACTGCCATCTCTTCCAGTGTATTTTCTTTTCACTGAGTTTCTTCTTTGGGGAAAGCAGGTGCTGTGCGTGTATGATATACCTTCCTTGTAAAGTAACTGCCTCGATTATAGCTTTCACTGCTTTACTGAAATTATTGTCTGGTTCTTTGGCACAGGCGGTAATTTAGAGATGGTGATCATGTCTCCGTTGTCCAGTGGGCAGCATTTTATTTTTCATGGTGAAAGAACTGAAATTACTCACAGAGTCCTTAGACACTGACTGCTTGTATTTCTTTTGTCTACTATCTATGCGAGGATTCAAATTCCGTAACCATTTATGGATTTGGCTTTATGTAAATGTTCTGTCTGATGCTTATATTTCTCTGGTTTCAAATCCCAAGCATCTCCTGCTTCACTGATGTTTAGCCCTTGGTCAGATTTCCATGAAAATGTTTGATCTCTGAATTGCAGATTATTGAGACCTCCAAGTAAAATGCAAATAAGCAAACATATTCATAATTACTGTTGCCATACAAACACATTTTGCTTGTGATTAGCATGCCTCCTCTTCACCTTAGAAATGTTATTTTATTCCTTAGTTCCTTATTCTGTATGAATAGACTGAAATAAAGAAAATGAATAGAATGAATTAAAGTAGATTGGAGTAAAATGTAAAATACAATAGATTTAATTTAATTTTAATAGAATGGCCTAAGTTGGCTCATCTGTCAAGATAAATTGCTTGTTTTTTCCCTTTAAGGTGTTAAGAGATGGTATGTACAGACCAATATACATTTAGTAAAAATTATTTATTAATAATACATTGTAATAGAAAATAAATGGAATTCAATCTAAATGTTAAAATGTAAAAAGGAAAAAATATGTACATTTCAGAATCAGGATAATTTGCAAGTCTTTTCACTCACACAATGATTTTTTTCTGACCACTAGCTGCAGCATTTAAGGGGATAGATGGAACATTTACTGTAAAGCACTATAATATATTTGAATAAAAACAATCTCATATAAATGACCTACATGTAAACGATAAACACATAGAATGTTCAATTACCAATGTCTGCAAGTTTGGAGTCAAATATCTATCAGCGACATCTAGGGGTGAAAAGGGGTGTACTGCATGCAGTAGGTGATGCATGACTTAGATATCATCTACATGGTGTTGTTAGATAATACAGGTACTTAGAAATCATCTACATGGTATTGTTAGATAGTACAGGTACTTAGAAATCATCTACATGGTATTGATAGATAATACAGGTACTTAGAAAGCATCTACATGGTATTGATAAATAGTACAGGTACTTAGAAATCACCTACATGGTATTGCTAGATAGTACAGGTGCTTAAATTGCAATTGACATTGTAGCTTCATCTTTTGCCACAAAATGAATGAAAAAGTTTGTATTGGTTATTCTGTTATTCTTTCAAAATTATTACTCATATGCAAAAAATATTACACAGAGGCAAAAGTTGATTGATATCATTTTAAATATATGGATTTTCTAAATCACAGTTGTTCTCAATCGCAATGGCCTAACTCTAATAACAATTGTTTTTAGGAATAATTCGTTTAACACCAATTCGTTTAACACCAATTTAAATGTATTATTCATTTAAGCAGATTCCATGTGTTTTGGCTCACACAATACCTACATGCACATATTAAAAATATGATTTACAATCTACAACCAATCACATATGGAGCTTGCCCACAGCCCAATAACTACCATTTTTGACCACGGAGGAACACTAAAACCATGAACAGCAGCTACATGCTCGTGGACGTGAGGTATGATGTGTAGGAATGTATGGTGGTGTTGCATAGAAAACATAATAGTAGGAGATATAGAAGGCAAAGCATAAGTGTCCTTGATGAAATCACAACCACAACCGTGGACCACAATAATAACCCACGGTCTTGATTGTCTAGGTACCATAATGTATGCAAATCTAGGGGCGCCATTTATCCATAGGGGCGCCAAATAAGCAGCAACATAAAAATACAAATTGGCTGCGTTGCTATGGGGGCACCAGCTAAAATCTAAGCAAAAATCTTGCCTATAGGGCATCATACTGGTCAGGACCATATCTGTAATATGATCTATTAGTGAATATATAGGTGCTGCACAACAACCTCATGCAGGTGGCAGAGCAGAAGTATTCAGCCATCAGCAGGAACAAGACATTTGCCACATTGTCATAGCCAACAATTCCATCAGGCTTACACAGAAGTGTAGTCATCAATGACAACAATATCTGAAAAAAACATCCACTACATACAGAATTTTTTACAAAATATCAATTGATAATTTAACACCTCTACAAAAATCTACTAGATGCCATTTGCAAGGAATAATGATATTATGGAGCTCTGGTACCAGTACGTCCAGGTAAACTATTGGTGTGCACCTGGTATATTGATATGAAGGAGCTCTGGTACCAGTACGTCCAGTTAAACTATTGGTGTGCACCTGGTATATT
Organism: Dallia pectoralis; assembly: GCA_029465975.1. Lineage (NCBI taxonomy): Eukaryota > Metazoa > Chordata > Actinopteri > Esociformes > Umbridae > Dallia > Dallia pectoralis. The sequence continues at coordinate 9,701,223 of CM055728.1, forward strand.
GATGTGAAGGAGCTCTGGTACCAGTACGTCCAGGTAAACTATTGGTGTGCACCTGGTATATTGATGTGAAGGAGCTCTGGTACCAGTACGTCCAGGTAAACTATTGGTGTGCACCTGGTATATTGATGTGAAGGAGCTCTGGTACCAGTACATCCAGGTAAACTATTGGTGTGCACCTGGTATATTGATGTGAAGGAGCGCTGGTACCAGTACATCCAGGTAAACTATTGGTGTGCACCTGGTATATTGATGTGAAGGAGCTCTGGTACCAGTACGTCCAGTTAAACTATTGGTGTGCACCTGGTATATTGATGTGAAGGAGCGCTGGTACCAGTACGTCCAGTTAAACTATTGGTGTGCACCTGGTATATTGATGTGAAGGAGCTCTGGTACCAGTACGTCCAGGTAAACTATTGGTGTGCACCTGGTATATTGATGTGAAGGAGCTCTGGTACCAGTACATCCAGGTAAACTATTGGTGTGCACCTGGTATATTGATGTGAAGGAGCTCTGGTACCAGTACGTCCAGGTAAACTATTGGTGTGCACCTGGTATATTGATGTGAAGGAGCTCTGGTACCAGTACGTCCAGGTAAACTATTGGTGTGCACCTGGTATGTTGTATAGGGAGTTTTACTCTTCTTCAATCATGCCTGTATATACTTTTTGAGGTTGTAGATAACCATAAGAACGGATCTACACAACTTAACCGATTCAAGAATAGGCTATATAGGTAAAACTCACTTTATATTTGATTTCTGTGTTATCGAAATAGAGAACAATAGAGCTGGAAGGACATGTAATGACCCACATTTCTGTTTTTGTAGACAATGGATTCAATCTGGCCAAATGCATGAGACTTGGCCCCAATCTCCATGGACACCAAGCCCCAATTGGCACACCAGGCCAACGTGGGGAACGTGTTATTGGGCCCAATACACCCAACTTTCCCTGGCCTTCCTAAATACACTTTACAATGACCTAATACCAGAACACAAATGAGAATTCTGGCCGTCATTATTGCCAGAAATGCCAAATGATGTAATTGTGTGTAATAATGTTAGCTTCCATCTAACTGACACTGCTAGAGAATGTTTTGCTGCGCATGAACAGATAACACCTTTAACAATCTGTTACTTTCACAACTCCTCATTCCAGAATCCCGTAGAAGATTGCATATGTAATACATGCAATATGTAATACATAAGCAATATGTAATACATAAGCAATATGTAATACATAAGCAATATGTAATACATAAGCAATATGTAATACATAAGCAATATGTAATACATGCAATATGTAATAAATAAGCAATATGTAATGCATAAGCAATATGTAATGCATGCAATATGTAATAAATAAGCAATATGTAATGCATAAGCAATATGTAATGCATGCAATATGTAATACATAAGCAAAAGGTCATGCAAAAGCGAATTGATACAAAAATACATTTTGAGTATACATACAAATATGCACATCCTTTTTCTTTTTTTCATTTCTTTTTTATTGGTGGAAAAAAGGTGCAGACAGTGATTACAATGAGTCACAAGCCAGTGAAGCCACCCGCTACATTTTACATTTTCCTCCCCCTCCCCAACAAAGACGTAAAACCATACAACAACGATACCTACAACAACAGAAAAAATATATATACATATAAATAAAAGGAAGTAAACAACAGTTAATAATCACTCAACAACAAGACATAAAGGACTACACATTTTAAATAAAAAGGACATAAGAACCAGACAAGAAATTAACACTAGTCTCTCTCTCTCTACAAAAACAATAATAAAGCTATGCAATACTGGGACAGTCAGATGGAGGGCGGCATCCCAAACAATGATATATATACACATGTATATGCGCACACACATACACACCCACATAACATACACACACATAATACATTCATACATGCCGCGCACATGCGCATGCATATACACACACATGCAGGTACACAGAAAAAAAACAACAACACCACCACTACAAAGGCTCAGATGGAAGAGTGGCCAGGTCTCTGAAATAGGCTATAAAGGGTTGCCATTTGCTGGCAAAACTAGCACTGGAGCCCCTGAGAGTGAACTTGATCTTCTCCAATCTCAGATAGGACATAACGTCACTGAGCCAACTAGAGACAGAGAGAGGGTGAACAGATTTCCAGCTGAGGAGGATCCTACGGTCGCGCTACCAAGGACGCAAAGGCCACGATATCAGCCTGTTTGGAATTCAAATCAGAGAGGACTTTCGGGACACCAAATACAGCTATAAGGGGGCACGGCTGCAGTTGAACACCAAGTACCTCAGACAAAATGTTGAAAATAGACTCCCAGTAGTGTCTAAGGGCAGAACATTGGCTAAACATATGAGTATGGTCACATGGGGACAAGTGACATCTATCACACTCATCTACACTGTCGGGATATATTTTCGCCAATCTTGATTTGGAAAAATGAACTCTGTGCACAACCTTGAACTGTACTAGGCCAAGACGAGCCCAGGATTTGTGGAGTGTATTCTGTCTATTGCCCTGCTCCACCACTCTTGTGCGAGCTCAACACCCATCTCCTGCTCCCAAGCAACCCTGGCTCCGTCGGTAGATCGCTGGTCCAGTGACATTATGCACACATAAAGGCGAGAGATTAGTCCTTTCTGCTGAGGCAGTAAGCCCAACAACTCATCCCATGGCTGGGCAGGGGGTGGAGCAGGGAAGCCAGAGAAGAGAGCGGAAGCACAATGTCTAACTTGGAGGTAGCGGAAGAAGTGAGATGGAGGTAAAGAGTGTTTAGACGCAAGATGGGCAAAACTGGGAAAATCACCATTGTTGTAAAGGTCATGAACACGTCCTAACACCCCTCCTCGCCCAAAGGGAAAACGCATTGTCAATTAGGGACGGCGGGAATAGATGATTATTGCCAATGGGACTTTTGGTGGATGGAGTGGAGAACCCAAAGTGACGTCGAAATTGGTACCAAATCTTAAGTGTTGAAAGTACCACCGGGTTGCAGGTGTAGCGAGAAGGACGTGCCGGCAATGGAGAACAAAGTAGGGCGGGTAGGGATGTAGCAGTGCAAGATTGTGTCTCAAGGCGGCACCAAGGGATATCAGGCGTATGTAGCCAGAATGGCAACTTGTGAAAGTTGGCAGCCCAGTAATAGTACAAAAAGTTGGGCATAGCCAAACCGCCCCTAAATTTGCATGTCTGAAGCAAGGACCTACCAACTCTCGGAACCCCCTCCCATACAAATGCGGAAACAGCCTGATTGATCGTTTTAAAAAATGATTTCGGTAAGAATAGCGGAATAGAGTGAAATAGATAAAGAAATTTGGGGAGACAATTCATCTTTACAGCATTAATCCTGCCTATAAGCGATAATGGTAAGCTACCCCATCTCTGAAAGTCTGACTTCATCAGTGTAAGAAGTGGAGCAAAGTTTGCCAAAAAAAGAGAAGGTAATGAGCGGGTTATTTTTACTCCAAGATACACAAAACCAGTGTGACTAAGCTGGAAGGGCAAATCAGTGGGTCGTAGACATTGTGCAGCAGGATTAACCGGGAAGCACTCACTCTTCTGAAGGTTCAGCTTGAAGCCGGAGAAGGAACGAAAGTTGTCCAGAACAGAAAGGACTGAGGGCAGGCAAGCCACAGGGTCACTGACATAGAGTAAGAGGTCATCAGCATAAAGTGACAGTTTATGGTCAATCCCCTCTCGTGTGATGCCACGAAACGAGGCAGATGTCCGTAAGGCTATCGACAGAGGCTCAATAGCGATGGCAAACAAAAGTGGGGACAGCGGACAGCCCTGTCTGGTCCCACGTTCGAGGGCAAAATACTCAGAACCGATGCCATTAGTAAAGACACTGGCAAGAGGAGATTTATAAAGAACACGTATCCAAGAGTTAAATTTTTCTCCAAAACCAAATTTTCTAAGAACAGCGAATAGGTATTCCCATTCGATCCTATCGAAAGCCTTTTCCGCATCTAGTGAGAATACCAACTCAGGGGAAGCCGAGACATTCTTGGAATAAATAATATTAAATAGCGTTCGGATGTTAGAGATGGAATGTCTCCCTTTAATAAAACCAATTTGTTCCTCCGATACGATCCCCGGTAAGACTGCCTCCAGACGATTCTCGATCAACTTTGCCAGCACTTTTACATCAACATTAAGCAGGCTTAATGGCCTGTATGAGGAGCATGAAGTAGGGTCCCTTCCTTTCTTAAGGAGGAGTGCGATAGATGCTTGAGTCAAGGTCTGTGGTAACGATCCACGTTCCAGTGACTCATTGTAAACTGACAAGAGTAGTGGTGCCAGCTGAGCTTGGAATTTCTTAAAGAACTCTGTCGGATAGCCGTCAGGCCCCGGAGCTTTGTTACTCTGCATTGACCTGATAGATGCAGTAACCTCCTCAAGGCTAAGAAGAGAATCCAGATGTGCTGCCACCACAGGGTCAACAGTGGGGGAATCCAGGCCACCCAGGAACGTCGCCATGTTTGTTGAGTCGGACGGGAATCCTGAAGAGTACAGGGAGGAGTAGAAGGACTTAAAAGTATTATTGATCTCCTTAGGGTCAGATACCAAATTAACAGAAGCATCTGTAATTTGGTGAATTAAGCGAGAAGAGGCACGTCGTTTTAGTTGGTGTGCTAACAACAGGCTTGCCTTGTCCCGATGCTCATAATAAGTAGCACGTGAATGTAGCAGTAACCGCTCTGCATCTTTAGTTGACAAGAGGTTAAATTCTGACTGGAGGTTTAAGCGCTGCTTTTACAGTTCTGGGGACGGTATCAGGGCATATTGACGATCCAGGTCAAGAATGGCTCCAGAGAGTTCCTCCAGCCTGGCCCTACGGGTCCTGTTTAAGTGAGCCGAGTAAGAAATAATGACCCCTCTAAGATAGGCCTTAAGTGATTCCCAGAGTAGAGAGTGAAAGGTCGAGCCCATCCGGTTCAAAGCAAGAAAATTATCAATGGAGGTGGAGATAAGGGAACAAAAGTCAGCATTGGACAGGAGAAGAGAATTGAACCTCCAGCAGGGAGGGGGGCGAGTGTGTGCCGATAAAACTATATCAAGAGAAACGGGTGCATGATCTGAGATGACAATGGGTAGGTACTCAGACGACGCCACCTGGGGCAGTAACGCACGATCAATAAAAAAGTAGTCAATACGGGAGTAGGAGTGATGCACATGCAAAAAAACGAATATCGTCTTGCATGGGGGTTCTGAAATCTCCATGGATCCACACAGCCATTCTGAGCCATGAAATCCGAAAAAGATTTAGACATGGCAGACGGGGACGTTGTGACGGAGCTGGAGCGATCTAAAACTGGGGAAACAGAACAATTCAGGTCACCTCCAAAAATCAGAAAATGTGTGTTAAGAGACGGGATAGTCCCCAACAGACTGTTGGCAAAGTCAGCATTATCAAAGTTAGGAGCGTATACATTGACCAATAATACAGGCGTGAGCCAGATGGTGCCCGTTATGATTAAATATCTACCATTGGGGTCAGAAATAACATTACTTGCTGAGAAGTTCACTTTAGTGCCAACCATAATTGCAACCCCTCTGGCTTTGGAATTAAAACCTGAGTGAAAGACCTGACCAAACCTTGAGTTTCGCAACCTGAAGTGATCCTTTATACGTAGATGAGTCTCCTGTAAGAACACCACATCCGCTCTCAGCTGCTTAAGATTGGAAAAAGACCCCATACCTCTTAACAGTGGTGTTCATCGATCGAACGTTCCAGGATATAAACTTTATCGGAGCGTGTGAGCCCACTCTGGCATCACCCGTACCAGCCATGTAAATGATGATAAAAGGAAAATGAGAGAAACATTGCACCATGTCCAGCATTACATAAGAGATGAGGAGACACACACACAAAAAACATGAGAAAAGAATAATACCAGAAACAAACAAAACATTTAGACAACATATAGACACTCACATATACACAGATACCCCATAACCAACCCTCCCCCCTCCCGCCCAATCCCAAAGTCTCCCTGCATCCAGGAGACAGCAGGATGAAACAGTCGCAGCTACGGTGCATGTTAAAGAGCTCTCCTACGTTCCCATGTAGGGGTCCCGCGACATATTGAGAAAAATATCAGGAAAACAAACTTAACTAAACACTCAAAAATAGCAAAACAGGGAATCCAATAACCAAAACTATACAGAAATGTACAACAATCGGGTACATCAAAACCAACGTGTCCCGATTAAGTCAGAGTCAAATTAATAGAAGCCATGCAGGCCGAACGTCAATAAAAGCATAATAACCAATGGGTGCACAAATGCGCGCGTCCGCAACACCGCTCCCCACCGCAAATGGCTAAAACATTTAAACAGGATAAGACCTGATGGGAAAGAGTATTACAAACACGCACATCCATACACACACACATCCTCAAATAAAAACGTATTGAATGCAAATTGCATAAATAAGTATGAACTACTATGTTAATGTGGATTTGCGTAGTAAAAGGACGAGTCTAACGTATACGGATCAGGCACAAAAATAGACGCAAACACAACTTGAATGCAGTGCAACTTTAACTAACCTGAACAGTAGCCAACCAATTACGTTTTGCCAGTTAGCAACACAAGGAAATATGCTATTACAGTCATGTAGACTAAGGCTTATTGCATAGAACCCAGTGTGATAGAACCCGTGTAAACATACCTAAAGGACAGTCCGTAGGCATTAAGCCCACCTAATGGGTAGTCGGAAGGGCCAAGGATCAAAAATGACGGTCGAACCAGCGCTGGGCGTCTTCATAAGAGTCAAATGTCAGCCTCTCCCCAGCATGCTCCAGAAACAGCCGAGCCGGGAAGCGGAGAGAAAACTTTACTTTTTTTTCGGACAGTCGACGTTTGATGTCCAGGAACAGGGCTCTCTTCTTGGCGACGCTAGAGGTGAGGTCAGGGAATATAAAAACTTTAATTCCTCGAAAAATAAGCTGATCCCAGCTCTGCCGTCGGAGAACTCGTTCCTTGTCCTGGAAGTTGTGAAACCGAACGATGAAAACCTGAGGCTTCGGGTTAACGCCATCCGGCGTGGGGGGAGCACCGATCCGATGAGCCCTATCCAGCTTTAGTGGGGCAGGAACGAGAGTGGTACCCAGTACCTCCGTGAAAAGCCTGTCATGAAACCAACAGGATCTCCGCGCTCCATCTTCTCCGGTATACCGACAATGCGAAGATTACAACGGCGAGAACGGGATTCTAGGTCGTCGGTTTTATCCTTGAGCTGTTGGTTCTCCGAGCTCAACCGGGCCACCGTCTCCTCCAGGGCCACTATGCGGTCGCTGTAGTCGCACTTGTCGTGTTCAAAAGCATCCATGAGGCGGCCCTGTTCCTCTGCAGTCGACCGAATACCATCCAGCATGGAGGAGAGAGGGGCTAATGCAGCCTCAACGGCAGGTGTTACAGCTGCTTCAATGGCTGAGTTTAGCTGGGTCTCAAGAACGGATGTTAATTCCGCGACCAGGCCTGAACGGAGACTCTGTAAGCTATGCCTGTAGATCCGCGAGTGTGAGCGGATGGGATTGCATGGATTCGGCGCCATTGTTAGCCGATTCAGACATTGTGGATGAAGTGCCAGTTGTAGCCCGATTGCCTTTCCTATTCTTCGACATTCAACAGATAAATGTACTATAATGGCTAGAGAATAATTTTATTTATTATAAAACTGAGTGTAAAGGGAAAAAAAGTGTTCATAAATGTGCTAATACGCGGGAACCCCTGAGTGCACGACTACTCTCTCCACATGCTAAACCGGAACTCCGCACATCCTTTTTCTATGTCCTACAGTATTGATTTTTTCACAAGAAAAATATACCTACTTCTGAAAGGGTGTCCAGGGTTGACTGTCTGATGAAAAAACATCTAAACATCTTCATCAGTACAGCCCACACAATGAGCGGCATCGGTCAATTTAAATACACAATAAATAGTGTTTAAAGCATAACTACAGATTGCAGACTCACAATATAGTTGTGATGTCCTATTATACAGTTGTGACATTTGCATTTAAAGTTTAGAGAATATTAGGAGCGGTTCAAAACATTAGCTAAAGCAATTGAGAAAAATGGTATGTAGGATGAGAATGTATAGCCTTTAAATACCTAGATAAATGTTATCATCGGACAATGAAACTGCTTGTTTTTAACCTGGCAGCTCTAAGAGGTACGTCTTGGATCCTGAAGTGTTTCTCTTGGTCTCAGCAGGATCAACTCATGTAGTGATCCGAGGCGATCTAATGTGTTCTCGTACCAGTATCAACCAACTCTATGGTTTCTATTGGCACTAATGAATATAAATGGTTAATCCATAGCACACGTACATAACCCAGTCAGTTCTTTAAGTCTGCTGGCTGTGACTGCCCTGAGACAAAGACAGAGAGGTCGGACGTTCCAGGAGGAATTGAGTTGTAGAAGGTCGTTAATACCTGCTGACGTCCAGAGAGACCATCCCATTGATGTATGGTGCCCCACTCCCTAACTAATGCAGTGCAGTGATCCTCAGGCATCTGGGTCAACACGGAGACTGAGGTAATGTTTCCTCTCCCGACACGCACACACACACACAAATTAGTGCAATCTGTGTTTTGAAGCAACACTATAATTGTTTCCATCAGTAGGACGTCATGCATCAGACTGTCTTGAAATATGAAATCCCAGGGATTATTGTAACTTGTCTCGGTCACGCCTGGACATGAATGCATTGTAAGGTCCATTAATCACATGACGATAAAATTAAGTGATTGAGTTCTACTATAAGCAAGCACGTTTATTTATATGGCACTACTAATTCATATGGAAGAAATTCATTGTGCTTTACAAAGAAAATAAATGAATAAATTCATGTGTTTTATATTAATCTGATGAATTACAGTTTTCCAAAACGATTTACTGCACAGCCTGTTCTACCAAGGCTTGTTTGCCATAAAGTCGATTGTATAAAAAGTTGTAAGCAGGGTTGGGTAGGTTACTAGAAAAAATAAAATCATTTAAAAGTACAAGTTAATGGTCCAAAGTTGTAATCAATGACAACATTACTCAGACTCAGTAATGCATTGTGGTTACTTTGGTATAACTGTCCAAACGAGGGCTAGAAATGTCAGCGTAAACGTTTTTTCCAAGTTTTCATCAGTACTTGGCTTTTTTCATCAGATGAGGAGTTCCAAATTATTATTTTACCAGGTCATTTTGGTCATATTTAGAAAATTCCTCACCACGTTTGCCTATTAGCTCTGTTTAGGTTTTTCTCCCCTTGCAGGACTCATGGGTCCAAAGTGTTGTTGAAAAAGATGCTGCTTTACAAGATCAGGGTTCTAAAGTGGGGTTCGGGGCTTAGTCATTAACAATGGTTGCCTCGTCTCCTCATGGCGGCGTGGGTGTCTCTCCTTCAAAATTGTGTCGGTTAGGCCATTATAAAAAATATTAGCACTAATTACATTCTTTAATACAAGTCCACGTGTCACAAGAAATTGGGGAGTTTAGGCTATAATTAAACCATCATTAATACGGGGGCAGCGTGCTATTCACATTATTGAACATTAAAGACAGTGAAATCTGTGGCTTACTGCTCATGCACTGCACACAGCGTATGTGTCTCCAATACTGTTCCCAGAGAGCTACTGTCTTTGTTGTTTTCACATCGCCCCATGTGTTTGCAACCTCATTTAGTAATTAACTGTCTAATTCTTAGCATTTGTTAAAAATTAGGGCCACACTGAAAACAACCAGGACAGCAGCTCTCCAGGAGCAAGTTCTATCTGAAAGTATACATTTATTAACACAAATACTAGAAGCCCATGGTCAAACACATTTTTGTCCTCCTTACTAGTTCTGTCTATCTTCTATCTAGGTAATAGGCCTATCTTGTTTTAATAGTTTCTGTAGTTAGATCACAATGTTGATACTGTAACGGATAAGAGTTTGTGTGAGTAACATGTTAACCACCCTGGTTGTTATAATGTATCTGGTGGAGGCGGGACCGGTTTAGTCTCAGCCTGTCGTGCCTGTTGTGGCAGGATTGCCTGTGGGCCCATTTACAACAACACTTAGGTTGCATGAATGTTTCTGGCATAAGTGTAACTTCTGCAACTTTAAGCACGCGTCATCCACGCTTTACATTGTAACGTCTGCAACTTTAAGCACGCGTCATCCACGCTTAACACCCCCTTTTGTGTAAATGACGTACACGGACTCCCAGCATGCACGCCGTACTGCCAATTATTTGTAATGGCGGGTATTTCTACAAGTCCTGTGAATTATATTGGCTGTCTATTTATGTATTTTTATCCAGAATTTAGACGATAGAGAGTAAACATCTACTGTCTATTTTCTGTGAAGGCATCGTATAACCTGCACAGAAAAGGACATTTCGAGGAACAGCCGTAAATATCAGAGTCATGCTGCCGGTGTTCACGGTTACTTTCACTATTTGAAACTAAGTATTCATGTTTAGGACATGTGGCTACTGTAAATTGTTACAATAAGATATTAATTAAATGTAATTCTCACCTCTTGGTGATCATTCACGGGAGAAAGTAATGACCAATCTTCAATAATTAATTGAAGATAAACAATGCACTGTAATTAACATATTTTATTTAGCATTTTTAATTGGACTGCAATCTGCCATCTATGTAGTAAACAAAATGGCTATTTTTGAGTTTAGTTCGCTGTCAATTATTTTGTTGTTGATGACAAGTTCCATTGAAACGACGCGTGGCTCCAAGTTGAATATTCCTAAAGTGTTATTGCCACTTGCCCGAAGCACCAGAATAAACTTCACTTTAGAGGCATCTGAAGGTTGTTACAGATGGTAAGTCAGCCTAAATATCCGTGCATACATTGTATATATAGGAGATTAGGGGATTGCTTTGCATGATTCCTGCCTGTTCTGTATCATCTCACAAGGTCACAGCACATGCGTAGTTTGAATAACACCGTGGCATATTCAAAACTGAAATCAGAATATTTGTTTGACAAAAGTCAAGTGCTTTATGGATTCGATCTTTTTGGCTTTGATTTGGTCAAACACCCATTGGCTTATCTATCGGATGCACGTGTAAATAAGCTCAACCGCTACCACCTGTGACACAACATGGACTGTTCAAGTGTGATTGTCAGCAGCATCTGTTCAGTTGTCCCCACAGCATGAACTGTGCACAAACACACTCAATATATAGCTACAATACAACAACAACGATCTATTAGATGTAATTGTACAGCCAGTCATGACATTTCCGGTGATTTTTTTAGCTCCTATCGGGTTCTTTGGGGGAAATAAGAACTCATGTATTTAACCAGACTATGCTGAAATCGTCAACAATCACCATGATGAAAGCCAAACACCAATGTTTCTGGAGTCACTTGTTAATCCAAACTGTAATTTCCTCCAGAAAGTGTCTGAATACCTTTGGTCCCTGCAGGTCTTCAACTAGACCAGAGGTAGCCAGCATAGAGGCTGTGGAACAAGACAACAGCAGGCAGTGCTCCCAGATGGCTGTCCTCCAAGCTCGGTCAACCCAGCCCTCTAGACTGACAAGCATCATCCTGGCAGAGGATGTTGGTCAGTACAGTATATTTATTTTAAATATGCTTTCCTCAGTTATTGGCCCTCCAACATTTAGTAGTTTCGGTCCCTTTGCCCGGGTGTCTTTTAAAACAAAGGCTGTCGGTTTTTGCCTTAAAGTCTCCTAGTACTTGGAGTCTGTGTTGATACGTGTCCTAATACGTTTTCCACGGTCTCTGCAGGTTAAAACAGACCCAGAACAATACAGATCAATCACCATGCCTCACTAGAGAAATGTCATTATTTTTTACATGTCCATGGCTCAATTTGATCCAGCTGTGATCCCTGGAGGTCTCTTTGGCATTGGAATCATCATTTTAACTGTACCTGGGGGCAAAATACTCATGCCTCTTCACCCAGGCTGTCTGAATTCATGAATTGAAACTGTGCGTCCCAAGGCGTAAACGCTGCATTGCAAGTATGAACTTCAAAACACTTTGAACTAAGACCAAAATAACCTGTAAATTACGGTTGGGCCAATAGACGATGCCATCGTCCATCGCTGATGGCTAACAGCCATCACAACGTTGAGCAGGCATCGGGATTCCATCGTGGCTTCGTCAAACAAGAACATTTTAGTTTATCACACTGTACCGCCAGGACAACGCATGTTTTACTTTCCACGCAATCAGTAATTCTTTTTTTTACATTTATTTAAATATAGTCTTCCTGTTGCTTCAGAAAACCAGGGGGTCGAGTTTTTATTTGTAATGGCCAAGCTGAGGCTAATTGCCTGTCCGGACTTCAGCGACTTTTGTGATAAGGTTTTAATAGCCCCGATGGACAAATAAAATGTTTTATATGCTGTAAAAAGTAATAAAATAATGAAGTTGTTTACAGACCTTTACAGAAAAAAACTGAACATGAGCTTTATAGGATAACACTTTGGATTTTCATTTTATTTTCAAAAACATCAAGTTCAATGAACACAATTTATTTTAAACAGGCAAGAATGTTATCTGAAAAAAAAAAAGAATTATTGCCTTTTGCCGGAACTAAACAAAGTATACAACAACAAAATAATTGTAATAGGACTGGTGAAATTTGATTAAATAGAAGACACTAAGGCTTTTAAATAGGACTACTTGCGTCATGGTTTTACGATGACTAACCGTTTTTACAAATCAAAAGAAAAGCTTTCTGGCCAGAAATACGAACATTTTCTCTTTTCTGGCTTTAATGGGCTGTGGAGTAACACCCTCAGTGGAGTAACACCCTCAGTGGAGTAACACCCTTACCCGCTGTGCTGAACACACATTTCACTAAGGGCACTGGTAACACAAATGCACAAATATTTACGTTCGTAACTGGATGTCTTTTGCGCAAATTACATGAGCACACATCCTGCACACCCCTTCTGAAGTGTCTCTGGGCTGTCTTCTTTCATTGGGCTTAAAAGTCTTAAAGACAGATAGGCCAAACTAGTACCTTTTTACAGACCAGATTTGTCGATGCCATTATGAGAATCAGAAAAGTGTTTAATCGCCATGAATGTGTGAACAGACAAGGAATTTAATTTGTCAGGAAGGTGCTTACATACAACATATGAATAGAACAATATAAATTATACTAAGGGGGTGAGGGCTATAGGGATATTAGATCCTGACTAGTACGCATAAAGGCTATACTGAGAAAAAAGTAAGGAAAGACTAGGTAAGGGATGAGTGAAATGTGCAAATAATATAATTAATAAATGCATTTCTGAACAGTAATTTAAAAAATCAATACCCCCCTCCGGACGATACCATTGTTTTCAACTGAAGTGATACGTCCTATTTTTTTACCGGGTCAATTTTGTTTACAACGGTACAAATCTGCGTTTCAAGGTTTCTACATTTCAAAGTATTCAACACAAGGCCAGAAGAGCCACTTCGCATTCACTAGCTATCAATGACATCATTGCCGAATAACTGAGCCTGCAAAAAACAGTGGCTGCAAAAAATTATTAGTATAGTGTAGGGCTGTCACGATAACTACTTTTGGTTGTGCGATATATTGCAACAAAATTAATTGCGATAAACAATATTATTGCGATTTTTTTCAGAATGTTGTCTTTGACTTAAATGTACAAGGATGGAATGGCAGTTTGGGAGATGTGTTCGTACTGTTTCTCAAAGGTTTGCAGCATATTTTTAAATGCTGTTTTTTCGACCGTGTTTAATGGCTGCATCTCTTTGGCTATGTAGCGAGTTAGCTATATGAGTGCGTGTGCGCCATTTATCTATCGCGTTTATATTTACACTGAAACAGATAACTGTCTGGAAGACACCATTCCAGGGGCAGTTCTTGTTCCCAGGTTCAACAACTGGGTGGGATGGTTGTGTTTTAAGCGAGATTGGAGGGTAGTTGTGTTGCTTCTTTTTCGTTGCTACTGTTTTTAAACCAAGTCGACATACCGGCTTGTTAATTGGTTTTCCTTTCTTTGGCTTAAAGCCTAAATGTTCCCACACCGGTGCTGAAGATTGCGGCTTTGAAACCAACTCCATTTGGACTTATTCTTCCTAACTGGCTGTATGTCACTATGAAACAGTCCACTTCATAACACAGTGGGTTCACGTGTGGGTGTGTCCGCTCTGTGTGGTTGTCCGCTGCTCCGCTCTGTGTGTGTGTGCGTGAGACTCTGCCTTGAGCCCCGCCTCCTGTGCCCCGCGCCTCTGCCTGAGCCCCGCCTCCTCTTTTGAGAAGGAGACCAGATAACAGGCAGCTCGATCGACTAAAATGTTGTTAACATTCATTTTTAGAAATTAATGTAATATATCCCAGCACCAAAAATGATTGCGCTCATGTCCATATATCGGGCGTTAAGTCAATATATTGACTATCGCGACTGGCCTAGTATAGTGCCAGTTTGAAGTCAGATGAATCGTCAATATGCATTCAAAAAAATCTATTTTAGTGCAACAGATTATTGAATTCAGTTTTGATGGGTTTTTAAGTTGGTTCCCGCTTGCAATGCATCTTTTGTAGCTAGAAACACCCAGTTTCAATTCAAGAAACTGTAAGCTGCTAATAATGCTGCTTCCTGGCTGATGTGGATAATGGCTTTTTGTGAAGAATCAATCCATGGGCCTTTTAATACAATTTGAAAAAAATCTAACTGCATCTAACTTCCTTATTGTTTACACATGGACAATCTGACTCTGGGGACCTCGGCATGAATCCTCGAAGTATTGCTTTTGGTCGATAATCTAATCTGAATAAGTCGACAAATGAGAACTATTTCATATTATTTGTTAATTAAACCATTTCTTTTGAATTGCTGAAGTGAGTGAGGGCGGCAAGGTGCCCTAGTGGTTAGGGACTAGGGCTTGGGTCTGGAAGGTCCCTGGTTCTAATCCCCCCACCATCAAGGTGAAAACCTTGTCGTTTTGTCCTTGAGCAATAACCCTTAAATGCTCCCCGGGCGCCGTTGACGTGGAAGTCAAATCAGGTAACTGATTAGGGCTGCCCCCTGCACATCAGGGTTGGGTAAAACGCAGAGGACACATTTCAGTTGAAGGCATTACGTTGTACAATATTCCATTCCATCTTGTAAGTGCTGGGGTAGAACAACAGTACATGTGGCCTCGTAAAAGATTTGAAGGCTGCCGGCATTGTGCAATAATAAGGTATGCACAACCTTTCACATCACTGTAGTTTGAAGGTCATTGGCAACACAGGGTGGTTTTCACAGCAGTACTTTAGATGAAGAAAAAAAATGTTATTCCAGAAAGCAAAATACTTGCGTGTTGTATCCAATTTCTAAAGTGTCGCTTATTGCAAATTCCATTGCGTCGGGTACCCGTGTGTTCATGTGTCATATTCTCCTGTGCTTAGTGACAGGACAGGTATTGCGCTGTGATGCCATTGTGGACATCGTCAGTGAGATCCAGATCGTGTCCACCACCAGAGAACTGCATCTGGAAGACTCTCCACTTGAACTGAAGATCCACGCGCTTGACTCCGAGGGTGAGACGTGTTAATGGGTCCGCTGTGTCTGGGCCGCTGGGGGCGTTCTCTTCTGGTCAACAAAGACCAGAAGCTGACCACCCGAGCTGTCTGCGTGTTTGCCTTTAAGCTAGCGTATGGAATTGTTTGAAGATGGTGATGCACTGGATCACTTATTCAGAGTTCAAAACCTTTCTAGGTATTTTTAGTGCAAAGAGAATTTTTAAACATGTTTGTACCATGCAGAATTTTTTCTTTAACATTGAAGAGAAATATCCATCAATGCTGTTTTCCCTAATGAATGCCTTATATTAACACATTTGCGAGCATTATACATAATACAACAAAAAAACTGAAATGAAGACTACTATAAACACACATGGATCTATTTATAGCAGGAAGTGATGTCGTTGCCATGTCTTATGGGTAGTAGAGATGGCTGTGCCACGTTGTCCCTGGTGCAATATTCTGCTAACGCAACAAGTGACAGTGTGCTCCAGCCAATTGTGGCTGGCCAGCAGGTTTGTGCTGGCTAATCGACTGGTGGCCAGCGGGTTTGTGCTGGCTAATCAGCTGGTGGCCAGCGGGTTTGTCTAATCTGCTGGTGGCCAGCGGGTGTGTGCTGGCTAATCTGCTGGTGGCCAGCGGGTTTGTGCTGGCTAATCTGCTGGTGGCCGGTGGGTTTGTGCTGGCTAATCTGCTGGTGGCCAGTGGGTTTGTGCTGGCTAATCTGCTGGTGGCCAGCGGGTGTGCTGGCTAATCTGCTGGTGGCCAGCGGGTGTGTGCTGGCTAATCTGCTGGTGGCCAGCGGGTTTGTGCTGGCTAATCTGCTGGTGGCCAGCGGGTTTGTGCTGGCTAATCTGCTGGTGGCCAGCGGGTTTGTGCTGGCTAATCTGCTGGTGGCCAGCGGGTTTGTGCTGGCTACTCTGCTGGTTGAATGGGAATTTTTGGTAAGAAGCAGGATGGCTTGGAGAACACCTATCCCAAGCCTGCTCGGCGTTGCTGTGATGTCACTAGTCCTCATTATTTTTTGAATGCCATGGTTTTATGGCTCTGTGATGTCACTAGTCCTTATTAGTTTTTGAATACCATGGTTTTATGGCTCTGTGCTGTCACTAGCTCTTATTAGTCTTTGAATACCGTGGTTCTGTGATGTCACTAGTCCTCATTAGTTTTTGAATACCATGGTTTCATGGCTCTGTGATGTCACTAGCCCTCATTCGTTTTTGAATACTATGGTTTCATGGCTCTGTGATATCACTGCCATTACAATGCCATCATAGCATTGGAAAACTATTCTGTCAAGAAGATACTAAACCAAAGGCATTGTAATGCATATAACTGGATGACACACAATTCCAATGTAACATGGTTATGTCAAGCATATACCATGTTACTACTAAAACCCCATGTGAAGTACTGACAGTATAATTCAGTTAAATGCACAGCGACTGTGTTGCAGTGTTCACTAGCTAGTTTAATGACATTTCAAGGGATGTTTGTTATCCCCTGAGGCAGGCCTCCCTGAGGCAGCAGTTAAATGTCTCTTGGTTCTGTCTCAGTGGTTCCATTTGAGCCGGGCACAGGCTCCCTGGGAAATGAGCTGGAGCCACAACCTGATTGGCTCTGATGACGGCCCCTAAGGCGGGTCCCATTTTGTTGTTTGCTTTTGCCTTGATGCCGTGCTACTCTGAGATTTGTCAGATGGAATAACCAAAATACAATGTTTGTCGAGCTTTATTGGATTTGGGTTTTGTTTAGGCGTTCGCCACTGCAGTCGTCAACGCCAAGCTCGTGTGCTGCGTTTGTTTTGTCCTCAGGACAGGATTGATGTCTGTTGAAAACATAATATCACATTGACAAAGGCATTGTTTTGCATGTTACATGCAATATCTGATTTTAATAATGCATACAGCCCTATCTACATTCAGTCTGTGTTAAATCAAATCCAAAGCAATGAAAGCATTCGCTGTGCCGTGTGTCTTACCTCGAAATGGTTGATTGTACAGGAAACACCTTCAGCACTCTGGCCAGCCTGGTGTTTGACTGGACCATAGTGAAAGACCCAGAGATGGATGGATTCACTGACTCCTACAGCTCATTACGGTAACGGCCATTATGTTGCCATGTGCTCAATCTTTAAGGTAGAACCCTGCCGGTTGGATTGAATGCGAATGTGTTATGGATGAATATTCAGAGTCTTGGGGTGGGGTGGCTGGGTGGGGGGGGAGAGAACGGTAGCCGGATTGCCTCAGGTATTCCAAAAGTAAAATAAAAAGTAATCTAAAATCCACAGGTGCTCATGGGAGGGAACTGTAAACAACAATAACAACGGTATGATGATAACCACAAGAGGGTACTTGGCGATACACTCGCTATTAAGGCAGCTCGTCCGCTATGTTCCACACACTCTGCCTGTTGTTTTAGCCACTATTATCCCATATGATTGCTTTCACTCTGATATTTTGCACAATTAAGTACCCTTTTGTGCTTATCATCTTTCCTTTGTTTCATAATCATAGTTTTTATTTACAAGTTGTTAGGATACTGTTGGTTATGATTCAGAATGTCTTTTTTTTTCAAACTACGACAGCCCTGACGTCACCTGAGGTTTTTGTGTATAGAGGTTAATTGTAAGATGTCTGTCACTTGTGATAAGAAGACTCTAATGTATTTTTCAATCCCTCCATTTCCCCTCAAGTGTTCTTAAATTCTCTGAGTCCACGTACACGCCCCCCGGTTACATTTCTCAAATGGAAGGAGTCGGCAAACAGGGGGATATCATCTTGGTGTCCGGACTTAAAACGGGCCATGCCAAGCTCAAGGCCAAAATTCAAGAATCTCTCTATAAGGTATTCTGTTTAATCATATCCTGAATTTCGTACCTTTTATTTTTTAAAGAAGACTATTAGCCGGCTTATCAAACTACTCGTTCCATTTAAAATCCAGTGCTGGCCGAAGGTTCTCAATGAAAAGTTTTTTGTTAAGAAGCAATTAAAGCGAACTCGAGAGTGGAGGAACCTCATTCATGTCAGACAGACAGGCAGAAGCCCTCCGGAATGGCAGACGGTTATAAATAAGAGGCTAGAGCGACATGACACCGCCACGGATGTGCATTGTACAGCAATTAAACAAAATGTTGCTTTGTCAATAGTGAGCTGACCCGAGATATGATTTCATACCAGATCAAGTCGTAGTTATCTACTGAGTGTTTTGAAGTTTTGGTTTCCTAATGAGTCCGTCCGTGTCGGTTGCCGGGCTGTTACTATGGTTACCCTATGTTCCACACAGGATGTGGGTGCAGCTGAGGTGAAACTGCTGATTCTGGAGAACATCCTGCTGAGCCCCGCGCATGACGTCTACCTGATGGTGGGCACCTCCATCCAGTACAAGGTCCAGAAGATCAGACAGGGCAAGATCACAGGTGAGGCCTCTCATCTGCGAGCCAATCCAATTAAAGCTATTCTGACCTCAGGAAATGGCCCTATGAAGTGGAGGTAGCACAGAGTTAAGCTAATTGAATAGCGCTGTTGGTGCTAGAGAGCTAACCCGGGTTGTCATCGTTTCAGAGTTGGCCATGCCTTGTGACCAGTACGAACTCCATCTCCAGAACAGCGTGCCTAGGCCGGATGGGAACCCTAAGATGGCCGTGGCGAGTCTGGACCAGGGCACCTCCACCGCTTGTGCCCTGCAAGTGGGACACATCAACGTGGTGCTGGATCACAAGAGTATCTTTGTCATGACCACCATTCCTCCACAGCACTGCTACATTAGTTACTAATTAGTTATACGACTTGTCAGGGCGCAGTTAACGCGGTTGTGTGTGAACGGCTAATGGTATTTCAGTGGTGTGTAACGGGGACAGTGTGAGAGCAATGACTGGTTGGTAGTGAATGGTGTGTCAGAAGTGATTGGTAGAGAGTGAATGGTGTGTCAGAAGTGATTGGTAGAGACTAGAGAGTGAATGGTGTGTCAGAAGTGATTGGTAGAGACTAGAGAGTGAATGGTGTGTCAGAAGTGATTGGTAGAGAGTGAATGGTGTGTCAGAAGTGATTGGTAGAGAGTGAATGGTGTGTCAGAAGTGATTGGTAGAGAGTGAATGGTGTGTCAGAAGTGATTGGTAGAGAGTGAATGGTGTGTCAGAAGTGATTGGTAGAGAGTGAATGGTGTGTCAGAAGTGATTGGTAGAGAGTGAATGGTGTGTCAGAAGTGATTGGTAGAGAGTGAATGGTGTGTCAGAAGTGATTGGTAGAGAGTGAATGGTGTGTCAGAAGTGATTGGTAGAGAGTGAATGGTGTGTCAGAAGTGATTGGTAGAGAGTGAATGGTGTGTCAGAAGTGATTGGTAGAGAGTGAATGGTGTGTCAGAAGTGATTGGTAGAGAGTGAATGGTGTGTGAGAGCAGTGATTGGTAGACAGTGAATGGTGTGTGAGAGCAGTGATTGGTAGACAGTGAATGGTGTGTGAGAGCAGTGATTGGTTGGTAGTGAATGGTGTGTGAGAGCAGTGATTGGTTGGTAGTGAATGGTGTGTGAGAGCAGTGATTGGTTGGTAGTGAATGGTGTGTGAGAGCAGTGATTGGTTGGTAGTGAATGGTGTGTGAGAGCAGTGATTGGTTGGTAGTGAATGGTGTGTGAGAGCAGTGATTGGTTGGTAGTGAATGGTGTGTGAGAGCAGTGATTGGTTGGTAGTGAATGGTGTGTGAGAGCAGTGATTGGTTGGTAGTGAATGGTGTGTGAGAGCAGTGATTGGTTGGTAGTGAATGGTGTGAGAGCAGTGATTGGTAGACAGTGAATGGTGTGTGAGAGCAGTGATTGGTAGACAGTGAATGGTGTGTGAGAGCAGTGATTGGTAGACAGTGAATGGTGTGTGAGAGCAGTGATTGGTAGACAGTGAATGGTGTGTGAGAGCAGTGATTGGTAGACAGTGAATGGTGTGTGAGAGCAGTGATTGGTAGACAGTGAATGGTGTGTGAGAGCAGTGATTGGTAGACAGTGAATGGTGTGCGAGAGCAGTGATTGGTAGACAGTGAATGGTGTGCGAGAGCAGTGATTGGTAGACAGTGAATGGTGTGCGAGAGCAGTGATTGGTAGACAGTGAATGGTGTGCGAGAGCAGTGGTTGGTAGACAGTGAATGGTGTGCGAGAGCAGTGGTTGGTAGACAGTGAATGGTGTGCGAGAGCAGTGGTTGGTAGACAGTGAATGGTGTGCGAGAGCAGTGGTTGGTAGACAGTGAATGGTGTGTGAGAGCAGTGATTGGTTGGTAGTGAATGGTGTGTGAGAGCAGTGATTGGTTGGTAGTGAATGGTGTGCGAGAGCAGTGATTGGTTGGTAGTGAATGGTGTGTGAGAGCAGTGATTGGTTGGTAGTGAATGGTGTGTGAGCAGTGATTGGTTGGTAGTGAATGGTGTGTGAGAGCAGTGATTGGTTGGTAGTGAATGGTGTGCGAGAGCAGTGATTGGTAGACAGTGAATGGTGTGCGAGAGCAGTGGTTGGTAGACAGTGAATGGTGTGCGAGAGCAGTGGTTGGTAGACAGTGAATGGTGTGCGAGAGCAGTGGTTGGTAGACAGTGAATGGTGTGCGAGAGCAGTGGTTGGTAGACAGTGAATGGTGTGCGAGAGCAGTGATTGGTAGACAGTGAATGGTGTGCGATGATTGGTAGACAGTGAATGGTGTGCGAGAGCAGTGAATGGTGTGCGAGAGCAGTGATTGGTAGACAGTGAATGGTGTGCGAGAGCAGTGATTGGTTGGTAGTGAATGGTGTGCGAGAGCAGTGATTGGTTGGTAGTGAATGGTGTGCGAGAGCAGTGATTGGTTGGTAGTGAATGGTGTGCGAGAGCAGTGATTGGTTGGTAGTGAATGGTGTGCGAGAGCAGTGATTGGTTGGTAGTGAATGGTGTGCGAGAGCAGTGATTGGTAGACAGTGAATGGTGTGCGAGAGCAGTGATTGGTAGACAGTGAATGGTGTGCGAGAGCAGTGATTGGTAGACAGTGAATGGTGTGCGAGAGCAGTGATTGGTAGACAGTGAATGGTGTGCGAGAGCAGTGATTGGTAGACAGTGAATGGTGTGCGAGAGCAGTGATTGGTAGACAGTGAATGGTGTGCGATTGGTTGGTAGTGAATGGTGTGCGAGAGCAGTGATTGGTAGACAGTGAATGGTGTGCGAGAGCAGTGATTGGTTGACAGTAAACGTGTTTCCGAGCAGTGATTGGTCGACGGTGAATGGTGTGCGAGAGCAGTGATTCCGAGTGATTGGTCGACTGTGATCTTCCTTTCATCTGTATTTAATGTGGTGCTTCCTGAGCTCAGTGCAGCAGAGACGTCTGGAAACATGATTCAGCTGACTGAGTAGCTAAAGCTCCCTCCATGAGTCCCCTTCCCAATCAGTCCTGCTGTGCAACTCGACAAACATAAGATGTGTATCATGTCACTGTTTAACACGCCGATCTCTGTTCTTGAAAACTGTCTCTGAATATCCTTTGTTGTAAACCAAACGTTCCCTTAATAGGAAATCCTCAGGTCTCCGAATGCAGGGTGTGTCTCGGCTTCCCAACAGCACACTCTATGTGGTGGAGCCCGGATATCTGGGTACGTGGGCCTGGTTCAGTCCTCATGTATTCACGGTTCATCCATAGGAAACTGTTCAGTTTACATTTGAATTGTCTTCTCCCTGCCAGGATTTAAGATTAACCCTGGAGAGAGCTGGGTCCTGGAGACAGAAAGAGTCTATAATATCCTTATCGAAGTGTTTGACAAGTCGAGCAACAGGATTTATTTATCGGATGTAAGTAAGCGCGTTGTGTTTGATCTTGTCTGCGAAAAACACTGTGGTTCTCCATACTTTTTCTACATTCTACAGTTGAAACCAGATATTTACATACACTTCAGAAAAAAATTCTTTACTGTTATACATTAAATCAAAGTAAACTTTTTCTGTTTTAGATCGATACATATTAAAATATTTTTTGCATTTGTTAAATGTCAGAATCGAGCGAGGGAGAATTTTTATGTATTTCTATCATAATTATTTTATTGTTTCACTTTCATCAAAGTCAGAAGTATACATGAACTAAGTTTATTGTGTCTTTAAGCAAAAAGAAAACTCCAGTTGATTCCATTCTGAGCTTAAGAAGTATCTGATTAGGTTAATTTATTCCGTTTGAGTTAATTGGTGGCACACCTGTGGATGCATATAAAAGCACATCTCAAACACAGAGCCTCTATCTTTGACATCATGGGAAAATCAAGAGAAATCAACCAAGACATCAGGAAAATAATTGTGGACCTCCACAAGTGTGGCTCATGCTTAGGTGCAATTTCCAGATGGTTGAAGGTCACACGTTCATCTGTTCAGACAATAATACGCAAGTATAAAAAACATGGGAATGTACAACTATCACACCGCAAAACAAATATTGAACTGTTCGGCCATAATGATAAACGGTATATTTGGAGGAAAAAGGGCGAATCTTTGATGCCTCAGAACACCATCCCAACTGTGAAGTATGGGGGTGGTAGTATAATGTTGTGGGGCTGCTTTGCTCCCGAAGGGACTGGTGCAGTTCATAAAATAGATGGCATCATGAGAAAAGAAAATTCTGTGGATATATTGAAGCAACATTTGAAGCAACATCTGAAGTTAAAGATTGGGCGCGAATTGGTCTTCCGAATGGGCAATGAACCCAAGCATACCTCCAAACGAGTTACAAAGTGGCTTAAGGACAACAAAGTCAAGGTATTGGAGTGGCCATCACAAAGCCCTGATCTCAATCACATAGAAAATTTGTGGGCATCACTGAAAAGGCGAGTGCGAGCAAGAAGAAAAGAAGAAACATGACCCAGTTACACCAGTTCTGTCAAGAGGAGTGGGCCAAAATTCCAGCAAACTATTGTAGAAAGCTTGTGGAAGGATACCCAAAACGTTTGGCCCAAGTGAAACCGTTTCAGGGCAATTCTACCAAATACTAAGGAAGTGTATGTATACTTCTGATTTTGATGAAAGTGATAAAAAAATACATAAAAATTCTCCCTCGCTCGATTCTGACATTTAACAAATGCAAAAAATATGTTTATATGTATTGATCTAAAACAGAAAGTTTACTCTGATTTAATGTATGACAGTAAAGAAATAAAAGTTGTGTTTTTTCTGAAGTGTATGTAAATATCTGGATTCAACTGTATATAATAGAAAACTGAATTTCTTGGAAGTGTTATATCACTTCTTGATGTAAAATCAGCTGCAGACTGGACTGGGCTGCAAGACTTAAAATACGGCCAAGTGAGATTTAGGAATTTTTCGTCCTAAATCTTTAAGCCTTTTTATGCCAGATTTCTTCCCACACATTGAAAGCGTTCACTTTTATTCTCTTAGAGGTTTTTTATTGATTGTGTTTGCAGAACATTCGGATCGAAGCTGCCTTTCCGGAGGAATACTTCATGATTCTGGAGTCGTCCCTGAATGGGTCATATCACCGTGTCAAGGCTATGAAAAAAGGACTTACGCTAATTAATGCTTCCCTCAAATCTGTGGTGGATAAAGTGAGTGTTTTTATTACCTTGAATTAATGTAATCACAGGTGTTCTGAGTAGATGTTATCTTCCATAATTCTTTATGCTCGTACATCGTAATTAGTTTGAAAACTTCCCTGTCTGAGGGGGGTGTAGAGTTCGTAGCTAATGCTCGCTATGTACATGCACTGCTGCAGCAATGGTTTGAATCTATCCCTGTACAATTCCCTCAAAGGGCAAGAAAACATAACTCAATAGCTTATATCTTAAAGAGGATGATGTGTTTCAGGATGGAAGAGTCCATGAGCTTGCCAGCCCGGTCCACAATGAACAGGATGTGGAAATCTACAACCCCATACGGCTCAGTCCTGCCATCCTCACGTTTCCATGGCAGCCCAAGGTGGGAGCGTACCAGTACACCATCCAGGTATTTGTCTTCTCTAAATTCAAGGCAGCATGACGCAGTCTGTATACGGCGCTCTGTGAATGTTCACTGGCGCACTAATTATGCGTGCGGCATCATAATTAACTATGCATAGACCTGCAGCCCTTTGACTCGACACTTGACATCCGTCGGAGTCTCTCGACGGCGCTGCGTTTTCTATGCAATGTGTCAATGTTTACCCCTGCTGCTTTGTGTCCCAGGCAGCTGGTGGCAGTGGGAATTTCAGCTGGTCCTCGTCGAACCAAGCCGTTGCTACGGTGACGGTGAAAGGAGTGATGACGACGGTCAGCGACGTTGGTGTCAGTGTGGTGTATGCTCACGATGTACGCAACCCGTTGCATTATGGGACGATGAAGGTGAGAGCGTTTTCCCCGTCCCCTGACGTCTGATTAAACATGCTGATGAACAGACACTGTATCTACTAATATATGAACTGATATCACATCTCCATGAACAGACACTGTATCTACTAATATATGAACTGATATCACATCTCCATGAACAGACACTGTATCTACTAATATATGAACTGATATCACATCTCCATGAACAGACACTGTATCTACTAATATATGAACTGATATCACATCTCCATGAACAGACACTGTATCTACTAATATATGAACTGATATCACATCTCCATGAACAGACACTGTATCTACTAATATATGAGCTGATATCATATCTCCATGAACAGACACTGTATCTACTAATATATGAACTGATATCACATCTCCATGAACAGACACTGTATCTGCTAATATATGAGCTGATATCACATCTCCATGAACAGACACTGTATCTACTAATATATGAACTGATATCACATCTCCATGAACAGACACTGTATCTACTAATATATGAACTGATATCACATCTCCATGAACAGACACTGTATCTACTAATATATGAGCTGACAGAACAGACACTGTATCTACTAATATATGAACTGATATCACATCTCCATGAACAGACACTGTATCTACTAATATATGAACTGATATCACATCTCCATGAACAGACACTGTATCTACTAATATATGAGCTGATATCACATCTCCATGAACAGACACTGTATCTACTAATATATGAACTGATATCACATCTCCATGAACAGACACTGTATCTACTAATATATGAACTGATATCACATCTCCATGAACAGACACTGTATCTGCTAATATATGAGCTGATATCACATCTCCATGAACAGACACTGTATCTACTAATATATGAACTGATATCACATCTCCATGAACAGACACTGTATCTACTAATATATGAACTGATATCACATCTCCATGAACAGACACTGTATCTACTAATATATGAGCTGATATCACATCTCTATGAACAGACACTGTATCTACTAATATATGAACTGATATCACATCTCCATGAACAGACACTGTATCTACTAATATATGAACTGATATCACATCTCCATGAACAGACACTGTATCTACTAATATATGAGCTGATATCACATCTCCATGAACAGACACTGTATCTACTAATATATGAACTGATATCACATCTCCATGAACAGACACTGTATCTACTAATATATGAACTGATATCACATCTCTATGAACAGACACTGTATCTGCTAATATATGAGCTGATATCACATCTCCATGAACAGACACTGTATCTACTAATATATGAACTGATATCACATCTCCATGAACAGACACTGTATCTACTAATATATGAGCTGATATCACATCTCCATGAACAGACACTGTATCTACTAATATATGAACTGATATCATATCTCCATGAACAGACACTGTATCTACTAATATATGAACTGATATATCTCCATGAACAGACACTGTATCTTCTAATATATTAAATAATGTTAATTAAATAAAATAAAAGAGAAATAGGCAAACATAAATCATGCCTCCATAGAAGTATTCCTAAAGCAGTCTTGGCGCTGTCTGGAACAGCGGTTAATTCCGAACGGTCTCACTGTTCATCCTGAACTCTGACCCCTAGGTGTATGTGGTGGAGCCGGTGGGGATGGACTTCTCTCCCTGCCCTGTGGAGTCCCGTGTCGGCCTGGCCCTGGAGCTGCCTCTCCGGATCTTCGGCGTGCTCGGGGAACCGGGTGGAACCGATGGGAACCGGGTGATGCTGAGCGACTGCAGCCACTTTGACCTGCAGGTGGAAGAGGAGACCCAGGGAGTGTTCCAGCTGCTGGAAGGTGAGGCTCAAAGACCTGCAGTAAAACCTCCTGCCAACTAGAGGGCGCAGTGCTTTCACAAAGACCCATATCAGTGCTACACCCTTGTCTTTCTCAGATCTGCTTAAATGTTTAAAATTTCTGGCCTGGCTCGATTCGCAGTGGAGCGTAAAATTTACCGCTTTAATAGCCTTGGACTTCATCCATTTTTATACTGGCCTTGGACTTAAAGCTCTCTAGTTGTCGGCATTTGTTCATTTTGTATATGAGCTGTGTATGAAAGCAGTAAGACATTGTAGTCCTCTAGGACAGAGATTTGAACCATAACTCTCGGCCGGTAGTAGTACAGCCTGTTAATATATTCCATCTCTTTGCTATTTACATCACTGTGCATATATGCCTGTCATTAGGTTCCATCTTTCTATTTGTATTTACTTCTGTCAGCAATTTAGCGAACCAATCCTCATTTATTCCGTTAGCCTGTTAACACAGCATGTTGTCTTCCACCAGGCCGCCTGGCCCCGGGGCAGGACCACTGCAGTGGGGTCAAGGTGCATGCTCTCACCCCAGGATACACCACGGTAACGGTCAGCTACACCCACGGCAACATCCACCTGGGAGCCAAGATCACCATCGCTGCCTACCCGCCACTCAAAGTGAGTGCCCTCACGGGCCTCCGGGCGTGGCCTCTTCACACGAACATACTGGCTTCATATTTATCAAACTAATATATATATACACGAGGCGCACACTGACTTGTGGTTTGTCAGCCGTGATTCCTAATTTTGCAACAATCTTGGGTTGGTTGTTGGCACACATATAATGTGATGAGTTTTACCTGAGCTATGAGTTGTTAGGTGGTCGTAATATCTACCTGGGGATCTGCAGTCACTCCTCTCCCCCCACACAACACTCCCCGGAGCTGCAATTAGCCTTTGTCATAATCAGCAGATCGGGACACACGCACACTTTCTATCTCTGTGCAATCAGGAGTGCTTGGATCAGCTAGTGTTCAATTACCTCTTCCCGGGCTCCTTTCAATGTTTTGTGCATTTTAATTATGCACTCATGCAGTCAATACACTGATTAATTCTCCCTCCCACAGTGTTGGCTCAAGTACTGGACTGTAATGGAATGGATGTGGCCTCCACCCATTGGAATGGCAATTTCTGTAAAGCAGAGGCATTATGAAGAGGCATCTCCATTCACACGCATGCCCCGTTCTGACACACGCACACACACACACACACACACACACACACACACAGACACGGCCATGGGAACTCATCCCATTATCCACAACACATGGGCCCTTCAGACACTAACCAGAAAAAGAATTGACTTGCTTATTACATGAAGAGGACTGGAAGATGCCAGGGTGTGTGGAATGTGAGAATAATACATTCACTTCTTCTAATACTTCCTTGGGCATAAATGAAATCAAAGTAGAACAACAAGATCAAAAGAAAGAGTATGTCGAATATGAATGGAATATATGAAAGACAGACAACCAAACAAAGGCGAAGTGTTAGTCCTGACTGGCACCTCTCTAGACACTGGGCCTGGCATTACCTCAGCCTCCTACAGGCCAACCCCCAAACCAAAATACACACTCTGTGGTGGCAGAGATTTTTTCATTTTGTTTTTCCAAAAACTTCAGTAAACATTTACTCAAATGAGATGGGTGGAAACAATCTGCTGGTCTCCCAGGTGGTGCTCTGGTATATAATGCACTCTGCTGGTCTCCCAGGTGGTGCTCTGGTATATAATGTGCTCTGCTGGTCTCCCAGGTGGTGCTCTGGTATATAATGTGCTCTGCTGGTCTCCCAGGTGGTGCTCTGGTATATAATGCGCTCTGCTGGTCTCCCAGGTGGTGCTCTGGTATATAATACGCTCTGCTGGTCTCCCAGGTGGTGCTCTGGTATAATGTGCTCTGCTGGTCTCCCAGGTGGTGCTCTGGTATAATGCACTCTGCTGGTCTCCCAGGTGGTGCTCTGTTATATAATGTGCTCTGCTGGTCTCCCAGGTGGTGCTCTGGTATATAATGTGCTCTGCTGGTCTCCCAGGTGGTGCTCTGGTATATAATACGCTCTGCTGGTCTCCCAGGTGGTGCTCTGGTATATAATGCACTCTGCTGGTCTCCCAGGTGGTGCTCTGGTATATAATGTGCTCTGCTGGTCTCCCATGTGGTGCTCTGGTATAATACGCTCTGCTGGTCTCCCAGGTGGTGCTCTGGTATATAATACGCTCTGCTGGTCTCCCAGGTGGTGCTCTGGTATATAATGCACTCTGCTGGTCTCCCAGGTGGTGCTCTGGTATAATGTGCTCTGCTGGTCTCCCAGGTGGTGCTCTGGTATATAATGTGCTCTGCTGGTCTCCCAGGTGGTGCTCTGGTATATAATGTGCTCTGCTGGTCTCCCAGGTGGTGCTCTGGTATATAATGTGCTCTGCTGGTCTCCCAGGTGGTGCTCTGGTATATAATGTGCTCTGCTGGTCTCCCAGGTGGTGCTCTGCTCTCTGCTGTCTCCCAGGTGGTGCTCTGGTATAATGTGCTCTGCTGGTCTCCCAGGTGGTGCTCTGGTATATAATGCGCTCTGCTGGTCTCCCAGGTGGTGCTCTGGTATATAATGCACTCTGCTGGTCTCCCAGGTGGTGCGCTCTGCTGGTCTCCCAGGTGGTGCTCTGGTATATAATGCACTCTGCTGGTCTCCCAGGTGGTGCTCTGTTATGTAATGTGCTCTGCTGGTCTCCCAGGTGGTGCTCTGGTATATAATGCGCTCTGCTGGTCTCCCAGGTGGTGCTCTGGTATATAATGCGCTCTGCTGGTCTCCCAGGTGGTGCTCTGGTATATAATGCGCTCTGCTGGTCTCCCAGGTGGTGCTCTGGTATATAATGTGCTCTGCTGGTCTCCCAGGTGGTGCTCTGTTATGTAATGTGCTCTGCTGGTCTCCCAGGTGGTGCTCTGGTATATAATGCGCTCTGCTGGTCTCCCAGGTGGTGCTCTGGTATATAATGCGCTCTGCTGGTCTGCCAGGTGGTGCTCTGGTATAATGTGCTCTGCTGGTCTCCCAGGTGGTGCTCTGGTATAATGCGCTCGGCTGGTCTCCCAGGTGGTGCTCTGGTATATAATGTGCTCTGCTGGTCTCCCAGGTGGTGCTCTGGTATATAATGTGCTCTGCTGGTCTCCCAGGTGGTGCTCTGGTATATAATGTGCTCTGCTGGTCTCCCAGGTGGTGCTCTGGTATATAATGCCCTCTGCTGGTCTCCCAGGTGGTGCTCTGGTATAATGCACTCTGCTGGTCTCCCAGGTGGTGCTCTGTTATATAATGTGCTCTGCTGGTCTCCCAGGTGGTGCTCTGGTATATAATGTGCTCTGCTGGTCTCCCAGGTGGTGCTCTGGTATATAATGTGCTCTGCTGGTCTCCCAGGTGGTGCTCTGGTATATAATGCGCTCTGCTGGTCTCCCAGGTGGTGCTCTGGTATAATGCGCTCTGCTGGTCTCCCAGGTGGTGCTCTGGTATAATGTGCTCTGCTGGTCTCCCAGGTGGTGCTCTGGTATATAATGCGCTCTGCTGGTCTCCCAGGTGGTGCTCTGGTATATAATACGCTCTGCTGGTCTCCCAGGTGGTGCTCTGGTATATAATGTGCTCTGCTGGTCTCCCAGGTGGTGCTCTGGTATATAATGTGCTCTGCTGGTCTCCCAGGTGGTGCTCTGGTATATAATGCACTCTGCTGGTCTCCCAGGTGGTGCTCTGGTATAATGCGCTCTGCTGGTCTCCCAGGTGGTGCTCTGGTATATAATGTGCTCTGCTGGTCTCCCAGGTGGTGCTCTGGTATATAATGCGCTCTGCTGGTCTCCCAGGTGGTGCTCTGGTATATAATGTGCTCTGCTGGTCTCCCAGGTGGTGCTCTGGTATATAATGCGCTCTGCTGGTCTCCCAGGTGGTGCTCTGGTATATAATGGGCTCTGCTGGTCTCCCGGTGGTGCTCTGGTATAATGCGCTCTGCTGGTCTCCCAGGTGGTGCTCTGGTATATAATGCGCTCTGCTGGTCTCCCAGGTGGTTCTCTGGTATATAATACGCTCTGCTGGTCTCCCAGGTGGTGCTCTGGTATATAATGTGCTCTGCTGGTCTCCCAGGTGGTTCTCTGGTATATAATACGCTCTGCTGGTCTCCCAGGTGGTGCTCTGGTATATAATGTGCTCTGCTGGTCTCCCAGGTGGTGCTCTGGTATATAATGCGCTCTGCTGGTCTCCCAGGTGGTGCTCTGGTATCTAATGTGCTCTGCTGGTCTCCCAGGTGGTGCTCTGGTATATAATGCGCTCTGCTGGTCTCCCAGGTGGTGCTCTGGTATATAATGTGCTCTGCTGGTCTCCCAGGTGGTGCTCTGGTATATAATGTGCTCTGCTGGTCTCCCAGGTGGTGCTCTGGTATAATGTGCTCTGCTGGTCTCCCAGGTGGTGCTCTGGTATATAATGTGCTCTGCTGGTCTCCCAGGTGGTGCTCTGGTATATAATGTGCTCTGCTGGTCTCCCAGGTGGTGCTCTGGTATAATGTGCTCTGCTGGTCTCCCAGGTGGTGCTCTGGTATATAATGGGCTCTGCTGGTCTCCCAGGTGGTGCTCTGGTATATAATGTGCTCTGCTGGTCTCCCAGGTGGTGCTCTGGTATATAATGTGCTCTGCTGGTCTCCCAGGTGGTGCTCTGGTATATAATGTGCTCTGCTGGTCTCCCAGGTGGTGCTCTGGTATATAATGCGCTCTGCTGGTCTCCCAGGTGGTGCTCTGGTATATAATACGCTCTGCTGGTCTCCCAGGTGGTGCTCTGGTATATAATGTGCTCTGCTGGTCTCCCAGGTGGTGCTCTGGTATATAATGTGCTCTGCTGGTCTCCCAGGTGGTGCTCTGGTATATAATGCACTCTGCTGGTCTCCCAGGTGGTGCTCTGGTATATAATGTGCTCTGCTGGTCTCCCAGGTGGTGCTCTGGTATATAATGTGCTCTACTGGTCTCCCAGGTGGTGCTCTGGTATATAATGTGCTCTGCTGGTCTCCCAGGTGGTGCTCTGGTATATAATGTGCTGTTCACCACAGACCAGGTTCGCGTCCGTGTGCCCCTCTGAGGTATGACATGTCACACATGGGTGATGTGTCGGAGAATATGCTTTGTTGCTTGGTCTTGGCATAGTGTCGTCTATGCACGATTGACAACACTGGCCAGACCAGCATATGTATTTTAGTGCTCTGTTTTTTCTTCAGGTTTATCTCGATTGGCTATCTGCTGGGAGCATAGTAGGATTTAATGCTGTCATATATATGTGATGCTTGTCTGAGGCCATGAGCTGTCTTTATCAGAAGTAGGGTGCACTTCTGCGTCTGGTCAAGCATAGCAGGTCTAGCAGTCTTGAATGCAGGAATGTTTTCCTACATAGTCTTTTGTTTTTAGATACCTGAATAGCCTTTTGTATTTTTTCTTCAGTTTGTTAGAGGCAAATGTCTCTTTTAGTAATCAATTCCAAACAGTAGGATTTCCACTTATCCTCAGCGATCATAAACATTCTCTGGCTGGATGTTCTGGGCGTGTTTATAAAGATATTCTGGGAGGCAAACCATCTTCTTATTGTTTCTCAGAAAGCATATTAGGATTGTTTCGTCAAAATAGCCACAGTATCCCTGTAGTGACGGCTTCGTCCACTTTATGTGCTTCATCAAATATAATTTCACTCTACAAATAATAGCGGTTGAAAAATTCTTGTTTCACTGCAGACACAGATGTATTTTTCTTTCCCACAGTGACCACGGTCACTCTGCAAAGCTCATTCTGAGCAATCTTTACTAACTTATGTTATTAGATATTATTTAGATTGTAGGGAAATTGCCCCGCCTCTAAATTCTCATTTGATTGGTCATTAATGTTTCATTTCAGGCATGTGATTGGGTAGACGTTAGCACGGCCTCAGAACACAGATGGACATCACCTATCCTCTGAAATCCCCATCTATATGTAGATTATATGAACACCCAGGATTAGGTTGTTGTAGGTGTTATTTAGAAAATAACCAGTGGGTGTAATAACAACATACTACTGTTCACAATTTGCTTTTTAATAATATTATGCCGATATTACAAAACTGTTTGTAATTTTTGCTGCAAGGCATTTCATGTCAATAGATTCTGCGACCCATTGTGAAATGCTCGTCCCTGTTACAGAACAGAAACGCTCGTCCCTGTAACAGAACAGAAACGCTCGTCCCTGTTACAGAACAGAAACGCTCGTCCCTGTTACAGAACAGAAACGCTCGTCCCTGTAACAGAACAGAAACGCTCGTCCCTGTAACAGAACAGAAACGCTCGTCCCTGTAACAGAACAGAAACGCTCGTCCCTGTTACAGAACAGAAATGCTCGTCCCTGTTACAG
The DNA here is from genome assembly GCA_029465975.1 of Dallia pectoralis. NCBI lineage: Eukaryota > Metazoa > Chordata > Actinopteri > Esociformes > Umbridae > Dallia > Dallia pectoralis. The sequence continues at coordinate 9,734,308 of CM055728.1, forward strand.
AACAGAAACGCTCGTCCCTGTTACAGAACAGAAACGCTCGTCCCTGTTACAGAACAGAAACGCTCGTCCCTGTTACAGAACAGAAAGGCTCGTCCCTGTTACAGAACAGAAAGGCTCGTCCCTGTTACAGAACAGAAAGGCTCGTCCCTGTTACAGAACAGAAAGGCTCGTCCCTGTTACAGAACAGAAACGCTCGTCCCTGTTACAGAACAGAAAGGCTCGTCCCTGTTACAGAACAGAAAGGCTCGTCCCTGTTACAGAACACAAAGGCTCGTCCCTGTTACAGAACACAAACGCTCGTCCCTGTTACAGAACACAAACGTTCGTCCCTGTTACAGAACACAAACGCTCGTCCCTGTTACAGAACACAAACGCTCGTCCCTGTTACAGAACACAAACGCTCGTCCCTGTTACAGAACACAAACGCTCGTCCCTGTTACAGATCACAAACGCTCGTCCCTGTTACAGAACACAAACGGCTGCGAAGATTTGGTTCAATCGGATGTGTTTACAAACCAAACCGCCGGGGAAGTGTGAGAATGTCAGAGGCGTGACTTGCGTTCAGTCCACCTAATCAGCATGTTGCTTCAGTGAGTCCGTTGTACGCTACTGGTTTACAGGCAACTGGGCTCTGATTCGTTGGTTACCCATCCTGTGTGCCGTGGTGAACAACGCGTGTGCGTGTGTGTGTCCGTATTCCCTAACCTATGTTCTGCCTGTTTATCATGTGCAGGCTGTGGATCCGGCCTCTGTTGCCTTGGTCACCCTGGGCTCATCTAAAGACATGCTGTTTGAGGGCGGGCCCCGGCCATGGGTCCTAGAGCCCTCCAAGTTCTACCGGAACCTGAAAGCGGAAGATGAGAACAGTGTGAGCCTGGCTCTGACTGGACCCGCCTCCCACAGCTATTCCAGACACTGGGTTCGAGCCACCTGTAGAGTGCTTGGAGAACAGGTGAAGGAGCGGGCTGCTTGGGTTCTGCTTAATAAGACGTTACTTTTAGCACAGAATGAGAAATATGAACAGCTTCGATATGTTTTTTATACGCACATATCTGTAATTCCAGTCATATAAACTCAATAGATTATGGCCTAACGAAAGTAAAAACTCTACAATTCTATTTAGATTTTTCTTCAGCAGACAATGTGTTTTTATTTCAAATCAAACACAGGATGAAATGCTCCAACGGTAACCTGGTAACGAAACGTGTCAAATCTGTAATTATCCAGTTATTGTCAGTTACCGTGGGCAACCAGCCCAGTCTGACCAATCCCTATCCTGCGGTGGAACCTGCGGCGGTACAGTTTGTGTGCGCCCCTCCCTCACGCCTCACCCTGGTCCCTGTGTACACCAGTCCCCAGCTGGACCTCACCTGCCCCCTGCTGCAGCAGAACAAACAGCTGGTGAGAAAACAGTGCTAAAGCATGAGCTCTCTGGTGATAAACAGGTCGTTACGTGTTTCTTTCTACTTTTCCAAATTGCACCCAGGGGGAATGGAGTTCTATTGATTTGTCTGCCTCCCCGTCTGCGCTACTGTGTTCCACCATGTTCGCTACTTTTAAGAAATTGACTGGAAAATGAAAACCTTATTACAGGTGCCCGTTTCCAACTACCGCAACCCTGTGCTTGACCTGGCCGCCTTCGATCAACACGGCAGGAAGTTTGACAACTTCAGTTCCCTGAGTGTCGTCTGGGAGTCCAGCAAATCCTCCCTCGCCAGCATCGAGACGACCATGCCGATGAAACTGGAAGTGCAAGAGGACGACAACAAACAGAAGAAACTTCATGGTACCGTTTGGTAGCGCTTGTGACATTACCGCTGTTCCGATATAATCCGTCTGACACAAGACGGTTCCACGTATTTCAACAGCTTGGTCTGACAGATGTTTCTTGTGTCAGGTCTTCAGACCGTCGTGGTACACCACCACTCTGGGAGCGCTGCCATCACAGTAACTGCTGTGGGTTACCAGATTTCTCACCTGCAGGCTGCCAAGGTGCTCAGTCCGGTAAGATGGAGACACCACTGTTTGCCGTGAATCATCTTTAGAATCCTCGCCCATCATGTGATCTCCATGGCGACCATTTAGGGCGTCGGCATTAGTTCTTTTGAGGTTTTCCTCACGTGACCGGCAAACCGATGTTATCCGCTAAACGCAAATATCTTTGTGAGCACAGAAAAATACAAATGTAGTTTTCTCTGAGGTTGCTATAGCAACACCGGGCACGTTGGATGTCAGGTCTTTAGAGGACTGTATAAAGGCACATGGCATCTGTTCCTGCTGCTGACACAGACTCCTATATAGACTTTAATCTCGAGAGGTCAACGTTTTGAGAACACCGCCGTATAGGTTATCAAATGTCGTTATCACTCCATATATCCCTGTAACCATGGCGCCCGTCCTGTTTTCTTTTCCCTTCTGCAGTTCGACCCCATGACCCCCGTCTCAGCCACTCTGGAGCTTCTGTTAGTGGAGGACGTTACAGTCAGTCCTGAATCCATCACCATGTACAACCATCCAGACATTCGGGTGAGTAGCTCGTGAAAAATGTTCAAAATCTTGGGGGGGGTTCAATGTTGTTCTGGATAGAAATGGTGTACAACAGATAGAAGAGAGTGTGAACCTTCCTCCACTGTCACAGGACGTATCTGCTTTGTGAATTTCATTTCCTTGGGCTTACTGCCCTTTTCTTCTGTAGGCCCGACTGTCTTAATCCTGTCAGATTTTTGACCTGTCTCGTACTCTGAATTCCTTTTACTGAGGTCACTGCCGCTCGTATAATCCCCACTTTCCACCCTCCTCCGCATGGCTGAAGGTTTACAGGTCTGGGCGACTATGTCATTGGTTTCTGATGTTTTGCAATACGGCCTTCATCACCTATTACTCGTGGTCGGTGATGTGACAAACACTTACCGTTTACCTGTGTTCTTTAGTTCCGTGCCTTCACCCTTACTCAATCTTTCCTTGTGTGTCTTGCAGGCTGAACTCACCCTGAGAGAAGGCTCTGGGTATTTCTTTGTCAACACCAGTGTCGCAGGAATCGCGAATGTAGTGTTAAAAGAGTCCCAGGGATCGGCTGAGGTGAGGAGAAACATGCAGCTCTCAGTGTATTTCTGAACAGCAGTTTAGTATAGTATGCTGTGTTAAAGGCAAACCTGCCCCACTGATTCCTACTCTCCTGTAAGCCCCTTGGCACGCTAAACTCTGTGACAGTGTTTCCATGTTACTGAACGTAAGCACCGCCCTAGGACATGGGTTCTATGAAAGCGTGTCCTCATCAGCCATCACTGCTCTCTAATGGATCCAGGTGGTTCCAGTTCAGCCCGGGCTGGTGCAGGTGATGGTCCACGATCTCTGCCTGGCTTTCCCGGCTCCCGCCACGGCCTCCATCCACGTCTCCAACGTCATGGAGGTTTATGTCCGTGTGGTGGATAAGGTCAGTAGCCAGCCAGAATACCACACGACTGGCTGCAGAGGTCCGGCTCCACTGGGGTCCCTGCCATCCCGTGTACATGTTTGCCACGCGACTGGACTTGAAAGCCTCTTAAGAGTCAATGACACTGCGCATTGAAATTCAAGTCTCTGTGTTTAACTGCTCATTGTTAGTCACTATGCAGAGGCATTCAATTCAGGAAATTTGATTCCGCATGGCGATGCTTTGAATATTGGTGTATTGCCCTGCGTTGATGCTTTTTACAACATAACTTTATGTAGCTGCTTGTAGACTTCGTAAAACCCAAGCAACATCCTTCTCCTTTATCTGGTGCCTATGATATTAACAGTATATGTATCGCTTTTATTCAGGTGGAGATTGGTAAATCTGTGAAAGCCCACGTCAGGGTTCTGGATGACAACAAGAAGCCGTTTCTTGCTAAATATTTCCGATTTTTGAATCTGAAACTAAGTGCAGTTTCAGCTATTGTCTCTCTGCAGTAAGTTACTGTTACATATCAAATGTCTAGTTGTTTTTTTGCTCTTAGAACAAAAGTTGTGACACGAACATCACAGCGTTTCCTCTGCTGTGCCGATATGAAGTTTTCTCATGTATATATTTCCCTGCATTTCATTAAAAGTTTACCAATCATTTTGGCCTTTTCCCCAGAGCGTTGTCAGATACTTCAGAGAAGGACACTGCGATCTTCCTGGTCAAAGGCTTAGCTATTGGACAGACCAGTGTTTCGGCTGTGCTAGTAGATAAAACTGGGAGGAAAATATCATCTGCTCCTCAGCAAATCGAGGTAGGAGGTTTTCCAGAGTCTCTGCCTCTGAACGTTGACATCTGTGTTGACAAACACTTATTAACACTTTGTTCTTTCTAGGTGTTCCCACCATTCAAACTGATCCCCAGGAAAATGACTCTGATTATTGGAGCGATGATGCAGGTAAAATATATTTTTATGTGGTAAGATTTCTCTGGGAAAACCTTGACTTCTGCCCCCCCACCCCTTATACGAGCAAATGCCCTCCCCTTATACGAGCAAATGCCCTCCCCTTATACGAGCAAATGCCCTTCCCTTATACGAGCAAATGCCCTCCTTTTATACGAGCAAATGCCCTCCCCTTATACGAGCAAATGCCCTCCCCTTATACGAGCAAATGCCCTCCCCTTATACGAGCAAATGCCCTCCTTTTATACGAGCAAATGCCCTCCCCTTATACGAGCGAATGCTCTGATCCTCCAGTTTTCATTATTTGAACAAACCATTAATAATTTCATTGTCTTCGTAATTTAAAGACCCCACATTGACAAGTTAATGAACAAAATGTCAGTGTCTTTGAGTCCAGTCATGTGAAACTGATAGTCTTCCATATTTATTACATTATTGTAGATCACATCCGAGGGAGGCCCCCAGCCACAGTCCAACATCTTATTTTCCATGGCCAATGAGAAGATAGCGTCTGTTAACGGCATGGGTCACGTCCGGGGCGTTGCCATCGGCAACGTTACAGTGAGAGGACTGGTACAAGCTGTGGACGCAGAGACAGGGAAACTGGTGGTGGTGTCCCAGGTAACACACATCATCTGTACCTCCTCATCAGGTTAAACAATATGTTTGTCCTGTTCTCCACCTATCTGGAGTGACACTAATCTGTTCATGTCTTTTGTGTTCTGCTTTCAGGATCAAGTGGAGGTTGAAGTTGTACGGTTGACGGCTATTCGTATTCGGGCACCAATCACCAGAATGAAGACTGGTACACAGGTAATCCCATATGAACTGTTATTCTGTAGCCACAGTGTCGTGTGTCTGCAGAATAACTGTTATTTTATTGTCTTTACAGTGTGTCTGCAGAATAACTGTTATTTTATTGTCTCTACACTGTGTCTGCAGAATAACTGTTATTTTATTGTCTCTACACTGTGTCTGCAGACTGTTATTTTATGGACAGACGACACTGTGGCTACAGACTAACTGTTATTTTATTGTCTTTACACTGTGTCTGCAGAATAACTGTTATTTTATTGTCTTTACACTGTGTCTGCAGAATGAATAACTGTTATTTTATTGTCTTTACACTGTGTCTGCAGACTGTTATTTTATTGTCTTTACACTGTGTCTGCAGACTGTTATTTTATTGTCTTTACACTTTGTCTGCAGAATAACTGTTATTTTATTGTCTTTACACTGTGTCTGCAGACTGTTATTTTATTGTCTTTACACTGTGTCTGCAGAATGAATAACTGTTATTTTATTGTATTTACACTGTGTCTGCAGACTGTTATTTTATTGTCTTTACACTGTGTCTGCAGACTGTTATTTTATTGTCTTTACACTGTGTCTGCAGACTGTTATTTTATTGTCTTTACACTGTGTCTGCAGAATAACTGTTATTTTATTGTCTTTACACTTTGTCTGCAGAATAACTGTTATTTTATTGTCTTTACACTGTGTCTGCAGACTGTTATTTTATTGTCTTTACACTGTGTCTGCAGAATGAATAACTGTTATTTTATTGTATTTACACTGTGTCTGCAGACTGTTATTTTATTGTCTTTACACTGTGTCTGCAGACTGTTATTTTATTGTCTTTACACTGTGTCTGCAGACTGTTATTTTATTGTCTTTACACTGTGTCTGCAGAATGAATAACTGTTATTTTATTGTATTTACACTGTGTCTGCAGACTGTTATTTTATTGTCTTTACACTGTGTCTGCAGACTGTTATTTTATTGTCTTTACACTGTGTCTGCAGACTGTTATTTTATTGTCTTTACACTGTGTCTGCAGACTGTTATTTTATTGTCTTTACACTTTTATTGTCTTTACACTGTGTCTGCAGACTGTCTTTACACTGTCTGCAGAATGAATAACTGTTATTTTATTGTATTTACACTGTGTCTGCAGACTGTTATTTTATTGTCTTTACACTGTGTCTGCAGACTGTTATTTTATTGTCTTTACACTGTGTCTGCAGACTGTTATTTTATTGTCCTTACACTGTGTCTGCAGAATAACTGTTATTTTATTGTCTTTACACTGTGTCTGCAGACTGTTATTTTATTGTCTTTACACTGTGTCTGCAGACTGTTATTTTATTGTCTTTACAGTGTGTCTGCAGAATGAATAACAGTTATTTTATTGTCTTTACACTGTGTCTGCAGAATGAATAACTGTTATTTTATTGTCTTTACACTGTGTCTGCAGACTGTTATTCTATTGTCTTTACACTGTGTCTGCAGAATGAATAACTGTTATTTTATTGTCTTTACACTGTGTCTGCAGAATGAATAACTGTTATTTTATTGTCTTTACACTGTGTCTGCAGAATGAATAACTGTTATTTTATTGTCCTTACACTGTGTCTGCAGAATGAATAACTGTTATTTTATTGTCTCTACACTGTGTCTGCAGAATGAATAACTGTTATTTTATTGTCTTTACACTGTGTCTGCAGACTGTTATTTTATTGTCTCTACACTGTGTCTGCAGACTGTTATTTTATTGTCTTTACACTGTGTCTGCAGAATGAATAACTGTTATTTTATTGTCTTTACACTGTGTCTGCAGAATGAATAACTGTTATTTTATTGTCCTTACACTGTGTCTGCAGAATGAATAACTGTTATTTTATTGTCTCTACACTGTGTCTGCAGAATGAATAACTGTTATTTTATTGTCTTTACACTGTGTCTGCAGACTGTTATTTTATTGTCTCTACACTGTGTCTGCAGACTGTTATTTTATTGTCTCTACACTGTGTCTGCAGACTGTTATTTTATTGTCTCTACACTGTGTCTGCAGAATAACTGTTATTTTATTGTCTTTACACTGTGTCTGCAGACTGTTATTTTATTGTCTTTACACTGTGTCTGCAGACTGTTATTTTATTGTCTTTGCACTGTGTCTGCAGACTGTTATTTTATTGTCTTTACACTGTGTCTGCAGAATGAATAACTGTTATTTTATTGTCTCTACACTGTGTCTGCAGAATGAATAACTGTTATTTTATTGTCTCTACAATGTGTCTGCAGAATGAATAACTGTTATTTTATTGTCTTTACAGTGTGTCTGCAGAATGAATAACTGTTATTTTATTGTCTTTACACTGTGTCTGCAGAATGAATAACAGTTATTTTATTGTCTTTACACTGTGTCTGCAGAATGAATAACAGTTATTTTATTGTCTTTACACTGTGTCTGCAGAATGAATAACAGTTATTTTATTGTCTTTACACTGTGTCTGCAGAATGAATAACTGTTATTTTATTGTCTTTACACTGTGTCTGCAGAATGAATAACTGTTATTTTATTGTCCTTACACTGTGTCTGCAGAATGAATAACTGTTATTTTATTGTCTCTACACTGTGTCTGCAGAATGAATAACTGTTATTTTATTGTCTTTACACTGTGTCTGCAGACTGTTATTTTATTGTCTCTACACTGTGTCTGCAGACTGTTATTTTATTGTCTTTACACTGTGTCTGCAGAATGAATAACTGTTATTTTATTGTCTTTAGAATGAATAACTGTTATTTTATTGTCACACTGTGTCTGCAGAATGAATAACTGTTATTTTATTGTCTTTACACTGTGTCTGCAGAATGAATAACTGTTATTTTATTGTCTTTACACTGTGTCTGCAGAATTTTATTGTCTTTGTGTCTGCAATAGACTGTTATTTTATTGTCTCTATTTTTATTTTATTGTCTTTATTGTCTTTACACTGTGTCTGCAGACTGTTATTTTTATTTTATTGTCTCTACACTGTGTCTGCAGACTGTTATTTTATTGTCTCTACACTGTGTCTGCAGACTGTTATTTTATTGTCTCTACACTGTGTCTGCAGAATAACTGTTATTTTATTGTCTTTACACTGTGTCTGCAGACTGTTATTTTATTGTCTTTACACTGTGTCTGCAGAATGAATAACTGTTATTTTATTGTCTCTACACTGTGTCTGCAGAATGAATAACTGTTATTTTATTGTCTTTACACTGTGTCTGCAGACTGTTATTTTATTGTCTCTACACTGTGTCTGCAGACTGTTATTTTATTGTCTTTACACTGTGTCTGCAGAATGAATAACTGTTATTTTATTGTCTTTACACTGTGTCTGCAGAATGAATAACTGTTATTTTATTGTCCTTACACTGTGTCTGCAGAATGAATAACTGTTATTTTATTGTCTCTACACTGTGTCTGCAGAATGAATAACTGTTATTTTATTGTCTTTACACTGTGTCTGCAGACTGTTATTTTATTGTCTCTACACTGTGTCTGCAGACTGTTATTTTATTGTCTCTACACTGTGTCTGCAGACTGTTATTTTATTGTCTCTACACTGTGTCTGCAGAATAACTGTTATTTTATTGTCTCTACACTGTGTCTGCAGACTGTTATTTTATTGTCTTTACACTGTGTCTGCAGACTGTTATTTTATTGTCTTTACACTGTGTCTGCAGACTGTTATTTTATTGTCTTTACACTGTGTCTGCAGAATGAATAACTGTTATTTTATTGTCTCTACACTGTGTCTGCAGAATGAATAACTGTTATTTTATTGTCTCTACAATGTGTCTGCAGAATGAATAACTGTTATTTTATTGTCTTTACAGTGTGTCTGCAGAATGAATAACAGTTATTTTATTGTCTTTACACTGTGTCTGCAGAATGAATAACAGTTATTTTATTGTCTTTACACTGTGTCTGCAGAATGAATAACAGTTATTTTATTGTCTTTACACTGTGTCTGCAGAATGAATAACAGTTATTTTATTGTCTTTACACTGTGTCTGCAGAATGAATAACAGTTATTTTATGGTCCCTACATTGAGTCTGTGGAACGTGTACATTTAAATTGATCCTATAAAGAATATATTAGCTGTCTGATCGCGGTTGTATCAAAATGCTTGTCTATCTGCTACTAAATGGTATCTTAACAATTCTGAAAAGTAAAAATATGCAAATGGTAGTAACAATAAGGTTAATAGTAGTTATAATTATTGGATATCAGAACTTATGTCAGATGTGTGTCTTTGATTTGACTAATCCTTTCATAGATGCCAGTATATCTGATGGGACTCACCAGCAGTCAGACTCCCTTCTCATTCGGTAATGCCGTGCCCGGCCTAACCTTCCATTGGTCCTCAAATAAGAGAGACATCCTGGAGGTCCAATCACGGCATGCTGAGGTGGGAACCTGTTTTTAAGTCTTTGCTGTTTTTCTTGTTGAGTGACAAAGGCTGAACTTCCATTCCGGGCTACAAGCGCCTGTCCTTTTAACTGAGTCCCCAAAAAGCTATGAATAGTGTTTTGGGAGAAACGGCAATGATTCAATTATAGATGAATCCGATAAGATGCCTTTGTTCAGAGCTTCTGGGATTGGTTGTATCAGAGTAACTGATTAGGGCACAATTATGCTCCGCTTCACTCGAGAAATGTTATCTGATATTTAACCCTGGTATTTCCATGGTGTCAATACCAACCCGTTGCCTGCTTTCATTGGCTGATAAAATCTCTGTCTTTTAGGCCTCTGTGCAGCTCCAACCGGAGCATAACTTTGCTATGAGTGTGACGGGGAAGAATAAAGGAAGAACAGGACTAAAGGTGGTGCTTAAAGTCACTGACCCAAAGGCTGGTCAACTGGAGGGGAACCTAATGGAGCTCAGTGATGAACTCCAGATCCAGGTACTGTCTTTATGGAGATCTCTTATTCCAGGTCCAGAGTACGGCTGGCTTTGTTTATTCCAGTTAGTTATTTGACAGTTTATTGTCCTGGTCTGGCCTAGTCCCTAAAGGTACTGGTATGGCTACTGCTATTATTACTTCTGGTACTGTTCTGGTATGTTTACTACTTCTTGTACTGATACTGTATTCTTATTACTTCTGGTGCTGTTCTGGTATGTTTACTACTTCTGGTACTGATACTGTACTCTTATTACTTCTGGTTTTGGTATGTTTACTACTTCTGGTACTGATACTGTACTCTTATTACTTCTGGTGCTGTTCTGGTATGTTTACTACTTCTCGTACTGATACTGAACTCTTATTACTTCTGGTTTTGGTATGTTTACTACTTCTGATACTGTACTCTTATTACTTCTGGTGCTGTTCTGGTATGTTTACTACTTCTGGTACTGATACTGTACTCTTATTACTTCTGCTCCTTTAATAATTTTAGTTTCTATGCTCAACTAAATATTATGCAACAATTTCATGCAATTACATTTTTTCTTAAATGACAGGAAATGCAAGTTCATATAAAAATCATCCATTCATGTAGATTTCACCTATTATTTGAGTGTATGGAAAATGCTTTGATCCTAACAAGGTACCAATACTTCACATGTGTTTATATTTGTGTTTATTTACTGCTTTTGTTCTATTAAACTACTACTAAAACCTATACTACGGCACCAACCACTACTACTACTAGTATTAACATACAACATCTGCTACTTCTACTACATTACTACCAAAGATACTACACCTACTGGTAGTTCTAATCGTGTAACTTTTACTACTGCTGTTGTTTCTACTACTTACTAATACTTCTACTACTACTGTTACTACTACTACTGTTACTACTACTACTGTTCCTACTACTACTACTACTATTACTAATACCACTACTACTAATACCACTACTAATACCACTACTACCACTTCTACTACTACTACTATTCCCACTTAATCTCTACCTCTACTACTAACGACTACTACTGGTGGTACTTATAGTGTTACTACTACTGTTACTACTACCACTACTATTCCCACATAATTACTACTAATACTACTGGTACGAGTACTACTACTGTTGTTTCTACTGTTACTGCAGCTGCACCTCCTACACAATAATACCTCCGAGGTTTATCCCAGGACAGTGTTTAAATGGGTCTGTGCGTCTGGATCTCACTGCTTTAGATCAAGGTCTTTTTATAGTGCATGTTTACGGCCCTCCACTTGTCTTCCTATTTCCTTTCACTTAAAAACAAACTATGAAAGTGAACAAACACTGTAAATCTTTCCAGTTGTAACTGGTTTGACTATTTGCTGTCTAACTTTGTTAAGTGATAAGAAGACACATATGAGCCAATTTTCAGTCGTGTGCTTCTCGTTTAAAACCGCTTTATTTCATGTCACGAAATCCCACAAACTTCAAAGGACGGTTAAAAATCTTTCTTAATTGCGATTCCCTTTGATCCAGGTTTATGACAAGCTGCACATGCTTAATCCAGCCGTAGAGGCTGAGGAGATCCTGATGGCTCCCAACTCTGGACTCAAACTCCAAACTAACAGGTTAGTCCGTGCCGTTATTTGTGCTGTCGATCATATGATCGCCTTTTAGAGGGGACTTCCTTAAGGAAGAGAAACGGTTCTCATGTTAACAGCCAATTAGCTGTACAGGTCTTATTTGTTCTTTTAAACAACCTTTTGAGTCTCTGGTGCTAGAACCATAGAACCGCACTAACCCTGGTGTTTTCTCCTGTGGAACTGAACAGGGATGGTGTGGGTGCTCTGTTCTACCGTGTGCTGGACTGTCCCAACCAAGCTGCCGTTGCCCAGGTGGATGATAAGGGTCTCCTGTCCTCAGGATCTCTAACTGGCTCCTCCTCCCTGCTGGTCACCTCACAGGAGGCCTTCGGTGTCAACCAATCTTTGGTCCTCGCTGTAAAGGTAAGAACCTTCTGTCTTTATTCTCGGGCCCTAAACCCAGGTGACTCAAAAAGACCACGAGAAGCGGATCCATACTTTTATCTCCAGTAGGGTTGACTACTGTAATGTGCTCTTAACTGGACTCCCGAAACGACTGTAAAACTGCTGCAGCTTATTCAGACTTCCAGTCAGTTACAGAATAGATTTTAAAGTGTTTTTTTAGTCTATAAATCACTGAACGGTTTGGGCCCTGAATACATTTCTGATATGTTTGAAGATTATGAGTCTAAACTAAACATGGTGATGCTGCTTTTAGCAGTTCTGCTGTATGCAACTGAAATAACTACCAGATGTCCCAAACACATCCGTTTTATGCAAATCCAGGTTTTAATAACATTTTCTCTTCACATGCCTTTGACTGTGCTCTTAGACTTATCCACGCTGTTATGTTTATGTCAATTCATTTATTTTAATTAGTTCTTATTCTGTTTCTATTTTCTTTTTATGTTTATTCTTATTTCTATCTTCCTTTTTCACATTGAATTGCCAATTTGATGTTTTTATTTTAGTATTTGTTTTTATTCTAATACATGAATTACTCCGTTGGGGGAAAGGTTCTGAAGACATTTTAATAAAACCTTGGTAAAACAGGCTGTGCAGTAATACGTTTTAAACCTGTTGGAACTTGGTAAAACAGGCTGTGCAGTAATACGTTTTAAACCTGTTGGAACTTGGTAAAACAGGCTGTGCAGTAATACGTTTTAAACCTGTTGGACCTTGGTAAAACAGGCTGTGCAGTAAACAGTTTTAAACCTGTTGGAACTTGGTAAAACAGGCTGTGCAGTAAACTGTTTTGGGAAACATATCTTCAAGGATGAATATTAAATGCATGTCCTTTATATTTCTTTTCGAAAAGCACATTGAATGGACTCTATGTACGGTATGACTTGTGTTACATATATATATATATATATATAAAAACATGCATGCTTTAATGCCCCTACTGGCAATATAAATGTTGTTGTCTCCTATCATCTACTGGGCGGCAGTGGCTCAGTGGGTTCAGTCGGTTGTCTATCAATCGGAAGGTTCCTCCTGGGAAATTGTCACCTAACCCCAGCTGCTCCTGGCGAGCCTGCAGTCGCCTTGCATGGTAGACGCGGTCGTCAGTGTATGAATGAGTGAATAAATGGGTGGATGTGAGGCAGGATCTGTAAAGCGCTTTGGATAAAAGCGCTATATAAAAGGGCAGCATTTACCATTATCTAAATGTTCACACTGACAGAAACACCTATTGATGTCTGTCTTGTGTAGTATAACTTATAGACTCCCTGTTGATACCTAGGTGGCCCCTGTGTCCTACCTGCGCTTCAGCACCAGTCCGGTCCTCCATAGTCCTTCTAGAGACATGCTGTCTGCCTTCCCACTGGGCATGGTTCTCACTTTCACTGTTCACCGCCACGCCAACACCGGGGAAAACCTCCACAGCCACAACTCCCAGCTCATATTCGCCACTAACAGGCAAGTTCAAGTTCATTTATATTTCCTCAACAATGGTAGTTGTTTTTTCTTTTCATTCCCTGGTCACAGTGATACTGTATTGTGTTACTATACTTGGCATTTTACGTTGTATTTAAAAAAAATGTTTTGGGCTTATCAAAGGTCACTAGTACTTGAGATGTAATGGGGTATAAACTAGGGGTGAAGGGAAGAACAGCGAAAGGAAAGGCGTCCAGGGATTTACAGGTTGATATGTGTTGGTCGAGTGCAAGTGCTGTTTGTTTGGCTTTAAGGGCCGAGGCTTATGTGAACTCATCATTCTCAGCCTGACTAGAGCCTGGCTCAAGGCCACCAGCAGAGACTTCTGTCTGTGCCAGCTCCCCCGGCCTTCCTCTAAACTAATGTGTCGCTCTCTGAAACAGTTTAGAAACGAGATGGCAACACTTTACACCAAATTACGCAAATTTAATTTGCCACTGAAATGGGGTCTTTTAACCGCCGCTGCAAAGTCTGTTTCGTAAACAGCAACTCCCTGCCTTTCCGTTTGTATGTGGCATACATCTCTTGTGACATCCACCCATGCAAGACTTGCCCTGGTAAGCACAGGTCTTGTCTCTCATTCCCGGAGTAACAGCAGGGCACCATTTCGCCTCACGTCAGTCTGAGGGTGACCGACCCCCAGTCTGTTTAACCTGCTGCAGCTACAACTCCTGTTTTAAAGTCTCCCCCAAGGTTCAATGGCATCGATTGAGCCGCTCCTCCTCGCCCATCTCTGAGTGAGTTGTTTCCGTCTGAGTGAGCTAAATGAATAGAAGGCCAAGTATGGAGGCCGCGTCTCACCGGCCGGCTTGGGACTCCCTAGTTCGTCTGCACGGTGAATTGATTTTGTTACGTCGTACTCATAGAGCCGTCCACCTTAGGGAGGGTTAGTTAAGAAGGTAAGAGGTTGTCGATCGGCTGTTGAGGGACTCTGACCACCACGAGGCCCAGTAGGTCCTCTGACCTGGATTAACAGTGTATCATTGAGTTATTCAACGCATGTTGACCATCACCTGTCCTGTCCGATAGGGACGACCTGGTACAGGTGACCCGGGGCCACGGTAACGACACCCTGACTGTGCGGACGGTCGGCGTGGGCCTCACCCTGATGGCCGTGTGGGACCAGGAGCAGCCAGGCATGGCCGACTACCTGGCACTGCCCGTCCAGCCCGCCATCCAACCCGACGCCGCTGCCAGGCTGGTGGTCGGGGACGTGGTGTGCCTCAGTGCCCAGATGGTCAGCGCTCAAGGTGAGAGGTCAATGAGTGCATAGTTGTGCAGTGTTAGAGTAGTACAACTGGAGATGGGCCTCATCTATATAAATACCCCCTGGTTTTCTGAGTGAACTGGGGTTTCATTGGATCAATGCAATTTCTTTTTTTTTTTTCAATGTTGCATATTTAATGTTGACTCGCGATATGGACCCTTTTAGCAAATGTAGATGTTTGTTTAAATCTATATAAGAGTTGTTTTCATGCTTGTGTATTTTTCTTTCTTTTTACCGAGGCTTTTAAAAGACGTAGAAGTCAGGCCCCAAACCATTGCGTCGTTATCCCTGCAGGAGGCTGTTTTAAGACGAGACAGTCTGACTTTTAATGGTGTGTGAACGTTGTAGACGAGACAATCACACCAAAGTGTCTCTTTTTGAACTCGTCCCTGTGCCCCGCAGGTGTCCCGGGTACCTGGAGTTCCTCGTCCTCCGGCGTTCTGCAGGTGGACTCCCAAACGGGCGCGGCCGTGGCCAGAGACACCGGCACCGCCACCGTCTTCTACGACATCCGGGGTCTGGTCAAGACTTACAGAGAGGTATGTGTAGCCTTGTGCTGCCCCGCAGAGCCACGCATCCGGGCTAATCTGAGATGATGTAAGCACGTGCAAGAGCATTGTGGTTTAGATTGCGTTCTGCAGAGGTGTGTATCTGGACTCGCGCGAAAGCTCCGCACCGTTCACGTCTGACACTGATGAATCGGCTTATCGGCACTCGATTACTGTCGCTGTCGCGGTTTAATTTCCACGGCGTCCCTCTCGCCAGTCTCACGTTACGCTATGGTGACTCTCTATAGAGACACGCTGATGTTGTGGAGGGGTTTAATTAGCTCACCCTTTCTCTCAGATGTATCTCATCTCTCCCTCTCCACCGCCTCTTATGTCTCGCTGTTTCTTCCAAGCAGCTTCCTCATTCCGGCTAGTAAAGGCCCTTTTATACAGTCCTGTATTTCCATCTGAATCTGTCTCAATTAGCAGCGAGTGAATAGCTGAGTAGGATCCGTGTGGATTGGATTTGATAGATGCTATCTGGATCAGTAGACGACCATCTCTCTGGGTTTCTGTACACAAGCACTACAGTGAATAGGCACAGCTGCTCACGGACGCTTTGCACTTTTGTACTAAAAGGGGATTAAATTCACCGGATAGGAACAGGCCACGCGAAGGCATCCTACAGTCTCTAACCAGTCCCATTCCCTGTGAGCACAAGTGAAGATGGAGGGGACCTATGTAATTAGTAATGTCACTGTGCACTCACGTCCCTAATGACATCACGCACTCACGTCCCTCATGACACCACACACTCACGTCCCTCACGACGCCACACACTCACGTCCCTCACGACACCACACACTCACGTCCCTCACGACAACGCGCACTCACGTCCCTCATATATTCCCTGTGTTTCACCAGGTGGTGGTGGAGCCGGCTACTAGGACTGTGGCGAGGACTCTCCCCACAGGGACCACAGGTAACCAGGCCCCCAGGGTGCTGCTCAGCACCAGAGACACTGGAACCAACTTGGTAGGGTCCTGCTCCTCGGCCCAATCCGACGCCATCGCCCTACTCCGCCCAGAGATGTCTGTCAGCTGCCTCCCGAGCTTCACCAGTGACGCTGTTGGCTTCTCCGCACATGACGTTTACCTCACACGCACCAGTTTTGACCCCACCTCAGGTACCACCTGTTCGAACACAAGAACCGTGAGGTTGCACATTTTGGCCTACACCTTTTATTTACTATATCTTCTTTGGCCCGACATTCACTTTCCGTGTGTGTAATAGATTTGACCTTTAGCATAATTGATCGGCCATTAGAGCGTCCGCAGCAGGAGGGATTGACTGTAACCATAGTAATCCAGCTGGTGGTCAGGCTTTTAGCGTGGTGTGGGTGTGCACTGCACCATGGGACTGCTGTGGTAAAGAGGTTGAGGAAACGGTTGACGGGGGAATAATCGATAACTGTAACACTCATTAAATGAATTTAGCGAGGCCCATAAACAGTGACTGGGTGATTATTTAAGCTGAATAGGCACCGTCCCTCTAATGCCTGATTCAGACCGAGGCCTAATTGTGTTGGGTAGTTTGCTGCCCCACTCACTACTTCCCCCTCGTTTGGCTTAGCGCTGGCTTAGCCTTTCAAACTGTACCAGAGAGACTGTCAACTAGAGAGCGATATGATCTGTTACTTAACAGTTCCTTTTACATCGGCATGCACCTAGAAGCCATGTCCTGAGTTGTATGAGTTGTACGTAGCTACCAATGTGTTTACATGTTTGTATGTACATAACTGGATGTGCGGTGTAGTTTGCTACGTTCGGTTACAGTTAACCTTAACCGATAACGAAGGTACTCTGAATTGAAATCACAGATGATATTTCAGTATCAAAACATAAAGAAAATCCATGTCCTTGTAAAACTCTGCTTTCTTCTTTATTTTTTTCCTGATGAAGTTGTCTCATGGATTCATGGATCCACTGCATGGCAAAAAAAAACTACGCATTAATAACCATTACAGCAACTTTACTCCAAATCTTCTCACTTTTCGCTATCACTAATTAGTCTGAATTAGATTACCGTGGGATTTTCTCCCAAAGTACCGTGTGTTTCGCTGTAGGTAGCGGCTGGAGATTTACGCAAGTCCTGCGCTTAATTGCGTAAGAACAGTGTATGTGCTACATGGCCTGCACACAGCCCTGGTATATCAGATTGTATATCACCTCTCTAACTTTGAGTAATGAGTATACACCGTGTGTATAGTTTAGCAGCTCCAGCTAGCTGGACATTCACTATGTTACTGATGAATTAACCCATTGGTGTCAAACTTGGTAGTTATCAACAGAATAATCAATTACCACAGAAGTAGTCACTAGCAGAATCATGGTTACACCATAACTATTGGCTGTTTTAATTTGGTGATTATTATTATGGGTAACCTGTTTAAAGCTTAATATATTGCTTGTTTATACCACACCCTCCTGTGCTTTATTGCTTACATATACCACGGCTATCAGCTATTGGCATGGTCCTAATACTAAATAATTTATTCTTCAATGCAATTTGGCCTGTATATTATAATGTCCTCCATGTTTATAAGGGCCTGTGAAGGGCCTTAGTGTCCAAGGGCAGTGTCCGCCTGACTGTGTCCGCCTGAGGGCCTGTGTCCGCCTGAGGGCCTGTGTCCGCCTGAGGGCCTGTGTCCGCCTGAGGGCCTGTGTCCGCCTGAGGGCCTGTGTCCGCCTGAGGGCCTTAGTGTCCGCCTGAGGGCCTTAGTGTCCGCCTGAGGGCCTTAGTGTCCGCCTGAGGGCCTTAGTGTCCGCCTGAGGGCCTTAGTGTCCGCCTGAGGGCCTTAGTGTCCGCCTGAGGGCCTTAGTGTCCGCCTGAGGGCCTTAGTGTCCGCCTGAGGGCCTTAGTGTCCGCCTGAGGGCCTTAGTGTCCGCCTGAGGGCCTTAGTGTCCGCCTGAGGGCCTTAGTGTCCGCCTGAGGGCCTTAGTGTCCGCCTGAGGGCCTTAGTGTCCGCCTGAGGGCCTTAGTGTCCGCCTGAGGGCCTTAGTGTCCGCCTGAGGGCCTTAGTGTCCGCCTGAGGGCCTTAGTGTCCGCCTGAGGGCCTTAGTGTCCGCCTGAGGGCCTTAGTGTCCGCCTGAGGGCCTTAGTGTCCGCCTGAGGGCCTTAGTGTCCGCCTGAGGGCCTTAGTGTCCGCCTGAGGGCCTTAGTGTCCGCCTGAGGGCCTTAGTGTCCGCCTGAGGGCCTGTGTGAATGTTAAATGTCTTCATATAGGTGGGGGACACATTTTTGCTCTGTTGTCGCCACACATGATTAAAATTCACTGAGTTCTAATCAGGTTTTTATGGCATTCTTGCAGCTAATGTGCGTTCTTAAATAATGCTTAACGGTAGATGCCTTTAACGGGGATATAGGTTTTATCAGCATAGGATTGCTGTGGTTGTACAGGCATCATTCTATCAGATGTTGAATTTTGGATGCCTTCATAGGCGTTTATGATTTCAGGTTGAAACACTAATCGTTAACCCTCTCCTCACAGGTTTCTACACCTGCTCCCTGATCCTGAAGCCTCTAAATGAACAGCAGACTCGTGTGCTCAGTCTGTCCCTGACCGACCTGTCGGTGAGCGCTGGGGTGGAGGGCAGTGCTTTCTCTGGGGAGCAGGTGGGCGTCCGTGTGCCTGTGGAGACCGGCCTGTACTCGGATCAGACGGAGCTGCTGCTAACCAACCTGCATCCAGAGGTGGAGCTCACCGTCTACGGCCCCACCTCAGCAATCAGCAGCCTGGAGGTACATCAGTCAGTCTGCTTTGTTGTCTGAAAGTGGCCGCCGTTCCAAATGCTGCAGGCTCTTCCCAAAACCTCTGCTTGTGTTTTGATCAGTCTACAGCACATTTCACTGGGCAAAAATGCAACAACATCTGCTCCGAAAATGTGTTTACTGTACGTCATTTAAAACGACACCATAGGCTACTCCGAATACAACGCTGAGTAACTCTAGAGGATTTAAATGCATTTCCCCATGAAACTGGTTTAAATTAAATGATCACAGGATAGGGTTAGGTTTCTAAGTTAGTAAGTGTTACAATTGTGTCAAAAATACTGCATCTACTTGACATAATCTGCAACGAGCAAATACTCACAGATTCTTCCGCATAAATCGTATTTGCTTGTTTTTATTGATGTTTAGTGATACACAAATGTCTCATTACCTGGTGATGTAACTATGGATGTATTTATCCCTCGTCTACAATGACAACAAACAATAACAACACACATTTTCCAGTAGAATTTACGTTTTTGCTGATACAAGTCATTTTAAATATGCAACTTTATGCTGTTTTACCAATTGACTTGATAGGCGGTCGCTGATAGGCGGTCGCTGATAGGCGGTCCTACTGAAAACACTGTTTTGTTCATGCCAAGTTGGCCACCTTCATGGAAATCTTGCAACAGTTGCCAACAATTTGCGTCTAAACTTTCCACTAAATATTTCTCGCTGAGTAGCCAGATGAATAGTGTATATACTAAATATGCGTTGTTTAAGCTGTTTAAATACGTTTTGTGTGCAATTTTAAGTAGGCAGGGTGAAATATCCCGTTCTATGACTCATTGTTAGGCTGTTAAATATTGCATTTTTTTAAATTACCAGTCTTAAACTGGTGCCATATCTACAAAGAGCGTTTTACATAGTAATTGCTAGGAAAATTTCGGTAAATCCCTCAGCCACTGTTTGTTAAGAAATCAATGGAATTAACTTTTTTTTACTTGTTCCTGATAATACTGGTCAACATGATATTAGCACAGATGTTCTTCAATTGGTATTTGAATGCGTTTGACCAACATATAGACAAGAGAAAATGGCTTATACAGGTTGAAAATCCAGCTTCCACTGTTTTCCAACTCATCTTTGTTAGCCTATTCTAGTTCTAGGATGTCAGGTTCAATATCACCATGGGAGATGAGATGTCAGGTTCAATATCACCATGGGAGATGGGATGTCAGGTTCAATATCACCATGGGAGATGGGATGTCAGGTTCAATGGCACCATGGGAGATGGGATGTCAGGTTCAATATCACCATGGGAGATGGGATGTCAGGTTCAATATCACCATGGGAGATGGGATGTCAGGTTCAATGGCACCATGGGAGATGGGATGTCAGGTTCAATATCACCATGGGAGATGGGATGTCAGGTTCAATATCACCATGGGAGATGGGATGTCAGGTTCAATGGCACCATGGGAGATGGGATGTCAGGTTCAATATCACCATGGGAGATGGGATGTCAGGTTCAATGGCACCATGGGAGATGGGATGTCAGGTTCATTATCACCATGGGAGATGACTTTTGTCTTGAATTGGAGCCATTCCGTTGTGAAAAGTAAGTTAACTAACTAGGAATGTGCCAAGAACATAAACCAACTAATAAAAACAGTTTAAAATCCTCCTGGGTGAGGGTGGTTGTCGGGCACTGGGTCAGAGTAAGAGTCTTGTGGTTTTCAATCATCAATATGTCCGCTGAAAGGAACATCCAATGGCTCTATCAATCAGGGACGACCGGAACGTCACACCAATTGACTTGCAGTGCAATCTGTATAATGTGGAGGCATTACAAAATAAAAGACCAGACTACATCATTTTTCAGACTTCACGTGCCCTTCAATCCACGATCTGATGTAATAGTCAATGGTTTAGGGCACAAAGCCCATTCCTGCGCTCCTTCAGGCCAATCAAGTGCGAAACTAGATCTCTGAAACGTGATACCAAACACAAAAGGTGCCTCCCAGGGTGAGATGCCATAATTTACAATTCAATGCAGGGATGATGTTTATATTGACATTATATGATGCTATTTGGTTTTGTTCAGTAATATGGTGATCAATATGTTGCAGATGTTGGTGTAGTTTTGATCAAACTTGTTCAAACATATTATAAGCACATCATTGGCCATGGCTAACTTCAACAGTCACAAAGTCAATACTATTATATATTATTTATTTTCTATCTTTATACCTTGTCGGTTTATAGCTAGTTTCATCACCCAGCGTGCTTGTATGACATTTGGTTCACTGTAACTTCACGGCCTTTATCCTCCGTTAGGTAGCCTCCAGCTCTCCGTCCATCTCTATCCAGGAGAGAGAGGTATCCCACAGCTTTCCCAGTTTTTCCAAGTACACAGTCAGTGCGCTGGTCCCACACATCGCTGCCTCCGCCTCTGTGTCCATAACCTGCTCATCTACCGGCCAGACTCTCATCATCCCGGTCAACCTCATCCATGTGACTCATCCGAGCGGCTCATTGCAAGGTCAGCTTCCTGTTCTACTCTAACAGGTCGAACAGTATGCTTGATGGACATTGTGATTGAACGGGATAATATTGCATGCTTTTTGGGTGGTTTTAGGCAGGCAACGACATGTTTTGGATAATATATGTGATTGCATAAAAGGTGGAGAACATTCAGCACCCTATAACATTATTCCACCAAATGTTTCACATAATTATAGCAGCGTTTGGATCATTCTCTTAGAATATTTCCGATTTAGCCATTAACTCAGAGCTCTGTTATTATGGCTACAGAGGGAGCAGATTGCGCCGTGACTGCGTCGTCCCACCAGCCATCCATTTAGCCATTAGGTGTTAATGGGCTGGAGAAATGGAGCACATTAGAACTTCACAACGTTGTCAACCAACACCAAACTATTTCGTTAATTCACTGCATCAAAACATTAAACAGCAGTCTGGTTACATTTCGCCCCGGTAACGCCGTCGTGCCCGTTTAAAAAGATGTACCCTCCCCCCCGCAGCCTCTGGCCCCGTCGGTACCCTAGCGGGAGGCCATTTCCTGCAGGGCTTCATCGACTCCTACCAGATGATGTTCTTCACCGTCTTTGCTCTACTCGCGGGCACCGCCGTCGTCATCATCGGTGAGTAGCCACGCCCAACCTCTCCAATTTGTCAGTATATATTTACATCAGGTTTGTCGTGGCTTATAAGTAACGTCTGCCACGTTATCTCCCTCTTCTGACCCAGTGTGCCACACACTGTTCTCCCAGAGGGACCTGGTCCCACATCCAGCATTCATTCAGAGGACACCAGCCTCCTCAGGTGGACTCCTGTTAATATTTCCAATTTACTCATGATATTAAATGAAGTTGCCTTTAGTTAGGTCACTTTGACATAGTCTTCGTACTTGTAACTGCAAAAAAACAGACATTTCTACTTCAGCTGTCTTTGTTGGGCTCGTTTAGTCGACATATTGGTTTTAATCGCTGATTGGAGACGGCGACAGCTGTTTAATGCTCATATATCCTGCTTTTTATCGAGGTTGCTTGCATTTCAGTGCTTTTCCAGTTGTCTTACCTGCTGTGCTTCAATCACTCTTCAGGTTTCACCTCACCGGTCTCAAACTCTTTTGTTTACAAGACGGCCTCCCCCGATACCAAGTCCAGCCCCAAAATCCGACTCTTCTCCCCAGACTACAATTCCCGGTAACGATCCATATCGCCCTCCTCCGGTTTCTGGCAACATCATGCCTGAACTCATCATTGGAAGGTTGTGATTGCGGAATATTTTACGGCTTAACTTTGTCGTAGGCATATTATTTGAAAGGATGCACAGTTTGCTTTTAAGTCCAAGAATTTTGTGTTTTCAAGCTGGGCAAACGTCTGTCCCCTCGTTGACGTCTCTGTGAATCTGATGTTAATAAGGTGCGTGTGCGTGCGTGCGTGCGTGCGTGCGCGCGTGTATCTACTATATCCCTAGACTACATATTGCCCTTTATAGAAGTAACAAGTCCTCAGAGGAAGCACTGTGCAGCTTTCCTTCTACTTCAAATGTGACCAATCTTTTAACAGGATGCGCGTATGTGTGTATGTGTGCATGGCACATTAAAGGGATAGTTCAGGATTTTGGGGGTAAAACATCATCTACAACTTCAGTCAGGTGAACTTGTAGTATTTTTCACTCGGTTCAACCAAACAAATGTTACATAATATATGGCTAACTAGTATTGGCACATGACATCTACTGGTACAGATTCCCGGTTAGAAATTCCCATATAAAGTCGATGCAGTCACACTAGTTGGATGTTTTTTTAACTGAACCCAGTATCATCTAGTTGTTATGGTTCTTGCGAACTAGTTAATGTGCATCGTTTTCAAAATCCCAAACTATCCATTTGTTTTTATAGTCCTGTTTTATATCGTGTACATTTAATGGCCAGTTCTTTATTTTGAGAGGCTTCAAAATGTCGTGAATTTATATTCCTTTTTTGCTTTGCGTATGTAATAATTTTGCTTCTTCTAAGCTTAAAGATATGTTAGTCAGTTATTGTTATTGGGAAACTCAGGAATTTTACAAAGTAATCTCTGGGATTACCTAGTTGTCAGCAGCGTAGGATAACACAGAGTTGGCCTTTTCATTTCAATTATACGGAAGTGTGGCATTTTGAATCGGAGTATGATGACTGAATCTGTTTTTCTTGTTTGTTGATTTGTCCTGAGTATTCACTGTTCAAATTTGGAATGTAGTCAGTGTGCTCAATTTGAAAGTATTCTTGTTTTGCGACTTGTATTTATTCATTTTAAAATGCTTCATTCAGTACAATACTTATTTAGACAAAAGCCAGGCAGCTGTTATTCTGATTCAACAATGTGAAATAGTTTGGAAATGTGAACCCTTTGTTTTCATCACACAATCCCAACCGCAGTGAGCTAATGAGGTTATTGTACGTAGTCGATGTATTACAAGGCACGTGTTTATATAAGTGGGTAATGCCTTGATGCAAGCTCTGATATGTTAATGTGTACGCCACTTAAGACTGCACTGAATTGGTGGGAAAGTCATCACTATTTTTGTATCTTAAACCTGTGAACTTCAAGGTGAATACTTTTGATTGCTTTCAGATGTTAAATGCAGATGGATCATGTTATTGCTCTGCTTGTACACCTTGTGTTTCCATTGTTATTTGTGTTGACAATTAAAGTCCATTGCCTTACTGGCCTCACAGCAGAACTATGCAGCATGAAGTGCTAATACTGTTGATTTCCCGTCCAGCTTGAGTGTTTGTGCGAAATCACTGTCATTGCATAATAATAAAGATTTGACATTTCAAATGCTTTTGTGTTTAACTTTTTTTCTCCCTTGGAATTAATTAAAACCTGCACGGAGAACGAACTCAGACTCTGCCTGAGTGAGTGTAGTTCGCGTAGACACAGTCCAACAATTGCTTCAGGCAATTTAAGAACTTAGATAAATTGTACAATATTTGTCGTCATTCCCCTGTAAGGCTTTCGACAATTGCATCTCACCATTTCCTAAGGCTCTCTCTATGGTACAGTGTTAGAGGAAAACACCATATGTGTTACACAGATTTTTTTCCCCTCTGAAGCATTGGAGCTTTAGATGTCGGTCGTCAGTTTCCGTGCCCAGTGGTTTGTCACACACCAGCCTCTAGTCTACACCCTACAGATGGGGGGATTAGGGGGGTGTCATCCTCCCCGGGGTCTCCAGAGACTAACTAAAGGTCTGAGACCACTGATCAAACATCAGTCATCCTCCTACCTGCCTGTGTCCAGGGCCTGGGCTGGTGGGCACAGTCAGTGACTGCTCGTCTGTATGGCTGCTCGTCTGTATGGCTGCCCGTCTGTATGGCTGCTCGCCTGTATGGCTGCTCGCCTGTATGGCTGCTCGTCTGTATGGCTGCTCGTCTGGATGGCTGCTCGCCTGAATGGCTGCTCGCCTGTATGGCTGCTCGTCTGTATGGCTGCTCGTCTGTATGGCTGCTCGTCTGGATGGCTGCTCGTTTGGATGGCTGCTCGCCTGAATGGCTGCTCGCCTGTATGGCTGTTCGCCTGTATGGCTGTTCGCCTGGATGGCTGCTCCGGCACGCAGATGCCAATAACTGCTCGGCAGCCATAATTGAGTGTGGAGAAGAGCATGATGGGAAGCAGGATGCTGTGAGCCAAATTGGCCAGCTGTCACTCGTTAATGACTCCTCAGATCTGTGAGATGCTAATGTGTTATTTTAGTTGATAGCGTGACATTTTGTGTTCAAGCGTTCGAATGCCGTGAAGTCTTTACAGTAAGCAAATTAACTGAGGTTAAAGTGGATCTGGAAGACGCAGGTACCCCAAAACACCAGAGATACGTAAACACGCACTTATGCATTATTGAATATAACTGCTTCAGTGATTTAGATTTGCATTACAGACCGTGACTTTGGATGTCTCATACTTGTAAAGAGATGCTCTGGAGACAGCCTCTGCCTGTACTTGAAGATTGTGTGGCTGTTTGAATAGAGCCAGCTGCTTAGCATCAGGCATCAGGCCTAGAGCAACACATTAGTTGATGGGCGTATTATAGAGCCAGATCTATGCCTGCTTTTAAAGAACGGGGTGAAAAAATGGATGTGCTTTCCATTGCAACAGAATACTTTTTCGGCTGGGGGGATTTTGTTTACCTTATGGTTTTCATTTGAGAATATGTATTTAGACAGAAATCCACAACTTTTGAATTAGGGTTTAAGACAGTAAAAAATTCCTTGTTTGTTGCTTATGACGTGCAAGGTGCCCTAAACCAAGCAGGACATATTTCCAGAGTGCTGTCATGCATGGGAAACTATACCAGGCAGTCATTTCATTTATATCAGTGTATGACAGCTGTAAGAAAACACCTGTCTATAGGAGCTGTCTTGGTTGCTCCTAGGTGAGAAAGTGACACAGCGTCCAGATGGTTTACTGTACCGACAGGGGAGGATCGATGTGACCAAGGCTGTGAAACCAACCTGACAGGAATAGCAAAGCTGGCTGACCTCTCTCCTTGAATGACCCCAGGTCCCCAACACATGCAAAGTTTTTCTTATTGATCACCGTCTGGATGCCACAGTGGTTTTAGATGAGCACACTGTGAACCCTAAGGAAGCCCTTAAGTCATGTGACACACAACTCATCCAGCTGGCACGTTGGGTTTCTTGGAAGTCAAGATTGGAACAACATTTTGGTTAACTTTAGAATTTCTGGACTAGTAGAGAAACCAGGCTGAATGTTCTGCCTGTTCTTGGTGTGGTTCTTTCTTGGTTGCAGGGAGATTCTGAGAATGTTTTTACTCTGGTTCCTTCGGGTTATTCTGCAGATATTGAATTAATGTTTGTACAGAATTGAAGGTTATTTCTAGGTCTTTGAATTAATAAAAGATGTTACTTATTGTCCCTCAAGAAAATACAGTCCATAACCACATGTGTGTGTCTTTTTTTTACGACTGCACAATTCTCAATCAAGTCCCATGAATTACTATAAACAGAGGCCCCTATTAGTTTGCAGATCTGATCTCAGTTCAGAATACTTTAAAAAATCTGTGGTGTTTGCTTTAGGTCAGCGAGAAAACACGCTTGCTATAAGTTGTTCTTCCGGATGACTAGTTGGTTAGCAATCAAATGGCTATGTCAATGAGAAGTAGACACTGAATGCAGAGTATTCGAAAACGACTGAACAAAACGTGTACTTACTGATGCGGCAGGGAAAGCAGTGTGATATGTGAAGCACGCGCTTCTGTTTTTGAAGAGTGAAACCTCCACGCAAGCTCGAAAGATGCTATATTTGACTCCTGCATGCATTTCGTGGTGAATTTAGGTGCCACATTTAGTATTTGGGAATATCGGAGGAGGACATTGATTTTCTCTCCCTTCGCAGGAAATGTTGACCCCCGATGACCTTGAAACAACTCATTTACAATCCTTTATATTTCAGAATGCGGCGTTCTAGATTCTCAGGCCTCTCAATGAATGAACCTTTCCAAGTGTTAAAAAACAGAAATCCTTGTTGAAATTCAACAAATCAACTAAAATTAAAAGGCCGGATAGACTATTCATGCCAATGCGTGATTTAATTGTTTATTTTTTTACTTTAAACAAAAGAAATGAACAAAGAGGTGTTTCCAGGATAAAGCTCCTGTGGGCAACTATAGTCAAGGAGGGCACACTGCTTCATAGCATTGAGAAAGTTTTGACTCCCTTGGCATTTTTCTTATTTTGTCGCTTTGTCTTGGAATAACCTGGAACAAAGACAGATTTTGAGATTTTTTGGGAGGGTTGTATCATTTGATTTACACTACATGCCTACCACTTTGAAGATGGAATTCTTGGGCTTACATCACAATTCATTCACCCAAAGTCAAGACTTTGTAGAGCCTGCTTCTGCAGCATTTATAGCTGCACGTATTTTGGGGTATGTCGGAATAAGGCTGGCTCATCTAGCCACTGGGATATCTGCCCATTCTTCAAGGCAATACCGCTTCATCTCCTTGAAGTTGGATGGGTCCCGCTGGTGTGCAGCCCTCTAATAAGTCATATTCAGATTCTGGTTCTCAATGGATTACAGTCTGGCCTTTGACTACACCATTCCCACACATTTCCCCCTTAAATAAGTTGAATGTTGCTTTATAAGTATGCTTAGGGCCATCGTTCAGGTGAAAGGTGAATGTCTCAAATGTCTGAAAGACCGAAACAGGTTTTCCTCCAGAATTTCCCTTTATTTTTCGGAATCCATCATTCTGTCAATAATTTTTAAAGATATTTTTTGTGCGTTTACATGCTTTGTTATTTTTCAGATAAGACACAGGGGACGGATTTTCTGGCTACTCTTGTAAAGCCCATCTCTGTGGAGTGTACGCCTTTAAGTGGTCCTATGCACAGATACTCCGGTCTCAGCTGTGGAGTTTTGCAGCTCCTTCAGGTCATCTTGGGTCTCATTGTTGCCTCTGATTTATGCCCTCCTTGCCTGGCCCATGAGCTCTGGTGGACCGCCCTATCTTTGCAGGTTTGTCGTGGTGCCATACTCTTTCCATGTTTAAATAGTGGATTTAATGGTGCTCTGTGGGATGTCCAAAGTTTGGGATATTGTTTTGTAACCCAACCCTTTTTTGTACTTCACGACTCGTTCCCTGACCTGTTTGGTGAGCAATGTAACCGACATCTGTAATTTCTATGTTCCTTTCTGGTGCTCTTCCATCAATTGTACTGACTGAAATGGACTAAATTTTACTGACTAAATTTAATCTTAAGTTACTGAGGTTGTGTAGATCAAAAGTTACTTCACCCATTAACATTTTAGACTGGTCACTGTCGAAGTGAACTATACAATTGGAGCTGTATTTAAATGATTTCAAAATATTTAGGAACAACATTAGAGCCAGAGGAATTTTAGCAGAGAGTCAGAGAGAGATATTCCAATTTCCTAAAACTTCGACCACCGCATTCGATGTACAAATGTGAAATGTAATAAACATTATTAGGATAAGGAGGGGCTTATGCAAAAATCTGTTGGGTGACGAGTTGACGTCGTTGATCGCCACTCACCTTGCCACACTCACAACATAAGATCCTTTTTGACCCACAAATAGTCCTGACATCTTCTCAAATGTTTAAGAAATGTATTCCTGCAAACATTGTGAAATTAAAATACGAGGAATTACATTTGGTAGCTGGACTGACTCATCTGTAACAGAGACTCTTGCACAAGTTCATGTATAATATTTGTTTATTGAACATGAGATGTTGTCCTGTAGCCCTGCTATGTTTTGCACATCCTGTATTCTTTTTGCCTGTTTGTCTCAGGCCCATTCATATTCATCATACCACTATTGCATGCTGCAGGGCTCATATATCTTCATGAGAAATAGGGCTCTGTAGAGCCAAACAACAGCACTGGGCTGGTAGAGTTCTTGGTATTCTCTGTCAAAACTTTCTCCACGCCGCTGGTTAAATAATAGGCCCTCCTTTTTCTATTACGGTGTGGGCCAATGCTCTGCGAAGCTGAACTAAGACTTTCGCTCAGCGGAAATATACTGTATGAGTGGTTTCACGCTGTAAATCTACGGGCTGGCACAACACTACAATCACTGGCATCAAGCATCCCACTGACTGGAAAATAAAATATGAACGCTGAGAGAAAGATATGACCCAGCTGTCATATCAGGTCTTTTGGAAGTTGTCGTAAATACAAGTATGTTGTTTGTTTTACATATGTAAATTGCTGCCTGAGGAATTCAGAACCATGTAGGGATGGTCTTTATTTTAGTCTTTATTTTGGTATCATAATAAAATACTAATTTAAACCCATAATACAGACATTCAAAAAAAGGACAAAAATCGTAAGGTGTGTTTTAATTGTTTAATTTAAAGAAAATCAGATTTCATGTTTACAAAATATGTGAACCCCTTCATTTAAAAGCTTATGCCACCTCCATTAGCAGCGATGACTTGGAGAAAATGTCTCCTATAGCCACTTATCAGTCTCTGTCATCTTTCTTTAGGGGATTTTTGTCCATTCCTCAAACGCAGCCAATGAACAGAGCTTTGAGGGGCCAGGATGTTGCCTTGACCAATTCAAAACAGAAATATTCTTTCTCCAGACATCCTCTTTGGTCGTTTGAATGCTTTGTGTTGCTGTATTGTTAGAAATCCCATTTTCCACCCAGCTTTAGCTCCTTGACTGAAGGCTTGATGTTTTGTTCAAAAATCTCTCGGTATACCTCAAAATGCAAGTTCCCCATAATGATGTGCAGTCGACCATATTCACAGGAGGAAAAGCAGCCACAGAATTTGACCTCCGTACCATAATGGTTGATAAATGTTGGGGTGAAGTTGTTTTGATGGTAGGAAATGTGGGGTTTTTCTCCTAACATAGCAGTTTTAATTGTGACAAAAAAAACAGTTTGTCCAGAAACCTTCTGGTGTGACTCTGGCAAAGTTAAGACTGGCAGATTCCTGTTGGTACGGCTGGCAGATTGGTCGTGTTTTGACAGCAGATATGTTTTCCTAGCCATCCTCTTATGAATGTAATTTCAATACATTCTTCTACTTATTGTTAAAGCATATACACAGGAACTTGAGATGCACCAAGGGAGGTCTGCAAATCTCCAGATGTTATGTTCGGTTTGGCATAATTGATTCTTTGTTTATGACTCTTGGGGATATTTTGGAGGGGCATCCACTTCTTGGCAGAGAAGCTGTTACGTATTCTCTATTAGTGAATTATTTGCCTCGCAGTGAACTGGGCACATTTTTTTCTCCAGATGGTTGTATTGCCTTCCACAGACTGATCTGCTCTCACTGCCCTGTTCCAAATGTCTCCTGAGATCTCATTTCCTCTCTGCGTGCTGTGTTTTGCATTTACCAATATGGGTAACACCAAATTGACCAGGTTTCTTGTCTGTATACATCGGTCACGCACAAACACTTTCGTAAAGACTCCTCCTTTGATTGGTTAATTAACATAGTCGATTTACCCAATGCAATTTGTAATTAAATTATTTTTGCATAGATAATGCCTTTAAAAGACATTGCTACACGCATGATTTCCTGTAAACATTAAATGGACTTGTTAACTATAAACATGTTATGTCAGCTATACATTTCAAAGGTGCAGTTGAACCATTAGAGGCAAAAAGGGCTAGATTTACCATTGTAAAAATAGATATGACACCTAGCATATACACATTCAGCCAAATCAACTGCAAACATTTGACATATGAGTGACTACAGTGGGAACCACACATGAACATCACTTACAATGCGACAAAATAAAGACCCAACATGTACGTTTCTTGCTAACACTTTTACTTAAAGCTATTTTAGTGATAGCCACTATACATGCTGAGAATATTTCAAAGTAAAGTTACCATTTCCAGAATGTGTATATCTTGAATACAACCATGCTCTTGAAAAACAAACATATTGTTTGAGTACACATGTTCTCAGGACGTCGTGTGCAAGCCGAGCTGAGACAAACAGCCTAATTCCGAGTGCATTGCAGCCTCTGTGTGGTTACTTCTCTCATTCACCACTAATGTGTTGTCCTCGACATAGTGATGCACATTTTGCACCAGCCATTACTCCTAGTTAGATTAGCGACAGAGCATCCTACCCTCGGCGTGGGCTGATACATCATGCTGGGACAGAAACAAGCTGCTCCTGCTCTTCTGAGGCGTCCCGGGCTCAGACACACCCTGCGTCGTGCTTGTTTGCTTATTTCTCCTAGTGCCAGAGAGGTTGGTTGAAGAAGCAGAGGTACCGACACGAGTATCAGATATGAGAATCAGACATGACAATCAGATATGAGAATCAGACATGACAATCAGACATGAAAATCAGACATGTGAATCAGACATGAGTATCAGACATGAGTATCAGACATACCACCACCTGATACCAGCCCCTGATACCAGCCCCTGATACCAGCCCCTGATACCACCCCCTGATACCACCACCTGATACCAGCCCCTGATACCACCACCTGATACCACCCCCTGATACCAGCCCCTGATACCAGCCCCTGATACCAGCCCCTGATACCAGCCCCTGATATCAGCCCCTGATGTCAGCCCCTGATACCACCCCCTGATACCAGCCCCTGATACCACCCCCTGATACCAGCCCCTGATACCAGCCCCTGATACCAGCCCCTGATACCACCCCCTGATACCACCCCCTGATACCAGCCCCTGATACCAGCCCCTTGATACCAGCCCCTGATACCAGCCCCACTATGAACGCTCCACTATGAACGCTAAAATGCATGCAGGACCTGCTCTAGCCTTTTGTGGGCCCTAAGCACAAATTTAATTGGGGCCCCTTCCCCTAGAGGCCCCTAGCAGTTGGGGGGCCCGCTAGCGGTCGGGGGCCCTAAGCGACCGCTGATGTCGCCTGTGCCTAGAACCAGCCCTAATTACATGCACATCTGGATTCCATGGTTAACCTCAGCACCGGCAGGCCCTCAACGCTCCCTGGCTCTCCGCCATGGTGAGAAAGGGCCTGAGTAAAAGCTTTATTGTGCTACGTCTGCAGCGGCCTGCCTCGCACTCTTGGCGCTCTGCTTCACGGCTCTCACTCCCATCTCTCACATGGGAATACATTATAGCCCTCCAAACACACTACAGTGTACAGCTCCTCCTGGACTCACAGTCGGAGTGCAGCCGTCCCCACTGCGCTGCGGACAACAAGCCGGGCCGGAATGCCGCGTAACGGCGTCCGAGATTCCGACGTCTCACTCACTCGTTCGTTTAAATATTGATCAAAGGGGAGAGGGGGCGTGCAGGCACGAGGAGAACGAGGGAGACTGCGAAGGGAATGGGTCTGTGTTTTAGAGCGGCTACGGGGTTTTTTTTGCGGGGGGGACAGGCAGGAGCGGCGTTTGTCTCTCACACTATCATCTCCCGCATGGCTTTGATAACAGAGGCCCTAACAAGGAAGACGAAGATCACAGCCAGTAGAGTGAATAATGCACCACTCCTCTCCTCATTCCTCAGTCTGAGTTAATGCCTAATGCACCTCCTAACCTCCCGATGCAAGTGATGTTACGAGATGGCTTCTTAATGCGGGGGACAGGGTGGCGTCGCGGTGATGAAGACGAGCCCGCCGTCTGGGCACTGCTTTCATCTAAAGGATTTGTTATTGCTCTTTTAAGAAGATGTCTTGAGATTAATAACACTTTTCTATGATGCAGTGGTATTGGTTCACACAGTATGATTGCAGACAAGTTTCAGAAATGTACCACCAACTCTGTCGAGCCCTCTTTCAGGGTAAAGACATGTGACGCCCAGTTGGGCAATGCGTTTGAATGGACACTTATACAGACATGTGAGCACATATACATTTATATATTCTGAGTAGACACTTGTACAGACATGTGAGCACATATACATTTATACATTCTGAATAGACACTTGTACAGACATGTGAGCACATATACATTTATACATTCTGAATAGACACTTGTACAGACATGTGAGCATATATACATTTATATATTCTGAATAGACACTTGTACAGACATGTGAGCACATATACATTTATACATTCTGAATAGACACTTGTACAGACATGTGAGCACATATACATTTATACATTTTGAATAGACACTTGTACAGACATGTGAGCACATATACATTTATATATTCTGAATAGACACTTGTACAGACATGTGAGCACATATACATTTATACATTCTGAATAGACACTTGTACAGACATGTGAGCATATATACATTTATATATTCTGAATAGACACTTGTACAGACATGTGAGCACATATACATTTATACATTTTGAATAGACACTTGTACAGACATGTGAGCACATATACATTTATACATTCTGAATAGACACTTGTACAGACATGCGAGCACATACACATTTATATATTCTGAATAGACACTTGTACAGACATGTGAGCACATATACATTTATACATTCTGAATAGACACTTGTACAGACATGCGAGCACATACACATTTATATATTCTGAATAGACACTTGTACAGACATGCGAGCACATACACATTTATACATTTTGAATAGACACTTGTACAGACATGTGAGCACATATACATTTATACATTCTGAATAGACACTTGTACAGACATGTGAGCACATATACATTTATACATTCTGAATAGACACTTGTACAGACATACGAGCACATACACATTTATATATTCATACAGAAATATAAGTCATATAGAGTCTCCGTTCTGTAGCCTCTTCTGAGGCCAGTCACGGCATCCATCACCGGACTTGTCTCTCCAAGTGTCATTGAGTTGAGGGCCTGCTGCTGTCTCACAGGAGTCACAGGATTGACTGTGTGGAAAGATGCTACTGGCAGCCTCACATACAAATGTGCTGAATCATTACAGATAAGTATTTTCCTCACACAAGCACAAATTACATCCGTGAAGATGTGTGTAAAATGTAATCACTAATTTAGATCAAGAAGTACATACTACATGTCCCAGCTATGGCGGCTTGGGGTCACTCCAGAATTTTCTTTCTATGAAAACATACATGAAATGAGTAAGAATAAGAAATATATCAAAATGAATAAATAAGAAAAATAGTCATAGACATATTAGAAATATAGATTTTTGTTGAAATAACAATTTTGCCTTTCAAACTTTGCTTTTGTCAAAGAATCCTCAACAACATTAGCAATGTCTATACTATATTTCGGATCAATTTGATGCCATTTTAGTCAAAACAAGGACATTGTGACCCCTATAATATTGAACAGTAATGTATTTTTTCATTTATATGCATTTACCATAATTATTACTTTTTTATAATTCATCAATTCTTTATGTACTTGTTTTCTCATGAATTATTGTATGAATTTCGTCCAATCACATTCAGGGCCACCACCTGCAATACCATTTGTTGTCCAGGCATCACTGGAGCCCTTGGTGAAACACCAGAAGCAAATGGAGGCATGTTTTGCAAAAACATGATAAAATACTGGAAGAAAGGCTATTCTGTGAACATTGGAAGGTAAGTTTTGAGATCGATTGGGTTAGCTGTGGACTCACTACCAGGGAATGATGGATGGTTAGACATTTTTTACTCCAGTTGAATAAAGCAGAGTGCCATCGTGTAGTCGACTGGAAGACCAATCCGCTGAGAGGGAGGATGATGTACAACGAGGGAGGTTTGATGTGGGTGGTGGGTTTTCAAGAAACACCTCCACGCTCCCCACCAACGAAAAATGGTTGTACCAGCCAATCTGCCAAGTGCATTAACAGCACATGTGTACTTCAGCTGATATAGTCATGAAGTAATTCAATTTGGCACACATGCACAGGGATGCATAATTAGAGATTCTCAAAGCCCAGGAACTGTTTTGTATTGTATCCTACAAATAACCGCATTACGGTTTTAAAACCAAAATAATTATTCTCATTGTCCAATTTTTTTGTCATCAAATACCAATGCCACATTGACCTTCACAGCTCACTTGGTTTTTAGGACACATTCAACCTGTGTTTTTCAAAATTCTGAATGGTATTTATTCAATCATCATACTAAGAAAAAAAGTATTGAATATAGATGCTCCATGTAATAACTAAACCTGTTTTGTACTCTGTAAAATGCATCCAACTATTTACAATTTCACAACTGGTAGAAAAACCCAGATTTCACATTGCAAAATGTCCTGCCTGTGTCACACTGGTATACACACTTGGCTTTTTTTCTATGAAAAATTCCAAATGTAATTATGCATTAAGAACATTATATGGCCTAATCACTTTTAAGCCCCTGATTCGATTTCAAAATGTTCTCTATCAAGAAACGTCTGACGCCATTGAATATAAGGCACAGATTCAACTCAGAAGGACTGGGAGCTTTTTTAAGTCTAAAAAAAGATGAATAATGATTGATATATATTGGCTACAGTAACTTTAGGAAAACTGCGCCTCTAAAAAAGGATTTTGAAATGTGATTTTATTGATGCATATAAGCATGCTTAAAGAGGTATTCATGTTTTTTATCGTAAAATGGTGCAAGCTCAGAAATAACACAATGCCTTATGGGATTTCTCTAGGCTTGTAAAGGCTGCAATGTTTCACACTTGCTGGAAGGAGCCATGGGAAAGTCTAATTTCCCCTTACACTCATGATCATTTGACTCTCTCTCTGCTTTGAGACATGTGTGCAAATAGAGGAGAAACATAAAATGGAAGGCAGAGGTTGGCAGAGGTTGGAGTGGATTGAAGAGAGGTCCATTTGGGATGGAGCGTACCTATGGAGTTCAGCCTAAAGGAATTTGACATGTGTGCCACTTCATATTTATACCACAGTGAAACAGGAAGTCCTTGATGACGACTAAAGGGTTCCTAATGACCCAGATGAACTTGAAAAAAACATAATATCAATTGTAAGATCCTTTAGACTTGGTCCATGAACCTCCCTAACGATGCCAATAATAGTGACATGTTTTGAGAAGAAAATATTATTAATTGAAACATTTTTACAAGATTAGACTTACCTCACATTTTGAGTGTATGCTCAATCTGGTAAATAACAATACACTTTTCTATAGCCTTTCTTACTTTTTATAGCTAATCTTTACACAGGGGTTCAATAATTATTTTAGGCACTGTGTATCCAGTGGAACAATTCTCATCCTCAGCAATAGGCTCAAATAGAGGGTTATTAGTGTGACTCTCAGCGATCTATCATTAGTATTGGACCACCTTACCCCCCGGTCAGCAGTGGTGAGTACCTGCTAAGTGAGAGTGATGCTGTGGGCACTGTTCTTCTGGGAAACCCTGGGTCCAGGCATTCATGTAGACATCCATTTGACACGTGTCACCTACCTAAACATTATCCTGCTGGAACAGGCCAATGCCCTCAGGGAATACCGCTTCCATGAAAGGGTGTACATGGTCTGCAACAACGCTTAGGTAGGAGGCACGTGTCAAAATAACATCCACATGAATGGCAGGACACAAGGTTTCCCAGCAGAACATTACACAAAGCATCAAACTGCCTCTGCCAGTTCGCTTTTTTCCAAAGTTCTGGTGCCATGTGTTCTCCAGGTAAGTGACACACACGGACCTGGCCATTAATGTTATGTAACAGAAAATGTAATTCATCGGATCAGACCACCTTCTTCCATGGCTCCGTGGTCCAGTTCTGATGCTCATGTGCCCATTATAGATGCTTTCAGCAGTGAACATGGGTCAGCATGGCCACCCTGACTGGTCTGTGTCAACACAACCCGATGAAAAATAAACTGAAATCCATTGTGTGTTATGTTCTGACACCTTTCTATCAGAACCAGCATTTCAGCTATAGTAGCTCGTCTCATGGATCAGATCACACAGGCCAGCCTTTGCTCCTGTTGCCGAATCACCACTTTTACTTTCTTGGACTACTTTTGATAGGTACTGACCACTGCAGAGATGAAACCACCCACAAGAGCTGCAGTTTTGGAGAAGCTCTGACTCTGTTGTCACAATTTGGCCCTTGTCTAAGTTGCTCAGATCTTTAAACTTGCCCATTTTCTCTGCTTGTAACATATCAACGTTGAGAAGAAAATGTTCCCTTGCAAACTAATATATCTCACCCACAGACAGGTGCCATGATAACGAGATCATCAGTGTTATTTACTTCACTCGTGGATGTTATAGCAGATCGGTGTAAAAGAAATCACAGCATGCCTTGCAATCATTTATTTATATGTTGACGTCCAGATGAACAACCTTACTCTCGTTAATATTGTTTTATGCAGGCTACACGGAATGATATTTACACATAATGTTATTGTAGATTCAGTGATCAATTTTTTGTAACATTCTGAATAAAATAATTGCAGACGTTATGTGGCTCACTGGGATAAAAGACCAAATAATACACACACATGGGAGCCAAAAGCGTGTGTAAAAGGTTTCCGACAGATTTACTGCACAAAGGTTGTGCCTTCAGCTGCAGCAGAGTGGCAGCCTGGGGCTTAAATGCAGATTCATAAAACTTAAAGACCCCGCCCACTTGACAGCCGCTGTTTACGAAAAGTCACGCGTACAACGTGGACGAGAGGAAGACCGCGAGACGTTCTACTGAGCCTGGTTCCGTATGTCACGCGTACAACGTGGACCGGAGGGACCGCGAGACGTTCTACTGAGCCTGGTTCCGTATGTCACGCGTACAACGTGGACCGGAGGGAGACCGCGAGACGTTCTACCGAGGTTCCGAATGAGAACCGTCGCATGTGCTGTTGGTTTCTGACAGCTCGCGGGCTCTATGTTTAGAACAAGTTGTCAAACTGAAAGGATTTCTTAAAGACCAGCCGGGTTCGCGTCGTTCGTAAAGTCCTATGTTCTTTCTACTTCTCTAAACGGAGTGGTTCTGGAACATCCGTTGTCGTTGCGTAGCCGATGGGACGCGCGTTGCCGGGAGCACCGGTCCGCACAGGAAAACAATGGCGAGACGCAAACGGCACATCGGGTTGGATTTAAACGCGGCGTAGCCACAGCGACGGTTGAACACGGGCTCTGAGGAAAACAATACCCGGGCTGAACACGAGTCCGAGCGAGATGGAAACCCCGACCGAGAACCCGACCAGGGCTGCGGAATATCTGAAGGAGCTAAATAACATAATCGAAACCCAGCAGGAGTTACTGGAGAGGCAGAAACATCGGATAGAGGAGCTGGAGCAGCAAGTGTCCGGATTGTGTTCGGAAAACGCCTGTTTAACAGATCAATACCAGCGGCACCTGGCGACGTGTAGGCTGCTCCAGCAGGGCAACAGCCATGCAACGTTAAGCGCCATCAAAGAAAACAGCAACCAAGAAAAGTAAGATTTGATTTAAAGCACCACACTATTGAAGGGGTTTGATAGATGACACAGTTGTTCCACAACTTGAATGCCTGGCTGTAATTTAGCACTAGTTGGGTTATTAGACAGTGATTAGTGAAATAACTAGTTTCATAACAGCAAACGCGACTGCATGTCTGGCATGTTTCTCTTAATTGGAAACACGACCACACGCACTTTTGTAATTAAAATACAACAACATGGGTTCATTTGCTCTATTTCCTCAGTGAATTGTAATATTGGACTGGACAAACTTTGCCGACAGTCTTGGGGTCTTCCTGCAACATGTTTTTATTATAGAATGCATTTGCTTAATTTTATAATTCAATATTTAACAATTGAAGAAGCTTTGTTATATTCGAAATTGTTGAAGAGAGGTATGCCCAGAGGTATGCCCAGAGGTATGCCCAGAGGTATGCCCAGAGGTATGCCCAACTTAAATCAATTTCACAACAGGAGTTATTGAACGCATTATTGGAAAACTTTCTGCAAAACATTTCCACCAAAATGGTCATGGTTTTATTTTTTATAATTTATTAGCAGAAAATAATACTTAATATTTTATTAAAATATCTCAGACTTTTGCATTGTATTCATCTGCCTTTTTAACATAATACAAAAACCAGAAAATTATAACTAGCTCCTCAAAATGTTACGAAGCGATTTAAATCCCTGGAAAACGGAATAATCACAGCAGTAAGGTTTTTAAAAGGTTTATTATTTCTAATAATCGTTTTTTAATATTGGTAACAATATATATAGCTCTTGAAGTTCACACAAATGTTGGTGTTGTTTGACCCATGCAAATTGTTTAAAAGCTTTCACTTTTAATAGTAAATAATCTTTAACTAAAGTATTAAAATCTGACATCCACTAAACAGTCACTAACTGTCTATGACCTATCCTTAATTATAATCGGAATAGTTTGGGTAAGAGCAGATAACATTGATTGGCTGTCATATAGAGCCATGTTGTGTTAATAAGGTGTCTGTTTGTTTTATGAACCTGTACTTCTGATGTGCTGAAACATTAGCCTGTTATTAACTCTGTGCATCTATTCTGTCTGAATCGGAAGTGTCTCTTCTGCAACTGCTGCTCTCCTCTCGTCTGTCCTCTCATCTGTCTCTCCTCTCACTCTTTTGTACACCAACACAATACTGGCACTGTGTTGACTGTTGAGGAACAAAGTGACAGGTGACATTTAGGATTGTGCAGAATTTATCAAGGCTCATCTGATGATATCTGACAAAACCTGTCACAGATTTTGTGTTGACTAACAGTGTGCCGATGTTTGTTTGTTTTGGTAGCATGTCTTAATATGTGTCCGCGGCAGAGGCTTTTTGTAAACACGTCAGGTAATCAAAGCGTTCACAACATACAGCTGCATTCACACTGCCTATCGAGCCGTGAAGTCATCATCACTTCTGTGTTCATCAGATGGAGTCTGAGTTGAATACGGCCGCACTTCACATCTGACAATAGCCTCATCCAACCCATGAAGGAGAGCTGTTTGTTATGGTAACTTTATTGTAACAGGAGGATGTTCTAGGTGCCTCATCGAGGCATCATTGAGTTGTGAGCTGCACTGGGTACGGCAGGCTAATTTCATTGATATTGTAACCAATTAGTGATACGCAGGTTTTCAGATTGCCCGCCCACAAATCAGCCCTGGGTTTGAAGTTCACTCCATGCAGGCATTTCCCCGCAGAATACGGACACTTACCACAGTTAGCCGGGTCTTATGACCGCCAGTGACCTTTATCTCCGCGGGGGGGCATTTTTTGTCATGATGAGCCTTGGGGCAGAAAATCAATATGGAAATGGATGACTGGTAGAAAATGTCTCCTGCTTCAGGATCAGCACAACCAAGATTAGCACATTCTGCGTCCTACACCATTAGCCCTTCACTGAATATCTGCTACAAAGGCACATTTTTTCGATGTTAGAAAACGGCTAATACATCTTCCCTTTCGGGCATCCCCCGCACACTGTGTAATGGCAGTGTGCGATGCCCGGGAGACCTAGGGCTAGGCTATGTGAGGCTGGCTACTAAGGTGCCTGTCTGTCTCTTTTATGACCCGTAATGAGTATAACAGCGAATATTAATGTAAAGTAAGTTCATGGCTGGTTACTGAATCTTAGATGACACAAGTGTGGTGAGCAATTAGAAATCGTGCAGCCTTTTTTTGTAAGTGCCGGCCAACCTGGCATCTGTAAAGGTAATTTCGTAGACTTAAACCGTGTGTATTTGATCGTTTGTCCATCTAGTTGACAGACTGGCGGAAGACTAGAACGTTTGAGATCTCATTCTGTAATTCTCCTATTCTCGTGCTGCGTTTTGTCCCTGTTTTTGTAATGCGTGTTAAGTATCTTACTGCTTGCTCATAAAGCCAGTGTGGATCGACCTGTCACAGTCAGTGGAGAATCATCAGCATTTGGTATCGTTTATGAGGTTGCAACAGAACCGCTCTCTTATCTTAGGTTTCGCTGTTCTCAAGGACTTCGAACATAAAAGTTAGCCTATTTCTAGCCTGCTGTTACGGCTCTTGGGGATATTTTTATCCCCTTGGGTTTATTTATAGTGGGGTCAAAAATACAGTTAGTCAGCTGAACAAACATCACTTCATCTTGAGTTCTGTGCATGCGACCCACACCGTTTGACAAATTACCGACCAGTAAGTAGAGTTTCACGTGGACACCGGGTAATATGCCTTGTGTTGCAGGTCAAAAGATTCATTTCCAAACGTGTTAGTACTGTGAGACGAAGCTGCGGGCAGCGTTGTTGGGAGAGTGGAGAGTGGAGGGGGAAGGGGGCTGGGCATATTGGAAATCATTCTGGCACCCACTGACCCGGCAGTCGATTTAGACTCCATTGCCGTTGTACATGAGCCTATAGACTAGCCCCAAGGTTAGCGTGGTGACGAACGGGTTAAGTTGATTTAACTGCCTGTATACGTTTGGATTCCCAAGCTGCTTCCTACTGGAGTAGAGCTGGATCAGGGCTGAGTAAAGCTGGTTAAATCTCACTAAATCCATTTCATCCCGTTCTTTGTTACCCTTAAACACACACACACACTCAGCACACAGCACACACTGTTGTTCGAAGTGGCAAAGTTGGAGGGAGGGGTCATCTATGTTTAGAAGTGTCAGGTGATCTGTGGTTCCTGCTCTTCTTAATGTTTCCTAAACTGCCTGCCTGGTCAGCTCTCTGTTGTCTGAGTGTTTGCGCTTTGTGCTGTCCATATGCAGTTTCCATTAAGTCAGCGTTTGTGAAGAACAAGGCCATCTTCACAAGGATGTTTATGAAGTCTCTGAATGACAGACTGAAGTATGGTGTCGTTTATCATTCAATTGTTAAAAGCTCACGCCAGAAGAAAAAATCAATTACTTTGAAAAATGCTGATGTCTCTAGGATTGTTTTCTGAATGAAAGAGGAGCTTAGATGGTGGGTGTGGCCAATGGCGTGTCACAGGGCATGGCTAGGCGCACAGCAACCCCTGACTTAATTATATTTTAATAATCTTTTTGAAGATATGTTTATTTTAAAGAAAGTGTCCTGAAATTTTAAAACTTACCCCATTAGTCTGAGAACAATTACAGTTTAAAACTTTGCATACACATTGAGGATTTTGTATGTTGCTATTTTCTTATATAATTATTGTGGCAACAAAATGTAAATAATAGAAAGAGGAGTGGGAGGCCCCAGTGCACAACTGAGCAAGAGGACAAATACAATTGAGTGTTTAGTTTGAAAAACAGATGCCTCACAAGTCCTCAACTGGCAGCATCATTAAGAAGTACTCGCAAAATCATTCACATTTATTTTAGACTGCTCAAAAAAATTAAGGGAACACTGACATGGTTGGTTTTAAACCAAAAAAAAAATCTAAGTAAACAATTGAAATCACAGTCTGTCCTAACTTGCTTCAATTTCTTCTCGGCAACTCCATGATGTGACTCAGTATTGTGTATGGCCCCCAGTTGCTTGTATGCACTCCCAACATCCTCCTGATGAGACGAAAGATGGTGTCCTGTGGGATCTCCTCTACTTGGCGACGCAGGTTGAACCGATACATAAAAACGTCCCAGAAGTTCTCAATTGGATTCAGACCTCGGGAACGTCAGGGCCAGTGTCAATAACATCAATGGTTTTGTCATTGAGGAAATGCCTACACACTTTGGTCTTGTGATGCCGAACGTTGTCCTGCACCAGGAGGAACCCAGGGCCAACTGCACCTGCCCAAGGAGCCTGCTGTCATCTGTGAAGAGAACGGGGCGCCAATGACGGACCTGCCAATTCTAGTGTTCTCTGGATAATGCCAATCGAGCTGCATGGTGCTGGGCTGTGACCACAGGTTCCACTAGAAGACGTCAGGCATTCATGCCACTTTCATGGAGATAACATGCATACCAGTAGATTGCTGCAAGTCATTTTGTAGGGTTCTGGCATTGCTCCTCCTGCAATGCTGTAATGCTTCAAATGGAAGATTCCTTTACAAGGGCGAAGTTTGAAGGACAATTATTTTTTTCAAATGAACATCATTATTTTTTCA
This sequence comes from Dallia pectoralis, assembly GCA_029465975.1. Lineage (NCBI taxonomy): Eukaryota > Metazoa > Chordata > Actinopteri > Esociformes > Umbridae > Dallia > Dallia pectoralis. The sequence goes on from CM055728.1 coordinate 9,777,403, forward strand.
ATGGCCTAATTTCCCAATAATTTTTGGTATGTTTCCTTTTCACAAAAAACAAGAAGATTTCAATGTGACCACAAACTTTTGAACTTTTAGTGTACCTCAGGAACAACCTATTTACTTAAGGTTTTATAATTACCTACTACATGCTCATCTTCAGTCTAGAAGATTTCTCACGTTTTATTGTCAGCACAGAAACAATTGTCTTACCTATGCCCAACTAGCTACCTATGAAGAACAAAAAACATTTTTGAGGAAACTAAATACTATATGTACAGCATGTCAAACTGGAAGATATACAGCTGATGTCAAAACGGCATTGCTTTTGGTGAGTTTAAACCATGTCTAGTCACATTGCCCATGCACCGCTAATATGGGCACGCCTGGTTAATTGGTATTTGGACTGTGACAAAAAGTGCAGTCTTTCACCTTTAATTTAATGATATGTATATGCATACCAAGGATGTACAAATTACCGCACTTTTTAAATGTTCCCCATCTTTTTAAAGAATCGAACGAAACCATCAGAGTGATGGCAAACGGTTATGTTTGGCCAAATCATCTATTTGGTACATTCTTAAAAAGAAAGAATGCCCTGGTGAGCTTCGGAACACCAACCGGCCAGAAGGCCACGCAAAACAGCTGTGGGGGATGACAGATTAATGTGTTCCCTGGTGAAGAAAAACCCCTTCACAACAGTTGTCCAGATCTACAACGCCCTCCAGGAGTAATGCAAATCAGTGTCAAAGCCAACACTCATGAGAAGACTTCCCCTGAGTAAATACACAGGGTTCATCACAATATGTTAACCAGATATGAGTTTGCCAAAGAGCATCTTAAAAGCCTCACTAAATCTTATGGAGAAATGAGACCACTGAGAAGAAGATTAGGGAGAAGGCAAGTAACTGCTCACGATCCGAAGCATACCAGCCCATCTGTAAAGCAAGATGGAGTCAGTGTTATGGCGTGGGCATGTATGACTGCCAATGGAACCTGCTCTTTTGTATTTATTTATGTTGATTTCTGAAGGCTTTAGGGATATATTATCTGCTTTGATTCAGCCAAATACTTTAAAACTCATTGAATGACCCGTCACAGTGCAGATGAACAATACAGCGAATGCAACCCAATACTTTTTTTAAGGCATTGAAGTGGAATGTTCTGCAATGGCCAAGTTAATGACCTGACCTGAATACAGTTGAGCATGCATTTCACTTGCTGAAGGCAAATATTCAGGCAACCTGCCAACCCCACCCAGCAGAAAGCAGAAGCAGGAACGAGAAAGGCTACAGTGAAGGCCTGGCAGAGCGTCACCAGAGAAGAATTCCAGCATCTGTGGGTGTCCGATTTTTACTGCAGAGAACAACCCCTTCCCACGGGATTGGTGACGCAGCACTTACCTTTCTTGGTTCCTTGTCCCATCCTTGATAAGGAAAACTGTCAATTTTTAACCCTCACCTCTTAGTTGGTTGGATTAGGCTTTAGGTCAATAGCTGGCCAATTCCATTGTTTCCTTCAATCGCCAATTCACATATAAATAGAAATGCAGCCTAAAGTCCGATTCATTGGTCAGTATGTCATATTACATCTATAAACATGCTAAGCAGTATCAATGCATGTGTTTTTATTTTTTAAATGTAGACCCTCTAGGGTTTTCCCCCATGTGACATAGACCTTTCCACAATCAAAAGCTCTGTGTTCAATTTTACCAGATTTTTAATAGGGCTGTCACGATAACTACTTTTGGTTGTGCGATATATTGCAACAAAATTAATTGCGATAAACGATATTAATGCGATTTTTTTTCAGAATGTTAATGTACACGGATGGAATGGCAGTTTGGGAGATGTACGTTTACTTTGGCAATTCGTACTGTTTGTCAAGGTTTGCATCATTTTAAATGCTGTTTTTTCGACCGTGTTTAATGGCTGCATCTCTTTGGATTTATAGCGAGTTACGCTATATATATATATCTGTGAGTGTGCGCCATTTATCTATCGCGTTTATATTTACACTGAAACAGATAACTGTCTGGAAGACCCCATTCCAGCGGCAGTTTTTGTTCCCAGGTTCAACAACTGGTTGGGATGGTTGTGTTTTAGGTGAGATTGGAGGTTAGTTGTGTTGCCTCTTCGTTGCTACTGTTTTTAAACCAAGTCGACATACCGGCTCGTTAATTGTCTCTCCTTTCTCATTTGGCTTAAAGCCTAAATGTTCCCACACCGCCTTTGAAACCAACTCCATTTGGACTTATTCTTCCTAACTGGCTGTAGGTCACTATGAAACAGCCCACTTCATAACACAGTGGGTTCACGTGTGTGTGTCCGGCTTTTCCAGGCTTTGAATAATCATTAGTAATTCCAAACGAGTATTCGAATACTAGTTCTCAAAAACACCATTAAAAAGCCTCAGCAATTAATGCTTCATAATTAAACTTAAAGGGCGGCAACGCTGTATAAAATAATGTATTGCCTACCTGTGATTACACTAATCAATATCTTCCACAGAGGCTTGCTACTACTTAAAGTGACATGAGATGCTGTCCGTGAAGGGGATTGAGGGCGAATGAACTGGAATGTGCTGTGCAATGTTTTTATAAGATGAAATAACAACACCAGTTACGTTTTAATTCATTTTTATTGTCCACAAATGAAGCAAGCTTTAACAGAATATTAGGCCAATATTAACCAATAGTTATTGGTTCAAAAACATGATATCTAAAATCTATCAAAAACTGGTGCTTATGGGTCTAACATAATGTGTTGAGGGTACATTCTGTATGATGCTCGGATAATAATCAATATACTCAAATGTTTGATTTGACTCAACAAACATATCAGACCTCCATGGTAAACCAATTTCTGGTTGCATATTTGGCAATTCATTTTTTTAATCATCTGATGATGTCAAATGATTCCACACCAGGGATTTATTTGGAGCCATCTCTGTCCGCTCTAGCTTCTCTAGAAATGTGGAAAGTAATGTGCACACATTACATTAAAAGTGAAATACTGTATATGTTTATATTTTGTAAATATTCATGATATCATATATCAAATATCTATATTAAAAGGCATTAGCTGACAAAAATATTAGTGTAGCCTACTATTGCAAAGTTTTGTTGCAAATGAATTACAAAAACAAAGCTTCTGAGTACTGAATTAAGATTTTAATAACTGTCAAAGTATTTGGGCCACCCCTAACAATTACGCATCAGCATTGCGCTGTTTTCTGTTTCATTTCCACGTTCGTTGAACATTGTTTTATTTTATTGTTTTCTAAGGTACATTCCACGTTTGTTGAACAGTGTTTTCTAAGAATTCTATCTGTTAATTTTACTTTTGGTGCAGGGTACAGTAGGGGAATGCCATTTTGACCTAATCTGTATCCTTTTTGGACATGACAATTGAGAAGTGTGAGTGTGATGTCAATTGGATGTGCGCTATGTCTGTTTGCAGTATTTTGGGTCCTCAAAATTATATTTTGTTTCCTCAAAATAGTATTTCAAGGCCTCAGAACCTTTTTTGTCACCTGTTGGGCTCCGTAGCTACCGGACACTTCCGTCAGAACAACAGTTTTGTCTCTCTACTAAAGCAATAAATACTAAAAGTATATTTAGTCAACACAAAGGTAATGTTTCTTCACAAACATGCACTCTTGTTTCCTCTTTGCCTACTTCCTCATTGCAAGTTGCACCTGATAGCCATATCGCTTTTCACCTGATTCTATTTGGCCTGCTCTTACTAGTCCACCGACGGAGTTGCTATTAAATTTAATATATAATTTGATAAGGATTACTTTTGCGCTAGTGTGTGTGTGTATGTAATATAAATGTGTTTTTATCAATTTTATAATTTTGTAATATTTTAAGAACAGCGATCCGGCCCGATTTTGATTGCTTATGTAACAGACATCACTCAAAATAGTTCGAAAGGCTATCCATGTTTTCAAGTACAAACTAGATTCCTTTTATATTTATATTTATTTTTTAAGTTGGTAGCTACTGTAAAAGCAAACTCATGCTTTAGTGTCTTTCCACATTAACACAGTTATTACAGGCATGTTGTATTAATTTATCGTTTTTTTATTGTACATTGTGGCATTTCACAGATAACCTTTTGATGACATTGGATCAATAATGTCAGTGTTTTTCCTTAATAAAACATGAAGTGCCAGTTGCTGCTCAGACTAGTATATAGTACATGCTAGTGTACGGGTGTATAGTGGTGCACGCTAGTGTACGGGTGTATAGTGGTGCACGCTAGTGTACGGGTGTATAGTGGTGCACGCTAGTGTACGGGTGTATAGTGGTGCACGCTAGTGTACGGGTGTATAGTGGTGCACGCTAGTGTACGGGTGTATAGTGGTGCACGCTAGTGTACGGGTGTATAGTGGTGCACGCTGTGTACGGGTGTATAGTGGTGCACGCTAGTGTACGGGTGTATAGTGGTGCACGCTAGTGTACGGGTGTATAGTGGTGCACGCTAGTGTACGGGTGTATAGTGGTGCACGCTAGTGTACGGGTGTATAGTGGTGCACGCTAGTGTACGGGTGTATAGTGGTGCACGCTAGTGTACGGGTGTATAGTGGTGCACGCTAGTGTACGGGTGTATAGTGGTGCACGCTAGTGTACGGGTGTATAGTGGTGCACGCTAGTGTACGGGTGTATAGTGGTGCACGCTAGTGTACGGGTGTATAGTGGTGCACGCTAGTGTACGGGTGTATAGTGGTGCACGCTAGTGTACGGGTGTATAGTGGTGCACGCTAGTGTACGGGTGTATAGTGGTGCACGCTAGTGTACGGGTGTATAGTGGTGCACGCTAGTGTACGGGTGTATAGTGGTGCACGCTAGTGTACGGGTGTATAGTGGTGCACGCTAGTGTACGGGTGTATAGTGGTGCACGCTAGTGTACGGGTGTATAGTGGTGCACGCTAGTGTACGGGTGTATAGTGGTGCACGCTAGTGTACGGGTGTATAGTGGTGCACGCTAGTGTACGGGTGTATAGTGGTGCACGCTAGTGTACGGGTGTATAGTGGTGCACGCTAGTGTACGGGTGTATAGTGGTGCACGCTAGTGTACGGGTGTATAGTGGTGCACGCTAGTGTACGGGTGTATAGTGGTGCACGCTAGTGTACGGGTGTATAGTGGTGCACGCTAGTGTACGGGTGTATAGTGGTGCACGCTAGTGTACGGGTGTATAGTGGTGCACGCTAGTGTACGGGTGTATAGTGGTGCACGCTAGTGTACGGGTGTATAGTGGTGCACGCTAGTGTACGGGTGTATAGTGGTGCACGCTAGTGTACGGGTCTGTAGTGGTGCACGCTAGTGAAAGGATGACGTCATCATTGTTGTAAACACTTTTTAACCAAAGCGATAAAATACGATAATATTGTACTTACATCAGCCAAAGTTGATCATTTTCATTTCCTATATTCCCAGGGATATTATTAGCATAGTTTATGATCCATAGTATTCCAGAATAATCCGTATTCAGGCGAGACTATATACACGTTTACAACATGTAACCCGATCTGTTTCACTCCAAACTGTAGTCCCCATGAGGATAACACTTCCGAAGGTAAAGACTTCATTTCCCATAGGGCTTTGCTCCCATTCGTCTACATAGAAAACTGACAGTATAGGGGCTGATTGCATCACACACTAGACTTAAGGGAAACACCACCTCTCAGTAAAATAGCTGTATCTCGGTCGTTAATTGAGATAGAGACTTGAAACAAAGTCTGGCATAAAGCGTAACGTATGTTGTTTTTTTGAGTTTTAGCTCATGCCAGATATTGTGTATTACATTATCCTCAATTCATTGAACATTTCCACAAAATTCTGACTGTTTTCTTTTAAATACCCTTTACCAAATATTCCTACATGGTTCTGTGCTAGAGCAATATCCATTTAGATTGGGGTGGGTCATTTTAGACGGAAATTGAGGTCAGGGGCCCTGTCAAGAAGATGGTCATTGTTTATACCACGATGATTTGCTGTTGTGCTGTGCTTTAAATGACATCCTATTCTTTACTATATAATTACACTAACTTCGAGCCATGACGCCACATATGGAACTGTGTGTTTGTTTGTGTGCACGTATGCGTGCGAGCTTTTTATAGGAATTAAATGTAATCTACGTGCAACGCCAGCAGTTGGGTCCCAACAGCACGCTGGGTGGCCTGCTGTCACGTGACCTGTTTGAATGTGGCATAAAACAGATCCTTGAGTAAACAAACATTTAAAAGCATTCTTGCCTGATGAAGTATCGATGGGCGGTGTGATATATCATTGTTAGGCCCAAAGCCGTCTTCTACAGCAATGTGGTAATGGAACTCATGTGACCATCAGTCAGAGCTGATGGACAGGCTAAGGGAGAATTGGTCCTCTGATGTTGGTAAGCGGTAGTGAACCGTATGTTAAGGATCATTTTCACTAACAGGCTTGTTCTACCACTTTGATTTAGCGGTTGGAAATTGTACTGTGGATTGAAAAAGTTTTTTCTAGAGTCAACTGAAATTAAATGTCTTCCATGCAGTAGATTGATAGGGTCTATTGCACAGTGAATAATCATGTTTTTACAAAGAATGAAGGTGAGTTTAATTGTCTAATATATCAGGAGGGGGGTGTGTTCGACGATGAACATTGAAAATATGTGAAATGTAGGAAAAACGGTGTGTTAATCATTCATTTAAAATTAATTCGCTAAGCGTAGGTGATAAATGAATTGGCTATGTAATGAATACAGCATTGGTTCGGTTTAGATTTGGTTAGTGTTTCTAAATGGCCCATGGCTTCCTTGGCTCTGAACGGATGCGTTCACGATAAACCAACTTTTTACCCCCCAAGGTCCCCATTTCTCCCCCTGTTTCATGGCCCTTGTTGCAATGTGTCAGACTTTACTGCTTCACCATTCAGGAGGCTCCGCCCCTTTGTTTGTTATTACATATAGAGTTTTATATTTTAAAGAGTTATCCTGCATCATTTGCATCACCAATATTATCATGGTTTTATCATGCCTAGAAAAAAATTATTTACTTGCAATTCAATGTTAATAATAACAAACCGGATTTTCAAAATCATTCCGCTACCTAAGCCAATTCCCAAGAAGTTTGAAGTACGTAACTCCACTCCAGGTTGTCCCACCTAATTCAGACCAGGCGTTGACCGAAATATGCTACAAGATGTTTCTAAGTACATCAGGTTATCATCACGGGATCAACATGCCTCTCTTCAGTCAGTCAACGTGGAACCTGTCTTTCAGAAATCTGTCAGAAAGAGACCGTACAGAATTAGCCTACATGGGAGGTTAGGAAGCAGGAAGTTTCTGCCCTCGTAAAGAATACACATAAACTAATGTTTGCTAGACAACATCCGGGTAAAGAACACACAACTAATGTTTGCCAGACAACATCCGGGTAAAGAACACACAACTAATGTTTGCCAGACAACATCCGGGAAAAGAACAGAACTACACAAACCATTGAAGCCAGGGTGTCCTACTTGATGCTAGTGGGATATTCTTTTCCGACCACGAAATTGCATTTTAATTTTAATCGCATAAACGGTTACAAATTTGTAAGAATGTGTGTGGTTTTTTACGTTTCTTTATCTTTATTCATTAATCGTGTTGGAATTTAGGGCTAAGCTTATTTTTCCACACTGCATATGACAAAAAACGAGACTGTAGTAAGTTGCCAAACCAATTAATTGGTGGCTATCTTTAGGCCCTCACCACTAAACAAACCCTATTGAAGCCTTCCAGTTGGCAAGTTCAGAATAGTATCCACCCGGGTCCTAACCATTTTAGCATGTGTTCGGGGACCCCTCAGCAGGAAATAATAGTGTGATAGAGACGGCTACTTCCTGTGGCTGCCGGCAAACACTCATTCACCCTGCGATCTGCTGAACAATCAGTGTGCCAAGCTAAATTTACGAGTGCCTGAACTCCGTCTCTCTGGTGAAAACCCTTAATGAAAACGCCCTTTAGATTAATGTCTACGCAAGGATGATTTGCATTCAGACCCAAACATAAATCTCAGGCAATAGTCAAGATAATTTGTGGCTTGGGCGAAGACACGTGCATAGACACACACACACATACACACTCCCCCCAGAGCAGCCTTTATCCTTTAATGGAGTGGTGTTCTAAAAACACTCACGAATCACGTCCCAATGTCTCCCAGCGGTCTGGATGAACGCCATGCTGTGTTGACCTCTGGCCGTAACAGTCCGGGCTAATAAGATGGACTTAAGGTTTGGGCTGTGTCCTTTTGATGTTGTTGGGCCGGCCCCCCATGAGGACGGCTAATGACTGCTTTAATGAGCGCTCATAGCCTCATGTGATTGTGGGTCTGGTAAAGGCCACCCAGAGGGTGGCGGGGGTGCTAGAGGGGTCCGGTCGCAGGAACCAGACTGCAAGGTCTGACATTTGCCTTTCATTTGACACTTTAATAAAGAGCCAGTCTGGGAACGTCCTTTTCTTCATTCCCCGTGACATTTCATAGCACAACACAGTGTGGTTTAAGATGTGAGGTTCATAATTTGACTTAGTTTCAGCAGCCTATTTCCAAGACCTTTGAGCTTATGATTGTAATTTTTAACGCATGGACGTGACCGGTTGAGCAAAGGATGAAGTCGTTAGAAGAGCGGGTGGTTAGATCTTCTGTTCTCATGTGCATTCTAGATGTGCCTTATGTATATGTGCCTTATTTATATATGTGCCTTATATATATATATATATATATGTGCTTTATATATATATATATATATATATATATATATATATATATATATATATATATATATATATATGTGCCTTATATATATATATATATATATATATATATATATATGTGCCTTATATATATATATATATATGTGCCTTATATATATATATATATATATATATATATATGTGCCTTATATATATATATATATAAGGCACATATATATATAAAACGCTGTCACTCTTCGTCAACTGACTAATATTGTTATCGGATACGTCCTCTAACCCGCCCATCATCCCCCCCCGCCAAGTTTGCAATGATTGTGTCACATTTGCAAAGCCAGAAAAAATATTGCAAACGTCCGAACCCCGGAATCGCAAAAAAAAATCTAAATCACAAAGCCAGAAATAATATCGCAAAGTCAAAAATAGTATTGAAAAGCTCAAAATAACTTGGTGATTCGGTGGGAGGACGGGTGTGTGTGCGCGTGTCCCGTGTCCCACGCCGTACAGGGCTGTTCCTCAAACGACCACAAAAATTAAAACCATTAATCATAAAGCTGACCCAAGTCCACAGTTGTGATAGCACCTACGTACACAGTTGTGATAGCACCTACGAAGTTATAGCAAAAAATACATACAATTATTTATTTTTTGCATTGTTTATTAAAAATTGTTTGCGATTTCAGATTTTTATTTTTGACACTCACATATTTTTTTTGCAATTCTTAAAATGTCTTTGCAATTTCTTGCGACCCAAAAGTAATTCCATTGACGTGGGAGATGACAGATGACAACGCACACTCTCAGAGCTACTACCTTTACATGAGACCAATCTCTGTCTTCGGTATTACTTCGCTTTAACTTAAGTCAAGTTGTCCAATGCTGTGGACAGAAATGCATGTGATCCCAGTGGGGAACCTGCTTTACACGTCACTGGTAATGTAATGATGTACTCTTTTTCAACAGCCATTCAGCATAACTCCCAAAATGATAGCGATTACATCCACTTGGCTTGAAATTGTGCTGCTGATGAATGCGTATCTGTAAAGTCCCCTGATCTGGCGTCTGGCACAGAGATAATGCATTGCTTGTAGCTCCATTTGTCTTTCATTTCTGTCTCACAATCTAAGCCATTGTCTTCCCTCGTCTGATGCAGCTTGAATCCTTAGATTTGTCTAAAACCTGTAGGTTGTCTGTTTTGATCTATGGCCCCTTTGCTGGTGTGTGTGTGTGTGCTGGTGTGTGTGTGTGTGTGCTGGTGTGTGTGTGTGCTGGTGTGTGTGTGTGTGTGTGTGTGTGCTGGTGTGTGTGTGTGCTGGTGTGCATGTGTGTGTGCTGGTGTGTGTTTCCATTTGTGTCTTGGAAGTCAAGGTGAATATTACGTCAACAGTGATACACTAATGAACAGATAGTCATCAGGAAGAACACTAATAGATTTATATGCTCTTAGCTGGTCGATATATGAAAGCTTTTTATTCAATCATGTTTTTTACTTTGATGTCTTACTAGCTGTAAACCATATGTATGTGCGATGGTAATATCACGGGGGGTTTTTGCGTCCTCAGTTTCAGGTTTGGTCGCATGCGTGAGGAATTAACAAACCATCATAATGCGATCAGAGTTTCTCCTGTGTTTGTATTGTGCATTAGAATGCTATCTTTGTATAAAGCCTACATCCAGTCTACAGCCTCCAGTCGTCTGTAAATGCATCAATATGGAAATGCCTGTTCGTGTGATTGAGTAAAGTCACCCCTTGTATTTAATCTGCCACTGCCAGTAGCGGCGTTGCCTTGTGCCTCACCCTGCCCTTTACTGGAGATTGCCAAGGCTCTTCCAAATCCAAGCAATATATTTAGGAATGGAGTTGGATTTAAATGGAAATCTGAGTTTGTGTATTTACCTGTCTTTGTTAGAACAGCAGCTCGTCTCCATTTATCCTTTACAGAGAGTACTTACAGTATGGTCACTATTGCCAACAGACGAGAAGAAAAATATAGATAACTTACGAGTTGCTTTTTAAGTGTCGTTTGTAAAGCACAAATGCATTCAGTATGTGATCTGAGTCTCAAATTTGGCATTATCCGGTTGACGTCTGTCCAAATGTAAAAATATCATTGCGGCTTTCGTTAGACGCCAAAACAGCTTCAGCTTTAATGTGCTTTGGCACAAATTCCACAAGTCTCCTCCTCATGTCTTGGAGCGACGCCGTTCTTCCGCAAGCAAATCTACAACTTGTTTTGTAGTTGGTGGGATACTCTCAGGCGTGGAGGTACCTGTTGTTAAAATGCTTTGTATCCCTCATTAACTGAAATGGTTGATTTGTTTTGGCAGTTACCGCATATGCCGTTGAGCTGACACTGATGTTCAAAGGGTTTTAGCCTGACAGATGGCTGCTAAGGAGAGACAGAGAGACAGATGAGTGATCCTGTAGCACTCGTCAATAAAGGCATGACCGCAAGCTTGACAGCTAGACTGATGCCTGACAGTATGTATCAATCCATTATTGTTCACCAGCCACTATGCTCATGCCATCCACGGCTTGCCTTAATAACTTATTGACCACTGGTGCAATCACTGAAAGTAGATGAAGAGAAATTAAATTTGGATTAATAAAGTGGTTTGTGTGCCGGTCTGCCTGTGCCGGTCTGTCTGTGCCTGTCCGTGTGTCGGGTTAGTCCGTATCCATTTGTGTGTGTCGTGTGTGTGTGTGTGTGACTGCATTGCATGCAATGTTGCATGTATATTATATGTACAGTGAAACAAACACAAAGTCTGTTATTAAAGCGGTCTGTCTGTGCCTGTTCGTGTGTCTGGTTAGTCCGTAACCATTTGTGTGTGTCGTCTGTGTGTGTGTGTGTGTGTGACTGCTTTGCATGCAATGTTGCATGTATATTATATGTACAGTGAAACAAACACAAAGTCTGTTATTAAAGCGTGACTTGTATAAGCAGGCTTCAATTGGCATCACTGTTAGCTTTGTAGCAGCTAATACGTCTCGAAAGAGACCTGGGTAATACTCAAATTATTTAAATAGACAAAGATTAAAATTTCCATCTAATGCATAAAAAAGCAGCTGTTTATTGTTGTAGTTAATAATGTGTCTGGTTAAGCCCCGGAACATAAATGCATACTGGACACATTTTTTTTTATCTCTGTCTACATACCTGTCTGTAGATTCTGCTTGCCATTATTCTCTCATGACAATAATTCAACATGAATACCAAAAGAGAATCCCCCTAGTGGCATGTAAGGAAACAAGAGGCCACTGTTCCATTGTTGAATGCTTGGGGGTTCATGCTAATTAGCTAGCGCCCTGAAAGACGTTACACGTTCAGGCAGGCTAATTTTAACTGGTTAGCCTGACACGTCTTCGGGTAATTAGCCGTTGATAAATCCAGATCATTTGGTTTTCAGTAATGGGGTACGTAGGTGCTATCACAACTGTGGACTTGGGTCAGCTTTATGATTAATGGTTTTAATTTTTGTGGTCGTTTGAGGAACAGCCCTGTACGGCGTGGGACACGGGACACGCGCACACACACCCGTCCTCCCACCGAATCACCAATGTTTTCTGCTGAAAGGCTGAATTCTGCAGCTTGTGCAAAGTGTAACTTGTAAAGAAAATAGATGTTAGGAAATGGTCTCCGAAGCTGAAGTTCTGCAGAACTGAAGAAGGTAACAACGTTTGCTTTCCACGGTCCCCAATATGACTGAGTTGCCACTGCTGAACAGCGGTTTGAGCCATTGATCATTTGGTGACACTGTTGTGATGTGAACCAAGAACCACAAAATTGGAAACAGTGCCTCCATGTTTTCTATTAAAAGTTCTGTAAATCCCAGATTGTTTTTGACACGATTACATTCTTTTTTATTAGAGCTTGCAGGAATTTGTTTGTTCACGACTGCTTGGTGGGCTTTCTGAACAAAGCAATCTGATAAATCAAGATAATGGTGGGAGAGCTGACTTTGAAATAGAACAGGTGTTTTCATTAACACCCATATCAATATATTTTCCAGGTAAGCCTTGATGAAAAATGGCTGGTTTGATGCTCAGATTAATGTGGTTGTTGTAGTGTTGGAGACTTAAAATTATTATTGGAAAGACTATGGAGCAGCTCGGCCAAAATTAATTATACAGACAGAAACGGGAAATGGACACACGAGTACATCCTCTATCATCCCTTGTAAATCATCTATTCCCCATTTTGTAATATTGGCATAATAAAAGGTTATCTAATGAGAACTGGAAGACATGCTTGGCCCTCTGTAAATAATTAACTGTTTGAAATAAAGAATTATGCAAACAATTACTGTAGGCCAGATCAGCCCTGAAACAAGTTAAGGATGAATTAATGGCCATGTTTATACACTTCTGAGGATTAAGGCATGTTTTAAAGTCCCACCGCAACCCAACATCCACATTGTGTGCCATATTATTTTTTTATGTACTCAACTAACCACTATACCAAAATGTACTCACAAGTCACTAATCAGCCAGTCAGACTTCACCTGATTCCAAAAGGTCTGTGTATAGCCCTGCATGACTGCAAGGCTGAGTCGGTTTCTTAGTTTTGGACAAGTACTACTGGACAGTAAAAAACAGCACAGGTAGTGCTAGTAATGTTTTGTACAGCACTCAAATGAACCATACTGTATTCTGTGTTCTGTACGGTAAAATATGGTTGAGTCCTATCGTTTTAGTAATTGTTGGTTCAAGCACATTTGATGGTGATCACAGGTGTGAATCTGTTGGTATAGGTATCTACCTACTGTGCACATTACCTTGGGCAATAGTGTTGATGAATAAACATCAAGTTATGACACATTTTATATTAGATAATGGTCAGGGCCCAGAATGGACCACTCCACTGCTGTATTGTCTGTGTGCCTTGTTAACGATTGTGTTTATCAGTTCACTAAGTGCAGCTTCCTTTAAATAAGACCTTATTGTCTGTTGTTCCGTTAATTTTGCTATTTTATCCACAGAAATGTCCTAGTGTTTGACGATGAAAAACATCCCCATTACAAGGTGCTGCCACCACCCTGCTTCACTCTAGAGATAGTATTCATTCAGTATTTATTTTTAGTTTCAAACTTTAAATGGTATTAAATGTGGGCTTTTAAGGAATGGTTCCTTTTTACCCTAAGATTAGATGTCCCGAAAATATGGCATTGCAACCAGCACTGTTTTAACATATAACCAGAAACAAGCAGCCCACAGTATTATAAACAAATATTAATTTATATCACTTTATACAATTTTTTTTCTAATACTAGCCAGTACAATATTAAGTATTTTCCTAAAATGCATGTGTTATTTAAACCATAACAGTGTCAACGGAAGCAGTTAGTTAAAATAAAGCCTTTCAAAAAGTGTTCCTTTTGTAACCTGCTATTCTTGTCTGCAATTCCAGTCCAAACTTGGGATATAATAACAGTTTAATAATTCAGATTTCACGGACCAAACTTCGTTAACAATTCATGTTCAATGCTCGATCAAATCTAGGGCTGCTCGATTATGGCAAAAATCATAATCAAGTTTATTTTTTGGTCAATTGAAATCACGATTATTAAAAACGATTACTAATTGACTTTGGAAACACCATGCATTTATTTACTTATAAAAATATTATAATATAGAATATAATAATATAATAATATTACAATCGATTTCCCTGAATATTGTTTAAAATTAATAGTAAAAGAACCACTAAACATTTATTCCATTTATAAAAATGGTAAAAAATAAATTTGCTCAAAATAAATAATATCAAGTTTGTTCTAATGCACTGCCACAGCCTAGTGAAAACTCTTATATAAACAAAAACTCGATATTTAAACATTTTCTAAACTAGCCCTTTATTCAACATATTCCAGCCAGTCACTGTCATTTCTTAAAGGTTTTCAGCCAGAAAACGCTGTTATGGGGGACATGTAGTCTTGAAATAGAATTTGGCATTGATGTAATGAATTGTTAGACTCATATACGTCTCCATGGTGCGGCTTGACCACATGTCCGCTGTACTGGTCAAGCCGCACCATGGAGCCGAATTCAGCTGGACACATCAGTTGCAACTTCCTCACCGCACTTATTAAACAGGCAGGCAGTGCAACTCTGGTAAAATGGTGTCGCGATGGCAACGCGTAACGGGTGTCCCGAAGTGTTTACCGGTTTATTGAACCTGTCATCTTGAGCTTTCTAGTTGACCAAAGCTCTCCTTCTGTCATCTTGGCTCGAGCTGAACTCAAAATGCCCCCGGGGGAGGTAGTTCGGCGATGAAGGGAGGGGCAAAGAAAAATGGTTGTGAAGATAAATGACACAATTGTTTTAGCTCAATTATTCTATTATTCTTTTCCTTGGAGGCCATAATCGTAATTGAAATAAAAAATTAACCTTCTATAGCCCTGAATACACTCTGCATACATTTACAGATGCTGTACATAGTATCTTCAGATAGTTTGAGTATATGCATACCTAGTAGCAGGTAAACAAAGGGAAGAAACTTTTGCCAATTACCAGTCGTGGGGTGGTTTGAAATGCTGAGCATAGCCTAGTTTGTCTTTGTGGGACAGATGGCTGTTTAAGTGTCATTTTTGGAACAACGGGTGACAGTGGTAGAGTGAATATCTTTACTGCATGGTTCCTTGCCCGGGAGTCATGTAGGAGATGAATCAAAGGTGGGCGACAGCCGATGACCCTTATTGGGGACTTTACAGTCTGGGAGTTTTTCTTCATCGTGGGCGGACCAGAACCAGACAGTGATAGAGGAGGGGTGAGGCTGGAGACCACAGTGTGTAGAACTGGGTCTGGATTGACTGAAAGCTCTTTTTTTGCTTGACGTTGTACATTAATGTCAGTCCATAACTTACCACAATAACTAGCCACATCTGTATGTAGCCCATGTTAATGTCAGTCCATAACTTACCACAATAACTGGCCACATCTATATGTAGCCATGTTAATGTCAGTCCATAACTTACCACAATAACTGGCCAAATCTATATGTAGCCATGTTAATGTCAGTCCATAACTTACCACAATAACTAGCCACATCTGTATGTAGCCCATGTTAATGTCAGTCCATAACTTACCACAATAACTAGCCACATCTGTATGTAGCCCATAACTTACCACAATAACTAGCCACTTCTGTATGTAGCCCATGTTAATGTCAGTCCATAACTTACCACAATAACTGGCCACATCTATATGTAGCCATGTTAATGTCAGTCCATAACTTACCACAATAACTAGCCACATCTGTATGTAGCCCATGTTAATGTCAGTCCATAACTTACCACAATAACTAGCCACATCTGTATGTAGCCATGTTAATGTCAGTCCATAACTTACCACAATAACTGGCCACATCTATATGTAGCCATGTTAATGTCAGTCCATAACTTACCACAATAACTAGCCACTTCTTTATGTAGCCCATGTTAATGTCAGTCCATAACTTACCACAATAACTGGCCACATCTATGCCCATGTTAATCTAATAGGTTGCTGGTCTATGAACCTATATTTCTA
The DNA here is from genome assembly GCA_029465975.1 of Dallia pectoralis. Taxonomy (NCBI): domain Eukaryota; kingdom Metazoa; phylum Chordata; class Actinopteri; order Esociformes; family Umbridae; genus Dallia; species Dallia pectoralis. The sequence goes on from CM055728.1 coordinate 9,793,664, forward strand.
CCATCTCATATTGTTCTCTTGCTTTCACATCAAGGATAACAACAGTTTGGCTGCTGTACAGAACACATATCAGCCTCTTATCTGGAGAGCTGCAGGCATTCAGCCCATTGGATCACACCTAAGCTTGTCAAGGTATTGTCCTCTTATCAAATGGGGTTAGAATAGGGTTCAGACCAGGGCCTGTAAACATTAGATGTCCTGAAAGATGGTTAGCCACAACCAAATATTGTGTCTGTAAAAGAATTCACAAGTTAAGGGAGGCACAGATAGCATTCTGGTTTTTGAATTGCGGGACGTAAGGAGAGATATTCCAATTTCCACACATCCATCGTACTAACAGATGGGCAGCCTACTAACGTGTTGTTAACAGATGTGCAGCCTACTAACGTGTTGTTAACAGATGTGCAGCCTACTAACGTGTTGTTAACAGATGTGCAGCCTACTAACGTGTTGTTAACAGATGTGCAGCCTACTAACGTGTTTTTAGTCTGCTGTTTTTAAATACGATTCAACATTTGACATGAATGCCTACTCTCCGATGATATATTTAAAAAAGAATGTCTGAGGCCCTCCGGTCAAGTTAACCGGCAATAAAGTTAGCAAAACACAATCATAACTGCTCCCGCTAAAGCTTAAACTATGGATGGCTCTGAGGGTCAAAAACAGTGACGAATAAATAAACAGCATTAACTATTCAAAATGAATCGCACAGTTAACATATTAACTTTGACAGTACCAATTTATAGTTCTGGTTACCTGGTAACTAACACTGTTTGTTGAACATGTGATGTTACAGTTGATGATAGTTTAATTATTTCTGGACTAAACAATTACTGGGCTGCTACCTCACTGCTACCTTTTTTGTTTTATGTAACTGACTGGAGATCTGTACGATAATGTCTATATACTATATTTTATTTAAAGACAGTCTACAAAAGTTCCCAGACAGTGTGTTAAAAGTATATGTCATATGTTTATTACAGTGACTTTGAATTATCAAAATACTGAGTGTGGTAAAGCCACATATTTTTGGATCTGCACTTAAGTTTGTGTCATTTGTTACTTACTTTTATATTAATGTTTATATCAGGCTTATTTGACAGTATTTATGTTGTAATCGAAATTATTACTTGTCTACAAGGCTGGAAGTTCAACAAATCAGTCAACATACTACTGTGATTGAAGTAGTTAAATAAAAATATGTAATTCATATCAATTCATGCATCACCTAAGAGAAACTCATGGTGTGGCACCCATCTTCCCTTGACCTCAACCCTATCGAGAACCTTTGGAGCATCCTCAAGCAAAAGATCTATGAGGGTGTTTGCATTAAAACAGCAGCTCTGGGATTCTATTCTGACATCATGCAAAGAAATTCAAGCAGTAACTCTCCATAAACGCACACGTTCAATGGATGCAAGAATGATATCAAAGAAGGGGTTCTATGTTAAAATGAATTTGATTGACATTGCTTTTGATTTCAGTAAATAAGACCTCCTAATGCTGCAATTTCAACAAATCGCCAACAAATGACCATTATCAGTTCTTTACAACCTATAAAATGTTTTGAAACATAAGAATTTGGAACAGTGCATTTTGAGTTCATTTGGTGGTTCTTTCAATTTTTATTTTTTTATTTTTTTTATTTATCCTTTATTTAACCAGGAAAAGCCCATTGAGATTAAATATCTCTTTTGCAAGGGAGACCTGGCCAAGATAGGCAGCAAAGTTACATCACATCATTACATACATACAAAGACACACAAATGAAAACCAATTATGCACTTACAAAGAAATCTCAATAAAAACATTGACATGAGAGAGAGTCCAACTCAAAACATCTCATTCTCAACTTAAAAACACTCAAAGGAATCAATTTACTAAGTTTTAAGTTGTTCTGCAGCAAATTCCATGTAAAGGGAGCAGAATAAACAAATTCGACTTATAGCCTAACGGTTGGTGACAAGAAAATTATACTGACTGTCATTAGCATCGACTATTTAGACAAATCTGTGTAAAATATAATTTGCATAATAATTTGGAATGCGTTGTAGACCTGGCCTACAAGACAGAACAGTTTGTTTAATCCTATATCTATATCAATCTAATATTGTGTTGGTCAAACTAAACAATTATTTATTGCATGTTTTTGTAAAATAATACAGAGGATAAAGGGCTTAAAGAAAATGTCATATTGAATCGCAAATGCATTATTGGTAAAAAAAAAATGCATTTAGATTATTTTCTAAAATTGTTCAGTACTTTGCAGAATGACAAAAGTAGTTCTAGGACAGAAGTAAATCTAAGGGTTGGGTGGTGCAGAGTGGAGGAGATGCCAGTAAGTGCATTTGGCATCTTGTTTGCTGCCCCAAGTGCTTCTCGGGGAAAGTGTAATACTGACTTGAGATCAGCGCTCCCTTTGACTGTGGCCAGCACTATAAACCCACCATTTAGTTTCTCTTTCATCAGTCACGCACAAAACAGAAGTTCTCAGCATTACAATTCATTAGGGCTGGGAGATATGGCTGAAAACTGTATCACGATATAAGTGTTTCATATTGGTCGATATCGATAATTATTGAATTTTTTTAGGACATATTTAAAATAAGGACCAGGAAAAAAATATTTTACATTTAAACACTTTTATTTTAAACTTGACCTTCCTCTTATAATCCCCTTAGTTGTAAAGACTAAAATGTTAACACAACCATAGAAAACACAAAAATAATTAAAATGTAAACAGATGTCTAAAATCACAATGAACACTTCACAATTATGTCTTAACTTTAAGGTGCAAAATTAAAGAATACTTAAGAGTTCCTTTCCCATTCCCAGATGTAATAAAATAGTGCAAAGTCTTAAATAAAAACATAGATGCCCGAACCACCTCAACTGGCTCCTTTCTACCAAAGGAGCAGCGGCTCTACTCCGAGTTCCTCTCGGATGACTGAGCTTCTCACCCTATCAGTACTATACCATTGATCGAAATATAAAACCAGCATAAAAAAGGAAAAAGTAACCAAGTTATTCTTTCTCATTCTTACCAAACATACAGGTGCTGGTCATATAATTAGAATATCATCAAAAAGTAGATTTTTTTTCAGTAATTCCATTCAAAAAGTGAATCTTGTATAATGTCATTCTGACTCTGAGTAAGACAGGTTACCCTAACCCTCACCGTGTAACATTTCCTCCAGCTTGAATCAGTTTTTGATCAACTTGCCTGGTTTAAAAACAGCAAAATATAAAAAGATTAGAGCCCATGCAGTAGTTCCTCTCCCACTCAGGAGCCTAGAAAGATTTGGCATAGGCCCCTCAGATCCCAGAACATTATTCAGCTGCACCACTGAGAGCCTCTTGACAGGCTGCATCACCGCTTGGTATTGCAACTGTTCAACCCTTGATCGCAGGGGGTTTCAGGGACTTATGCAAATGTCCGGGTTCTTCAGCGAGGCCAACCTCTGTCATCCGAGACCTCTACACCGTGTCAGTGGAAGGTCCTAAAAATAGTGAATGACTCCAGCCATCCAATCCCCAGCCTGTCCTCTACTATCTAATGACAGAACCAGAGCCTCAAGTCTGTATCTGACAGGATCCTTTACAGCTTCTACCTGCAAACCATAAGGCCGTTAAACGAGGCGGACAAATGAGGTTCAAACATCTAGCAGGCAATCTGTAGCACCCTGATGGTTTTTGAAAAACTATTTTGATTGTAGACACACACGTTCTCTACACTCTACTCACACAAACATACAATACCACTCAAAGTTTTGTGCTCACTTAGAAATGTCCTCGTTTTCCATGAAAAATAACCTGAAATTTATGTGAATTAGTTAAACGGAGTAATTGACATTTGCAATTGAAATAATAATTGTGTCCTCAAACTTTGCTTTTGTCAAAGAATCCTACAAGCGCAGCAATCACAGCCTTGCAGACCTTTGGCGTTCTAGTTGTCGATTTGTTGAGGTAATCTGAAAAGATTTCATCGCAGGCTTCCTGAAGTTAGATTGGCTTGATGGGCATTTTTTACATGCCACACATTCCCCAGAACAGCTCAACAGGGTTGCGATCCGGGGACTGTGCCGGCCATAGACCGAATACTAGCTGAATACTTCTGCCCTAAATAATGACATCCTATTAATCGAATATGATAATCTAGATAATGCCAAGACTATGTAGGCATGTTGTGACATTTTGCCATGCTCAGATTGAATGGTTTTGTGTTGAATTTTATTATTACAAGAGACAGCTGAGTTGACATAATTGTTAATGCAACATTGCCTACTTTAATTAATTGTACCGCCTGAATGTTATTATGTGTAATTCCTGAATAGACTTTGGGAAAAATAATCCGAGCTCGCTTAAAGAATTTCATAAATCAAATAATTAAATTCTTCCAGTTAGAGAACATTGTGACTGTTGTTTCTATAAAGAATCTGGGAATATTTTCAGCAGCATTTCCGAATGACGTCATTTAGACTGGTTGAAAGAAAATAGAAAGCTATGAAAATGGTCAATTTGGTTTCTGATCTAGTCTAGGTTAAACTGAGTGTTTCATCTGAATAAAATATGAATATTTCAACTTAAGTGGCTCTGATAAGGATAATACTTTTTACTCCCTAACTATGCATCCCATTCTGTCACTGTGGCATGCATTAATCATATGCCCACTCTTAACTTGTCTTTCACTAATTAGTATTCTGCCCACTGAAAGTCGGTCTGAATGAAACCTCATTTTAAGAAAACTAATGTCCAATGGTGGAAAAATATCTGACCTTTGGCAGTCTAAATGCAGTCTACATGTAGCATCAATGCAACACAATTAGTTAAACACAAAAGTTAAAATGGCATTTGGGTCCTCTGGAAAACACTGATCTATTCTTTCATTACTCATCAGCTGGCTTTGAAAAAAAGTAGTTATGCCAAACAACATCTAACATAGAATACATGTTCAACAAATTTGTTAAAGCTTATTTTAGAATTCGAGATCTCTGTGATTCTTGCTGTTCGAGCAGTTTTGATTGCAGTCAATTTCTATATTGCCTGACTCTGGTTTTGATGTGTATTTCACAGAATAACGTGTCAATAGAAGACACGTAAATATAGATATAAAGATTTTGGGGCGTTCATCACCATAGACTGGCAGTACAGTAAAGTATGAAAATCACCGGGCCTGGGGTGTTCCAGGGGTCTACAGGCTCACATATATCGCTGCCGTGTGGGTTTGATTCTGGCCTGGGGTGTTCCAGGGGTCTACAGGCTCACATATATCGCTGCCGTGTGGGTTTGATTCTGGCCTGGGGTGTTCCAGGGGTCTACAGGCTCACATATATCGCTGCCGTGTGGGTTTGATTCTGGCCTGGGGTGTTCCAGGGCTCTACAGGCTCACATATATCGCTGCCGTGTGGGTTTGATTCTGGCTTGTGCCCTTTGCCGCACACACATGTAAATGGAGCATTGCAGGAAGCCTTGATTTTGCAGTCGTGTCCAGTTGCGCTTACTGATGCAGAAAGGCTGATTGATAAAAGCCGAGTCAGCAGTTTGAGCCCTGTGGTGAGGTGCTGTCCCGGACTGTTCCATCATTCCTGTTCTTTAATCTCATAAAGGAAGTAGGCTGTCCTTCCAGAGTGCAAACCGTCTCCTGGCCTTCTACCTTGGACCTGGCCAGAATAGCGGACAGGAAGTGGTGAAGTAGCATGAGAGGGTGAGATAGTGAAAGAGAAATACTGAGAATGAGAAAATGACAGCCCTGATCGGAAGGCGAGATCAGGTTTCCAGGATGCAGCTGGATTGAAATCATTCTCACTGCCGCATGAGATTTGGGCTCTTTAAAGAGAGCGATGGGGCCCAATCAGGGAGCCTGTGAAGATCTTCCTGTGGAATGACACCTTCAATGGAGCTGGCACTTCATCCATTATTGAAAGGGGGAATGCAGCTGTTGTGTGGGACCTCAAATAGGGAAGGAAAGAGTGGTAATAGCATTGTGTTAGAAACGCTATTTTGTTAGTTCGCCATACACCTACAACCATTCCTGTAATGAATTCCTGTCATTAGGCTGGTATGAAAGGCTACACCGCATATGTGAGGATGAATCACGCTTTTTATTTGCTAGCGTAATTGTGGCCATTGTTGGAAGCATTTTTGTCTGTGAACATTTGGTAGCGGTGACATGCGGCAGCACAAAGGATGCATTCATATCACAACAGGCGGTTAGATCTTTTTAAAGTTCACTCTTGTTGAGGCCAATATGCTCTCAGGATTGCATTTTATTGTCCAACAAATGTAGTCTTTTAAAAGGTACATTTGTATTAATTGCATGCAGTTCAGCACTGTGCATATGGTTATATTTGATTCGGTCAATTGACTGATTTCCTTTAATTAACTGTAGCTCAATGAAGTCCTTAGAGTCGTTGCATGTTGCCATTGCATTTATGTTTAGAATACTAGGAGCAAAGTAAAGACGATCAATCTGAGGAAATTAGCACACAGCTCTCTATACTGTGATGACCCACTAAGGGAGAGTATATGGTACAATATAAATGTTCACTGCTCGTCTCTAATAAGGACTTTAAACATCAATGCATATGTTCCTTTATACTATCAGGCTGATAATTTTACATTGTTGTTTGCAATGATTTAGTGTCACTCTATTATGTTTTGTTATAACATAATGGATATTAAACTGATAGGAGGCAACTATGCAGTAGTGTTATTTCCTAAGCAGCTAATTAGCCTAGCTACTTATGCCTTGTTTAATTAGAAGGTGTCCAAACACAACCATCAACCATCCTTAGGGGCAAATAGACGACATGTTTTTGTGGAAAACATAATCTCAATCCATCAGTTATCAGTTATCTCATTTCCCCAGACCAGCAGTCCCAGAGTTTCAGGATTTAAGTCAGGCCTTACAGCTTAGAGCTTACAGCTTACTTTAAGTGACGCATGGAGTAATTTTTTACTTCTGCTTGGTGTACAACGTGAAGAAGTATGCTATTTTAAATGTATATACCGGTGTGTTTTGGTTTTAAATGCTAAACGCCTAGTGGATGTGCTCACGGCAAAAGCCAATTCTGAGCCCATATTGCCACATATGGCCATCATTGTTTCTGTCTGAGATATTATGGGTCACTGTGTAGGTTGCTGCTGCCTGCAGGCTCTGATGCGTCTCGGGTACCACACATGTGCTTGTTGCTCTCACAGAGAAATAGAAACATATGTAGGCTAACAGGCAAAATAAGTGACTTATCAACGACCAAAGCAGAAGTCGTCTGATTTTACTAGCTGAATTAGCTTTGCAGCAGTACGTGTTATACTGCCCGCCCAACCAGGAAGTATTTGCTGTTGCATACTGTATAAGCTTAGACCTGCCAACAACCACAACACAGCTTGCAGGGGTTTTACCTTCCCCAAGGTGTCGCTAGAGGTGAGTGCTGAGCTAAGAAACTTAATCCAAGTTGGAACCCAGGCACTGTTGTATGCCATGCACTTATTTATACCGATTCACCCCCCAGGGAACGGCGCTATAATAATCATTAAACGTCAACACTGCAAATTGACCACAGCATTCCCGAAATTAGATTACGTTCCAAAATGACAATATCATACTGTGGTTTTAGTGAGACACGATTAACAGTTATTTCTATTTTTTGCAGAATATATGGTAGGTTTTGCCAAGAAGCACAAAAAACGAAATCTTTCTTATTTTGTACCTGTTTCTAAAAAAAGACTATGGTCCGACCTCGACCATAGCATTAAGTGCCCTGTCTCTTTGGGAATGGAACTGTCCAAGGTTCTAGCAACTCAAACAGCTTCCGTCTGTCTGAGGAGAAAAAGGCCCTCTGTCTGCTCTCCGCCCTGAGCCTGTCAGATCGGAATGAAGGCTCAAGGCAATGGCATTTCTCATTCACAGAGGTGTTTTGGGTCACGGATGAACGGGAACCCTCTCGCCTAGTGAGTGACTGTCTGCATGCATGTCATTCTGCATTGGTACAGGGTAAGAATGAACAATAATCAATATGACAATCATTGGGAGCGCATTGGATGGGAACTGAGCTCCACGTGTCAATGAATCTCCGATTGACCCACTGTTAGTGCTCTGTTCTGCACAGCTTCACCGGGCTCAGCTGTGAATGTGATGAGAACCTTAATGAGTTCACTGGAGCACCTGGTGATTAGTTTATGGCTCTTTATTTGGGTTATGGTAGACCAGGGCTATTCAACTATATCATTCCGGATTTTTTGAAATGTTACCGGGCGGCAGGTTATTTTCAACGTAGGATTACACTTCCTGAATACAATCCCCTACCTCAAGTAAAATCTCAAAAAGCACCGTCGCTGAGAGAATTTATTTGACGTAAGGAAACGGTTCACTTGTTTGGCATTGAGAGAGAATAGCTCATAGCTTAGTCGTTCAGTGCAGAAAGACAAATCTATTTGATCTCTGTAAAATACATTTCCTGTATGTTAGAACTACACACTGTAGCATCATTTTTATTTCTATTTAAGACACAGTGTGTGCGAGGAATGTAGAGTAGCATTACACTGTTTAGTGCTCATCACTATAATTAAGAGAGTTGTTTATGTTTCACCATTTCAAATCTTTTACACTATATAATTGCTCATAGCTATAGGGAAATCAAGCATTTTTTTTGGGTCCAGAGAAAAAAGAAAGTAAGAAATGAAATAAAATTACAGTCATTTATCTCTTTCTGAAACTAAGCCCATTTAGGTTATGGCAAATGTCAATAACAACATATTTTATGACATAAATCCTTTTAGCAGTAAGACCTCATTTTAAGCACTCTCTCTCTGTATGGATACGTGTTGTATTTCTGTGGAAAAAGCTACACTACTGATGACTTGCTGCATGTAGGCTACTATCGCGACACATTTACCTTGCGTGTTTCCCCTGAACATCGTTGTGTCAAAGTAGATCACCATTTTATGAAAAGCAGATGGCAAGGTCATAGCTTAGTCCCATAGTGGTTTCAATCGCACAAAGGACGATCTGGTGTATTCGCCACTGCAGTCATATCTATCAGAGATCTGAAAAGACCAGCAGATCCTCTCCCGTTTAGCAGCTCTTATCGGCTCAAACTGCTACATTGGGCGATTATTGATTGACAGCAATTGACGACTACAGGAAAACATTTCCAGCCATCGGAGGATGTGGAACAATGGCTCATTGTGGAACCCAACATCGGATTGTCGCAGGGCTTTCAGTTTTAAATGTTATTAGTCATGTTCAGAATTGATCAGAGCGCCATTTTGAATGCATTGTGGGGGCAGCTTTGGTCTGCAGACTGACTGTTGAATGCATTGTGGGGGCATCTTTGGTCTGCAGACTGACTGTTGAATGCATTGTGAGGGGCAGCTTTGGTCTGCAGACTGACTGTTGAATGCATTGTGGGGGCAGCTTTGGTCTGCAGACTGACTGTTGAATTGTCCTGTAGGAAAGCTGACAGAGATTCACCGTCAGTATAAGTTGATCATTGGCTGAACTCGGTCAACCCTCACGGCGCCGGGAAAGAGAGACGCAGCAGCAAAGTGGCTTCAGGATTCATAACTCAATTGTGTAAACTGGCAGCAGAGGTTTGGTCTAATTCAGATGGTGATACGGTGAAGTCTTCTGTTCGTCTTAACAGGCTACAATAACGGGGGAAACTTGCCATGGCATTTGCCAACTGTCACATAATCACGGTTTTGTCTGTGAGCGTTTCTCCGTGGCAAGATGTTAAAAAGTCCATGGCTGATGATTTGAAAACATACACAGAGAGTCAGAGACCCATATAGGCGTGTGAGTACTTATCTCCCTCTCTTGCTCCGTCTGATATCTCACGAGTGAAACAGATGCCGAGCTGTTTCCTTTGTACTCTGAGAAGCGAGAGAATTAGGTGATTAACGGGAAATTAAAAAGAGAAGAGACATGTAAGAGTTAAACGAGGGGGGGGGGTGCCATGTGGGATACGACGGTGTTGAGAGGTAGCCCGCGGGCGAATCTGAACTTCCAGAGAACGTCTAGATGCTACTGTTGGAAAAAATAACAACAGACATCTAAAGGTCTGGAGAGGACCGACTCGTTCCCACATAATTAGGAGAACCGCTCTTGCTTGACACTTCAGATGCGTTTTCTGTCCTGCATTTCAGCTCAACTCGCAGTTAGCGACATTTCGGTGTATTCATAATTAGTGATGCCCGAGCTAGCATGGGGAGGGGGGGGGTGTTGTCTGTTGTCTCTCAGCTCACACATTGCTCTCCCTCCCACTCCGTATGTCAAACGTGACTGGCTGATAACGGTCCACGTGACCCTAGCATGATAGCCCGTAGCTGTATTTGCACTGAGCGCTGTGTTCCAGAGAGCAGCTGAGTATTTCCCTGTGATGGTTGAGGGCTCCGTTTGTTATATTGTGTCTGCCCATAGTACAGAGCGTGTTTGGACCCGCACGGGCAATCTTGAAGAGTGAGCTAGTGAGCAGAGCCTGTTCTACATGGGGCCTGAGAGCCATTAGGCTAATGACCGTGAGATGCACTAGTTAGATGTCCTGCTCTCTCAAATGCTCACTTTGATGTTTCACGTTGTAATTCAGAGTGTGCGTCAGAATAGAATCCTAACGCCATTATTTTCTGTTTTAAATTCAGTCCCTCTTTTCAAGGGAGTGCTATTTATGCGTCCGTTTTTTCCATACGTTTTTCTTACCATAAATTGTTTGCTGCATGGTTAAATTTAGGTTTTCTGACCACTAGATTTAGCTCATGTTCTCTCTACTTTCCCAAAAAATGTAAAGCTGAATTTCAGCTAAACTCAAGGCCATCCGAAGATAAGTCTCTGTCACCATGATCCAAGTGGAATATGAATCCTCCCAGAGCATATTTTATGTAATGACACTTTCTTTTACCCAATGTGGAAATGATTCACTTTTGTGGAATGTGAACCTGGCTGTGTAGTCATTGCAGCTGGCTTCTGTTCAGCGAATGTCAGGGATTTACATTTTATGTCTTACATTTTTTCGCGGCATGTGATATTGTTGCCATTGTTGACTCGAGCTTATTTATGTTATTGCTGTTTTAGGACTATGAATTTAAATACATATATATTCAGTTCGCTTTTTCCTATTTGCACTACGGGTGATTGCTTAGCACTGTTCTGCACCATGTGGACTTACAAATCACTGACTGAAGAAAGCAAACCAGTATGTCATTAATATTGTTGTATGACCTTTATATAATCATAATAGTTTTAATTGTTTTTCTATCCATATCATCGCTGTGCTAGTACTTGAATGTCAGGCCTTGGAAGTTAATTTAAAATATATTGCTACATTTGCTAACCAATGGCCTTTTTGTTTTTCAGATCTGAATGTGACAGCTCAAGAATGGTCAGGTATGTATGCTGATATTCCTGATGTAACATAGGTATTCAAATACCATCCGTCTCTCCCACGTCTCTTTTCTACATTGAATGTTATCTTTTCTAACCCCTAACCATTGTAAGTCCTACCTTAACCCCAAGCACAAATAAAACAATGTATGAGTCAGGAAAAGCAAGATGTCCTGATTTGTCACGGTTTATTATACTAGCGAGGACGTCAAGCGAGGACGTCTCGCGCACGAACGAACGCCTGTTATTTGAACTTAAAATGAACATACGAGTAACTGTTAGTTACACAATTATATAAAAAACCTATATATTTATGTCAATACATCACAGTATAAGTATTTATGGAATGCCCCTCAGTCGATAGCAATCGTAAACCTATCTGACAGCTGTATTTGCACATTCTCCTTCCGCCTGAATGCACGTCGTCCACCACTTCGATGGCATCGGCAAATTCACAGGAGCTGGGGTTTTATTCTGATATTTCCACTAAAACAATACATATTCTTGGGTAGTGTTTATCATATTACAGTAGGACCAGTGTGTAGCGACCTCCCCTGCACTGTTGTAACATCATATGTCTTGATCATTAGGAATGTATTTTTGTGTCTTTCTATAGCCTGTATGTGATCATTCAGTCTGTATTTGGTCAGGATCTGTCTCCGTTTTGTAAATTCTGCCAAATGGTTTGTGTGGTTTTTGTTTCATTTTTCAACTTTGTCAAGAGTTTATTCCTGTAGAAAAATGTTCAGTGGTTGTCTAGTGTTTTTAGAAGCTGACATGGTGGACTCATTAAGGGTGCATTAAATAAAGAATTAGAGGAATCTTCCAATATCTTTTCTCTACTGATTTTTCAGTGCTTTCTTTTCGGTAATTAGCATAACTCTACTGTATTCAGTTTGCATGTAATCTGTTTCTAATGTTCTACTGGGTTTCCCTATTTTTTACTACTCTCTCACCATTTCCCATTGTTCTCTCTCCCTCTCTTTGTCTTTCGCTCATTTTCTTTTCTCTCTCCCCTGTTTCATTCTTTTCCTTTTCCCCTCTCTCTTGCTCCTCAGTCTACTCTTCACCCACTCATGTTTCTGGGCACACTCTGGTACTAGGTAACACATAAAGCCCACCGTCTCAACTGAGCCACCGTGTAATGACACTACACGACAGAGACATGAGTGGCACTCCTGATGGCGACGGTCTCAGCCAACCACTGATGAGGTGCTCAGGTGTTTAGTAGTGACCCTTGCGGTGGGGCAAATGAGAGGTTTGAGTGTTGGGTGCTGTCCAAGGTCACACTGTTGCGTTTTCATTTTCTCGTACGTACTCCGTGGCAGGAGATTTATCGGGCGGGGTCACAGCAGTGGTGAAGCCGTGGAGTGATTTATTACTAAATAAGCACACATCAGTGACAGGACGGGACTACGGGTGAAAAACATGACTGGCGTTTCAAGTGGAACTGTTATGCTTCCCAGTTCATTGTAACCTACGATGGTGAAACGGACTCGTCCTCCTGACTGAAGTGCTGTTGGGCTCTGGGGGCTTTGTGTCAAAGGATCCATCCAGTTTGAGTTGGATATTTCTCCAGGTGTTCTGGTTCGTTTTCACCAGTCTATTGTTCTCTAGTCATCGCAGAAGGAGGACACAGACGCTTCCTTTCATAGTAGTTTTTTTTAGTGATGCAATTGCAGGCAGACGTGAGTACAGAGTACAGGTCAGTGGGTCCTGTCAGAGTTCTGCGCGAGGTGTCTTAAGACAATCCTCAAACGTTTCGCCCTCAACATTGTTTGTTCGTGTCTCTTCCCTGTTTTGCAGCACCTGTGACTTCATGGTGCAGATATGTCCACTCATAGGTTGATGTGTGAGTCGTGGTTTCTCACACCTGTGTTTTGAGGATTATTCCACCATTCTTTTTCCATCTAGCAGACGCAGGTGTTAACCACTCTACTGTGACACATTTACACCACTCAATAACCAGGATCTGCATTATTTTATTGGAGCTTGTTTTACAAGAAGCATCATATATCAATCAATCAATCAAATGTTATTTTCCAACAAAGTTGTCACAAAGTGCTTTTACAAACACCCAGCTTGAACTCGACAGTACACAGATCAACAAGTTGATACAAGTTAATACACGGCGGCTTGGAAACCCCCCTGATGGGTCGAATTTAGGAAGAATCCTAGTGAGGAACCAGGCTCTAATGGGGGAAGCTGAACTAATGTAATTTAGACGCTGAACTAATGCAAACCGCATAAATAAACAGGTTGCTGCTGGAAGAGGAGTTAATGAGGTCAGTAGGGGCTGCATCTCTGGTCTGTGTGGGTTCTAACGCCCCACTATAGTGATCTGGGACACACAGTAGGGGCTGCACCTCTGGTCTGTGTGGGTTCTAACGCCCCAGTATAGTGACGGGGACACACAGTAGGGGCTGCACCTCTGGTCAGTGTGGGTTCTAACGCCCCAGTATAGTGACGGGGACACACAGTAGGGGCTGCACCTCTGGTCAGTGTGGGTTCTAACGCCCCAGTATAGTGACGGGGACACACAGTAGGGGCTGCACCTCTGGTCTGTGTGGGTTCTAACGCCCCACTATAGTGATCTGGGACACACAGTAGGGGCTGCACCTCTGGTCTGTGTGGGTTCTAACGCCCCAGTATAGTGACGGGGACACACAGTAGGGGCTGCACCTCTGGTCAGTGTGGGTTCTAACGCCCCAGTATAGTGACGGGGACACACAGTAGGGGCTGCACCGTCCTTGACTGTGCTGCTAATTTTCTTAGGAATTGTCTTTCGACAAACTTTACATGATTCGACGTTGGGGTGACACAGGACACAGGGGTGACACACACTCAGATGATGCATTTAAAAAAGGTTACAACATTATAACAGAACCTCGATTATTGCGATTTGGGCATTTTCCATTTCGCGCTAAAACAAACTCAAATATATCGTAGAACTCTATATATTGTCCAGCCTTACTCTCACATCATACCCACTTTTTAAAATGTCTGATTCTGTTGTGAGTTTGTTGAAACATGCTCTTCTGTGATTATTCAGCACTCTGGCACTTCTGAATGTGTTGACAGGGGCTCTGTTCTCTACTCTCATGTTACCAAGGATGTCTGCCTGTCATTGCATTTCTGTGTGTGTGTGTGTGTGTCCATTTGAGGCTGTCAGTTTGCCCACCCGCTAAGCAACATGTCTAGCACAGCCAGGCTGCTAAAGAAGCACCATGTCTGCCAGAGACTCAAACTGTGAAACACAAGAGGCTAGGTAGGGCCTCTGATGAAACTAGCCCTAGTCATCTAGCTAATTAAGCCTTTATATTCACAAGAGTCGTTAATATTCAAGCTAAAGTGGAAGGCTGTAGTTCCTCCACCTTTAATATGACACACGGGTAAGTAATTCATTATACAACACTAATGCTAATAAACAAATACAGTGGATGGGTGGCCAAAATCATCAAGTGTCATCAGCTTTATCTGCGACACTGTGACACAATCCGTGACCTAATAATTGCATTTCTGTCACTAAGTGTAGCTTCTGTTAAACATTTATTGTTCTATGTTTCACTACTGATTCACAGTCTCACAAATGATCATTCAATAATTGTGTTTCCATCCAGAAATGTGACAGCAACTGTAATGGCTGACAAGTGAAAACCAATGGTTAGATAGCTGTGCTCTGTTCCTTTCTGTGT
The DNA here is from genome assembly GCA_029465975.1 of Dallia pectoralis. Lineage (NCBI taxonomy): Eukaryota > Metazoa > Chordata > Actinopteri > Esociformes > Umbridae > Dallia > Dallia pectoralis. Next base: position 9,808,736 of record CM055728.1, read on the forward strand.
GAACTAGGAGCTTTCATGGCACCAGGGCTAACTTCATCTGCAAGAAAAACTTCTTGTTTCTTTAAAACCTCTGTTTTATTTTCTTCCAATTATTTCTCAACTTAAAACATCTCGCCATACAGTAATTGATTTTGAGTGCCTGTTTGTAACATAAAATATCAAACAGAATAAATTGTCAGTGGTACCATTTGTAATTCCGATATACGAGAGAATTGGTCAGGGGTTTGAGTAACTAGCAAGGCGCTGTATGTCTACAGTTTCTCTACATGAATATGTAATGTCAGGCTGTGTAAAATTGTTTCAACAAACACAGCTGCTTTTGGCACTAATGTAGTCTGCGTACTTGGTTTGTGGTCTACAGACTCACACGCCCTGGTGTCTTCTTTTAATATATACTTGATGTATACCATACTGAAGTCAGCCAGGCCGTTCATATCCAAAAGCGCCAGATAACCACTGTGTCATTCCCGAAACGAGAAACAAGTTTCCTCAATGGTAATTTACAGTGCCCCTATGATCCAGACCGCTGTTTAAAATGTAGTGCGTTGGCAGTACAGTACATAGTTAACACAGACTTGCTATCATTAATAATGGAAAACCCATTAAACTTAGCACAGGATGCTATAAATAATCCTCTCTCCTGGAGGATTTGGCTTCGCGTCTGTGTTGTGAGGTACGGCCGCTGACACTGCGTGTGGACACGTTCAGGAACCGGCCTGTCAGTGCTGCGGGAGCACACACACACACACACACATACATACACACACACACGCACTTGATAGCTAATTAGGAAAAACAACATGACAGTGGGTAATTGGCCTGCTCCACTGTAATCAGAATGGATGGCTTCATTCAGTCGTGATTATGCTCCAGTAGGGAGACTGAGTGCTGGTGTGTGAAACTCCCCCAGAACAGCCTCACTGACCTGTTTTCAATGGGATTGTGCTCCACTGACTGGCTGAAGATGTGGAGATGCTACCGCTGTATTCCCTGACGCTGTGTGAAGCAGCACTCATTCATAACGCCCTGACAAACAGGGAACAATTGTCCGGAAAGCGCTGGAGCGATCACCAGCTGTCAGACAGATACTCGCCACAGGACACGGGCTGAGGATCGATGAGAGCATGCTACGTATATTTCTCCCAGAAGGAGTTTTGTTAACCTGTGAAACACAGAAAGAGCAGGTAGATGCATATCAATGAGTCACTTTCTGTATTGTCTCATGTATTGTGGTTGTAGTTTTTATGAAAACGTTATATGAGACAATATGAGATTCCAGTCAGGCCAGCCATATGTGTTTTTCTTGCGGTTTCCTGGATGAGGTTCCTCGTCTGATGTTGAGAGGAAAGTCCAAAGCGGATGGGCAGTGTGGGAATTCCTGCCTGTGTTTGTCTTCCTGTGGAGGCTCGACTGAGGCGTTTTGCGACAAGCGGTTTGGCAGGATCAGTGATTTTTCATTCCTTTTGTCATTCCTAGCAGGGAGATGTGGAGACGGAAAGAGAAAGGGATTAGATTAGAGAAAGTCCCCGGTTTTCCTTGGGATGGAGGGAGAATAAAGCCCTGGCACTACTCTCTTGTGTTGGGTCAATTTCTGCTCACTGTGCTGTAACGTCAGTAGCAGCTGAAGAGGAAACGGAAGCTAGTCATGTCAAGCTTCAAGCATATTGTAACATGATAATGGGTAAATGTTAGTCTGTGAATGTGCAATTTCTCTATATCGAACAGCAATGATGTGGTATTTAAAGAGCTACCGAAACCTTTTGTTTCAAAACGCTAAAGCACAGAAACTACAAAACACAAGTGTGTTATCAGTTTTTGCTCCAATTTATTCCCCAAGAATAATATTCCCCATGAAGAAATACACAGCAGCAGAAGTGTAAAGAACTAAAATTCATGACCAATGACTCTAACAGAAAAGTAGCCCGACCAACACAATATCAGAAAGCATTCTGTTCATTATAAAGACAAACAACGGAAGTACTGAGTGTTGAAATTGTTCAATTGATTGAAAGAGCTCCAGCAGAGCACAAAATACCAATAGAAGTGTGTCATTCCACACCGCCTGCCAACTGCTCCTTTTACAAAGTACACTTGGCCACATTTTGAGAGAAAGCGTTATCTTAGCAGTTTCGTAAAAAACAGTCACGGCACAAAGAGAGAGCGCTTAGGAGGGACTTATGAAACTGGAAACCCCCCACCCCCACAAAATACACATACTCAAGGTAAATAGCAAGTTTCAGACTCGAGTCATTATTCCACACTATTCACCACCCAAGCTTAGCGCTTTATCAACAGAGGGCAGGAAATGATCGCGACAAGGTCACTGCGGTGCGGCGAAACGGTTTAGGCCGAATGCTCGCACCAGGCTCGGTCACGTTGGGATGCCAGGAGCTCTGGTCACTAGGCGCTGACTCGCTGTTTTCCAGGGAACTAAGGTGTCTTCAGTCCACCGCTACCGCCCCAGCTCACCACTGGATTCATTAGTAGGGTTAACCAGGGAAGCGTTTGAATCGTTTCACCATTTGCACTCCGTTCAAATCTAACGACGTCGGCCCGGCGTGCATAATCTCGCCGCCGTGAAGAGCGATGGTACACTTTGATAAGTCAGCCGAGTGCAGTGTTTGTCCTTGAGTTGAACTCCCTCCCTTCACCCTTTAAAACACACACATTACTCTGTCAGACTGACAATATACCGGACAAATAATGGAACGATTTTCCCGGTATTGTTTTGATGAAGCGCCAGTACTCTGAGCTCTGTACTTTGTCTGTGATGATGTGTGGGGGTCCTCTGACAGTCTGCAGATTCAGCTTGTGGTGGTGAAGCAGAAGGGGGGTTATTTATGAAGATGGGCCTTAAAGTCCTATAAGCTTGAGCTATCGGTTTGAAGGATAACTCTCCCTACCGTTTACTAGCGGGCCCGCGTAACGCTCAATGCTAATTCGATTTGGACACGTTTTTCCGTGTGCTGGAGTTTGGTTTTTACAGCCCTGTCAGGGACACAAATAGATGACAGAAATGGAGTCGGCGCAATACATGGTTCACCTGCTCCCCAAACTAAAAGGAAGGTGAGAGGGAGGCCAGGTGAAGAAATAAGCATTATGAAATGTATTCTGCATAAATAGGAGTAAATGAAAACGTGGTGTAATTAATAGCTGACATAGCCCCTTAGCTTGTGTGCAGAAATGACAAATTGAAGGGAATTTCAGTGCATTCTGTGCTTTTTTTTGTGTAGGTGTTTTCTAGAAAGACATTAACTGATTACCAGCGGTAGAAAGCGACTATACTTCCTCACCACTGTTCATTCTATAATTACTTTTCTTACACACCTATGAATTTAAATGGTGGGAAAGAAGAATTGCCTGTAACATGACGCACAGTACCAACCAATCAGCCTATTTTAGACGTCAAATGTTAGTTTGATTGATCTAACATATATCATATAACTTTCATAATAAATCCCGGGGTATCATGTCCTGCTGTTTAGTTGGCCAATAAAAATGGTCGTAGTTCACACCAGACGTTTTATTATTTGTGAATAGATCAATGCTTAAAGGACTTTTCAAACCCCGGAAACACAAATCATGAAGCTGTAATTTGATGAAAGCCTATGTTCAATCAGCCGGTGAAACAGGCATTTTCAACGTGATTTAACTAACGATCAGACTGTGATGTCGAGAGCCTGCTGGTTTTTTGTTTTGACTGATCATTAGTAAATACATAAGTGGAAGTCAAGGTCCAGAGTTGTGTTTGACTGCATTAATGTGCATACTTTTATAACCGTTTATTTTTAACTTTTGATATCAAATGCCACAGTCTACTAAATGAATTGTATTTTTGACAGCAGCCCCACTGCAGACGTGCGTGTGGGTAATCCTGCTTTTCTTTACATTTAACAGAAAGTCCATTGACAAATTATTGTTTTTGCATATTTCTTGCTGTTCTGATTTGTGTGATGTTCCCAGGCTCTGAGAAGAACTGGCTCTACCCATTTGGGGGCATTTAACAGTTTTCATTCTAATTTAAAAAATTGACCTTTGGCTGGCCGCAGATAGCTTCATCATTAGAGCATTTAAATAAACAGTAACAAAATGTTGCTGGACTGAATCACCAAGCTGAGAAGTAAAAGTGTTTTATTGTTGTTTTGTTTTTGAGTTTATTCTAATTGGTCTTGGTTGTTCTGGGTCACAGCATCTGCTAGAAGACTGAAAAGTAAAATGTAAATAGCTGGGTGCTGCCTGGAAGGCTCTCACTACTATCTATGTATAGTGAGACAGGCAAATGCATTCAATTGGATATGCCAATTCACCCACAATGAAAATAGTTAAGACAGAGATTTACCATGATCCTGCAAAACCTTCTTCTTATATATTGCTGTGTTATCTACCATATTCAGAATCATTTAAAAAACTTTATAATAGAATATAATAGACTCAAAACCCCCAATTGGCAGAGAAAGATGACACTTACTAATGTCTGCAAATTATTGAAAACAATGATCTTATATGCGTAACTATACATAATTATTCACCATCTTTATTGAGTACCTTGTGTTGACCTGCGGCAGTGGTCACAGCTTTAAGTCTTTTTTAGTACAAGGGAGTTGATGGACTGAACTCTTCAGGTCTGCCCACAGATTTTCAAATGGTTATGGTTTTTTTTCACAGTTATATAAAGTACATTGTGTGCTTTTTATATAACTTTTTCCTTAAACTATCATGATGGAAAACTGTTTAATTGTCTTGTCCTTCATTTCACTTGCAGACTCAAGGGATGTGTTACAACAGTTGAAGGGTGTTCCTTTTTACATGTTCATTTGAAATCAAACAACATAACTGAGGAGAGGCAGCAACCATAAACTAGGAGGCATATAGCTCAAAGAATAATCCACGACAGCGGAGTCCAAACTTATATTGGGTCCCCAATTAGGGAAACGCAGGGCGGCTGCCGCTAATTGGAGACAACACAAATGCAGATATGCCTAGAGGCATACCTGCTGTCAGGCCCTGATTTCCACTCTAGGGCAGCATAGAGTTTCCTAGAGGCCTCCTTATCCCCAGACAGGATGGCTTGCCTGTCACCATAGCAACTTTATTCTCATAGATTTGACTAACTATTTCCCATTCTGATACTGACCCATAGTATTTTGTGTCGGTATGATTTCTAGCCAGTAGCCACTTAGGTTAACAGTAAGTGATCTATCCAGCCAGCCTGTCCAAAGACAGCATTGTATTGCATATTTTTTGCGGTCAACTTTAGCCATAAAGACAAAAGATTTTGGTACAATTTTTATGTTAAACTCATCTAAACAAGTGACAACTGCTACTGGGGAAAATATTATAATATGGTGCAGGAACACAAAGTGCTAAAAGATTGTCTGATGCTTTGTACTATAGACAGAAAACAAATACATTGACCTTCCTACTCCAGTAATAACATTCCAAATCATTATATCAGATCTTTGTATTTAGGCATATTTCCCTCATTCTCTGTATCTCATCCTTGAGCCAGATTGGTGTGTGATAAAGGGCATGTTCTCTTCTCCAACATGTCGCAAACAGATGTATGCTCTGCCTGCTGTTAAGGTGTACTGGTGGGGACGACCTCTAGATTATAGTTTGGAAATTCATTCCTTTGGCCTCTGTTTGATATGAATGTATATCTGGATACCTTCTAAACATTTTGTTGACATAACTTTAGTGTATCTTTATGTAAGCTCTCATCTTTACCCTGTCATTGATTTTTACACTCATTTCAAAATGAATGTTCAAACAGAACTGATCATATAATGTGGGTGCGGAACTGAGTATTATTGTTAGTCTTAATTATTAATATGACAAGCGCTCTTGTTTCCATGTGGGTTCATCATAATGTGAGTGTGACCATCTGAATAATGAACATAATAGGATTCTGCTACTCAAAGGGAAGTGAGAAACAGCAATGTGTGATATCATCGACGTCAAAACTAGAGTTTCTAGGTTATGCATACAATCTGTACTGAGTTTGTAATGTGTGATTGACATAAAAGTTACATCAAACTGAATGACGTATTATTAACCCATAAAGAAGTGATATGTTGATCCCTTGCTAATATTGGCCAGCAGTACTACACAGGTATAAAGTCAATGCCTCATTATCCAGCAGTACTACACAGGTATAAAGTCAATGCCTCATTATCCAGCAGTACTACACAGGTATAAAGTCAATGCCTCATTATCCAGCAGTACTACACAGGTATAAAGTCAATGCCTCATTATCCAGCAGTACTACACAGGTATAAAGTCAATGCCTCATTATCCAGCAGTACTACACAGGTATAAAGTCAATGCCTCATTATCCAGCAGTACTACACAGGTATAAAGTCAATGCCTCATTATCCAGCAGTACTACACAGGTATAAAGTCAATGCCTCATTATCCAGCAGTACTACACAGGTATAAAGTCAATGCCTCATTATCCAGCAGTACTACACAGTTATACTTCAATGCCTCATTATCCAGCAGTATTACACAGGTATAAAGTCATTGCCTCATTATCCAGCAGTACTACACAGTTATACTTCAATGCCTCATTATCCAGCAGTTCAACACAGTTATAATTTAATGCCTCATTATACAGCAGTATTACACAGGTATAAAGTCATTGCCTCATTATACAGCAGTATTACACAGGTATAAAGTCATTGCCTCATTATCCAGCAGTACTACACAGTTATACATCAATGCCTCATTATCCAGCAGTAGATAGAAACATTCACAACCCTTAGCCAGCCAGTCAGTCTTATGTAACATTCTACATTTGTCTGCTGGCCAAACAATTTCTTTATTCCTTTTCTTCTGTCTAGCAGTGACTTCACTAATGCACATCAGTATAATGTACTGACTACAACTGGGTTTTGTGGTTCTTTCACTGAGCTTAATGAGTGCACTAACTGTCCACCAATCTTAATATGAGTGCACTATCTGTACACCTAGCTTAATATTAGTGCACTAACTGTACACCTAGCTTAATATGAGTGCACTAACTGTCCACCTAGCTTAATATGAGTGCACTAACTGTCCACCTAGCTTAATATGAGTGCACTAACTGTCCACCTAGCTTAATATGAGTGCACTAACTGTCCACCTAGCTTAATATGAGTGCACTAACTGTACACCCATCTTCATATGAGTGCACTAACTGTCCACCTATTTTTATATGAGTGCCCTATTTGTCCACCTATCGTTATACGAGTGCACTAACTGTCCACCTGTATACTGTGAAGCTGTGAGTGAAACAGAAATATATTGTTATAGTTTCCTCTCTGCAAGGTCCTCATGCAGAACGGTCTCAAAACACTCAAAACTCGCATGCATTTATTCTGTCGTTCCGTATTTAATAAAGTGGCTCTTATAAACAGTCCTGTTCTAATGCCTGTTCCGTTCCCCTCTGTTTTACTACAGGAGACATGCATCTCTGCCTATTGATGTCACAGACAACCCTTCCATTCTGGTGGCAACCGGGTGCAGGAGAGGATTTCCCAGCCGCAGGTGGAAGTCAGCCTCTTCTGGGTATGTAAACGTTACTGTAGAGTTCAGTAGGACTGACGCCTTTAATCACCACTGGAACCGCCCACACCAGTTGACTAAACGTTTGCAATGATATTGTCTGGACGTAGTTCCGATTATAGAACCCATTTCTGTGGATCTGTTACACCGTGTTTAGCCATGTTGACATGTTCAAGCCGCTTGTGACACACGCAGCTGGGGGAGAGTGTTCCCTCCAGACTCATTAGAACGTCCGCGTTCTATACAGGCCTCTTGATTTTCTCCGCTAATGAGATTTGATGTTGCTATGTTAAACCGGCCCCCCTTACTGCTACGTTAGCTCTGATTGGGCCAGAGCCTGAGAGGCTCTCAAGAAACAACAAATGATTGACGAAAGACTACAAAAGACGGAGCTGAGAGCACCGGGAGTACAAATGCATGCATGCACACACAAACACATGTCAGAGACGCACACACACACCAGACACGCACGCAGGCGAGTGTTTTGCGCACACACACACATACACACACACACACACACACACACACAGGGGCTCTCACTTCTTATCATGGCCTCCTTGTTATCAAATCCTCTGGCTAACTCCTACCGGGCTCATTTGAAACATGTTTACCAGCTGTGTTTGCTGAGGGTTTGTATGGAAAGACAAGGACAGGGGAATGGCTGTCTGATATTTCACATGGGAATGATAAGGACAGGGGAATGGCTGTCTGATATTTCACATGGGAATGATAAGGACAGGGGAATGGCTGTCTGATATTTCACATGGGAATGATAAGGACAGGGGAATGGCTGTCTGATATTTCACATGAGAATGATAAGGACAGGGGAATGGCTGTCTGATATTTCACATGGGAATGATAAGGACAGGGGAATGGCTGTCTGATATTTCACATGGGAATGATAAGGACAGGGGAATGGCTGTCTGATATTTCACATGGGAATGATAAGGACAGGGGAATGGCTGTCTGATATTTCACATGGGAATGATAAGGACAGGGGAATGGCTGTCTGATATTTCACATGAGAATGATAAGGACAGGGGAATGGCTGTCTGATATTTCACATGGAAATGATAAGGACAGGGGAATGGCTGTCTGATATTTCACATGGGAATGATAAGGACAGGGGAATGGCTGTCTGATATTTCACATGGTGATGATCCCATGTAATGTCTCATTAAACATGTTTTTGTCCATGAGTTCTAATGCGAGTGGAGTTACGTTTAATCCAAGAACTCATGAGAGTTAAGACGGAAACGTCCTTCGTTTTTTGTGTCCGGAAAAACACATTAGCTGACAGGTTAGGATTTACAACCAAGTATTATCAATGACAATTTCATTGACGATTTTGTTAATTTGTCCAATTTTAAATGCGGTGGAAATAGGCTATAACTCTTTCCCGGTGCATGGCGTATGTAATTGACTATTTGCCCATACCTACATTGTCTTTTTTATTTAAATCACGTGGGAGCATGAACAGTGATTTACTGCCGGGTCCAGTGTCCTTCTATTGTTCCTTTCCAATAATTATTGGGTGCTATTCTGGTGACATGACGGTTGATGTGAGGCTGTCGTTGGTCAAATGCCATTAGGGTATTTAGTGTGGCTGTCCCGCATTGTATTTAGTGTGGCTGTCCCGCATTGTATTTAGTGTGGCTGTCCCGCATTGTATTTAGTGTGGCTGTCCCGCATTGTATTTAGTGTGGCTGTCCCGCATTGTATTTAGTGTGGCTGTCCCGCATTGTATTTAGTGTGGCTGTCCCGCATTGTATTTAGTGTGGCTGTCCCGCATTGTATTTAGTGTGGCTGTCCCGCATTGTATTTAGTGTGGCTGTCCCACGTTGTATTTAGTGTGGCTGTCCCGCATTGTATTTAGTGTGGCTGTCCCGCATTGTATTTAGTGTGGCTGTCCCGCATTGTATTTAGTGTGGCTGTCCCACATTGTATTTAGTGTGGCTGTCCCACATTGTATTTAGTGTGGCTGTCCCGCATTGTATTTAGTGTGGCTGTCCCATATTTTATTTAGTGTGGCTGTCCCATATTGTATTTAGTGTGGCTGTCCCGCATTGTATTTAGTGTGGCTGTCCCGCATTGTATTTAGTGTGGCTGTCCCGCATTGTATTTAGTGTGGCTGTCCCACGTTGTATTTAGTGTGGCTGTCCCACATTGTATTTAGTGTGGCTGTCCCGCATTGTATTTAGTGTGGCTGTCCCATATTGTATTTAGTGTGGCTGTCCCATATTGTATTTAGTGTGGCTGTCCCGCATTGTATTTAGTGTGGCTGTCCCACATTGTATTTAGTGTGGCTGTCCCACGTTGTATTTAGTGTGGCTGTTCCACGTTGTATTTAGTGTGGCTGTTCCACGTTGTATTTAGTGTGGCTGTCCCGCATTGTATTTAGTGTGGCTGTCCCACGTTGTATTTAGTGTGGCTGTCCCACATTGTATTTGGTGTGGCTGTCCCATATTGTATTTAGTGTGGCTGTCCCATATTGTATTTAGTGTGGCTGTCCCATATTGTATTTAGTGTGGCTGTCCCACATTGTATTTAGTGTGGCTGTCCCACATTGTATTTAGTGTGGCTGTCCCGCATTGTATTTAGTGTGGCTGTCCCACATTGTATTTAGTGTGGCTGTCCCGCTTTGTATTTGGTGTGGCTGTCCCACATTGTATTTAGTGTGGCTGTCCTGCATTGTATTTAGTGTGGCTGTTCCACGTTGTATTTAGTGTGGCTGTCCCGCATTGTATTTAGTGTGGCTGTCCCACATTGTATTTGGTGTGGCTGTCCCACATTGTATTTAGTGTGGCTGTCCCGCTTTGTATTTGGTGTGGCTGTCCCGCATTGTATTTAGTGTGGCTGTCCCACATTGTATTTGGTGTGGCTGTCCCACGTTGTATTTAGTGTGGCTGTCCTGCATTGTATTTAGTGTGGCTGTTCCACGTTGTATTTAGTGTGGCTGTCCCGCATTGTATTTGGTGTGGCTGTCCCGCTTTGTATTTGGTGTGGCTGTCCCACATTGTATTTAGTGTGGCTGTCCCACAGTGTATTTAGTGTGGCTGTCCCACATTGTATTTAGTGTGGCTGTCCCACATTGTATTTAGTGTGGCTGTCCCGCATTGTATTTAGTGTGGCTGTCCCATATTGTATTTAGTGTGGCTGTCCCATATTGTATTTAGCTACCATCTGCACTATCTATCTATATGCAGGCTAGTAGGCTACCATCTGCACTATCTATCTATGTGCAGGCTAGTAGGCTACCATCTGCACTATCTATCTATATGCAGGCTAGTAGGCTACCATCTGCACTATCTATCTATGTACAGGCTAGTAGGCTACACTATCTATCTATATGCAGGCTAGTAGGCTACCATCTGCACTATCTATCTATATGCAGGCTAGTAGGCTACACTATCTATCTATATGCAGGCTAGTAGGCTACCATCTGGCACTTTGCCCAACATTGTCTTTCGTTTTTGTTTTTTTGTCCAATAATTATTTACTTTTTGCACGGTTTGTTTGTCATGCACTTTATCTTGGCTTGTTTTCTGTTTTTCCTGTCATGTATTCGAACCCAAAACTATTGGTTAAACGTGGCCTACTATTCTGTGAAAGCTTGCTTAATTTGTGGTCAATAAAAACTAGTTACAACCAACTGGTGTTATTATTTAATCTTGTAAAACATAGCGCAACACATTCCAGTTCATTAGTTGTTGAGGGTTTTTAATGGTGTTTTTGAGAACTTGTATTTTAACAGTAATTAATTACTAAGGAGTATTTGAAGCCTGTATAATGGTTTATAAGCACTTTTGGACAGAGGTCAGCATGGGTCTCATTAGCAACAAACCGTAAGACACTTTGTTCTGACAACTATCAGAACCAGCTTTATCATTTTTAGCAATTTCAGATAGAGTAGCTGGTCTGTCGGATCGGACCACACAGATCAGACTTAATGACCCAGTTTTCCTTCCTTGGGCCACGTTTGATAGGTTCTGCCCACTGCAGACCGGGAACACCCCACAAGAGCTGCAGTTATGGATATTCTTTGACCCAGTCGTCTGGCATCACAATTTGGCACATGTCAAAGTCACTCAAGGCCTCACGCGTGACCATTATTCCTGGTTCTAACACATCAACGTTGAGGACAAAATGTTCACTAGCTGCCTAATATATCCCACCCACTGACAGGTGCCATGATAACGAGATTATCAACGTTGTTCACTTCACCTGTCAGTGGAGATAATGTTGTGGCAGGTCGGTGTATATTGTTAATGCAGAGTTTTGTAAACACTGCCCTGTTCTTAATTGACTTGCTTGGCTAAACAAAGTTTACATGAATATTGAAGAACATCTGTCACCAATGAAATCCTAGTCGTTGATTCAAATGCCATCGAGTGGTTTGACGTCCCACGCCGGACCTGATGGTGGACACATCGACTTAATGGGTGTCGGGTTACTTATTTTTGCAATCACTCCACGCAGAAAATTTACAGACTAATAGGTACAACATGGCAGCCAACACCGTGATGAATTAAGTGGGATTGTCTGCTACAGACAGCTGTGTCTGTTGTCGTCTGTGCTTAACCACACCACAGACACATGATCATATGTCTAATCACCAATCAGCTGACTAACGACAACACTCTTATATGTGCCCCTGAGGATTATTTGGACAGTTCACTGGTTTGTTTTTGTTGCTGTTGTGATTTTGCCCCTCAGGCAATTATTACGCTAAACGTGTTAGCGTTATTAACGAGCCTTATTTAACCGTTACCTCAGACTTGTTCACTTTCTGCTGATTTTGTTGTCTAAGGTTATTACTGTTCTTTAGGCATCAGTGACCAAAACACATCTGAAGGGGAATGTTTTAATTTCATTTTTTTATATTTGAACAACATTTTACCCTGCCAGTCATTCTTTCAGTTTTGTAGGTTTGACTGTTTAGTGCCTTTCCTATGGTAAAGCATGATGATGGGACTGTCCCTTCATGGGGATTCCAGCTGGGAGGAGGTGACTGGTCAGGATTGAGTAAATAAGCAGAGAGGTATCAGGAGGAGAACATAATCTACATGCAAACAGGACCCTCTGTGTGACAACACCCTGTAACACCCCTGGTTAGTGCACTACACACCCCTGGTAAGTGCACTACACACCCCTGGTTAGTGCACTACACACCCCTGGTTAGTGCACTACACACCCCTGGTTAGTGCACTACACACCCCTGGTAAGTGCACTACACACCCCTGGTAAGTGCACTACACACCCCTGGTTAGTGCACTACACACCCCTGGTTAGTGCACTACACACCCCTGGTTAGTGCACTACACACCCCTGGTTAGTGCACTACACGCCCCTGGTTAGTGCACTACACACCCTGGTTAGTGCACTACACGCCCCTGGTTAGTGCACTACACACCCCTGGTTAGTGCACTACACACCCCTGGTTAGTGCACTACACACCCCTGGTTAGTGCACTACACACCCCTGGTTAGTGCACTACACACCCCTGGTTAGTGCACCACACACCCCTGGTTAGTGCACCACACACCCCTGGTTAGTGCACCACACACCCCTGGTTAGTGCACCACACCCCTGGTTAGTGCACCACACACCCCTGGTTAGTGCACTACACACACCTGGTTAGTGCACTACACACCCCTGGTTAGTGCACTACACACCCCTGGTTAGTGGACTACACACCAGTGGTTAGTGCACTACACACCAGTGGTTAGTGCACTACACACCAGTGGTTAGTGCACTACACACCCCTGGTTAGTGCACTACACACCCCTGGTTAGTGCACTACACACCAGTGGTTAGTGCACTACACACCCCTGGTTAGTGCACTACACACCAGTGGTTAGTGCACTACACACCAGTGGTTAGTGCACTACACACCCTGGTTAGTGCACTACACGCCCCTGGTAAGTGCACTTCACGCCCCTGGTTAGTGCACTACACGCCCCTGGTTAGTGCACTACACGCCCCTGGTTAGTGCACTTGGTTAGTGCACTACACGCCCCTGGTTAGTGCACTACACACCCCTGGTTAGTGCACTACACACCCCTGGTTAGTGCACTACACACCCCTGGTTAGTGCACTACACGCCCCTGGTTAGTGCACTACACGCCCCTGGTTAGTGCACTACACGCCCCTGGTTAGTGCACTACACGCCCCTAGTTAGTGCACTACACACCCCTGGTTAGTGCACTACACACCTCTGTGTGTCTGGTAAGACTACCCCTTGAGACTCCAGTGGTGCGGCTTTGGGACAAACCTATGAATGTCCTTCAGTGCCCTGAACTTGAAACCTATTGAACTTCTATTGAGAGAAATTAAGATGGCAATTAACTGAGGCTATCCAGTCTGACAGTTCTTGTGATGATCTACTAGGAAAAAGAAATGCTTGGTGTCAGATACCACAGGACACCTTCAGAGGTCTAGTGGAGTCCATACCTCCATCATGTCTCCTCGATGGGTCAATGCTGTTTTGGCACCTAGACATTGTTAGGCAGGTGGTCCTGATGTTATGCCTGATCGGTGCACAAAAACACTCCCAGTCATAGTTTTTGACGCGGGTATCTTTTGTTGTTTCCACTTTGTGGAATAGTAGTGGAGACATTATACCATGACGTAACAGATTGATTTAGTGACAGACAAATGAAAACACTGTTATTTTAGATTCCTGAAAGTTCACACCCTTTGACTAGGTGACACTTGGCATTCTCTCAACCAGCTTCATGAGTAGTCAGCGGGAATCCATTTCCAGCAGTTTGGAAGGATTTCCCACATATGCTGAGCTCTTGTTGGCTGCTTTTCCCTTCCTTCTGAGGTCCATCTCATCACAAACCATCTGTATTGGGTTTGGTGATTGTGGAGACCAGAGGCCTGTATAAACGCTGCGTACGCACAAAAGAACACGTACGCTGCTCTCTACGCAACAGTTGGGATATATAAAAAACAAACTGGCCGGAGAAATGTGCGGTCCTTCACGCAAGCTGGGACCCATGCGTGCACATAGTGTCTATATTCTCCTCTCCTTTTGGCATTAGTGATGCCCACACTGTGCCCTACAAACAACATGTTCTCCTCTCCTTTTGGCATTAGTGATGCCCACACTGTGCCCTACAAACAACATTTTCTCCTCTTTTCCAACTCTCCAACAGGAAACCTCACATGTAGTAACGTTGCTTTTCCGGTTTTCCTCCGAGTTTGTCATGACGTTTCAATCAATGAATATTAATTTAGGGCGTTTCTCTGACTATTTCTGGGCAAATATGGGCGTGACATGAAGCCGCAAAAGCTGCGCTACATTTAGAGTTCATTGTGATTTATTAACCGAAAACGGCATAGGACATGCGTGCGCACGGTTTAATAAATCAGAATATTTTTGTCCGTATGTACATCCTACGTTTTGTCCGTACGCCACTTCTGACGCAAATCGTACGCAAAGTTTTATACATGTCACCTGGTACAGCACTATTAACCCTCCTTGGGCAACTAGCCTTTACACTACCTGGAGGTAAAAAAGCAGTAGTCCCTGTAAACTCTGCGTATTATTGCGCAGATGCTTATTGAGTGTCCCCTAAATAAAAAAAATAGAAAAACACAGAGAGCAAAACACCCCCTCAGCATCACACCTCCTCCGTGCTTCGGGATGAGAGCTACACATGCGGCGATCATCTGTTCACCCGCTTTGCATATTTGGACAGGTTTCCATTGGTCTATTGACCATTTCGTGTGACTCATGGACCAATCAAGTCTTTTCTTCTTATTGTAGTCAGTAGTGTTTTCTATGCAGCAATTTGACCATGATGGACTGATTCACGCAGTCTCCTCTAAAATGTTAATGTTAAGATGTGTCTGTTTCTTGTACTGTGAGAGACATTTATTTGGACTGCAATCTGAGGTGCTCTTGATTGACAATTTCTGAGGCTGGTAACTAATGAACTTATCCTCTGCATCAGAGGGAACTCTGGGTATTCATTTCCTGTGGCGGTCCTCATGTGAGCCAGTTCCTAAAAGCACATGTTTTTTCAACTGCACTTCAATGTTCTTGACAGATAGCACTGTTTCTGTTAAATATATCCGTATTAAACATGTGATGCAGTCTTTGTTGGACGCCTTGTTTACACCCCGAAACAATTGTATAATCTGCCTAAAAAATGCTGATGAAATGAACGTTTTTCTGCAACAACTAAAGTACAGGAGATTTTTTGAATTGTCCTCATGACTTAAGTGTTAGCGCTAGATAATGCAGCCAATATGAAGCCTCGTTGACCAAGATTGTTTCTCTTGAGGTGCTTTTAAATAGAAATGAAGCAGTTTCTGAGGAGTAGCCATCACTTAGCCGCTATGCCACTCAGTTAATATTAAAGACTGTAATTACACAAATATAGCCAGGAAGGAACTTGTTCAAGGCAAGTCTACTTTTTGGTCTCTCTCTGTCCTCTTGGAGCGTCATACAGTACATTTCGAATGTAAGTCACTATACAGGAAAATATTGAATTCATGAACTAAATTAGTTCCGCTTTTCAAGGTTGAAAACCAATGACATTTTGTGTCATTTCCATATTGAAATTGACCCCAACTCTGATCCAGTATTCCCGAATTAAAAAGTTTCCCTGTCTAATTTCTTGCACCAATTTAGCACCAGTTTTGTAATTATATTAATCATTTTGGTCTTCAAATTCTTCTAAAGACTGTTGACCTTATCTTGTGGTAATTATAATGATCAAATCTGTTAACACAACCTTTCCTCTGTCATTGCTCGTTCGCTCATTTCATTTACCTTTATGACTCTGCACCTTTGTCATTTTTACTGGACTCTGGTCATTACATTAAAATACAATCTTGACCCATAAAATCTGTGAACAGGATGTCAGTTTGTGATAATGTCTGCTGCGGAGTAAGGCCATTTATCACTTATTTAAGGTCATTCAGTCTCCTCCGTTTCTCGTATTCCTTCACAGGTCTCCTTTCTTTAGCTCTTGTTCTCTCTCTTTTCTTTACGTCTAGTTATCTCGTTTCTATTTCCTCTTTACCCTCTCCGTTCCATCTCTTATCTTACTCTTCCCTCTCATCCGCCCTGATCCTTCCAGAACATTCCAGGACATTCTCCACGGGGAGAAATCCTCTGTCCCATGACTAACACTTCCTGATTGTATAATTCCATGTGCAGGACACCAGTAACTCGTTCTCGATGGTGATCTGTGTAACACGTTAACCTATTTTTCAATTAGAGACAAGACCGGTCATTTCGGTTCAAGTGTGCTGTAAAAGTACTTTTATCGTGTCTTGTTGAAAATTGAAAAACTGGATCTGAGAGCCCACCCAACAGGGACCGTAGATTGCAGCTCACTGTGTGTCACGTTAATTAGTGTATAGAACATCCTAAGAGACCGTATGACACAGAGGCATCCCAGAAACACTTTAAAGCTAACAGCACACTGCTGTGTTTATTGATGTCTTCCTGTCTATCTGTATGATTCAGATATCCTCATTAATAATAAAGTGACCCAAATTAATTCATCACGGGCACATTAAACGTCTGAACGGAGAGCATGCTATTGTAGATGCAGATTTCTGTGCCTTGAATTGGCCGTGCAGTGTTTGCAGAAGCTGCAGTATTTACTGCTTCGAGTTTCCGCGCCGTCTCCTCCGGTGCACTGGCCAGGATTTAGCTCCTCTCTCCCTCGGGCAGGCGAGCTGGACAGGGTCCGGCTGAGAATATAGACACAGTATCTCTCTATCTCTGTGCCTCTCTCACTGCGACGTTAAATCTAACTACGGAACTGAAACTATATTTCTTTGTTATTTCCTGTATAGGCAGCTATAGGGGGAGGACGGGGTGTGCCTGTGAAGTGATGTGGAAGGTGTAAATCCCCCACTCTCATTTCCACATACCCTAAATATCGTTTGGAAATATAACAGCGCTCTCGGCGCTTCCTCTTTCCAGGCGTTCCGCGTTGGCTGTTCCGCGTTGGCTGGACTCAGAATGCTTTCTGCAGGCCAGAGACCAAGCAAGGAAAGGAGTGAAGGATTGATTTGATTCGCTGGCTTCGTTTTCCTCGTTAATAATTCCATGGCTTTATTGCCTTCATTATAGTGAACGGCTATTCCAGAGGAAGGCTATGGTCAGGGTTTATATCAGGCCTGTGTAATGATAGCTTATCTCAGTCTATTGATTAGTGGACCAATCAGGCTGCCCTCTGCCTGATAATGTCTGGCTGGCTGTAGTAGTTCACGACTGTTACTGGGCACTGTTACTTGTTAAACGCTGCTGTCTGGTGGAATTTAGGCGGTTTATTAAACTGTGTTGATCAGGGTTAGTTCTGAGATATCCTGTTTATTCCAACAGGACAGGGTTGGCTTTAACTGAAACTTTCTCTATTTACCCGTACTCAGTAACTCCATTTGAATGATTTGTCACTTTCTCCTATTAACAACCATTGGAAGAAGACAAAAAT
Organism: Dallia pectoralis; assembly: GCA_029465975.1. NCBI lineage: Eukaryota > Metazoa > Chordata > Actinopteri > Esociformes > Umbridae > Dallia > Dallia pectoralis. The sequence continues at coordinate 9,826,747 of CM055728.1, forward strand.
GAATATTATCAATTAAGATTCAGTAACCGTCTGTGCAGGATCAATCAGAGTTCAGACTGTCATCACTTAATGTTGCATTTGACTTCACGTGTTAGAGAATGAATTCAACTCAGCACAGATGAGCAATTCTGCAGTTCAATTTACAATGAAATGAAAATCCAATTTACAATGATTTACTTTAAATCCATTTATTTTGCACGTTTGTGCCAACTTCTTGGTTTTTATAGTTGTACTGAATCATTAGATGACACACATTATCACACAGTATAATAAGGATATGTCCTTAATAAATCTATGGTGTATGTAACACTTACTTTGGGCCAAACATTCTTTATATAAAAATATATCATGCAATTAAATAACTTGACACTACTTAACATGGTTCTTTGTATCTGAACATAATGCTTTTAGACCCACTGATACAGCATATTGGCTTAACATAAATAACCTGAAGCAGGGATTGCAATAGCTTATATTCACAGGCTGCTTTAATTCCCCAATCTATAATCAATCAATGAAATGTTTTATTTTTTTACAAACCTTATACAGATATAAAAAAAACTATCAATAAGATGTTAACTTGAAGTGGCTATATAATATCTTCCTAGAAAGATCTGAACCCAACAGAATGCCTAGAGTGTAACCAGACGCAGTCCTGGCTGTTCTGGGTGAATTACATAAGGAGTCACATTTTAAGACCGTTGGAAAGTATTCCAACCCCTTTAAAATCTCTATAGAAATATGTTCTTGATTATTGCAGTTGATTAACTTAAAATCTTCTGTTCATATGTCAAACTCCTGTTCAAAATAATTCTGCTGAAGCATTATATGTTTATAGAAGCACAGCACACACTGTCGGTTTGAGATGGTAGAAGTTTGGAACCACCAAGACTCTTCCGAGGGCTGGCCAAGTGTCTAAACAAAGTAATTATTCAAGAAAGATCTTGGCCCGGTCACGGTGGTTACCCTGAACCCCACGGCCAAACTTACAGAGCCGAGGAGAGAGAACCTGCCGGAAGGACAACCGCCTATGAAGCACTCTATAAGTTTCATTTGAAGCACTCTATACGCGTAAATAAACAAACATTCTCCGGTCTGATGAGACCATTATCTAACTGTTTGGCCTGAATCCCGATTGCTACATCAGGTAATATGGAGCGTCATTCTGTATGAATGCTTTGCTGTGGCATGCGCTGGGAGACGGAACAGGAATGAGGGAATGGTGAACAGATGAAAATACTGAGAGGTCTTAAAAGAAATATCCTGACTAAACTAAACTGCACCCATTTATGAGTGCAATGCTGTTTGTCTCACCCAGGAAGACTCAATGATCGCTACCGAAGGACCTTGTGCTAAGTACCCAGTTAAGAGCCTAGATACTTGATACCGATTGGCTCACTCAAACAGCCAAACGTGGCCTGATGCGAAGGGAGTTTCAACTTGTTTCATGTTCCTCTCGAAAATCATGTTTAATATTCTAACAATTGTTTCCTCTGTGACATTTATTGCCAGTTCTTTATACTCCAGCCTACAACATATTTTGGAATAGCAACATTTCTGGATGTTTTATGTATTGAAATAAAAAGACCACACCATTTGGTTTTCCTTGGTTGGTGAGCATCCCCTTCAACAATGCATCATTCCTATTGACTTTGCGTTTATAGTTGAGGACTGTGAAAGTCTAGCGACGGTTCTGTAATACAGTTTACAGTAATGACATATAAGACAAAGGACACACTTACTTATATACTCACCAGACAAGCATACTCAGTATTTTTGAGAGGCTTTTCTGAAAGTTTAAAGTATTCGGACATCATTAAAGCGGCTTCACACTGAGACAAGTGAGCTCTCCACAGACTGAAAGGTTAACACTGATGGAAATGTATTGTCTGATGTAGTTCTAGGATTGGCTTTCTTAGACAATAATGATTTGGTTAATGTCACTGCTGCATCTACTACAGGTTGAATACAAGCATTTTTGGTGGCTTGAAATGGGATACCTGTCTTTAATTATCTCTCTATATTCCCATTTATCAACATGACGGTTCATGTTGGAAATAAACAATGACAAAGGCATCATTGATTATGAATGTCATTGTGTCTCGAAATGTTAAAACAATGTCTCATATTCATTGCGAAAGTGGATAACGTGTGGGGAAAAATGCTTTGTAAAAATATGTACTTGTTTGATCAAATATCTATGCTGTATAGCACCTGCTAGACGCAGTCATTTTGTAACAGGTCTTAGTACCTATACTACGGAATCAGGTCTATGATCTGATGCATAGCACAATGGCACAAGAATTGACTTATCAATTCCTGAATTACATCATAGGATATTTTCCAAATATGCTTAGCTTAGCTTGTTCAGGACAATCCGCAGACATGATACGGACTGAAAGGTTTGAGCCCCGGGTGAGGAACTCAGGGATACATTGCAAAAGAAAACATTAACATGATTAAAAAAATGTCAAAAACAAACTGGGAAACGGTGGACAGTGATTGAGCTTGACTTGAGATCGATTGTGTTGTGCCGTATAAGTGTGTGATGGTTGGATGTGGTTTTGGGGGGGGGCTGGGGGGAACACAATCATGCTCCAATGGTTGTAAAGCACAGCCCGAAAGCTGTCAAGAAAGTGTCGTCTTGGCCAGATAAAGAAATCCATACATTGATTACAATTGATTATCTTGGAGGGTAATGGAATACAGTTATTTTTTTGATAATCCTGACCCCTAAATGTGTATATGGGTCATTGGCTATAGAGGTATACGTCTGTGTTTTGTATTCATACATGTACATTTTATTTTGTCATATATTCGGTCTCTTCTTTCAGTCTGAAATCAGATTTTCTTTAAATCCGGTTCTTTTATTAGTACAACTAGAGCGCATGTTGTTATCTTTATGGGTACGCCCAGTGTGACTGTTAATGTAAACTATAATGAGAGAGCACACACCAATCACATGAACCTAGGCAGTTGTGAGTAGTAGCTTTTATGGCCCTCTTTTATTTACAACTGTCCCTATTGCAAAGTCTGTTTCCAGATGAGAAGCTATTCGCCAACAAAACATACTTTAAAGGTCCAAGTGAATAAGAGGGAGCGAGACTATTTCCATGTTGTCTAAAGGTTTGTGTGTTTTGATGTTTCGAGCATCTGTTTTTTCAGCCCATACTATTGATGTTAATTATTTACTCAACGCCTCCAGAGAGACCAGCCATGACGAGCGAGCAGACATGATGTATCTGTAAACCTCCGTAATAGCATAATTTCACCTTTATTCCTTATCTGTTTTATTGTTCACGAGTGTTTGTGCGTACCCCATTACCCTAATAGCATTTGGACAGATGAAGGGATGTGCCTGTCTTCGGTTGTCCAGGTTTCAAGAGGGGGATCTTACTCATCTTTGGCTGATCGGTCCTCTTCACTGGCTACATCCCCTGCACTGTTTAAGGGACTGTAGGCTGAGGTACCATCTGTGTAATTCGACATGTTGCACAAGCTAATGGCCGACATCATGTTTATCCCGTAAATCCTTAGCTTTGACAACGCTAACAACATGTTTTGTCATTTGGTGCTAGCTCCTCCCGTACTTAAGCTCCAGTGACCATGCCGGACCACAACGCTACAGCCAGCATAGTTCTTATAGATAACCTATACACACCTACACACCTACACACACACACACACACACACACACACACACACACACACACACAGGGGCTACAAAACTTCAACTAAATCCGTAATGAAAACTAACGTATCGGCGGCTGATTTGACCTCTTCTGGGGTGTTATGGTCTGGTTCTGGTACAATAGTAGAACTATATATATGAGTATGTTATTGTGATGACACCAATATGACTGTCTGTGTGCGCGTGCGTGCGTTCGCATCTGCGTTCGTGCGCGCGTTCGTGCGCGCGTTCGTATGTGCGTTCGTGTCTGCGTATGTGCGTTCGTGTCTGCGTATGTGCGTTCGTGTCTGCGTATGTGCGTTTGTGTCTGCGTGCGTGCGTTTGTTTGTGTCTGCGTGCGTGCATTTGTTTGTGTGTGCGGGGGTGCGTTTGTTTGTGTGTGCGTGCGTGCGTTTGTGTCTGCGTGCGTGCATGCATACATATGTATTGCTGAGTCGGATCCATTCACTCTGGTCCCCCTGATCCATTCCCTCTTCACTCTGGTCTCCCTGATCCATTCCCTCTTCACTCTGGTCCCCCTGATCCATTCCCTCTTCACTCTGGTCCCCCGGATCCATTCCCTCTTCACTCTGGTCCCCCTGATCCATTCCCTTTTCACTCTGGTCCCCCTGATCCATTCCCTCTTCACTCTGGTCCCCTGATCCATTCCCTCTTCACTCTGGTCCCCCTGATCCATTCCCTCTTCACTTGGTCCCCCTGATCCATTCCCTCTGGTCCCCCTGATCCATTCCCTCTTCACTCTGGTCCCCCTGATCCATTCCCTCTTCACTCTGGTCCCCCTGATCCATTCCCTCTTCACTCTGGTCCCCCTGATCCATTCCCTTTCACTCTGGTCCCCTGATCCATTCCCTCTTCACTCTGGTCCCCTGATCCATTCCCTCTTCACCATTCTGGTCCCCTGATCCATTCCCTCTTCACTCTGGTCCCCCTGATCCATTCCCTCTTCACTCTGGTCCCCCTGATCCATTCCCTCTTCACTCTGGTCCCCCTGATCCATTCCCTCTTCACTCTGGTCCCCCTGATCCATTCCCTCTTCACTCTGGTCCCCCTGATCCATTCCCTCTTCACTCTGGTCCCCCTGATCCATTCCCTCTTCACTCTGGTCCCCTGATCCATTCCCTCTTCACTCTGGTCCCCTGATCCATTCCCTCTTCACTCTGGTCCCCCTGATCCATTCCCTCTTCACTCTGGTCCCCTGATCCATTCCCTCTTCACTCTGGTCCCCTGATCCATTCCCTCTTCCATTCTCTGGTCCCCTGATCCATTCCCTCTTCACTCTGGTCCCCCTGATCCATTCCCTCTTCACTCTGGTCCCCCTGATCCATTCCCTCTTCACTCTGGTCCCCTGATCCATTCCCTCTTCACTCTGGTCCCCCTGATCCATTCCCTCTTCACTCTGGTCCCCCTGATCCATTCCCTCTTCACTCTGGTCCCCCTGATCCATTCCCTCTTCACTCTGGTCCCCCTGATCCATTCCCTCTTCACTCTGGTCCCCCTGATCCATTCCCTCTTGATCCATTCCCTCTGGTCCCCCTGATCCATTCCCTCTTCCATTCCCTCTTCACTCTGGTCCCCTGATCCATTCCCTCTTCACTCTGGTCCCCCTGATCCATTCCCTCTTCACTCTGGTCTCCCTGATCCATTCCCTCCCTCTGGTCTCCCTGATCCATTCTGGTCCCCCTGATCCATTCCCTCTTCACTCTGGTCCCCCTGATCCATTTCCCTCTTCACTCTGGTCCCCTGATCCATTCCCTCTTCACTCTGGTCCCCCTGATCCATTCCCTCTTCACTCTGGTCCCCCTGATCCATTCCCTCTTCACTCTGGTCCCCCTGATCCATTCCCTCTTCACTCTGGTCCCCCTGATCCATTCCCTCTTCACTCTGGTCCCCCTGATCCATTCCCTCTTCACTCTGGTCCCCCTGATCCATTCCCTCTTCACTCTGGTCCCCCTGATCCATTCCCTCTTCACTCTGGTCCCCCTGATCCATTCCCTCTTCACTCTGGTCCCCCTGATCCATTCCCTCTTCACTCTGGTCCCCCCATGATCCATTCCCTCTTCATTCTCTGGTCCCCTGATCCATTCCCTCTTCACTCTGGTCCCCCTGATCCATTCCCTCTTCACTCTGGTCCCCCTGATCCATTCCCTCTTCACTCTGGTCCCCCTGATCCATTCCCTCTTCACTCTGGTCCCCCTGATCCATTCCCTCTTCACTCTGGTCCCCCTGATCCATTCCCTCTTCACTCTGGTCCCCCTGATCCATTCCCTCTTCACTCTGGTCCCCCTGATCCATTCCCTCTTCACTCTGGTCCCCCTGATCCATTCCCTCTTCACTCTGGTCCCCCTGATCCATTCCCTCTTCACTCTGGTCCCCCTGATCCATTCCCTCTTCACTCTGGTCCATTTCCCTCTTCACTCTGGTCCCCCTGATCCATTCCCTCTTCACTCTGGTCCCCCTGATCCATTCCCTCTTCACTCTGGTCCCCCTGATCCATTCCCTCTTCACTCTGGTCCCCCTGATCCATTCCCTCTTCACTCTCGTCTCCCTGATCCATTCCCTCTTCACTCTGGTCCCCCTGATCCATTCCCTCTTCACTCTGGTCCCCCTGATTGTTTACTAGAATTTCACCATCAGTGTGAAACACTCAGGCAGCAGCTTTGCCATAAACAGCCTTGATTGATGTATTAGCACATTTTAGGGTGACAAATATTCAAATAAGATCTGCTTCTCGGGCTACAAAGTATTTCCTTGTGTAATTCCATAGAAAGGACACATTCAGTGGTCTCAGAGAAGCAATTATAGCTCACCTCGCTCAAAATCTTTACTTGCAGTTGTCCCAAGAGCTGTTAAAATAGTACATTGGGCCGAACAAGTTTTTCTTTTTTTTCCCCCTATTAAAACTTTCCCGCAGATATATTATGTATTTATTTATTGAAAATATGTCATTATTTTCTTCATCCGTCACTTTCTTCCAATGCACGTTTTACAAAACCAATCAGACATTTATCTTTTTGATGATCTGTACTCTCGTAGTTTTGATTCTTCTCAACCAGAAGACGACTGCCAACCCCATAGTGTCCTGCTCCGCTAGTTTCTGACCCTTTGGCAAGTTGCAATAAACAAGACAATGCTAAGACAGATAAGGAAGATGCCCACTAGCAAACACATGATCAGTCTGTTATTCTAATGGTAGTGTAAGTTATAAGTTATATGTTGACCAGTGCAATAAGTAGTGGATCCCTTTGCAAAATATGACTTGTACTTGGAGGAAAAAGCCCTTGTTGTCAATCACACAGGTCAGAAGTTTCTTGTAGTTGGCCACCAGGTTTGGTTCAATCACACAGGTCAGACGTTTCTTGTAGTTGGCCACCAGGTTTGGTTCAATCACACAGGTCAGACGTTTCTTGTAGTTGGCCACCAGGTTTGGTTCAATCACAGAGGTCAGACGTTTCTTGTAGTTGGCCACCAGGTTTGGTTCAATCACACAGGTCAGACGTTTCTTGTAGTTGGTCACCAGGTTTGGTTCAATCACAGAGGTCAGACGTTTCTTGTAGTTGGCCACCAGGTTTGGTTCAATCACAGAGGTCAGACGTTTCTTGTAGTTGGCCACCAGGTTTGGTTCAATCACAGAGGTCAGACGTTTCTTGTAGTTGGCCACCAGGTTTCGTTCAATCACAGAGGTCAGACGTTTCTTGTAGTTGGCCACCAGGTTTCACACATCTCAGGAGGGATTTTGTCCCACTCCTTTGCAGATCCCCTCCAAGTCATTAAGATTTCGAGGCTGACATTTGGCATCTTGAAATCTTCAGCTCCCTCCACAGATTTGTTTTGGGGGTTTTATTTTACAGTTATTACTCAAACAAACTACACACAGCACCCTCGCTAACCCCCGTGTTTCACGTAGTGAACTCTGGGCAATTCCACCAGGCATAGTCTGCTCAAATGGGGGCTTACGGAAAGTATGCATAAAGGGCACAAAATATCTGCCAGAGAGCCCTCGCACACTTGACGATTTGACAGTGGGACATCCCTAAGCTCTGAAACACGCTTCTAAGTCCGTGAGTCTGTGAGTGTGGACATTGGGATTGGGGGTTAGTGTTTGGTCTGTGTGCTGTTTGGGCTGTTGCTTTGATGATGAGGTCCTGACCTGTACTGGCTGGAAGGGTCAAGATGTCACTGAGAGACTCAAAGTTCCTGTTTTTCGACATTGTATATTGTGTACAAAAATATTTGTACTAATACAAAAAGGTATTCACTCTAAAGGGTGTATTTTCCAACCCAAACCGATCGGTACTACCCAGCTATTGTGTCACTGTCAGTAGAGTATTAGAGTGTTTGAAAAGGTCTTTCTGGGTCATGGTGGTTGTTTGTCATGATAACGGCATCGTCCGTCTGCCAGGATCTACATTGCCCTGAGCGAACCAGCATCTCCGCTACATGCCAACATCAAGAATAGCGGCTGTAAGCTTCCAGTTGATTCAAGAAACGTCAGGCATTACAATCAAGTTCAGTGACGTTTAATGTTAGAGGATTAAAGCTCAGATTTCCTGTAAAAAAAGATATGTGATATTTACACGTGGTGAATTTTGTACTATTGTCATGGTGTGCTGTGGAAATTAATATTTTTGTCTAAAGCCTCCAAGGACATTGTACCAGAGGCTGTATCGTAGATGTTGGTGTAGATTTTTGCTGAACATTTCATTCACATTTTGGAAGGTTTCTTGTGTGGTCCACTGAAGATTGGCTGTTAGCCTGAGGCTGGGCAAAGGTTGAAGAGCTTAATAGCTGTGAATGTGTCATTTTCGTGGGGATGAAGAGAATTCCAGATGTCTATTGGTGTGTCACAGGTGTTACATCCTGAGATGTGATCAGGTGTGACGCTGTTGTTTTACCAAAAGCCTGGCTAACACACACACACACACACACACACACACACTGCGGTGTGATCTAACATCATATCCCAAGTCCTGCACTCCTTTCCCAGGATTAACAATTCCCACACTTCTCTGTGAATTTGCCCAATCTGGTGGTTTAGTCTGGGCTCATCTTATCATTTCATCTCTTCCGTGCTTCTGCAGTATCTGTCAGAATAGAGCCCCATAGTGCCTCTGATCTATCCATTTGGCTGATAACAGACGTTTGCAATTCCGACGGTTGGTAGCCTAGCTTCGATTCAACCAGGGGCTCCGGGGCCAGGCCAGGAGGGGACAAGACAGATGCTCTGAATAAGGTATTAAAGGATTTCCCTCTGGGGGATTTGGATTGAATGGTGGGCACATCGTTAGGCTGTGAATATTACATATAACTTGTTCATCTGCTCTGGCTTTCAGGCTTTATTGCCCAATAGCGGCTGATGTGAAGATGCGGGAGCGCGTTTGATTGGCTAGACTCCTGAGTGTTGGTTGTGTTTTAAGGCGTCGTCGAGTGCTATGTTTACTTCGAGCGCCTCGGCGTGACGGGAGGCTTTTTTTTCCACACGTAAGCATTAAAGCCGCGTGACTCGAGAAGCAAATCCTAACAACGACCAAACATAATTCTGACATCTCTGCACGTGGGCCGACGGTGACTTTAGCGGTTGCTGCTGCCTCAGCGCCACGATTGATGTTTTCCACTTTTCCTCTTCAACACACACACACATACACACACACACACACACATACATACACACACATACATACACACACAAACACATAGACACACATCGGACTGTTTGACAGACTGGGCGTCGTTGCAGAGACTGGGCGTCGTTGCAGAGACTGGGCGTCGTTGCAGAGACTGGGCGTCGTTGCAGAGACTGGGCGTCGTTGCAGAGACTGGGCGTCGTTGCAGAGACTGGGCGTCGTTGCAGAGACTGGGCGTCGTTGCAGAGACTGGGCGTCGTTGCAGAGACTGGGCGTCGTTGCAGAGACTGGGCGTCGTTGCAGAGACTGGGCGTCGTGCAGAGACTGGGCGTCGGGCAGAGACTGGGCGTCGGGCAGACAGGCCAGTCACATGTCGTTCATTGGATAGGTCAGAAAAACAGGCTGCGTGTTTTTGGAATAATCGGATAGTTGGTTCCTTTTTTGGGACAGATGCTTGTTGTTGAGTTCAGTATAGTGCATGTCATCTCAACAGGGTTCTACTACCGTTGCTGACTGTTCTAATGTATCGTCCTATTGGGTTGCTGATTGAATATGGAATGGAATCATAAACTACCGATTGGGTGATTGCTGTTCTCTGTTTTGCTGACTCAATATTAGATGATCAAAGCTTCCATTCATTATCCGGGTCTTCAGTTTGTATATGTCAGCGTGTTAGTTCATCTTAATGTTGTCATGGTAATGGACTTCAGCACTCTAATGTGTTGGGAGGTCTGAATATTTGTTATGTTCTCCCACAATCGAGGTTCACTCATCCAGATCTATTGCATCTGGCCAACCCTCTCTCTCTCCCCCTCTCCCTATCTCCCTATCTCCCTCTCTCTGTGTACCTCTACACCTCTCTTTCTCTGCCTCTTTTTGTCTACCTCACGTTGTTTTTACCTTTCTCAGTCTTTACCACCTGTCGGTCTCTACCTCGGTCTGCCTGTTTCTCTTTCTAATTTCTTTCTGTATCTCTACTTCTACTTGTCTATCTGTTTCTCTTTCCCTCCTCACTCTTTTTTTTTTTATCTCTCTCTACCTCTTTTTCTCTCTTTTTCCGATTGACAATTTTTTCCCAGATCCTCAGGAATGGTATTGATCATGCCGCTTGTAAGTAATATTCGTCTGAACAATTCAACAATGTTAAAGCACTGCCACCTTCTGGGCTATATGGGCAATTGTCATGGGTAGTTCGCTGAGCTTAGAGAAGAACTCCTTGTTGTGCAATTATGGCTTGTTTCAACACCCCATTTGTATTGTGTTGGCTGCAGCAAGTGAGCAGTGAGCCAAATCAAAGGTACTTTGTTCCGACAGACTGTGAAATAATCTACTGTGTGCATTTCTGAGTGAGCGTATATATGTGTCATTTTGTGTGGATTCATTCACAAGCAGCAGTTCAGATCGCTTCAGTGTCTGTCTGAACACAGACAGAGCGGACACGCGTGACAAACTCGTCCTCCACCTCGCCATCCACCTCATGCTCCACCTCATCCTCACTCTTCCTCGTCCTCACTCTTCCTCCACCTCGTCTTCCACCTCATCCTCACTGGTCCTCCATTTCGTCCTCCACCTCGTCCTCCACCTCGTCCTCCACCTCGTCCTCCACCTCGTCCTCATCCTCACTCGTCCTCCACCTCGTCCTCCACCTCGTCCTCCTCGTCTTCACTCTTCCTCACTGTTCCTCCTCCTCGTCCTCCACCTCGTCCTCCACCTCGTCCTCCACCTCATCCTCACTCATCCTCGTCCTCACTCTTCCTCCTCTTCCTCCTCCTCGTCCATACTCTTCCTCCTCCTCGTCCTCACTCTTCCTCCTCCTCACTCCTCCTCATCCTCACTCGTCCTCCACCTCGTCCTCACTCGTCATCAACCTCGTCCTCACTCTTCCTCCTCCTCATCCTCACTCGTCCTCCACCTCGTCCTCACTCGTCATCAACCTCGTCCACACTCTTCCTCCTCCTCATCCTCACTCGTCCTCCACCTCGTCCTCACTCGTCATCAACCTCGTCCTCACTCTTTCTCCTCCTCATCCTCACTCGTCCTCCACCTCGTCCTCACTCGTCATCAACCTCGTCCTCACTCTTTCTCCTCCTCATCCTCACTCCCCGTCCTCACTCTTCCTCCACCTCGTTCTCACTCTTCCTCTCCTGGCTGTGTGTGGTGTGAGTGTCTCTGCAGCTGGAGGAAACTGCACATGGATGTCCAGGCCCCCTGCCAAGCCGCTCAGGCAACCTCTCATTGGTGGAAACAAACACACGCCCAGCACAGCATGCAACCATCAACACGACCACATGAATTGGCAAAGCGCCTGGGGACAACAGTCTCCGCCTAGCGAGGCGCAATGCAACGGCACAAATCCAGACAAGCCAACTGCCCCGCGAGCTCTACGCTACTATGACAACGACGCGTGGACCGATATCCAGCGTAACGCCGCAGATCTAACGTCAGAAAGCACTACGAGAGCAGAAGGAACCTCCCTGCCCAGTGAACCCAGGTGCAATTTGTCCCAGTTGAAAGAGGTGTCCTGGCTGTGAAGCCTCATTATGGTTTCATACCGGTCCTGCTGCTCTCTGGGCCTGCTCTGTACTGCGGTAGCGCGGCCTGCAATGCTGTCTCCTCAGTTATTAGACTTTAGCTCACTCAAGGCCAGCACTGCAGACCGTAACTCTTCTGCCGTCTGATTAATGTGCACCCGCAGAACGCCCTCTCGGCCAATGAGATTCCTGGCAATTTAAATGTAACCAATCAGATCCCGTAAGACCAGTTCGCTCGTTCGTCTGACGCGAACGGTTTTGATTTGGGCTCTCTCAGGTGTTCATCGGACGCTCGCGGGGGTTGTTTCTTCGTTGCGGTTTTGAGTTTCCTCATCCCGCGCCTTAAAGAGACGTCATCAGTTTGTCATTGACAGATGTGTTTCCAGTTTCTGTCAGAACAGACGATCACGGGGCGGACTTCCAGGCCTGTAAGAAGTTAGCGGACCGCATCTCTCCGTTAAAGCCGCCGGTTGTTTCACTAATGTATGTTCTCAGTGGGTGCGGAGGTTCAGCTCCGTGCCTATCCACCGTCTGAGCTCATTCCTGCCACGTTGAGGTCCCCCGGACTGAGAGAGCTCTCCGGTTCGCTAGCTCGCTCTCAACAAAACAGACCGAGACTCATCAGTATGCATGTCATGCCATGGTAAAAACCTCCGCTGCTGCTCTGCGTGCGTGCACATACGGGTGAGTATGCTAGTGTATTGGCAGGCTGTCAGGGCAGCATACTACCTCCACGCCCCTGCCATACTCTATGCCCAGTTTCATCCAGTGTGCCAGCTTGGCACAGTCAGGCCATATGGAAACAGAGGTGGCAGAGCAGAGGCTGGCAGAGGATAACCGGTTTGTGTTTGGACGTTAGAGGCGCACATACACACACACACAGTCACACACAGTTACAAACACACACACAGTCACAAACACACACACAGTCACAAACACACTGTCACAAACACACAGTCACAAACACACAGTCACAAACACACAGTCACAAACACACTGTCACACACAGTCACAAACACACACACAGTCACACACACACACATAGTCACACACACACACATAGTCACAAACACACTGTCACAAACACACACAAACACACAGTCACAAACACACTGTCACACACACACACACAGTCACAAACACACAGTCACAAACACACAGTCACAAACACACAGTCACAAACACACAGTCACAAACACACAGTCACACACACACACACACACACAGTCACACACACACACAGTCACACACACACACAGTCACACACACACTGTCTCACACACACACAGTCACACACACACAGTCACACACACACAGTCACACACACACAGACACACACACACAGACACACACACACAGACACACACAGTCACACATACACACATCACAGTCACACATACAGACACACACACACAGTCACACATACACACATACACACATACACACAAAGACACAAACACACAGTCACACATACACACAGTCACACATACACACACACACACACACTCTGGTAAATAAAAACAGGCAGCTTCTATTAAAGGAGAATAGTTTGGGAGCCATATAGCAGTGAATATTTCGTTAGCACAACTGTGTGTGTGTGTGTGTGTGTGTGTGATTCTGTATAGGAAAACATTGGCTGTGTTGTAAGCCGCGTGAAGACATTTGTCAGTCTGACAAATGTCTTCACTTAACGCTCACCGCCTCCTGTGCCTGTGCCCCGACTACTAACGTCCTGTCTATGGGCTCGTGGCGCCTGTCTCACCGCCGGTGTCACCATGTAATGGATCTCACCACACCAGTCAAACGCGCGTCGGCCGCGGAAAATGGCGCTACCTGGAGATCAGCGCAAGCTGTCCTTCTCAGGAACAGAGAGGCCGGCCGGATTTTCACAGACAAGGATGAGTAGTTCCTTCTTAGTATGTCTCCGTGTGCAACAGACAGATGGCATTAATCTGTTATGTAGGTGATTGATGACTTCAGATGAATGTCACACGCTGTCTGAATGTGAACACACTCTCCTGCTTTTGGGAACGGTTGTAGCATTACTAGATCCTGACAGTATCCGTATTGTCGCCTGAATCGATGTTCTAACGATGAATAAGGAACTTGTTTTATCGTTGATGAACGCCTGTATTAACATTTAAATGGCTACTACTAGTTTGGTTATTGCAGCGACTGATTGTCTCATAAACAATCAAGCGAACATGGTTTTCTTGCAAACGTGACTTTTCCATTAGAATAAGCTGCCTGTGATAATGAATAGAACAATATACTGTTGGCGAAATGCCTGGGATTGTCTGTTTTGTTTTACTCTGCTCTAAGCTTTACACAATGCCTCTTCTTTTTTTTAGAGACTCAAAGTAATTTATGTAATTAATGCCTTGAGACAAATATGGGAGGGCCATGCTTATTTAATTTCTGTCTGGGGAAGTTTTCAATATTTTAATGTCTAGTGCAGTGTAGGGTCATGACATATGTAAACAATAAGAGTCAAATATATTTCCCTGTTTTATTTAAGAATGAGTTCCTTATCTTAATGTTTGTCAGATCCTGGATGATTTCACTATTTGCCAGAATATTTTCCATAGTATTTGCGAGAATAGTCTGTTTGGGTCTGGCGAGCCGATAGTATAGATTCTATTAATTGCCTACCTGACAGTATATCCAACAGCCTCCTTGTGGCAGCAGAATCATTTTCCTGCTATAATAGGTTGGCTTCCCCTTGAATTGTACAATCAACTGACACTTGAACAAATGTACTCTTTTAACTGGTGTTACGCTCCACCCTCCAACTTAACCCTCCAACTGGTGTTAGCTCCACCCTCCAACTGGTGTTACCTCCACCCTCCAACTGGTGTTAACCACCCCTGCAACTGGTGTTACGCTCCACCTTTTAACTGGTGTTGACGCTCCACCCTCCAACTGGTGTTACGCTCCACCCTCCAACTGGTGTTACGCTCCACCCTCCAACTGGTGTTACGCTCCACCCTCCAACTGGTGTTACGCTCCACCCTCCAACTGGTGTTACGCTCCACCCTCCAACTGGTGTTACGCTCCACCCTCCAACTGGTGTTACGCTCCACCCTCCAACTGGTGTTACGCTCCACCCTCCAACTGGTGTTACGCTCCACCCTCCAACTGGTGTTACGCTCCACCCTCCAACTGGTGTTACGCTCCACCCTCCAACTGGTGTTACGCTCCACCCTCCAACTGGTGTTACACTCCACCCTCCAACTGGTGTTACGCTCCACCCTCCAACTGGTGTTACGCTCCACCCTCCAACTGGTGTTACGCTCCACCCTCCAACTGGTGTTACGCTCCACCCTCCAACTGGTGTTACACTCCACCCTCCAACTGGTGTTACTCCACCCTCCAACTGGTGTTACGCTCCACCCTCCAACTGGTGTTACGCTCCACCCTCCAACTGGTGTTACGCTCCACCCTCCAACTGGTGTTACACTCCACCCTCCAACTGGTGTTACACTCCACCCTCCAACTGGTGTTACACTCCACCCTCCAACTGGTGTTACGCTCCACCCTCCAACTGGTGTTACGCTCCACCCTCCAACTGGTGTTACGCTCCACCCTCCAACTGGTGTTACGCTCCACCCTCCAACTGGTGTTACGCTCCACCCTCCAACTGGTGTTACGCTCCACCCTCCAACTGGTGTTACGCTCCACCCTCCAACTGGTGTTACGCTCCACCCTCCAACTGGTGTTACGCTCCACCCTCCAACTGGTGTTACGCTCCACCCTCCAACTGGTGTTACACTCCACCCTCCAACTGGTGTTACACTCCACCCTCCAACTGGTGTTACGCTCCACCCTCCAACTGGTGTTACGCTCCACCCTCCAACTGGTGTTACACTCCACCCTCCAACTGGTGTTACACTCCACCCTCCAACTGGTGTTACACTCCACCCTCCACTGGTGTTACGCTCCACCCTCCAACTGGTGTTACGCTCCACCCTCCAACTGGTGTTCGCTCCACCCTCCAACTGGTGTTACACTCCACCCTCCAACTGGTGATACACTACACCCTCCAACTGGTGTTACACTCCACCCTCCAACTGGTGTTACACTCCACCCTCCAACTGGTGTTACGCTCCACCCTCCAACTGGTGTTACGCTCCACCCTCCAACTGGTGTTACGCTCCACCCTCCAACTGGTGTTACGCTCCACCCTCCAACTGGTGTTACGCTCCACCCTCCAACTGGTGTTACGCTCCACCCTCCAACTGGTGTTACACTCCACCCTCCAACTGGTGATACACTACACCCTCCGACCGGTGTTACGCTACACCCTCCGACCGGTGTTACGCTACACCCTCTGACCAGTGTTACGCTACACCCTCTGACCAGTGTTACGCTACACCCTCCGACCGGTGTTACGCTCCACCCTCCGACCGGTGTTACACTACACCCTCCAACGGGTGTTACGCTCCACCCTCCAACTGGTGTTACGCTCCACCCTGACCAGTGTTACGCTCCACCCTCCGACCGGTGTTACGCTCCACCCTCCGACCGGTGTTACACTACACCCTCCAACGGGTGTTACGCTCCACCCTCCAACTGGTGTTACGCTCCACCCTCCAACTGGTGTTACGCTCCACCCTCCAACTGGTGTTACACTCCACCCTCCAACTGGTGTTAAGCTCCACCCTCCAACTGGTGTTACATGTCAAACAATGTAACTTCACAGGCCATATAAATACTTGTGTAACCTCTTTTGGCATTGGAAAAATGTTTTTTTCCGACATCGTGCAATTGACAAATGTAGCACTTTTGATTTTCGAAGGGGAGGGTCATTAGTCTTTTTTGGGTGGTCAGGGAGGGTTGTGTAAAGTAAATGTTGGCTATATGTTCAGCCATCTATTTGTGAGATCCCCACTTCCTTCAGGTATCCCTAATCATAAAATGAAGTACACTCCTTTAGAAATGGGGCTTTCCTTTTCTTTAGCACAGGATTTTTTCTTGTTTGTACCACAGGACTTTTTTTACAGGCCCTTCACATTATAGACATGTCTTTATCCACAGGGACTTTTCTTAAACCACTTTAACTCTGGGCCTTTCTTTAACCGTGGGCCTTTTCTCTTTGGTCTTTTGGTCCTGGGCATATTTTTCTTCTTTGCAATATAAACTTTTCAGAATAAAGTCAGTATTTCATGGAAAATCCAGACCATAGCTGGGAAGTATATAGCTGTTAATTTCATTATGGCTTTCAGTGGTTCCAGTTAACTCCCGTGGGAGTGATGAGAGCTGTCTCCATGGCACCCTGGGTGGATGTGTATGGTCCTGATGAGAGCTGTCTCCATGGCACCCTGGGTGGATGTGTATGGTCCTGATGAGAGCTGTCTCCATGGCACCCTGGGTGGATGTGTATGGTCCTGATGAGAGCTGTCTCCATGGCACCCTGGGTGGATGTGTATGGTCCTGATGAGAGCTGTCTCCATGGCACCCTGGGTGGATGTGTATGGTCCTGATGAGAGCTGTCTCCATGGCACCCTGGGTGTATGTATGGTCCTGATGAGAGCTGTCTCCATGGCACCCTGGGTGGATGTGTATGGTCCTGATGAGAGCTGTCTCCATGGCACCCTGGGTGGATGTGTATGGTCCTGATGAGAGCTGTCTCCATGGCACCCTGGGTGTATGTATGGTCCTGATGAGAGCTGTCTCCATGGCACCCTGGGTGGATGTGTATGGTCCTGATGAGAGCTGTCTTCATGGCACCCTGGGTGGATGTGTATGATCCTGATGAGAGCTGTCTCCATGGCACCCTGGGTGTATGTATGGTCCTGATGAGAGCTGTCTCCATGGCACCCTGGGTGGATGTGTATGGTCCTGATGAGAGCTGTCTCCATGGCACCCTGGGTGGATGTGTATGGTCCTGATGAGAGCTGTCTCCATGGCACCCTGGGTGGATGTGTATGGTCCTGATGCAGGGTACCAGCGGGTCTTAAAAGTCTTAAAAAAGTCTTAAATTTAATATTCGAAAAATAAGGCCTTAAAAGTCTTAAATATCATTTATAAAGTATTAAATTTAGTTTACTAAGGTCTTAAATTTGTATTGTCCTTTCATAAAATTAAATATCTTAATGTCATAAATAACTTTGTTACGATAGTTTCGTTCAGTTATGTTACGTCAGTTTTCGACAGTATCGTTACTGTTTACGTAAATGTATTGCCTTACGCTTTTGGCAGTAAACGTGTCTGTCACGTCCATACCATAGAATTAGCTCAAAATGGGAAAGTGTCGATTTAAACCAACATGGCAGAATAATATAAAATATGACTGGGTTAAACCTGTTCCAGGCAATGACCGCGAGGCTCATTGCCGTTGGTGCCGAAAGTCTTTTAAACTGGGGACAATGGGAGTTTTAGCTTTGGACTCTCATATGAAAAGCGTGAAGCACATTGCCACTGCTACAGCCCGCCAGCAGCAGGTGCCTATAGCACAGTTCTGTGAAAGCTCGTCAGCAACCTCAGGCACGGTGGCTACTGCTAGCAGCAGTGAAGACATCGCACCGTCGGTAGTGCAACCTCCGTGTGTGAACCTGCAGGCTCATTGTGGATCTACGCCAACTCTACGGGCAGAGGTGGTTTGGATACTGAAAACCATTTCGGCCCACCACTCATATTCTTCAAATGAAGAAATTGCCACAATATTCAAAACAATGTTTCCAGACTCTAAGATTGCGTCTTCTTTCGCATGTGGGAGCAACAAGACGGCGTACATCACCAAATTTGGTTTGGCTCCGTTCATCACAAAACAACTGACTGACCAAGTCAACGACGCCACCTGCTTTGTTGTCATGTTTGACGAAAGCCTCAACAAAACCACAAAGACGAAACAGCTAGACCTTCATCTGCGTTCAAAGAGGACCTTTATGCAGCAAATGCACATATTTTTGTTATTGTTTTATTGAGATTTATTATAAAACATTTTATTCAAGTCAAGTATTTGGTATGTAATTCTTTTGGTGTTAAATCCTTTCTAATTTTCCATTATCCTTTATATTTTTGCCGGTATGGCTGCTGAAGTTGGTCTTAAATGTCATCATAAATGGTCTTAAAAGGTCTTAAAAGTCTTAAATTTAACTTGTGGAAACCTGGGGGAACCATGTGATGAGAGCTGTCTCCATGGCACCCTGGGTGGATGTGTATGGTCCTGATGAGAGCTGTCTTCATGGCACCCTGGGTGGATGTGTATGATCCTGATGAGAGCTGTCTCCATGGCACCCTGGGTGTATGTATGGTCCTGATGAGAGCTGTCTCCATGGCACCCTGGGTGGATGTGTATGGTCCTGATGAGAGCTGTCTCCATGGCACCCTGGGTGGATGTGTATGGTCCTGATGAGAGCTGTCTCCATGGCACCCTGGGTGGATGTGTATGGTCCTGATGAGAGCTGTCTCCATGGCACCCTGGGTGGATGTGTATGGTCCTGATGAGAGCTGTCTCCATGGCACCCTGGGTGGATGTGTATGGTCCTGATGAGAGCTGTCTCCATGGCACCCTGGGTGGATGTGTATGGTCCTGATGAGAGCTGTCTCCATGGCACCCTGGGTGGATGTGTATGGTCCTGATGAGAGCTGTCTCCATGGCACCCTGGGTGGATGTGTATGGTCCTGATGAGAGCTGTCTCCATGGCACCCTGGGTGGATGTGTATGGTCCTGATGAGAGCTGTCTCCATGGCACCCTGGGTGGATGTGTATGGTCCTGATGAGAGCTGTCTCCATGGCACCCTGGGTGTATGTATGGTCCTGATGAGAGCTGTCTCCATGGCACCCTGGGTGGATGTGTATGGTCCTGATGAGAGCTGTCTCCATGGCACCCTGGGTGGATGTGTATGGTCCTGATGAGAGCTGTCTCCATGGCACCCTGGGTGTATGTATGGTCCTGATGAGAGCTGTCTCCATGGCACCCTGGGTGGATGTGTATGGTCCTGATGAGAGCTGTCTTCATGGCACCCTGGGTGGATGTGTATGATCCTGATGAGAGCTGTCTCCATGGCACCCTGGGTGTATGTATGGTCCTGATGAGAGCTGTCTCCATGGCACCCTGGGTGGATGTGTATGGTCCTGATGAGAGCTGTCTCCATGGCACCCTGGGTGGATGTGTATGGTCCTGATGAGAGCTGTCTCCATGGCACCCTGGGTGTATGTATGGTCCTGATGAGAGCTGTCTCCATGGCACCCTGGGTGGATGTGTATGGTCCTGATGAGAGCTGTCTCCATGGCACCCTGGGTGGATGTGTATGGTCCTGATGAGAGCTGTCTCCATGGCACCCTGGGTGTATGTATGGTCCTGATGAGAGCTGTCTCCATGGCACCCTGGGTGGATGTGTATGGTCCTGATGAGAGCTGTCTTCATGGCACCCTGGGTGGATGTGTATGATCCTGATGAGAGCTGTCTCCATGGCACCCTGGGTGTATGTATGGTCCTGATGAGAGCTGTCTCCATGGCACCCTGGGTGGATGTGTATGGTCCTGATGAGAGCTGTCTCCATGGCACCCTGGGTGGATGTGTATGGTCCTGATGAGAGCTGTCTCCATGGCACCCTGGGTGGATGTGTATGGTCCTGATGAGAGCTGTCTCCATGGCACCCTGGGTGGATGTGTATGGTCCTGATGAGAGCTGTCTCCATGGCACCCTGGGTGTATGTATGGTCCTGATGAGAGCTGTCTCCATGGCACCCTGGGTGTATGTATGGTCCTGATGAGAGCTGTCTCCATGGCACCCTGGGTGTATGTATGGTCCTGATGAGAGCTGTCTCCATGGGCGCCTGCAATCCGTAACCAGGGGATGACTGTGCTAATGTTGTTAACTGCTGAGGCCCTCTAGCTCTCACAAAGGGCCCTTCCTATCTGTCTTTTGCTCCCCAGCCTCCTTAGTCCACAAACTAGAGTTTTATTAAGGTGGCTTGTTGTTTAAAATATACTGAATGTGTACATGTAGTACATTTATATGGTACATTTATATGGTACACTTATTTGGTATGTTTATATGGTACATTTATATGGTACATTTATATGGTACATTTATATGGTATATTTATATGGCACATTTATATGCTACACTTATATGGTATATTTATATGGTACAGTTATATGGTATATTTATATGGTACATTTATATGCTACACTTATATGGTACACTTATATGCTACATTTATATGGTAAACATGTTAAGCCTCTGTGTTTTTGAATGGAGTCCACTAACCTTCCAGTATGATGCAATATCTATGCAAGCTTAATGTTTCTGGGTGGGATTTTACAGTCCCTGAGCTTATAAGAATTTCCTCTTCAGTATTTCATAACTGGGCCTTCACTTCATTTTTCTTTCATTTTTTTCTCTGTTTCTGTACCTCTCTCTCTGTATCTCTGCCTGTCTCATTGTCTGTATCTTTCTGTGGCTCTCTGCCTCTCTCTTGACATCCATGAGACTACACTCCTGAGCAGATGCCTGTCTTCCTATAGACAATCTTTACCCGAAGTGACAAATTCTATTTCTGGCCAATCACTCAGTCTTAATATGTTCGAGTTGCAGCGGAAAAGCAAACGAACCGATTCCCCGATGAGGGATCGAGAGTAGAGGGAAAGGGAGGGGTTAGAGACAGAGACAGAAAGATGAGCCTTACCTACAACACATCCTCCTGTTTCCACGGAGACCAGCGGGCCAATCAGGTGGCCCAGCTGTGGACTGTACCACGTCGGGCAGAAGAGAGGGTGTGCGGGGACGACTGGTTACGCGAACCCATTTGCGCTGAAGACTTAAAACGCTGATGTTTTCCTTCCAGCGGGTCATCTTGGCGGTTTAGGCGGCCCGCCCTTAAGTGTTCAGCCCGTAGCAGGCGTTGAGTCATTAACACCCAGCGTGGCAGCAAATGGAAACTGTTTATCAGAGGTAAACAGGCTGCCTCCTGGTGCTGTCAGATTGTACAACCCCCCACTCTCCTCTTGGGTCCTCCCCCTTACATCACTGTTAGAGCCTTTCTGGCTGGCTGGCTGTTTGTGACTGAGCGAGTAAAGAGTGTGTGTGCCTGCGCGTGTGTGTGTGTGACAGGGAGCGAGTGTGCGAGTACGTGTGCGCACGCTGCCCGTCCCCTTGACTCCAGTTGAGCCGTTGAAGAGCCGGACGATGGACAAGCCGAGCGTATGGCGCGCCGTGGTGAGCAGCACCGACCCCAGACGTCCCCGGAGCGAGTCCAGTACTCCAACCGGGGCCAGGGCTCACCCGGACAGACCCAGCTCCGCCATGTCCTACCGACTATATGACATGTGAGTTGTACGCGGCCGTACAGACGGGAGGACGGGGCGGGTGCTAGGGGGGCTGGAAGGATGCTGTTGTCCCGTCACTCGTTGACTGGGAGACGGCGTGGTGTGTGTGTGTGTGTGGCGTGCTGTTATTGCAGTGTGTAGCATGCTGAGTCACCCACCCGGGTGCTTTTAGTCCAGATTTTGCTCCATTCTGCTTTTTTACTGTTTTCACCCGGTCCTGGAGATGCGATGGCTTTATAGATCTGGGTACAAACTCGTGTGTGTGTGTGTGTGTGTGTGTGTGTGTGTGTGTGTGTGTGTGTGTGTGTGTGTGTGTGTGTGTGTGTGTGTGTGTGTGTGTGTGTGTGTGTGTGTGTGTGTGTGTGTGTGTGTGTGTGTGTGTGTGTGTGTGTGTGTGTGTGTGTGTGTGTGTGTGTGTGTGTGTGTGTGTGTGTGTGTGTGTGTGTGTGTGTGTGTGTGTGTGTGTGTGTGTGTGTGTGTGTGTGTGTGTGTGTGTGTGTGTGTGTGTGTGTGTGTGTGTGTGTGTGTGTGTGTGTGTGTGTGTGTGTGTGTGTGTGTGTGTGTGTGTGTGTGTGTGTGTGTGTGTGTGTGTGTGTGTGTGTGTGTGTGTGTGGAGAGAGGAGGGGGGGTAGGATCTGGTAGGTTTGCTTCTCTTGGAGTCATGGGTTTTAGTGTGTCTGTTATGGGTCATATTTGTCCTTTTTATGCTGTATTGATAAACTGTAAGATGATGGAGGCTTTCTGTTATATGTTTATTTTGTTTTGATTGGCTGGGATGACACTGTGACTAGAGGAATATGACTCATTCTGGGCTGATCCTGTGACAGCAGGCATGTGATTCTCTCCAAGCTCTGACGTGCGTGTTGGTGTGTTTATTTGTATGCGTGGCTGTGTGTTTATTTGTATGCGTGGCTGTGTGTTTATTTGTATGCGTGGCTGTGTGTGTCTGTGTTTATTTAATGAAAAAAACCAACACCGATTTCTGAGGATATATCTGTATACATCCCTATCTGATACTGATACTCTGATAACAATCTATGGTCTGATACAACCAGATCAACAATTCCAAATGCAATTGCAAAAAGCGATTTCAACAGAATAATTTTGAATGAACAGGGGGCCTTTAAGAATCTGTCAGGTACTGGTCGTGTATTTGTGGAGGATATTTCTAGAGACGTCATTGTTCGTCTGGTCACGGTTCGCTGAGTGTTTGTCTCACCAGTTCAGTGTGGCTGCTACGTCAGCTAAATCTATCCATGTGTCATGTCCCCCCAGATCTCTGAGAGGATTCAGGAATCATATCGTGTTCCCGCCTGTCTTGTTGCAGTGCTTGTCTTTGGTAGCAGTTTGAGTTGCTATTTTTGTTTGGTGCTGGCGTCTGCACTAACATCCGTGTTGTAGAATAACCTCTGCCTGCGGTATCAACCATTTGGCCTTGCAGTCAGTTGGGACTGAACCTTACTAAGTAAAGAGTTTGTAGTAATACATTTGTTGATGATTTCACGGAATGGTTTTGACAACCACATTACTCCACAGGGGGCAAAAATAAAGGCAAACGGACATGTAATCAGGGTGAAAAACAACACCAAAGTAGAATTAACGCAAACAACGGTGGACTCATTGCACACCTTCACACACATTACATCTGTGTTCTCTACTGATGGGAGTGAACACATTACATCTGTGTTCTCTACTGATGGAGTAAACACTTTACATCTATGTTCTCTACTGATGGAGTGAACACTTTGCACAGGTTACATCTGTGTTCTCTACTGATGGAGGAATATTTTTGCATCTGTGTTCTCTACTGATGGAGGAATATTTTTGCATCTGTGTTCTCTACTGATAGAGTAAACACTTTGCACAGGTTACATCTGTGTTCTCTACTGATGGAGTAAACACTTTGCACAGGTTAAATCTGTGTCCTCTACTGATAGAGTAAACACTTTGCACACGTCCTCAGAAATCCAGTTTTACTTATGATGTATCCTATTATGCATTCTGCTCTGTGCTCGTCACAGTCCTACAGACACTGCAGGTTTACAACACAGTATAACAACACATGTTTTTTCACGATAAGGCATTGGTTTTGTTCGTTTTCTTTTGCATAATCAAGTCTATATCGTTAGCCTTAAACAGGCCTCCACTGCCTCAGTGAAAAAACCTGCTTGTCACTTTTGCCTGAGTGGGATGATTTCTAAGCATGGAATAATCAGTAGCATATCTCAGCCTGTTCTGTATTCCCTGTTTCTCCACATGCTGTTGAGTGACAGACAGCCCAGCACTTCACTCGGCACCAACTGGCCACTTTGAACAAGAGGTGGAGGTATGTGAAGATGACCCCGTTCAAGGTGACAAAGATCAGCATTTTAAGTAGAGATTGAGTTCAAACAACACACGCATACACACACACACACACACGTGGGCATACACACACACACACACACACACACACGTGGGCACACGCGCACATGATCTGCAGTGTTTATTTTTTTGGAGCCGTGTAGAGTTGCCAATCAAGTTGACACAAATGTGTCTGCTGTTCTCTGACTAACACTGTGTTTGGCTCAGGGCACCTCGCCAATTCCCCTGTCATTAGGAGACTGAGTTGGATGACGCTGTTGTTTAAATTTCAGGCCGGTTCCCTCACGAATTCCAATTATAAATCACTCCTCTTCGTTAAGGAAATCCCTTTTGTCCTTCTAGGTGTTAGTCTAGGGTTCAGGGTACGTATTCACTAAAACAGTCCCATGTGGTACTTTGGCTGTTCCTTTGAGGGAACCTTTTTTTGGGGTTTCAGAAGGACCATTTATTTTATTCTTGGTTGAACCTTCTTGCCCACGAATAAAATGAATTCATCAACCAAAAAAGCGTTCTTTTTGGAATCAAACCAAGGACGGCTTGAGAACCAGTTTGTGTGGCCTTGTGATTGCGGTGTAGATATGTGCTTTGTGAAGGAGGTTTGTAGCGTAGATATATGAGGTGCTGGGCTAAGGGTCGCTGGGACAATAGTCTGAGTCATACTAATAGCCTCCTGTTACAGTGGGATTTACGGATCGAACTTTGGCCATGAGCCCGGGAAGAGAATTGTTACCTCTCCAAATCTGCAATGCTTAAATATGTTAAAAATGCACCCTGAGGATCTTGAGCACACTAAATCAAAAGTGTGTTTATAAGAATGTGATTTATAACCAATCAATATAATATTTCTATAATAATTAACATGATTTGTTCATTACTACTTAGTCTTACGGCAGTCGCCTTATATGAAACTACTTTAGTGATGTGGTAAACATTTGGATGACCTATTTTGTCTGAAATGTTCTTGGGTCATATAATTGTACTCAACGGTGCACTTTTGAACAGCACGCTTAGTAGTCAGTTTCCCAATTCTCCAGTAGTCTAGACATACAGTAATGATCACCAAGGTTCTTCAGGGGATGGTTTCCTGTGGAAGGTCTGGAAATACTAGACCGATTGGGAACCATGTTTATTCTGGGGCAGCTGGAACCGCTTATTAGGCGTTGTGTCTTTTGTATTACCTTACAAGTCGTATGACCTTCCTGAATGGGATATCCGCTAATACTTCAATTTGGGTTTACTTCCAATGCTGGCCCAGTTCTGCACAATTGAACTGACAAGTTGAGTCGAGCAGCGAACATTTTTCATTTTACGTTCTGAGATGTCACAGTTAATTTGAAAAACGTCAGCGATTCTCTGAAGGCTCGTGGAGTCACTGTGAAGCTGGAGGGTTTGGGCATTAATGCAGGGACGCCGAGGCATCGTTATCTGCAGCCATGACCTTGCGAGTCTTCTGTCCCGATGACGACGACAACGTCGTGCCAGACGGGCTGGCAGATTAAGGAAACAGAGTGCGTCACCGCTTCGGCCAAACTCCGGGCGGCTCGCTTTTCCGGTCTCATCCCGTGAACACGGCAGCTTAGAGCGACACGCCGACTCACCAACCGTGCCCGCCGGTCAGGTCCAATCTGGCTCTGTCATTAGAGACGACGCGCTGAGCGGAATTTCAATTCGAATAACGGACCGAACGCGAACGCTCAAGCGGAAGGGTGCCGGAGAGTGATTCGAAAGCGACGACGGAATAGATTTGACCCTTGTGTTTACTCTCGACTATTATGCAAGAGACCGCCGTGACTAAGTAAAGCATGCGGCTCTGGCTGCCTGGCCAGACAATATGCAGCATGTTGTCACATCTCATCTAGTCAGCATGTGGGGAATGTTACTACAGTCCTGCTAGTAACACACACACACACAGGCTTATGGGCCCGTCGTCACATTCCTACCCTGCGTCACAATCCCGGGCATCTAATCGGCGGTGTCAACGGGGGTGTAGTGAACACATCATGACAGAACCTGCCACCCGATACTTTACCCAGACTGGGTTGACTCTTGAGCCCGGTTCGATTGTGCGTATGCAAGGCCTCGTCCGTTAGTACGGATCACTCTCTGAGGATCATGTATGAGATCTGTGGATTAGCACGTAGTGAGGTTGAGCTCTTTTGTTATGCTACCATGTACTGATATTTAGCACGTAGTCAGGTTGATGTTTTTGTTATGCTACCATGTACTGATATTTAGCACGTAGTCAGGTTGATGTTTTTGTTATGCTACCATGTACTGATATTTAGCACGTAGTCAGGTTGATGTTTTTGTTATGCTACCATGTACTGATATTTAGCACGTAGTCAGGTTGATGTTTTTGTTATGCTACCATGTACTGATATTTAGCACGTAGTGAGGTTGATGCTTTTGTTATGCTACCATGTACTGATATTTAGCACGTAGTCAGGTTGATGTTTTTGTTATGCTACCATGTACTGATATTTAGCACGTAGTCAGGTTGATGTTTTTGTTATGCTGATGATGCTTTTGTTATGCTACCATGTACTGATATTTAGCACGTAGTCAGGTTGATGTTTTTGTTGTTATGCTACCATGTACTGATATTTAGCACGTAGTCAGGTTGATGTTTTGTTATGCTACCATGTACTGATATTTAGCACGTAGTCAGGTTGATGTTTTTGTTATGCTACCATGTACTGATATTTAGCACGTAGTCAGGTTGATGTTTTTGTTGTTATGCTACCATGTACTGATATTTAGCACGTAGTCAGGTTGATGTTTTTGTTATGCTACCATGTACTGATATTTAGCATATTTGATGTTTTTGTTATGCTACCATGTACTGATATTTAGCACGTAGTGTTGATGCTTTTGTTATGCTACCATGTACTGATATTTAGCACGTAGTTTTTGAGGTTGATGTTTTTTTTGTTATGCTACCATGTACTGATATTTAGCACGTAGTCAGGTTGATGCTTTTGTTATGCTTTGTACTGATATTTAGCACGTTAGGTTGATGCTTTTGTTGTTATGCTTCCATGTACTGATATTTAGCACGTAGGTTGAGGTTGATGCTTTTACTGATATTTAGCACGTAGTGTTGTTTTTGTTGTGCTTCCATGTACTGATATTTAGCACGTAGTGAGGTTGATGCTTTTGTTGTTATGCTTCCATGTACTGATATTTAGCACGTAGAGGTTGTGCTGTATGCTTTTGTTATGCTTCCATGTACTGATATTTAGCACGTAGTGAGGTTGATGCTTTTGTTGTTATGCTACCATGTACTGATATTTAGCACGTGTGAGGTTGATTTTTGTTATGCACTGATATTTAGCACGTAGTCAGGTTGATGCTTTTGTTGTTATGCTTCCATGTACTGATATTTAGCACGTAGTCAGGTTGATGCTTTTGTTATGCTACCATGTACTGATATTTAGCACGTAGTCAGGTTGATGTTTTTGTTATGCTACCATGTACTGATATTTAGCACGTAGTCAGGTTGATGCTTTTGTTGTTATGCTTCCATGTACTGATATTTAGCACGTAGTCAGGTTGATGCTTTTGTTGTTATGCTTCCATGTACTGATATTTAGCACGTAGTCAGGTTGATGCTTTTGTTGTTATGCTTCCATGTACTGATATTTCGGATGTTGTACCTGAATGGTACAGATCACATTTAGTTTTAAAAGCTTCCACCCATTAGCATATTGGAAAGGTCAGCACCCTTGGGGTTTTTCCCACCTGCCCACTTTGCGTTTGCTGCAGCGAACAGCGTTATTAAAAGCATCATCTAGTAGTGGTTGATGTGGTGGTCCATGTGGTGGTCCATGTGGTGGTCCATGTGGTGGTCCATGTGGTGGTCCATGTGGTGGTCCATGTGGTGGTCCATGTGGTGGTCCATGTGGTGGTCCATGTGGTGGTGGTCCATGTGGTGGTGGTCCATGTGGTGGTGGTCCATGTGGTGGTGGTCGATGTGGTGGTGGTCGATGTGGTGGTGGTCCATGTGGTGGTCCATGTGGTGGTCCATGTGGTGGTTCATGTGGTGGTTCCTGTGGTGGTCGATGTGGTGGTTCCTGTGGTGGTTCCTGTGGTGGTCGATGTGGTGGTCGATGTGGTGGTCGATGTGGTGGTTCCTGTGGTGGTTCCTGTGGTGGTCGATGTGGTGGTTCCTGTGGTGGTCCGTGTGGTGGTCCTTGTGGTGGTCCGATGTGGTGGTTTATGTGGTGGTTGTGTCGACCGATACCAGACAGGGCAGATAAAGGCACTCACTGTTCCATTCATACGTGTTCATCGGGATGAAATAATTCCACTGCAGAAGTTGGTTAGCTTGTAACATGTACTGTAGTACGCCGCTAGCTGTTGGGCTGTGTTTATTCTAATGTGAAGCTGTCGCCTCGGGTTGACTGATGTTTTTTATTTTATTTGCTGTAATCAAAAGATGACAAATTGCTCAATAAGGTCACTCCCGTAGAATGCCTATGATCACCTTCATTAAGGCCAGTTTGTAATGATGGTCGCGCACATAGGAAGTGCACAATGTCCTTGGGGTTGCTGAGTGTGGTTGCTGAGTAGCTCAGGCTTCGACAGCGGGGGGGCCCAATGTGCTCCAGCCATTCCATTTAAATGCAGTCAGCATGTAATCATAATTGTGCTAAAATATGTTCAACCCGTGATTCTTATTTCGATTTGCATCCTGAATTGACGGAGAAAAGCCACCGTCCCGGTTTCCCGCTTTCATTTAACAAGGGTTAACTTAATGTCACCTCGTCAAGACAATGACAAATTGTCTAAATTATGAGACCAGCGCTGGCCAGCTCAATCGTCTGAAACTGGGCCGCGCCGACTGAGCTTCTAGAACAATCCGCTCAAGAGCCGGAGCCTCGGAACGTGACTGCTAACGGGCTTGTAACTGAAATGCCAGCACTGGACCGGGCAAGGGCAGTTTGGAAGAGCGCTCGGGGTACAGATTAGCCTTCTCTACCGCTGGGAGCGTTTGTTCTTTCAGGAGTGTATTTCAGGGAGCTGTCGTTCGCTCTGTGGTAAATTCTAGAGGATTAGGCATCCCCAGGCACCTAACAGAGCCAATAGCAGAGACATGGGGCCAGTGAGACCAGTGGAAGTTAGTGTCTGTACCCGGAGACAAATTTGCATATTAATTTTAGATATATTTACATATTGGTCAACATCGAACAGCATATTTATTTAATTTGTATACTGAATGTGTCTGTTTTCATCAAATGTGTCTGTTTTCTGTTCGATAACCTTTGAACTGTAACGACTAACTGTGTTCTATAGCTAGACAGTCCCAATGACGACGGGTTGTCGTCGCGGGCAACGTTGTTCTAATAATCTGTTCGTCAAATCTCTGCGCCTTATCAAGCACCGAATCAGGACCACGGCTTAAGCTCCCCAGTCATGCGGGTGAAAAACATCGTAATGTATGTTTTTTTTTTTTCTGTCGGGGGCATTAGGTCAGAGATTGTCTGTTGTAAATGGGGAAATCATGTTGTCGGTCCGTTCCATTTCCCAGCTGGTTCAGAAAGGGCAAAGCCTTGGAGCCAGCCAATGTGAGGGAGGAGAAAGGGACATGGAATATAACAACGTTCTGCTGTCCTTACTGAAGCTCTACTCACGCATTCTGCCCCTTCCTATAAACACGCCTCCATTTTATTGCTGATCTTTTTTCACGGGTCGGGTCTTTTTTCACTTCCTACTTTCCCTCACCCAAACACTTGCTTATGCTTTTTGTCGCATATCTACCTGTGTCTATTTCTCTCTCTCTCCTCTGTTTCTTCATTGTTCCCTCTCTTTCTCTCTCCAATCCTTCGTTCTCTCTGTTCTCAGTCCTCCCCCATGCGTTTCCTTTTGGCTTGACTTTGCTCGAAGTCTGGAGGATAAACAGTTGTAAATTCTCTGTGAAGGTAGAGATTGGACTGTAAGAGAATTTCCCTGTGGCTGGGCCTCTGGCATCTCTGTGGCCCTGGGATCTCTGTGGCCTAAATTACTCTACGCAGGTAGAGTTATGTAGAAACGTTGGGTCGGTCACACAGAACGCAGGTAGAGTCATATAGATAGTCGTATAGATAGTCGTATAGATAGTCGTATAGATAGTCGTATAGATAGTCGTATAGATAGTCGTATAGATAGTCGTATAGATAGTCGTATAGATAGTCGTATAGATAGTCGTATAGATAGTCGTATAGATAGTCTATTGCCTTATCTGTGCCTTGGAAATGAACAATAACACGCTGGTCATCCTAAAGAATGATCTTCCCCATTTCCCAGAAGAAACTGCTTCATGAATTCAGCTAAAGGAAACAATGTTTTTTTGTCAAGGTTAGATGCTGCGCCCTTCTGGTGTTGGAATAAGATGTGGGGTGGTAATATGTTTAAGGACTGAAAAAAAACTAGGGGAGGGAATGTGATGTGTTCTGCAGCTATACGCTCACGCCAGGACACTACTGCTGACTGCCACTAGGGGGAGTGCACTTCAAAGGTATCTGTTCTCACAGCCTGACACTGGGCAAGGACTTGCCGGTGTCATTTGATTCTAAGGTGATAAAAACACTCCTAACAACGTAATTAGTGAAATGATAGACCGATCATAGCCACAGATAACTCAGACCTTTCGTCCATCGTTTCATTGCCTGTTCTTTCTTTTGGCAGAATACCGTCTCTTGCCCTGCAAGCATTTCGTTTTTTTCCTCCCAGTTTTTTTCCTTTCACTCTCTCCCTCCCCTCCCCCTCTCTCCCTCCCCTCCCTTTCTCTTCCCACAACTTATTCCATCCTATTTCCATTCCAGCCTCTAATGCCCGTGCTCGGCCACTGCGTCTCATCTCTCATCTCCCTCTCTGCCCCTGAAACCAGAAGCCCTCCCCATTCTCCAGGACGGCCAATCCAATTGAATAGTGCTGACCAGTTGGTTCGCTGTTAACAGACAGGGTTCCTCTCCGCCCGTCTGTCCACATTGCGTTCGGACGCCCTCCTCTGTCAACGGGCCGTCGGCCATGTTGGGATCCGAACGGTTCGGTCGACTGCCATTGCCGAAGATTTTTGAAGAGAGCGAGAAGTCACGCGGCAGTAATGCTTGGTACGGGTCTGTAGCAGATGGCAGGTCCCCGTACAATAGTGGGAGACAATACGAGCGTCTCAGACAGCGCTGAGTGTCAGCTCATTTATTCTGACTGACGGCTCCGCTGACGCCTCCGGTTGCCCTTTACTGACTTTGTCTGCAGGGCCAGTAGATTTATTTTGACACATCGAGGACACGCCATAAAGAAGCCATTTGCTGGCTGTGCTCTGAAATTGACGCCATCCCCGAAACACACGTCGCTGTTATTACGAAAGACGACTACCTGGGTTCACGTTTTTTTTCTTCATAAAGGTCACACCTCATGAAGAATGACAGTCAGAGGTGTTAGGGACGTGTCATTCTACGTGCCTCTGACATCAGCAGCATCTTACTGTATGGTCGGTCGTAATTGGTTCTAGGTTCTGTCAGTCTAAAGTCTGAGCTGTGCCGCATCCAATAACCAGAGGACATCGCTTTTTATATAATAGAGCCGATAACTGTAGAGAAAATAAAGTAGTAAATATCTTATCTTTGGCATGTGTTAATGCATTATCCACAGTAAGCGTTATCTCCTGTGTGTGTGTCTGTGTGTGTGTATAATAATCAGTGGATGCTCTCATTCTGCTTCAACAACACTCTTCTGTGTTGTGATGAATGATAGAGGAAGTGCCTCCCACACTAACTGACGCCTGTAATGCTCTTCACTTCAGATAGTCTAACGTATGGAAATGAACCAGTAAACATTAGTAAATAGAAAGTCAGGAAATGCAAACAAATAAGCCTGTCTGGAAATATTGACATTGTCGATGTTAATTAATTTGTCTTTCTTATTATATAGGTTACATTTGTGTTCAGGTAAATCCTCACTACTGAATATTTATATTTAGCAATAAAATAATAACTCACTAATTGTACAGGCACTGTGTTTGTTGAGTAGTATGTGTGATGTGGCGAAGTATATGGTTAAAGTGGTGAGATGTGTTTGGTTAAAGTGGTGAGATGTGTACGGTTAAAGTGGTGAGATGTGTACGGTTAAAGTGGTGAGATGTGTACGGTTAAAGTGGTGAGATGTGTACGGTTAAAGTGGTGAGATGTGTACGGTTAAAGTGGTGAGATGTGTACGGTTAAAGTGGTGAGATGTGTACGGTTAAAGTGGTGAGATATATATGGTTAAAGTGGTGAGATGTGTACGGTTAAAGTGGTGAGATGTGTACGGTTAAAGTGGTGAGATGTGTATAGTTAAAGTGGTGAGATGTGTACGGTTAAAGTGGTGAGATGTGTACGGTTAAAGTGGTGAGATGTGTATGGTTAAAGTGGTGAGATGTGTACGGTTAAAGTGGTGAGATGTGTACGGTTAAAGTGGTGAGATGTGTACGGTTAAAGTGGTGAGATGTGTACAGTTAATGTGGTGAGATGTGTACAGTTAAAGTGGTGAGATGTGTACGGTTAAAGTGGTGAGATGTGTACGGTTAAAGTGGTGAGATGTGTATGGTTAAAGTGGTGAGATGTGTACGGTTAAAGTGGTGAGATGTGTACGGTTAAAGTGGTGAGATGTGTACGGTTAAAGTGGTGAGATGTGTATGGTTAAAGTGGTGAGATGTGTACAGTTAAAGTGGTGAGATGTGTACGGTTAAAGTGGTGAGATGTGTACGGTTAAAGTGGTGAGATATATATGGTTAAAGTGGTGAGATGTGTACAGTTAAAGTGGTGAGATGTGTACGGTTAAAGTGGTGAGATGTGTACGGTTAAAGTGGTGAGATGTGTACGGTTAAAGTGGTGAGATGTGTATGGTTAAAGTGGTGAGATGTGTATGGTTAAAGTGGTGAGATGTATACGGTTAAAGTGGTGAGATGTGTATAGTTAAAGTGGTGAGATGTGTACGGTTAAAGTGGTGAGATGTGTACGGTTAAAGTGGTGAGATGTGTATGGTTAAAGTGGTGAGATGTGTATGGTTAAAGTGGTGAGATGTATACGGTTAAAGTGGTGAGATGTGTATAGTTAAAGTGGTGAGATGTGTACGGTTAAAGTGGTGAGATGTGTAAGGTTAAAGTGGTGAGATGTGTTTGGTTAAAGTGGTGAGTTGTGTTTGAATGGGACACTAGGCCCTTGTAACAGTCCACTGATGGATCGTTTGCAGATGAATTAATTCCTCACTATCTCTGCTCACAATAGGTGTCCAGTGTTGCTGCCTGTCTCTTTGTGTCCTGTGTTCTGGTTGCCATTGGCTGGCTGTCCTGGAACAGAGAAAGCCCACATTGTGCCGGGGGCAGCCATGACTGCCAGCCATGACTGCCAGTCAATGGAGAGTGATCTAAACGCCCGGATCAACAGGTCCTTCTTGTGTTTGTATGTTTGTGTCTGGAGTTTGTGTGTGTGTGTGTGTGTGTTTGTTTGTGTGGGTGGAGCAAAGCGGGCTGGGGGGTGGAGATTTGGCCGATGATGATGACGGATGTGATTTGAATAGTGATTAGATAATGCCTCACCCGTACCATGTCTATAACGGCCACTGAGACGGGGTGCGCCCACAGGCTGGCACGGTCTCGCCAACCACAGGCTGGCACGGTCTCGCCAACCACAGGCTGGCACGGTCTCGCCAACCCGTGGTGGAGAACAGGCATGTGTTTCTCTTTCAGAGCAGGTCACCAGCCTAACGGAGAAGTCCTGTTCTGGTCCTCTGAACATATAATGATGTGGAAATGGACCTGATCCATCCTGGGTGAAACTTGGAGAGCCACATAGCATGTATGACACATGGAGAGTAACGTAGCATGTATGACACATGGAGAGTAACGTATCATGTATGACACATGGAGAGTAACGTATCATGTATGACACATGGAGAGTAACGTATCATGTATGACACATGGAGAGTAACGTATCATGTATGACACATGGAGAGTAACATATCATGTATGGCACATGGAGAGTAACGTATCATGTATGACACATGGAGAGTAACGTATCATGTATGACACATGGAGAGTAACGTAGCATGTATGACACATGGAGAGTAACGTAGCATGTATGACACATGGAGAGTAACGTAGCGTGTATGACACATGGAGAGTAACGTAGCGTGTATGACACATGGAGAGTAACGTAGCGTGTATGACACATGGAGAGTAACGTAGCGTGTATGACACATGGAGAGTAACGTAGCGTGTATGACACATGGAGAGTAACGTAGCGTGTATGACACATGGAGAGTAACGTAGCGTGTATGACACATGGAGAGTAACGTAGCGTGTATGACACATGGAGAGTAACGTATCGTGTATGACACATGGAGAGTAACGTAGCCTGTATGACACATGGAGAGTAACGTATCATGTATGACACATGGAGAGTAACGTAGCATGTTTGACACATGGAGAGTAACGTAGCATGTATGACACATGGAGAGTAACGTAGCGTGTATGACACATGGAGAGTAACGTATGGTGTATGACACATGGAGAGTAACGTATCGTGTATGACACATGGAGAGTAACGTATCGTGTATGACACATGGAGAGTAACGTATCGTGTATGACACATGGAGAGTAACGTATCGTGTATGACACATGGAGAGTAACGTATCGTGTATGACACATGGAGAGTAACGTATCGTGTATGACACATGGAGAGTAACGTATCATGTATGACACATGGAGAGTAACGTATCATGTATGACACATGGAGAGTAACGTAGCGTGTATGACACATGGAGAGTAACGTAGCGTGTATGACACATGGAGAGTAACGTAGCGTGTATGACACATGGAGAGTAACGTATCATGTAAGACACGTGGAGAGTAACGTAGCACGTATGACACATGGAGAGTAACGTAGCACGTATGACACATGGAGAGTAACGTAGCACGTATGACACATGGAGAGTAACGTAGCACGTGTGACACATGGAGAGTAACGTAGCATGTATGACACATGGAGAGTAACGTATCATGTATGACACATGGAGAGTAACGTATCATGTATGACACATGGAGAGTAACGTAGCATGTATGACACATGGAGAGTAACGTAGCATGTATGACACATGGAGAGTAACGTAGCATGTATGACACATGGAGAGTAACGTAGCATGTATGACACATGGAGAGTAACGTAGCATGTATGACACATGGAGAGTAACGTAGCGTGTATGACACATGGAGAGTAACGTATCATGTATGACACGTGGAGAGTAACGTAGCACGTATGACACATGGAGAGTAACGTAGCGTGTATGACACATGGAGAGTAACGTAGCACGTATGACACATGGAGAGTAACGTAGCACGTGTGACACATGGAGAGTAACGTAGCATGTATGACACATGGAGAGTAACGTATCATGTATGACACATGGAGAGTAACGTATCATGTATGACACATGGAGAGTAACGTAGCATGTATGACACATGGAGAGTAACGTAGCATGTATGACACATGGAGAGTAACGTAGCGTGTATGACACATGGAGAGTAACGTAGCGTGTATGACACATGGAGAGTAACGTAGCGTGTATGACACATGGAGAGTAACGTATCATGTATGACACGTGGAGAGTAACGTAGCACGTATGACACATGGAGAGTAACGTAGCACGTATGACACATGGAGAGTAACGTAGCGTGTATGACACATGGAGAGTAACGTAGCACGTATGACACATGGAGAGTAACGTAGCACGTATGACACATGGAGAGTAACGTAGCATGTATGACACATGGAGAGTAACGTATCATGTATGACACATGGAGAGTAACGTAGCATGTATGACACATGGAGAGTAACGTAGCATGTATGACACATGGAGAGTAACGTAGCATGTATGACACATGGAGAGTAACGTATCATGTATGACACATGGGGAGTAACGTAGCACGTATGACACATGGAGAGTAATGTAGCACTTGTGACACATGGAGAGTAACGTAGCATGTATGACACATGGAGAGTAACGTATCATGTATGACACTTCACAAATTCTCTTTGCAATAGCTGTGTAAGTAACTTTATAATAGCGATAAGGGAACTCAAGAGGTTTGTGGTACATTGCCAGGACTGCATATCTGAAGGGCATTATCCAGACTCCCTGACTTGATCCATGCCTTAACAGTAGCTCTTAGCAGTGGTATATTGACCATAAACCACACCCCTTTGGCCCTTATTGATTCAATATGACCTGGCAGATGCACATGTCTCAAGCTGCTACCATCCAAGTGTTGCAATGTGCAGCAATGTTTTGTAAAATGTCTGACAATAACGAATAGGATTATTTTCATGGTTGCTTACATCAATAAACGGTGTGAAGTATGAATGCATGATAAACTTCAACGTCATTGCCAGACCTTTGACAAGAACAGACTGAGCAACCTGCCCATTTCATCAGGTTGAATTAAGAAACCGTACTGAAAAATGACAAGCACTGGTGTTATTTGGCTTTGTGTAGCAGTGACCACGTAAGGACTTCCCCTACCTTATGTTTGTAAAGTCGAGACACTCATAAGAGGCTGTTGAAGTTGCTATGCACGCATACATCCTGTTCATATACCCGAAAAACGCTACATTTCAATGACTTTGTAGTCCATAATGGACCGTTCGGTTGCTATAGTGACCAGGTAATGTGAAATTATTTCTTCTGTATAATTCACTTGTCACTGTGTTCACAGCGATACCCATTTGCTCCAAACGGTTAAAGCAACGATGCCCTTATCCTGCTTTGGAGAATTGTATCCCCAAAACATCTCAGCACTATGCCTATGCCTATTCTGGTCACAGCAAGGGCGTAAACTGATGCATTCGTGGACAATATCGTAGCCACTCCCCCGTAGACCAACTGGCCAATGACAGTGTTTGCTGCAAGCTTCCATTTGCAGTTTCGGTAGTACTGTAGTGTTGCCCGGCAACCAGAACCGGCACATTTCTGGGAGGTCCTGTGTGGATGGCAGCAGCTGTAATTCACTTCAGTAGATATAGAGAGAATGAGAGAAAGATTGAGAGAACATGTGACGGTAAATTAAGTAAGGAGAGTTTATTATAGAGAGTAGAAGGAAGAGAGACAGAGAAACCGAACAAGACTTGTGATAAAGGTCAAGGAGATGCCATCTCAGCCCTTTTCAAGAAAGTTTGCTTTTGAGTGGCACGGGGGGGGAGGAAAGAGGAAGAACAGTCCTTGTCTGAGCCTGCTTAAGTCATCGTCTACCCGAGCAGGGGAGAGAGGGAGAGCTGTATAGAGGATTGGTTCTTTGGTTCCCACAGCCTGCTGTTTCTGTGCGGCGTATTTAGAGCCATGCGTCTGTACCGGCTCCCAGTCTGACACACCCTCTGGAGGGACAGGCACTGCCTGGGTGACCTGGATACCTGCTGAACAGAGCTGAGGAAGTCCCCACCGTGCATGCAGCTTTAACCGAATCCAGACTTCACTCAGATCTGGAGTTGAGACTAACTGATCGAAATAGGTTCTAATGTGGATCTTTAAATGGACCGTTGTTCTTGTCAGCGTTGGCGAACCATTCCACTGTGCTGGTTGGTTTGGATGCTCTGTTGTGGTCCAGTGAGGTTCGTCCACTCAGAACCTGTGAAACGTGCCAGAAGAGGACTTGTGTCTGGGCTGAACTGCCGGGCAGCGCCTGTAACGGTACCTTGGGTCTCGTAATGTTTATGGGATCTGCTAACTACGGGAATATTACAAACCTGTCATTATGGATTAACCGGCTACTGTCTGTATATAGTGACATCTTCTGCATGAGAAGTTAGTCGAAGAAACATGTGGAAATTTAAGACATTCTGCATGGACTACTGGCATGTGTTGTGCCTTCATTCTCAAAGTACATTTAATAAAAGGTAAGTTGATATTGGCCTACGTGAGTTCAACCGGATAAAACCGCTGTGATTTGAGATGTGCCTCTGGCTCAGGGAGCCCCCATTCTGTTCTTATTGAAACACAGAATGAAAACCTTCTCTGGGTCAATGTATGTACATGTCCATGTTTACGGGAGTTCACATTGACAAGAAATATTTGGGATTGTCTAATGTGGTAGTGATCTGGCTGGACTCCCTCAGAGAAACAAGTTTAGCTCCCGGTTAACTTACTTAGTCTTTTGTTCACGGCTGTTGCCTTCGCGTGGCCTTCTGAAATAGGCACCAGGGCTGCTAAGGGCTCTGGTGTAGGGAAGAGCAGGTGTGCTTGGCATCCAGTCCTCATCTTGGTGTTGACCTTTCACTTGCTACGTTTTGCAGCTGCGAAAAAAGTTTTGTTTCACTCCAAAGCGACAAAGTATTCCGAACAAAGCTACGAGGGTTCGTTAAAGGTCTGCGTGGGGGGTCTTGTATAAAGTGGCATCAGTCAATGCTGCTGGGTGAACAGGTAGTTAATCTGTGAGCGTAAGTAGTCGATACAAACCATGTCAGAGGTTTATTAATGCTACCACACGGTCTCCTAGGAGAGTAGACATCACGTTTAATACGATTGGATTTACCGCTGGACGGTCATATCACAGGTCAGCGTTATCAGCTTACTGGTGGTACGGAGCAATGGGGAAATACTGCTCATTGGTTTACTGTGAGTGAGTGAGCGATCGCAGAGCAGGTGAAATGATCTACGAATAGGATTGTGTTGGAGGTCTAACATAAAGGGCTTTAGGTAGTTTATGTGAGAGGAAGGTGGATCCTTGAGCTCTGTTCTCCAAGCCTTCTCCGGCGTCCCCTCCCCCGTCACCCCAGTTACTCCAGTGGGATTACAAGACACTCTTCATGTCCCTGACTGGCTGTCGTGACACATATAGTTGTCGTTCTCGATTCCAATGCAGCTGCTTTGATTCCTTCGTTGTTCTGTTCAGAATACAAACTCGTGCAGAATAAATCTGCTGCAGTTCTCGGGAGTGATTAATTCCTGACTGGACGTACCAAATTGATTCACGTTTAAATGATTTGGTTTATTATCTTTTTCAAATGACATGTACTTATAGGACATATCATATAACTTTTTATTTCTTTTGTTAAATTCATTTTGCCAATCGTAATCAGTGTTATTGATCTGCTTTAAACACTATAAGTGGAACACTTAAAAACAAGAACGTGTGTGTGTGTGTGTGTGTGCGCGCTGCAGTGCTTGTTTGTTTCATTTGAGAATATGGAAACCTTATCGAACATATTCCTAGATAATTGAGCGATAATAATATCTATTGTATTCACCATCTGAAACTTATAAACTAATTAAATATCCTCTTGATGCCAACACACGTCACCTGCTTGTGTGCGCTTTATTCATGCATAACCTGTATAGTTAGTTTGATGTTGCTGACAGCATTCGTCCAGAGCCTGATGTCTACATCTAAACTGAGCTCTGTTTGGGGACATGAAAGACTCACCCAGGATCTGTGGAATGCTCAAGCTGTCACCCTGTCACATCTATATATGCTAACATATTCACTCACACACACACACACACACACACTATGGTAATTAGGATTCAGCGAATGAGGATATGTACAAAGTACATTAATAATACACAGTTGTTAATTTAGCCCTAAATTAGTTTCTCGACGGGATTTTGTATTGCTGGGTGTTTCCATCAGCTTTCCATCAGTCAGTTGTGTTGCCCGGTATAGAATCAATACGCTGTTTAGCATGCCTCAATTTGACTGTTTACACGTTTTATTGACACACTGTACAGGTAGTGAAACATGGCTAACTGGATAACCTGCTAGCAATTATTATTCTTATAGCTTTTTTGTGATTTCTTTATAATGCTCTCTTTTGCTCTAATGTTGATCTCCTCTGTTACACTAGTCTCTTCAAATGATTTATTTTATAAATGGTGATGATTTTTTTTCCAAAACTCCATGCTGTCATTTATTCCGAAAGTCTTCTTCCTACTCATCCCTTTATTGTCACTGGAGTAATGTAGTCATGGGGCGTAAGTCTGTAATGTTGTCCCATTGTGCTCTATGATTTTAGACATGTTTTTAAACCAAGGCCGGTGTAGTAACTCAAAACAGCCTCTCCCAGCTGGTGAACTGGGGCCGACCCTCCCCCCGTTTAGCCTTCCCATTGAGAGCTCTGTCATTCTTGGACATAGGCCCAGGTGTTACCACACACACACACACACACACACACACACCCGTGCAGCACTAGACTAGCCCACCGCCAATGGGGATTACAGTTGGTCCCAGCCAGATGACTTAGGGTGCATTATAAGCAGATCTAAAGAAGGGCTCTCTCCCTCAACAGGGAGGAGGGGTTGGGGGAACAGGAGTGGGTGGGTGGAGGGGGTTTGTAATGAGAAGGGGGGTGTTCATGTGCTAGCCTATACGTACTGTACAGAGTCCTTACCATACTTGGTCATCAGGCCATCTCACTTGTCCGGCTACTTTAGCTTGCTGGGAGGATAAACTGAATCTGAGCACTTATAAAAGGCACAACTGGAGGAACTGCGCTCTTCTTTGGAAAGTGAAGGACGTGGGGTGTAATTTGTGGTCTAGTGCAAAGGGCAGTTGGTACGCTGTGTCTCTCTGCTGGCCGCTGTAGGGGGAGTTGCCACAGTTTGGTGCGTTTGGGACATTTGGAAACTTCACTGCTTGTGCCAGCCTGCGTACATATCTTTTTTTTCTCTGCACGTCTGGTGTTTGTAGTGATGTCACTACTGCACGGAACGTGATGTGGAAGTACTGCATTTCGAGCCGAACCATAAGGTAGGTGATCATCTGTCCCTACCGCCCCTGTTCGCGTGAGGAACCGCTGGGGTTGGTTAAGGTTAGGGATCGCTAATGACGGGCACATGACTTTCCAGTGTCCTGTTTTTTATTTCAAAACGGCCAAAGATGTCCCTGGAAATGTTTACTAGTTAGGCTGTTAATAAGTGGTCAGTTTAATTGTCCTGGTTAGTGTTTTGTGTCGAGAGAATAGTTGCTTCTGTACAAGTGAATAGGAAACAAAACAAACAAATATTAAGAAATATTGTCTTACTAATGTCATGCTAGATCCAAGCTGACACAACAGGATTTAGAGCAGTAATGCAAATGTTAAGAATTGAATAAGATGGCATGAGCTTGTAAACTAAGAGCAGGGCGTGTTATACTTGTAAGCAATCTGCTTCAGATAAGCATTCTTTTGTCCCTGTGAAGATGACAGTTTTTATTTTCATTTACTTTTCCCTGACTTTGCACCTTCCTGTGTCCCATCCGTCTTGGGAACCCTTTTAAGCTGATTTATACGTATCTGTTGTCACTCCCTAGATAATTACTGATTTATGGGGAACCGTTCTCCAGTAAGAACAAACAGTGTACATTCAGACCTCCCATCACATGTTTCTCACAACATGTACTTCTCGTCAACTTCCAGTTCTGTTCTGATAATATCTCAAAGACAACAACACTTTCAAAAGTGACCCATTCTTGTGGAGATCTTTTGGTTGTTAAAGGAAATATTTTTTATCAACTACAAAACAGTCTGATTTTAATTCTGGTCAGGGTGGAAGTCAAGAGGGTTTCTAGGGTTTTGTTGATAACGCTGTTTGACAGACAGACAGAGAGAGAGAGGGAGAGTCCTGGCATTAACACAGTAGAAGCCAGGCAACCTGATCTGATCCTGGTTCAGATGGCATCCATGACTTATTTACTGAGCACGTGTCCCCAGAGCGTCACCGGTGCCTTAAAGTTGACGGCATCCGAATCCACTTCCTGCTTCTGACGATGTGTCATAGGGTTTATGTCAGTGTCGGTATCTTCCTCTATTTAGACATAGATGCAAAGTATGCTGAAACTGGTGGGGCCAGGCGAACGTGACACAACCCTTGTTCAGAAAACTCCAGTTCAGCCTTGCCCTTTGGAGTGTACAGTGTGTAGATCTGCTCTGACCTAAACAGGACATCTTGACTAACAACAGAATCTGGACCTCCATCGGGACCTACAGAAGAGCACTTGTTTGGTCCTTGTTATGGTACATTGGTTTATGACTAGTGAGACTTTTCCTGGCAGTGAGGACCCAGACGGCTGTAATGGAAAAGCTAGAGCGTGCCAGTCAGATGTGTAGTTCCACTGTGGTGAGTTGGTTACGTTCATTTCTGGTCTAGAACATATCTGGGGAAATCATTTTGGTCAAGAAATGCCATTGGAGGGAGTGTGGATACTGTGATGGGAATTCAATGTTTTTGC
Source organism: Dallia pectoralis (assembly GCA_029465975.1). NCBI lineage: Eukaryota > Metazoa > Chordata > Actinopteri > Esociformes > Umbridae > Dallia > Dallia pectoralis. The sequence continues at coordinate 9,869,447 of CM055728.1, forward strand.
TATTTGGACTGTGTTTGTTTTCCAGCCAACAGTATTTCACTTTCTTAACTTTATTAGTTGGATTGGGTGTGGTGAGAGTTATGTATCATTCTGACACCAGACAACATAACGCAAATGCAACTGTACAGCTGATTTCCTTTCTTCATGCCTGCATTTGTGATTTGCCTTCACAACCAAGTGACTATGTCCAACGGAAATGACCCATTAACCGTGTCTTTAGGTTGTTGGTGTGGTTACTGTAAATCCCTCAGCTTGTTTGGAATGGCCGACTAGAACCGCATCACTCCTGGTTTGCTGTAAACACCCGGCACACTGTTCCATTAGCCTGGTGTTTTCCACCTAGCTGCATCTCAAGCTCTCCCTGTGTGAACATTAGCCTACGGAGGTCTGTATCACTGAATAATGTAAACCCGGGTCACTCTCTGAGGAGAAGCTGCTCAGCGTAGCTTGTTCGGTGACCGCTGAATGTCTCGGAGCAGTCCTGGTGCGTCGCAGTTGATCATGTGTTGTTGTTCGTGCGTCGAAATGAACAACCGGTTTAACCTCAAAGACCGACTTATTTCATTTCAATCAGAGCTGAAGCCATCTTTACCTGGATTAGGTTTACGTACAAGAAACAATCTTACTCGTGTCCAAAGAATTCTCCAGGTCTAATTCCAAAGATCACAGAAAGAGAGTTTTGTAGCCTGGTTACAGGCTCAAGGCGGAGCTACAGAGCTCTCCCTTTATCTAAGCTTGCGCTGTTGTTTCTAAGACGGTTGTAGGCATCAGTGGTTAATGTGAATAATGACATGGCATGCTATTGGTATTTCAGAGCTGTGCCACATTGGACGCGCCTATAGATTTCCGCTCCAGCCTGCGGCTTTGAAGTGCAAATGTGTCTGTCTATCTGCTGTACAGACTCTGAATTGGAAACCAGTCAAGGATATCAAGGCTTTTCGATACACGCATTAAGTCCGTATGAGTGGTTGACTTGTGATAGACACAACACCAGTGTTTCTCTACGGCAGCAAGGCCACGCTATCCCCGTTCATTCTCGGTCTTTCTGCCAAGGCGTTCTAGTGTTCCTGACCGGAATACGATAGAAAATTCCGGGCCACGTGACTCTGGCGTGGGCCTGACGAGGCGACGCCTAGGGGTGGCTGGTCTGCCTAGCTATTGGGGTTAAAGGTGGCCCCGTCTGTAGCACATGGTTTTCGGCCGCTAGCGTTCCCTTGCTTTGATGACATAATCCTGACATATTCCTTAGCTGTTCGTCTCCGTGGCGACCCGTTGGATAATGAGGCAGCGTGCTGCATTAACTTATGTAATGTTGGAGAGGGGAGGGGTCCAGAAGAGCGATGAGCTCATGTTGCTGCACTGCAGCTCACGCACGCACACACACACACACGGTAGCTGCATCGTAGAGCTAGGATGCCACATGTACGCCCGTGAATGCTTCCAGAACTTGGTGCACATAGATCAAGGTGCAGTTACCTTTATGGGGAATTGGTTTTAAAAAATGTTACCTCATTTCTGAATCACGCTGTGGCAGTCTTTTTCAGATCGTTATCCGTTATCTTGCGAGATAAAGGGCGTTTGGAGGGAGGAGCCGTGTGTGTGTGTGTGTAGAAATTCCTGAGTGTGTGTGTGTGTGTGCATGACAGAGACTGAGAAAGAGAGAGACATTGGGAAGAGTGAATAAGAGAGGGATAATATAGAACACTTGCAGAGCGGAAGGAGCTACCTATTGTACCAGAGATGGTAGGGGAAAACAATAGATCCATTACGTCAGGCCTCGGGTGGTATCTGAAACATTACACGTCGTCTGGCCTAGATCTCTCTGAGCCGGGCTGATATTGGATCCTCTGCTTATTCTGTGTTCCCCCCGTTAGTGTGTGAGCTCATTAAACACATTCAGTCACGTGTTTGATCGGGCGACATTACGGGGACTCTGGATGGAGCGTATGCAGGCTGCGTCTATCGATTTTGGCGTTCGGATGTTTTTAATCGCGTCGTGCGTCGAGTGATATACTAGTAGTGATAATAGTGAATAGTTCATCCGTCGTGGTATTTCGTGTTCCGAGCACCCAAGCCATTGAGCACAAACTGTGGAGCCGTGGCGGCTTTTGTACTCAGGCTACTGTTTGGGCGTTACAGTTGTGGGGCTGTGGCTTGTAAATAATCATTAAAGTGTACTTCCTCCTTCGAGCGCCGTCCGTTCGTACGGCCCGCCTCCCTTGGCAATTAACCGGAGTTACTCTGGAGTTATTTTCTGTTACCGGGCCAACCATCGGCTGTAGTTTCATCGCTGCTGGTGAGCGTGTGTTCTTCACGTGCGTTGTTCACATGCGCACACTTCCCTAGAGACACACTCCCCAGGCTTTTTTATCCCCAATGTGGAAGAGCTTTTCTCAATGACAGTCGTTCCTATTTTCAACGAGGCCGTTTGTGAAACGACATGCTTTCGTTCCTCTTACAGATTTATTAGAATGTATTTCCATTGAACATTCAGTGTTTTTTACACTGTTTCTATTATGAAGTCATTTGTATCTCCTACCTTAATTTTAATATAATTTGTTTTAATAATAGTCTCCCTGTAATTGTTATTTTCACACCATTGCAACATTGTTTCTTTAGACTCTAGAGAGTTCTCATAACCCGACCCCCATGTGCTTCTGGCCATTTTCACTCAGATCAGGGTGTGTGTGAGGACACCCTCAGCTGATAAGTTGCAGGCACCAAACCTGCCTGAGGGAGTCGCTGTAGTGTGATAACCATGTCCATGCCAGCACCCATTGGTACACATCAGCCAGCAGCAGCACAGTCACTGCTCAAACCTAGACTGCGGTGGACAACTTGACTTCACAACAGGGAACCCCCTTGTAGTTAATTTACTCAGACTATGTGTTCCGCTGTGAAACTGTTGTGTTATGGATCTTTCTTTCATGTTAATCATATATATATATAGATAGATAGATATCATCCGAAAAACCTCTGAGAATGCTATTGTCTCAGGAGCATTTGGTATCTTCTTTCTCTCTTCTTATTGAACTTTGAGATCAAACCCTTTCTCTCTGTACATTTCCACTCTGCATCACACTCTTTCCCAAACTGGAGAAAACAGTATTCCGCCTATCATTCCTGCTTCTCCCAAATCACTCGATACGTTTGAATCAACCCTTTTTCTCGCTCCTATTCTCCTTCCTGTAATGCGGTCTCCCTGTTTCTACTCCCTCAAGGGCTGGCTGACTGACTGGCTGGCTGGCTGACTGGCTGACTAGCTGACTAGCTGACTGACTGGCTGACTGGTGAAAACCGAATGGCAGTGTTTCTGTGTACTGATTTGCTGTCCACTGGCACCATCTGTTGGTGGGAACATTTTACAAAGAGGCCCCTTTTATGAATCACTTGTCTCCTCGAATACAACCATTTTGGTTACAGTTGTGGTTGTGAGTGATGCAAAAGTCTTCTCTCTCCTTGGTGAACGGCTTTTCCCGCAGGCTGTTCTAACGAGGCGACCGGCACCCCACGGTGATCTATCCAAGGACAGACACTTGAGAAATTAGTTGTCTTTACCCAAACAATCTGCACATTTTCAGCTGGGAAGCAATCAGAGACGAGTTGATGTGGGGGGAGACGAGTGCATTGTTTTTACCTGGCTTGTTTAGCCCCCCCCCCCTCTCTCTCTGTGACACTTGTTCCAGTCTTGTCTCTCTTCCTGGCCTCCGTCCAGCAGTTTCTCCATCAGATTTCTGCTATTCCGTACAGACTTACAGGCTGCATTTACTTAACTATTGTTCATAGTTAATAGGGGGTTGCCTGTTGGGAGCGGGAGACAAACACAGCCGCCCTGTGCGATCGCAGCCACGCTGTATGAAATAGGATCTGAGTATGATTGAGTAGAGCCGGCTCACTGCAGAGTTTAAATTGATACAGATGAGATCAGTGGCATCGTTTCATTCATCCGAGCTCATTCGTCTCTTACGGAAAAATACGGGTAAAATCGATCCGGCCGACACGTTGACGCAAGATTTGGTTCTGGTAGTCTGAGATGAAATGATACAGTTGTATCTGAGCGGAATAAATGGCAGTGGGTAACGGGCTGTCTTGTGGTAACCAGAAACAGCCTTCCGTAGAGAGATGTCTTCTAGTGTGTTCCGTCAGGCGCAGTCAGACAGCGTTGTGGTCGCTGGCACGATGTGGAGCCAGAGAATGTAGGGCTTACTGGTGAGACTTGGACAGGACAGAAGGCCTGACGGAAAGACAATGTGGTTCAAGTTTCCTGGACGCTGGGTGACTCCGACAGCCCTTTCCGCTGCTGTTTCCTTTTCAGATGACAGAATCCCAGCCTGCTTCTTTACTATTTTTACAAAAACACAGGGTGGTTTTGATCAGACGGTTTGAATTATGAGGGGTGATTTGATCAGTTGATGTAATTCACTAATACTGTTTTATCAGAGTGGTCGATAAAAAGCTCAGATTTCCTCTCCCAACCAATTGAGAGATAGAGAGAGAGAGAGCGAGAGAGAGAGACGGGCAAACAGACAGAGAGAGAGAAAGACGGGCCGATTCGGAGGGAGAGAGAGACCGGCCGATTGAGAGAGAGAGAGAGACGGGCAGATTGAGAGAGAGGGGGAGAGAGAGAGAGAGATGGGCGGGCAGACAGTGAGAGAGAGAGAGAGTGAAAGAGGCGGACAGACAGACAGAGAGAGAGAGACGGGCAGACAGTGAGAGAGAGAGAGAGAGAGAGAGAGAGAGAAAAGAGACGGACAGACAGACAGAGAGAGAGAGACGGGCAGACGGTGAGAGAGAGACGGGCAGACAGTGAGAGAGACAGAGGTTGTGGCCTTGAAAGAGCATCAGCACATTGACTCTGGACACACGTTCTCTCTCAGCCTTGGGATCAACACAACAGGTGAATAAATGCACCAAAAGAGAGAGATGAAGGTGAGGACCGTAAGTGCAATAGAGAGAAAACTGCAGCGCCTTTTAGAGATGATAGTGAAGATGAAGGGGCACAGAAATGGATAGAAATGGAAAAACCGGATAGAAATGGAGAGAAGGGGGGATTTTAAGTGAAAGGGAGGAGGGCAAGATCGACCGAGTGCAGCATAAAGAGTGAGTGAGGAGGGGGTGATTTAGAGTTGGGGGGTCTGGGCCGGTAGAACCTCCTCTTTTCATTGACGTTAAGGGGAATGTGCTGATGACTAGGGAGTAAATCTGTCAGATGGAGGTTTCTCTCGGGCGCTCTGTGTCTTCCAAACCCAGGCTGCCTTCACCACAGCACCTCTATCTGTGCTGTCCACCTTCTACTGCTTGGATATCAGCCTGTGGACTAGACAGATCTACAGAGATCAACATATGAATGCATGGTGGCTCTCTGACTGACCTGAACGCGCGCTCTCTTTGTCTTTCTCTCTCTCTCTCTTTGTCTTTTCTGTCCCTCTTTCTCGTTACTTGATACTTGACACAGAGGAACCACCGATACGAAGGCTCAGGTGGGTGGGTTTACGTTTGCCTTGTTGGTCTTTCTGACAGAGTGTGTTAGGTGGCTGGTTGATGCAGCAGGGACCGGTGGTGTCGTTGACATGTGCCCGCTGGTTCCCGCCTGGTAGACCGGTGGTGTTGTTGACGTGTGCCCGCTCATGCCTGTCGGGTAGGCCTGTGGTGGTGTAGACGTGTGCCCGCTCATGCCTGTCGGGTAGGCCTGTGGTGGTGTAGACGTGTGGCCGCTCATGCCTGTCTGGTAGGCCTGTGGTGGTGTAGACGTGTGGCCGCTCATGCCTGTCTGGTAGGCCTGTGGTGGTGTAGACGTGTGGCCGCTCATGCCTGTCTGGTAGGCCTGTGGTGGTGTAGACGTGTGGCCGCTCATGCCTGTCTGGTAGGCCTGTGGTGGTGTTGACGTGTGGCCGCTCGTGCCTGTCTGGTAGGCCGATGGTGTTGTTGACGTGTGCCTGTCTGGTAGGCCTGTGGTGTTGTTGATGTGTGCCCGCCTGGTAGGCCGGTGGTGGTGTTTTTGATGTGTGCCCGCTCGTGCCTGTCTGGTAGGTTGATGGTGTTGTTGACGTGTGCCTGTCTGGTAGACCGATGGTGTTGTTGATGTGTGCCCGCCTGTGAGACCGGTGGTGGTGTTGTTGATGTGTGCCCGCTCGTGCCTGTCTGGTAGGTTGATGGTGTTGTTGACGTGTGCCCGCTCGTGCCCGTCTGGTAGCCCGGTGGTGTTGTTGGCATGTGCCCGTCTAGGCAGGCGGTGTGCCAGGCAGTTGGGGGCTCCTACATTGGGACAGACAGCAGAGGTCTTGTTAGGGGACGTAGCGGCGCGACGGAGCACTGGCTGCGTACATTGTGTCTGGGGCATGATGTCATGGTCACACTGATGCTAGTTCTGTGGCGGGCGGAAGAGGAGTAGCATGGGAGGAGACATCAGCGCTCAGATACAAGCACTCCTTTGAGTGTGCACGTGCATTTGGTCAACGTTGCGATTGCGTTATAGTGTATGCAGCGGTGGTCTGTGAGGGTTTCCTAGGCCGGTAGATGCAGTCTGTAGGTTTTCTGTTCTATGTTGGATATTGTTCCGTCTATGTTGGTTCTTCCATTCTGTCTGTGTTGGTTCTTCCATTGTGTCCTGTCTATTCTTGTTGTTCTATACTCTCTACATTGGTTCTTCCATTGTGTCCTGTCTATGCTTGTTGTTCTATACACTCTACGTTGGTTCTTCAGATGTGTCCTGTCTATGCTTGTTGTTCTATACACTCTACGTTGGTTCTTCAGATGTGTCCTGTCTATGCTTGTTGTTCTATACACTCTACGTTGGTTCTTCAGATGTGTCCTGTCTATGCTTGTTGTTCTATACACTCTACATTGGTTCTTCAGATGTGTCCTGTCTATGCTTGTTGTTCCATATACTCTACGTTGGTTCTTGTTGTACACTCTGTGTTGGTTCTTCCATTGTGTCTCTGCAGATGCATATGAGGCAGGGTTGGTTATTAAAGACCCCTGCCTTTGCTGTTCTGCACACATAGTCATTACAGATGTTGACCCATGTGACGGCCTGCTAGGGGGATCCTAAGAGCAAACTAAAGGCACACTCTCTTTTCTTCAGTCATATGGCAGAGCAGAATCTGATGGAATGTATGCTTTATTTCTATATACTACTTTATGTTGTAAGGCAGGTACTTTCATCTGTTTCATTCTCCATGTTCTTCTATTTGCCATCAATACACATTTTGTTGTTTTGTTCTCTTCAGGGGGTGAGTTGTGATTTCTTTTATAGCCACTTAGAATACGGCACACGATCACTAACGACATAGTACCCAACTTATAAATCTGTTTTGTTTTCCGTTTCATTCACTGAAATTATTGAAAATTGTGTTGGAATTTTAGCAACCATCACTTCTACATTGGCAGTTTGCACTTGACTGGCATTGGAGGAGATGACCACACCCTTTAGTTATGCTTTTGGACAAGAGGGAGGATGCTGTTTTTTGTTTAGAACAGAAGTTTCAGAATGAAAGGCTTAAAATAACCTGAAAAATATTTGTGAGACACTGTCATTTCGCTCCGAATGCCACCGTGTAATTAGGGCTGCACGATTATGGTCAAAATGATAATTATTATTGACTTTAGGGACTTTTTATTGCATTTCACATTTAAATGAACAGACAACTGCTTTCACTTCCATGTTGTGCTACATTCTTCTAATGTGCACACATTTTTTGTAAAAATCTAACTGGTCCTTAAAAGTGCATCATCTCATAGAAACAAAATATAAATAAAATTGCACCCAAAATACAGGTTAACTAAAAATACATATGCCGTCACAGAATGCAACCAAATGTTAAAAATCAAGCCTATATGCAGAAAAGGTTGACAATGGTCACGTACACAGATTCAGTGAGGAAACGTTAGCAGCTTTAAGCCGGGTGCTCGCTAGATGCGTCACAAATTCTCAATACCTTGTGTTTTTGCGTGAGTAGTCCAGATCGTTCTGTATCCAACATGGATGATAAACAAATTTTAGCTGTTCTTGAGTGTCCTGCTCTTTTTGAGCAAACCTCTGATTGCTAGCGGCAACACTTATCTTCCGCGGTCTTGGTGTCTTGGTGGACTGACCAGAACAGTTATCCCAGCAGCTACATACAGTGAAGGAATCGATTATTTGACCCCTGCTGATTTTGTACATTTGCCCGGTGACAAAGATAGAATAACAAAAAGATGCAAACTAACACATCTAAATCACCATGTGCATACAATTTGTTCTTGCTTAAAATCAGATGCCCTTAATCCAAAATACCAAGATACAAGAACAGAGATCTCTTAACTTTCTGCTTCAGACATTTGATTTTAGCTTTGCCCGTCTGCTCTGACATGTTATATATTACATTTCAATTAAAAAAGAACCTACCAGGTTCAACCTCAAATCAGCAACCATGGGGACCCTCATAGACGGTGCCCTGACTAACTTGTCCTTTAAATATACCTCCGCTGTTTTCATCCATGATCTCAGCGATCACTGCCTTATAACCTGTGTTCGTAAGGGGATCGCAGTCAAATGACCACCCCTTATCTCTGTCAGACGCTGTTTAACAGGCTTTCGAATAGGCCTTTATAAATGACCTGAACTCTGTATCTTTGGTGAACATTAATCTAATCCCGTCTATAGAGGACGCTTGGCTGTTCCTCAAAAGTGAGTTTCTCTCTGTTCTAAATAAGCACGCCCCATTTAAAAAGTTCAGAACAAAGGACAGATACAGTCCTTGTTTCGCAACAGTGTTGCACGTTTTGTAACCAATGCCCCATACAACACCTACCACTGCAACCTTTATACATTAGTCTGCTGGCCATCAATAAACACTCAGCGCTTAACTCATTGGTACCAACTAATCTAGGTCCCGCTGTACCTAAGCTCTCTAGTTACCATTGCTACGCTCAAGCAGGTACATTGCCTTAGTCACCCTGAAAGCCTGCTCAACATTTGTCCGCCAATGACTGGAACGAATTACCTAAAACTTGAAACCCTTATCTCACCCATTGCCTTAAAACTACTCCTGTCTAAACTCTTGTGTTAACTGTTGTCTGGTTTTACCCAACCCTTTCTTTTCACTTTGATGCCATGCCCATTTTGCACAGTGGATCTTTCTCATCTGCACTGCTGTCATAACTTTTTACACTCTTGAATCATTCTACTTGCTCAGACATGGTAAAATGCTCTTCCTCCCTGAGCTACCAACGCCTCCTAATTGATTCTGTATTGCCATGTAGAATCCTTCTGCTATTTAAAGTCTTCTATTTACAGTATTTATTGTGTAAATGTATGTTGTTTTGCAATTTTTTTCGCCTCAACTTCGCCAGGTTGCTGGTTGCAAATTACATTTTAAACGTCAGTATTGCAGTCGATAATGTTCATTTAATTGTGGGAAGCCAAAATCCCAATCGCCATCAATATCCTTTTTTTAAAAAGACCACAGAATATGTACCCAAATCCTGAAACACCGTGTTCTGCGTTTTGTGTTGTGTGTATGGCTCTGTGTGTATAGCATATTTTGTTCAGTATAGTGTGTATGGCTCTGTGTGTATAGCATATTTTGTTCAGTATCGTGTGTATGGCTCTGTGTCTAGCATATTTTGTTCAGTATCGTGTGTATGGCTCTGTGTGTATAGCATATTTTGTTCAGTATCGTGTGTATGGCTCTGTGTGTATAGCATATTTTGTTCAGTATTGTGTGTATGGCTCTGTGTGTATAGCATATTTTGTTCAGTATTGTGTGTATGGCTCTGTGTGTATAGCATATTTTGTTCAGTATCGTGTGTATGGCTCTGTGTTTATAGCATATTTTGTTCAGTATCGTGTGTATGGCTCTGTGTGTATAGCATATTTTGTTCAGTATCGTGTGTATGGCTCTGTGTGTATAGCATATTTTGTTCAGTATCGTGTGTATGGCTCTGTGTGTATAGCATATTTTGTTCAGTATCGTGTGTATGGCTCTGTGTGTATAGCATATTTTGTTCACTATCGTGTGTATGGCTCTGTGTATAGCATATTTTGTTCAGTATCGTGTGTATGGCTCTGTGTGTGTATCATATTTTGTTCAGTAACGTGTGTATGGCTCTGTGTGTGTAGCATATTTTGTTCAGTATTGTGTGTATGGCTCTGTGTGTATAGCATATTTTGTTCAGTATCGTGTGTATGGCTCTGTGTGTATAGCATATTTTGTTCAGTAACGTGTGTATGGCTCTGTGTGTATAGCATATTTTGTTCAGTATCGTGTGTATGGCTCTGTGTGTATAGCATATTTTGTTCAGTATCGTGATGATGGTTTTCTGCAACTGTCAGGTCAGCAGTCGTCCCCATGATTGTGAATTCCACTGAACCAAACTGAGAGACCAATTAAAGGCTCAGGAACCCTTTGCAGGTGTTTTGGATTAATTAGCTGATTAGAGTGTGACACTTTGAGCCTACAATCCTGAACCTTTTCACAATATTCAAATTTTCTGAGATTTTGAATTTGGGGTATTTATAAGCTGTAAGCCATAATCATCAAAATTATATCAAATAAAGGTTTGAAATATCTCACTTTGGATGTATATGAGTCTATATAATATATTAGTTTCACCTTTTAAGTTGAATTACTGAAATAAATGAACTTTTGCACGATGTGCTGATTTTCTGAGTTGCACCTGTATATAGTATATTTTTTCAGTATCGTGTGCTCGACATCGTGTAAACGTAAAGTGAGCGTTCTCCACAGAATGTTCACAGTATCCCGCAGTATCCCGCAGTATCACAGTATCACAGTATCCCACAGTATCCCGCAGTATCACAGTATCACGCAGTATCACAGTATCCCGCAGTATCCCGCAGTATCGCAGTATCCCGCAGTATCACAGTATCCCACAGTATCACAGTATCCCGCAGTATCACAGTATCCCGCAGTATCACAGTATCCCGCAGTATCACAGTATCCCGCAGTATCACAGTATCCCGCAGTATCACAGTATCCCGCAGTATCACAGTATCCCGCAGTATCACAGTATCCCGCAGTATCACAGTATCCCGCAGTATCAAAGTATCCGGCAGTATCACAGAATCCCACAGTATCACAGTATCCCGCAGTATCACAGTATCACAGTATCCCACAGTATCCCGCAGTATCACAGTATCACACAGTATCCGCAGTATCCGCAGTATCCCGCAGTATCCCGCAGTATCACAGTATCCCGCAGTATCACAGTATCCCGCAGTATCACAGTATCCCGCAGTATCACAGTATCCCGCAGTATCACAGTATCCCGCAGTATCACAGTATCCCGCAGTATCACAGTATCCCATTATCGTTTCTCCCTCCGCTTCCTCAACAAATCCTAATCTCCGTTAAGGCCTTATCATTCCTACGTCGTGGTTTTGATTCAATCTCTACCGATTCCCTTTAGGCTCTAAACAGAGTGACTCGTGTGAGGAATATATCCCTCTCTCATATCCCCCTCTCCTCAGATCCCTCAGCTACTTCAGGTGACTGACCGCTCCGTTTCAGCGGTTTCACCGTCCTTAAAATGACCGGAGTGTTATTCTCAGATGAACCCGCCGGCTGAGAGAGCGGGCAGAACGTCTGGATGGGGAGGGGTTTTAATGAGTTATTCAGGACCTTTGGGTCAATAAACGCTGTCGCCCGCCAAGACTAGGAATGTGCATTTAGTCAATAAATCAGAAAGCCTTCTATATGGTTCAGCTCAGGGTGAGGTCATGACAGTGGATTGATCCAATCTGGTTCTAATCCATTCCTCTATAATGACAGTAATCATGCCCCCCCCCCCCTCCCCCATTGTGCAGGACCTAATTGGGCTGTTCAATTGTAGGTACCTGGTGCTTTTTCATCCTTTATTCAGAACCTGGAGATTTCATTGACTTTCAAAAGGATGTTGAATAAGGTGCCAGAAGATAGAAAGTTAGCCTGAAAGTTAGCCTGAATAGCCTGAAAAATAGCCTGAAAAATAGCCTGTGTCAAGTCGTTTGTCGTAGAAAATGATGCATTAATCCTACATAAGTGTATCCCCCTGCTAGTAATGACTTTACACTATTTCAGACTGAATACTTTAAAAGCATTGCTTCAGCCAAAAGACAATATTTGTTGCTGTATCATTAATATGTTTTTATCTCGGCTCAAAGTGTGGGTCATGACACAGGGTTCTTAAACAGTTAAAAATGTCTCGGTTCACAATATAGACTTGCTGAAAATGATGTAGGAGTGGAATGTGCCAACTCAGGATATCTGGTTCCAGTGGAATGTGTTGACATGAACCCATTTCTCAACACTCTCGTGACCTGCAGAAAAGTTGGCTTATTTTTACAGCGCGAAGCAGCTTTTGGTGAAAACCAGGATAAAGACTACGTGCAAGGTATCAATGTTAGTGGCTCAGTTGTTTCCGTTTTGTTTCGCTTTGGTGACCCCAGCCTGTACCCTTTGTTACAAAAAAACAAGACGAACTAGACACGGTATTTCTGCCGAGGCCAGAGACAATAGTCATGAATAATTTGTTTCCTAATTTACCCCGTTGTTGTCAAGATGCCTTCAAGCGAAGCGTTCAATTAATATTTAAATACTAATGACCCCAGATCCCTTTTGCAGTTGGAGGAAACAACGTTTATTACTGGTTCCGGGTTACTGTAACCAGTAAATGGATATGGCTACGCTGAAGGTTTACTGGCGTACACTCTGTAACAGGGCTTTGGACTTGGTCGTTGTTTTCCTCTCAGTTTTGCAGCGTTTTGGAAAAAAGAGAAGGCTTGGAAGCAGCCAGGATTTCCTTTAGTTAACAAATGTTTGCGGGCCTGACGCTGCATTTTCCTCCAGCACCAGAACATTGCTTTTAGCGGTCAAGCTACCAGACGGCCCGTCCAAAACCTCAGTAAGATTATCATTTAAATGCACCCAGAGAGTTAGTGTTTTTATGGAAACACATTTTAGGGTTCTCCTAGATTAAAAGCAGAACGCCTCTGTGGCTTTTGTCTTGTACGAGTCTCTTTTGAGAGAAAGCCTCTGTGGCTTTTGCGTTTCACTTTTCAAAACGTCCACACACACACACAAATTAAGATGACCTTTGTGAACGAAGTTGTAGTTCACTATTTCAATACATTTACATACCACAGTCTATGTGCGAGCCGCTTGCTGACGTGTGTCCAGGAAGTCTGTGGGCCAGTGTACATTGGCCACACTTTCAGTCTAGTGAACGTATCTGGAAACGCGCTGTTCTGACTGATGTCCCCTGTTGATGGTGAGGTGAAGGAAAATTAGATGTTTTTAAGAATTCCTTGTGGGAAATATATTAAAGGGCTTCGCACTGTTCCATGAAAGTATTTGAAAAATGTTTGTTATATCAACCATTCAAATACTAAAATACATTGTATTTCTTTTTGTCTTGGATTAAAAATAACTACTCAAATACAATGCACGGGAAAAGCCATCCAATTCCTTTTTCTTAAGCTGGGATCTAATATGAATCACTCTGATAGTTCATTGTGTTTATCCATTAATCCACATTAATTTCCTTGTCAAGTCCACTGCCTAACTCTCTGTATGCAAGAGATCTCTTTAGATGATGTCACTCAGTGCTAATCACCTTTTCTTTATTATCTCGACTAGCCTCATGTCTGCAGTCCCACAGCTGGCCTTAATCATTTATCACAGAGCACTTTGCTAAAACAACTTTATGCACAATGAATTATTGTACTTTTGACTACACCCAAATGAAAAGGTTGTTAATGTGAAAAATAATCTGTCTTCGCCTGGGTTTTGCTCCTAGAAAGTGAGACAACTAGAAAAGTGAAATGAGAGAAAAGGTCCTGTATGACTCACAGCTTTTGTCAGCAGTTTTGTAAGAAACGTTGTAGGGTTTCATTAGGACGCCGATCTACTGTACCTGCCCCATCTCTACCTGGTTTAAGGTATGGATTCCACATCAACAACATAACATACAAGAGTAATAGAAACTGCAGCATCTCTACCTGGTTTAAGGTGTGGAGTCAACATCAAACATAACATACAAGAGTAATAGAAACTGCAGCATCTCTAACTGGTTTAAGGTGTGGAGTCAACATCAAACATAACATACAAGAGTAATAGAAACTGCAGCATCTCTACCTGGTTTAAGGTGTGGAGTCCACATCAAACATCAAACATAACATACAAGAGTAATAGAAACTGCAGCATCTCTACTTGGTTTAAGGTGTGGAGTCAACATCAAACATAACATACAAGAGTAATAGAAACTGCAGCATCTCTACCTGGTTTAAGGTGTGGAGTCCACATCAAACATCAAACATAACATACAAGAGTAATAGAAACTGCAGCATCTCTACCTGGTTTAAGGTGTGGAGTCCACATCAAACATAACATACAAGAGTAATAGAAACTGCAGCATCTCACCTGGTTTAAGGTGTGGAGTCCACATCAAACATAACATACAAGAGTAATCGAATCTGCAGCATCTCTACCTGGTTTAAGGTGTGGAGTCCACATCAAACATCAAACATAACATACAAGAGTAATAGAAACTGCAGCATCTCTACCTGGTTTAAGGTGTGGAGTCTACATCTAACATCTAAGATAACATAGCCTGGACACGGGGGCACGTCATGTAGCCTGGACACGGGGGCACGTCATGTAGCCTGGACACGGGGCACGTCATGTCGCCTGGACACGGGGGCACGTCATGTAGCCTGGACACGGGGGCACGTCATGTAGCCTGGACACGGGGGACACGTCATGTAGCCTGGACACGGGGCACGTCATGTAGCCTGGACACGGGGCACGTCATGTAGCCTGGACACGGGGCACGTCATGTAGCCTGGACACGGGGGCACGTCATGTAGCCTGGACACGGGGCACGTCATGTAGCCTGGACACGGGGCACGTCATGTAGCCTGGACACGGGGGACACGTCATGTAGCCTGGACACGGGGCACGTCATGTAGCCTGGACACGGGGCACGTCATGTAGCCTGGACACGGGGGACACGTCATGTAGCCTGGGCACGGGGCACGTCATGTAGCCTGGACACGGGGCACGTCATGTAGCCTGGACACGGGGCACGTCATGTAGCCTGGACACGGGGCACGTCATGTAGCCTGGACACGGGGCACGTCTTGTTTTTCTAAGTTGGTATATCCATCCTTGTCAAAGATGAAACATGTACCATGTGGCAGGCAGGGCCAGAAGAGCTTGCTTTATGCCTCGTGCCAACACAAACAATGGGCAGCGCCAGTGCAGAAGGACGGGCAGGGAGGTGCAACTGCGAGCCTCAATAGACCCAGTGTCTCTGACCGGGAGGGGCCCGGGATGCCACACAGACGCGGCATACATGGCCAGGCCAGGGTAAAGGAGCACACAGCGGGTCTAGCAGACCTCCAGCAGAAGGGAGAAGGGATACTAGGGAGAAGGCTACAGAGGAGTACGTGCACAACACAAGGGCACGTCTGGCTTGGAGAAGTGACCGTTTGGCTGTGACCGGGGGTGGTTGGTGACTGGGCTGGGGGGGGCTGCGTATAATGGGGAAGACCAGGGGGAACAGGGGTGAGGCAGGCCTGTTGTTGGGGGTTGTTTTGATACTGATGGTTTTTCCTTCCCTCTCATACATACTCTTCTCACCTATTGTAAGGCTTTCGTTGCTCACACACCTTTCCGAACAGATTGTGTATTTTTCAAGTGATACAACCAACTAAAAATAGAAGAATATTATATTTTGTATTAATTTTTTAAGCGGTGCGTACAAACTCTATGAATTTCATAGTTTTCCTTCAAGGCTTTTATTGACAGAAGGAAGTACTGTGCTCAACCAGCAACAGATGATATTGTGTCTGGTGCTCTAATCAGCAGCGTCATTTTCTTTCGCTTTCGATTCAAACAATCGATCGCATTGTAGTCAGGTGTGCTTGTCAATAGCTCCAATTGAAATTATATCAAGAGTTTTTCCCACACGGCTTATGATTTCAGGGCAGATACAAGCTAGTTTTGGAAGCGTCAGAAGCACACGGTATTATGGTCCTAGGATATACGAAAGCCATTGGAAATCCATTTTGTCGCCAGACAAAAGAGAGCCCAGGGAGACGTCTTTTACAACGTTTGACCTTCGCTTTATGGATGAGGTGCCTGTGTCATGATGGATTGGTCAACACGGTGCCATTAGACCAGGAAGCAGACGCTTAGAGCTTTAGTCGGGTTCTACGGGTTCCATAGCATTCTGTGCCAGATGGTAGACGGGGATGGCGTTCTCTCATCTTATAATGCCATACCTGTAGGGACATGTGTTTGAAATGCAATGCAACTGCTAGTTCTTTCTGATGTTTGCGTTTACATTGTGTACACCTGTGTTGTTGTGAGATCCTGCGATCCCTTTACTTCGGTTTATCCATCGGCAGATATAACGAGGCTCATTTCATCATGTTTAGACATTGTAAACACACACCTGTCTCAGGCTTTCTGTTTAGATACAGAAAATCAGAAATATCACATCAATCTTTCTTTTAAGCTCTCGGATTAGTAGACCGTTTCAAAATGACAAAGACACATGTCTCTGCACAGCTTCAAACAGAAGATTGCTTCGCGACATCAACTCTCTACTAAAAGCAGGTTGATGTCAAACTGAAGATCTTTGAATAGCTCCAGACTCTTCCCATTGACCACCACCGTTTCGTGGTATCTGAGATGCTTCCTTGTTCATTGTGACATCATGGTCACAACTTAAACCTCCCTCAGGGTCACTGTAGCTGTTTGGACTACCAAGTTGACTGCAATGTCCTCGTTGGCCAGCAGGTGGCCCTATCACTCTGATGACAGCAGACACCTAGGATGCATGCCCTGTGTGACTGTCTACAGTGTGGGACAGCTGTCTCATGCACTCTATGTAGCTTGCCTTTAACCACATTCTAAGAACCCAATTAAAGGATAGCGATGAAAACATACATGTCCCTGGACCAGTGGTTAGGAAAAGTTCCGACAGGCACTCCAATTGTTGTTTTGTCTATTTGTATTCTAAGTGGTTACTCACATTTGTGGATGGTAGCGAACAATTATAGTAACTCTAATGGTAATGCCAAATATGGTGTGTAGTTGTCTTGTCTCCTTGATGGTAGCACTCTTTAGTAGTCTTGTCCCCTTGATGGTAGCACTCTAGTAGTCTTGTCCCCTTGATGGTAGCACTCTTTAGTAGTCTTGTCCTCTTTTGATGGTAGCACTCTTTAGTAGTCTTGTCTCCTTGATGGTAGCACTCTTTAGTAGTCTTGTCCCCTTTTGATGGTAGCACTCTTTAGTAGTCTTGTCTCCTTGATGGTAGCACTCTTTAGTTGACGTGTCCCCTTGATGGTAGCACTCTTTAGTAGTCTTGTCCCCTTTTGATGGTAGCACTCTTTAGTAGTCTTGTCCTCTTTTGATGGTAGCACTCTTCAGTAGTCTTGTCCTCTTTTGATGGTAGCACTCTTCAGTAGTCTTGTCCTCTTTTGATGGTAGCACTCTTCAGTAGTCTTGTCCTCTTTTGATGGTAGCACTCTTTAGTAGTCTTGTCCTCTTTTGATGGCAGCACTCTTCAGTAGTCTTGTCCTCTTTTGATGGTAGCACTCTTTAGTAGTCGTGTCCCCTTTTGATGGCAGCACTCTTTAGTAGTCTTGTCCTCTTTTGATGGTAGCACTCTTCAGTAGTCTTGTCCTCTTTTGATGGTAGCACTCTTCAGTAGTCTTGTCCTCTTTTGATGGTAGCACTCTTCAGTAGTCTTGTCCTCTTTTGATGGTAGCACTCTTTAGTAGTCTTGTCCTCTTTTGATGGCAGCACTCTTCAGTAGTCTTGTCCTCTTTTGATTTGCAGCACTCTTCAGTAGTCTTGTCAGCTTGATCCACAACTCTGTACATGATCGGCCTGACAGAAATTAGATGGGGTAAACAACCATGGAGATAATTACTGTGTGGTAAAAAGCAGCGCCAGTCCCTTTCCGGTAACAGATAATACAAAACGGAATGCGGACGTGGTACACTCGTGCTGGTCTTGATTTTCCCGGTGTGTCTGTTCCCACTTTTGCCCCGGACAGTCCTGTCCTGCCGGCGTGTGATAACCGCTCTCCCAGATATGGTTATGAGCACCATGGTGGAGGACCTGTAGTCGTCATTAGAGGGCCAGATGCAGCCGCTCATAACAGCATCACGGGGTGTGTGCAAAGATAACGGTCAATTAAAATTTGTCCTTCCGGACTTTCGGTTTGGCCTTCTGAGTCTTTGACTCTCTCAGCAAGTACAAGGAATGCCATAGAACATGACAGGCACATCTACCCCGATCTTAAACCTAGGGAGATTACTTAGAGATTAGAGATTACGTTACTGGAGGAAGTAAGGATCCATTTCCTAGACCTTCAGACATCACTAGACGATGTCTGATGGCGTTTATGGTTCCCAGGACGTGACAGAGGCAAGGCATCTGTTCCAGCTTTGTTTCCAGCCAGGATTTGATCTGACGAGGAACAGTCCACTAGATCTGCTTCGATCTCCCTATTAGACACAGAAATCCTCTATTTCCCCCCGAGTTAACAAGAAAAATATGTTTGTTTTAACTTTTAATGAGTTCCTTACTATTCTCTATAGAAGTCCCGAGTCTCTACCTCTCTGTTAAAATGCTGCTGTATCAAGCAATGACATCACCAAGGTAATTGCTTCCAGACCAGGCCATGTGGTGGATATTTTTGTTCATTTTATTTTCCATTTCGGGTGCTGCGCTCACAGGCTTCGGCTTGGGCTCCAGACAAAAGCAGATATGAAAGACGGCGCATGATGTCATGTAGACAGAGTGGATATCCAGGAAGCCATCGTGTCAATGGAAAAACAATGTAGTTCTCAGGAATCTGCTGTATTACCTTTCCTCACATATGTAATATTTGTAAGCACACGTGAACAACTAGAATGTGGGAGGAGAAATCACATTCTGGATCAACATACGTCTGACTTGGGACTTCTTTTAGAGTATGTCACATGAGACAAGTTTCACATTCACTTTAATGCCTGGGAGGCGGCCAGTGGGATTTGACCCTGGGATTTGACCCTGAGATTTGACCCTGGATGTTTCACTTGAAATAAACATACGACACTGTCTTGTTTTCTGTAGGACTAATGTATTATTCATTTTTACAGTCTTGACTTGATTGTCTAGATATTGACAATAAAATGGGCTCGTCAAATGTTTAGTAATATAATCAAGTAAACAACTGCTGTGATTTTAGTATTTAATGTAAACTTTTTTATTTAATATTATTCAAAATAAACATCTTCTTATATGTTGAATGCCTGAGTATGAAATATTAGCGTGATTGTGCTTGAGCATAGTAAAATGTATTTTTATCTTGGTCAGAATAATAAATAAATATTAAAAGATACAAAAGGTTCTGTGGTAGGATCAGAGGCAGGATCAGAGGCATGTCAGCAGGACTGTAGTAGCAGAAGCTAAGTCAGTGGTCCTGGAAGGAAGAGGCGTCTCTCCTCTTGATGATTTAGGTTGCTGCCTGATCAAGTATTCAAAGTGTAGCACATTACAGGTAGATGATGTGTTGGTGTCTGCCTGCTAACGACTAGAATGACGTTGTCACGACGGCAGTTATCTGGTACAGTCTCTGTGTGAGGCTAGCTGCCTTCTCTCAATCCTAACAGCTAGCTATGTAGCCAGTTGACAATCCAGCAACTCTGTAGGTCAATACCAGACTGACGTTGACTGACGTTATACTGATCGTATATTTCCCCTCAAACATTGAAAATGTCATAGAATACATACAACAAACATATGTATATATAAATTGTTTCATACTGTACCGGTTAAATGTATGGACAACGGTTTCTACTTTGAAAAATCTTTCTTGTTAATGTTATGTTAATGTAATGTTAATGTAATGTTAATGTAATGTTAATTTTGTTAAGACATATATATTTTTTTAAATACCCTAGACTGAAAAATGTTAATAGGCTGTGAAACGTAACTTATAAAGCAAACCATAGCAGGGATGATGTCGCCGTTGTCTCCTGGAAGTGATGCAGGAAAGAGGGGCCAGGAGAGGAAGGGTTCGGACTGAAATAGAGGGAGGACGTGTGCTGGGATTTGGAGAGGTCTGGGGGTTTAATGAACATACAGAGGGCCTCCTGTTGGAATTCCCAGCTTCTGACATCATTCCCTTGAAGAGAGACAGGCATTCGCTAGAAGAAGTGTTCTAGAAAGTTTTTTCAGATACACAGAGAGAGAGAAATGGGAGAAAGTGAGAGATGGCAGTTTGTTCACAGGAAGAAAGATGTGTATTGTTTTCTTGTTATCACTTCTAGGTTGTGTGTTTTGCGAGCTGAGATTGCTGTGAGAACTAAGTTCATCTCGCATGTTGAGACAATCCTCATCTAATTTATTTCGACTCTGACATTTTTTCCAACTCCGGCTTGCTTGAAGGCATGCTTGTACAGTACTTGTAAAAAATACTAATGGACCGTATAAAAACCAGTGATCGTCTCCAGACCACGTAAACATCAATCGCCCTTGACAGTATATTGCCGCCCATCTCAACACCCCTCTAATGAAATGTTCCCCTCATCTTTGTCTTCCTTTCAATTCATTGTCAGCGGATATTGACTTTCTTCAGTCTTCCCTCATGACAGAACAACAAACTCTTGCTGGTTTCTGCAGCATGCAATTTTCTCCTGATAACCTGGACTTGTATCAAAACACTGATGAGCACAACGGCACTTTAGATCCATCTGCCAACAGATGGGTCCCTGTTTCTCAGTCAGGTCGCCTCCACCTTCTGCACCGTCACTGCCATCTGCCGCCTCTATTTCGCTTATCTGTATGTAAAATATGCACTCCCGTTTTCTCCTCTCGTGCTTCCTTCGATTTTCCCTTCCGCGCCTATCTCATCTCAATCTTCCTTTTGAAGAGCCAGATGAAAGAGCGCGAGAGGAAGCAATTGTTTTCTCCAAGGGAGGCCAAGGGTCTGGGCTCGTCATTAGAGGACGTCACCACCTTCTCTCCTGAGTAGAGCGCCTCAGCACTTTGTGTCCCCGGCGACCCATCTGGGAATCATTCTCTCTTGTATTTCCGGTGCCTGGTGTCGTTATGTCCACGTAATTCCCCACATCAACAGAACAGAACAAAGCAAAATAAAGGAGGACCGTAGCCCCTTTCTCCTTTAGAGTGGCATTCAGGACCATAGAGGGACAGAAGGTGAAATCCATACTCAGGAAGCCATCAGAGTCTCTCTCTCTCTCTCCCTCTCCCTCTCTCTCTCTCTCTCTCTCTGTCTCTCTCTCTCTCTGTCTCTCTCTCTCTCTCTCTCTCCCTCTCTCTCTCTCTCTCTCTCTCTCTCTCTCTCCCTCTCTCTCTCTCTCTCTCTCTCTCTCTCTCTCTCTCTCTCTCTCTCTCTCTCTCTCTATGTCTCTCTCTCTCTCTCTCTCTCTCTCTCTCTCTCTCTCTCTCTCTCTGTCTATATTCATCTGTGCTCTATAAATAGAGGTGCTCCTACTGCTCTCTTTCTCTCTTTCTGTTTGCGTTGTACATATCCAAATATTCATCTGTGCTTAGAAAAGCTCTATAAATAGAGGTGATTATACTGCTCTCTCTCTCTCTCTCTCTCTCTCTCGCTCTCTCTCTCGCTCTCTCTCTCGCTCTCTCTCTCTCTCTCGTCCTCTTTGCGTCAGCTTCCCTCTCTGCCCACTTACATTCCTCCACTGGGCAGACCATGGACGCCAATAGCAACCGGTGACCTTTTTCTTCCAAATTCTTGTTCTCTTTCTGAATCTCCTTTAACCAATGTGCCTCTTTTTCTCCTGTTGCCTTCATCATTTCCTGCTAAAATCTCTGCCATCCGTGCCTGTCCTAAAGTACAGTGTGTAACCCCCCCCCCCCAGATGGCACAACCCACCCCCCTCTCCCAGTTAGCATGACTGAATGAGATTGTTCTTTCCTCCTCGTCCACGGCCGTTGTTATCCCCTATTACAACCGGAGGCATTCAATCCCCTCCCCTACTCTCCCCCGGCTCCAGAGCACCCCCCCCCCAAAAAAAAACTACACAAACCTCTTCACCGCTCCGCCCGCCATCCCAAAAAACGACACACACCACGCGCCCCTTTGTCGCTCCGCCCCCCTTTCCTCCAGCCGACAGACCGATGGAAGCAGTGCACGCTCCCCCTGTTTCTCTTTCTGCCTCCACCCCCCGCGTGGCCATCTCCCAAATCACTACACACACCACACACTCCTGCCTGCCGGGAGAGTCTCTGAGGGAGAGGGAGGGAGCGAGTCCTCTATCTATCTGTCTGTGGCTGTAGTTAGCCACTGCCTCTCAGCAGTCACTGCTAGCTGCCTGCTGGCCGTTCATCTGGCCTCGAGAAGACAAAGCGATGTGGATATTTTCCGCCGGCCTCGATCTCCACTCAGACACCTAAGCGATGGCACAGTGTGGGGCAGTAATGAGGGCTGGCAAAGGGAGCCGGTGAGGCTTGAAGCGCCTCGTCTAGCAGCGCCTAGCCAGCATGTGGTGTTTACATTGTAACTCAGAGAAGACACAGTCTTTACTGGAGCTGGAGTTGAGTAGCTGGTAAGACTGTGTGTGTGTGTGTGTGTGTGTGTGTGTGTGTGTGTGTGTGTGTGTGTGTGTGTGTGTGTGTGTGTGTGTGTGTGTGTGTGTGTGTGTGTGTGTGTGTGTGTGTGTGTGTGTGTGTGTGTGTGTGTGTGTGTGTGTGTGTGTGTGTGTGTGTGTGTGTGTGTGTGTGTGTGCTACTGAGATTATTATAAAGTTTTGTTATTGGGTAAGGTTAAACACAGCTATAATGGCTAGTGGTAGGGGATATTTGATAAACAGGAATGTGTGTGTCTGTGTGTGTTCCTTTGAAATGTGTGTGTGTGCAATCTGAATGCGGGATGAGATGTGTATGTCATGCTAAACACGTATGCTAAACACAGATCTATTCTTGTGACGTGCATAGCAGTCCAACTTTATACCCCCGCCAGAGTATGGGACTGGTTGCGGAAATAGATGAAATAGATGAAACGGTTTCTTAATGTTAAATGTGTTTGGCACTCACCAAAATCGGTAGTTTTGTTCGGCAACTAGCTGATGGACTGCAATTAAACAAAACGAAATAAATAAGTTCAAAAATATTTTTTATCTTTCTGCGTTTCATTTTTCTTTTTTTAATTTGAGGCGGTATTTGTAGTGCAGGAACTGGCTATGGTGTTTTTTTTAAGATGGAAATGTTGTGTTCATTTTTATTAGACAGTTGCTCAGTAATACTGGAACTTTGTTTATTTTGACATTACGTCATTGATCTTCCGCTCACGTACTGACGCCAAGAACGACAATCAATTCTGTTAGACAGCAGTTAATTGTGCCGTGTCGATATTCACTCTCCATTCATTTTAAACAACCGTTTTAATTTTTTGCACAACTGAGTACTTGAATAATACCTTCACTTCATGCGCTACAATAACACTGCTTGGCCGTTCATGCGCTGAGTGTCGCGCGGCTAATTGTTTTATTCATTATTGAGAGAACTGCAGTGTGAATAATTCGTTAGTCATTTATCAAGCCCTATAAGAGTTTTTCATCAGTAAATGAATCAAGTGAGATTCACTATTACGGAACGCTGGTGTCATTCCCTAAAACAGGGGAAATTAAAGAATGCCTTTCAATGATAAATGATTAGGGGTCTAACGGCTAGCATGGATAATTGCATGTGCCTCAAGGTGTTAATACCAAAGGCCTATTTGGCTTATGTGGGTAGGAGATAATTGGCAACGTTCACTGTCGTGGGAACAATTGCTGGGCTGTTGTTAGCCCTGGAAGGTTCCTCTCAGAGTAGTGAAAACAACAATACTGTGCATTTGTAGACGGTTCAGTGGAACCGCACCAGAGTTCTCATAGACGTTAATAACATGGGTGAAGACTCAAGTAGGACTGTTTGAGAAGACACAAGTTCTACAGTCAATCAATCAAATGTATTTTAGTAAGCCCTTTTTACAACACGGTTGTCGCATAGTGCTTTCACCCATGCTGAACCGCGACGGAGCACACATCAACAAGTTGATACGCAGTGGCTGGGAAGAACTCCCTGATGGCAGCTATTCCAGACTCAATTTGAAAGGTCAACCATTTTGTTTCAAATGAGAGACTGTTTACACTAGAAGCAGGATTTGTCAACGGGAATCCGTGTTACAACCAAACTGTGTTGAATATCAATGTTGCCGCAGGCCAGAAGAGGAGACTGTTTGCCCCAGAGCCATTAGGACTGGTGTCTTGTCAAGACGATCATTCTGCGTTCTGCCCACGTTCCTGCTAGACCTGCCTTTCAAACGGATGTGGTAGATTATAAAAATTAAGTTCTACAAAATTACAGTAGTTGGTTATCGGGATCTGCTGACGAACACGTTATGCCTGGGAACACTCCTTACCTTTCAGTTGGCTCTGTTATTGTTCTCAGCTAGCCAGTTTCCAGTTGTACTATATTTTTTCCAATGGGGTAAAACTGTTCTGTTCTGTAAACTAGCTTAGCTTTGGTAGCTAGGTAAAACAATCAATAAACACAGTTTGGAACATAAAAAGGGAATGTATCTGAAAGGGAAATGTCTCTTTGTTGCTAACTTGCGCTAATTGAGCATGGTGCTGTGTGGTCTGCTTTAACTTTGACCTCCAGGACATTCCTCCACATCTGGGTCCTTTTTGGACCGCTGTTTGCGTTTTTTTATGAGCTCTCTGAGTCACTGGCTGGCGGTGGAAAGACAACATCTGCTAATGTCGTGTTCAAAGAACATGTGCCGGTGGTCTGACGGCGTGTGTAAACGTCTTGTGGTGTGTGGGTTGGGGGCTCGCTTAAATCCCGTAGCGGAGTTCAGTGATTTAAACAACGTTGTGTTGCAATCAGCCTGTTCTTCCTAATTGTAGTTGTCATAAACAAGAGAATAAAGGACTTTCTGCCATTCACTGAGCTGAAGGTATATATTGCAGACGTAAAAAAATTACATTTAGTGGGGTAAAGACGGTCATGATGGAATGTGTGTGTTAAAAGAGTTAGCGTTTCACTGGAACTGGTTCTTTAATAACTCCAGCCTGCCAGTCATTATCCGTCCACTGTTCTAGGAACTCTATGGGTGTGACTCGTCTTTTCTGGGATGTCGGGGTGTTTTTCTCTCCTTGTGACGAAATGGAGTTAGGTGGAAGCACGTTTACCGGGGAGAAGGGGAGGTGGGGGTGTGTGTGCGGGTGAGGCTCCACCCCCGGTTGAAGATCACTACCAGCTGAGCTGACACTGTTCACCAGTCTTTCCAGACCTAGACTACAGTGCCCTCAGAGGGTTCTGGGGCTTTGGGCCCGACAGACTAAGATCTTGGTCTTTCGTCCCCGTTTCACTATTGCCAATATCACAAAGTAAAGTCCCAAACTTTTGCTAATCCGTGTGGTTGGCAAAATGCCTCTGTGTTTCGCGAGCTGTTTGTACATCGCTTCAATAATTACCTTGCCATTGCTTTACCCTCTGTTTTGTTGTCGGTGGTTCGCAATTCCCCGTTGGATCTGATTGGCTGTAGAGGACACGGTGGTTCTGTAGTCAAAACTTCAATAACCAATATTCTCCTGTTGTTGTTTTATTAGTGAAATCTCTCTTCTAGAGCGTTGTCTCCAGAGCCTTGCCTTCCTTCTGTGCTTTTTGTTTAGATTTCTGGCTTCAGCATGACACATCGAGTCACTTTAACACTCTGTCCAATCCGTCTTGTTCTTTTCCAACCATCACGGTCGACAGAACTGAAATTAGATGGGAGGAACAGCAGGGAGCCACATCTCCCTGTTACATCTCTCCCGACTTACACAATTTTGCTGGTGAGTGAGGGACAGCTGAAAGCCGAGGGAAGGAGATTGCAGAGTAATGGATGGAGCGGGATAAGTGGAATGGAGGAGTGACTACGGTAAAAAATGCTTGGAAAAGGCTCTTCAATACTCCACAGACCTACCCCACGGATTAAAGGAGATTCTGTTGTGCACTCTAAAGCAAGCGTCTCTACTTAGTTTGGCCTGAAACATTAAGAAAGGAACTCCAGAAAAACAATACAGAAGGAGCAGCTGGTTAAAATACACGTAAGATCAGGTGAGAAATTACACAGAACAGTACACGGTAAAAAGGTCTCATAAATATGTGTTGGTTCTGTTCTGCACCAGTTCCAACCTTCTCCCCTCGTGAAATTAAAGGCTGCATTATATCCACCACGACAAATCATTTACAGTGATCGTAAAACCATTAAACCGGCGGTTCCGTCAGGTCCTCGGTCGAACACAGGCTGCTTTGTCGCCAGTCTCTCTGGTGGCACCGTGACAGGCTGATAGGTGGACCCGCCTCTGACTCCTGGGACGGCTCGGCCCGGTTGTGCCAGGCAGATGGCCGGGGACGCTCGTCCCCACGGCGATTATGCAAGAGGTGCGATTTCACTCTGTCACTCCGGGTTTGTGTTGCTTCTGCGCGCAGTAAATGGGCCTCTGTGTGTCACCCGGACCGGCACTTCGGCGGGTCTAGATGCTCTTGATGCAGTACACTGGGTGTTTCTCTAATGCCCCCAGGAAAGCGCTTAGCATTCGCTTTCTGTCAAGGTGTTCTGTGTCTGCGCGGCCTGTGTGACCCCTTTAATTATTCAATTAACCTGTCACAGGAATCTCCTCTCATATTGTCTTCAGTGGAAATAAGTGGAGAATGTCATGGTTACTGCAGAACTACAGTGTTTTTATCTGTTTTATCTTTTATTATGACAGTTGGCCACATCCTATACCAGTCAACTTCATAATAGGAATAGCCTCTGTTGTCCTCGAAATGGATTCAAGTTCACTGTCTGTCGCTGTAGCGGTCCTGTGGGCAGCTTTAATCGTCTGCAGCCGTTAACTTGTAAGTCTGTAATCGGCTAATTCCTCAGGTAGAGCCACCTCTAGGGACGTGTTTACAGAAATCACAAGCATGCCGTTTGAATGAGAGGCACGAGTGCAAAGGCCTTGCTGAGATTCCTGGGTCTTTTTCCGTATTGTTTTGGACTGATTGAGCTCCATTGGAGTGTGATAACTGGTTACATGCGTTCACTTGCAGACGCCTTCAGTTTGTCGAGACATACACAGGTAGAACTTCTGCTACATGGCTTTATAATGAAGGTTGCCACATCTGGACCCATTTATTCTAATCTATTATTCACATTGAAACCAGAAAACCATTTTGAATGCTACATTGACAATACTTGTATCAATTATTAGAGTCAAGGGTTCACCATTCTCTGTTGCTCGTATAAGCTTACCTGATGCAGAATGTTGCCATGTTTAATTGTTTGAAGTCACTATATCTGGCCAATTGGCATAGCTGCTCATAGCGGAGTAGTTTCTTGAGAGAGTGTTCATTATGTAGGCCTACTAATCACAAACAGGGGCACTTCTGGGTACTTCATATTGGGTACTTCGCATATGTCTGTTATTACCTCGGGTCCTTGTGTGTGATTGTATCGTATACAGACCGGCTGACAAATGAAGGGGTTTATGCACTGCAATCTTGCTCTAATATCTCTCTCTCTCTCTCTCTCTCTGTGTAGTTCTCGATAAACAGTCCGGTCACGTCCTGATTGCCATTTTAAGTCACCCGGGAAAGACTAGTTGTTCTGTTTTTACATAAATGTACGTGCAGAGAGCAGCAATACACGGGCATCACCGTTGTCAAATGTGTGCTTTCAACCAAACAGTCTGACCCTATTTACTGATGTCTGTCTCACCTAAATGGAGGTCAACTTTGGCCAGCTCAGCATTATGCTGCACGCCGCAGGGGCTCGATATGATGTTAACTCTGTCACTGTATCATGCAAGCACACATGTATGGAAACATCTGCATGTGTTATGGAAGCACACCTGTATGGAAACATCTGCATTTGTTATGGAAGCACACCTGTATGGGAACATCTGCATGTGTTATTGAAGCATCTGCATGTGTTATGAAAGCACACCTGTATGGAAACATCTGCATTTGTTATGGAAGCACACCTGTATGGAAACATCTGCATGTGTTATGAAAGCACACCTGTATGGAAACATCTGCATGTGTTATGGAAGCACACCTGTATGGGAACATCTGCATGTGTTATGGAAGCAAACCTGTATGGGAACATCTGCATGTGTTATGGAAGCAAACCTGTATGGGAACATCTGCATATGTTATGGAAGCACACCTGTATGGAAACATCTGCATGTGTTATGAAAGCACACCTGTATGGAAACATCTGCATGTGTTATGGAAGCATCTGCATGTGTTATGAAAGCACACATGTATGGAAACATCTGCATGTGTTATGGAAGCATCTGCATGTGTTATGAAAGCACACCTGTATGGAAACATCTGCATGTGTTATGAAAGCACACCTGTATGGAAACATCTGCATGTGTTATGAAAGCACACCTGTATGGAAACATCTGCATTTGTTATGGAAGCACACCTGTATGGGAACATCTGCATTTGTTATGGAAGCATCTGCATGTGTTATGAAAGCACACCTGTATGGAAACATCTGCATGTGTTATGGAAGCACACCTGTATGGAAACATCTGCATGTGTTATGGAAGCACACCTGTATGGAAACATCTGCATTTGTTATGGAAGCACACCTGTATGGGAACATCTGCATGTGTTATTGAAGCATCTGCATGTGTTATGAAAGCACACCTGTATGGAAACATCTGCATTTGTTATGGAAGCACACCTGTATGGAAACATCTGCATGTGTTATGAAAGCACACCTGTATGGAAACATCTGCATGTGTTATGGAAGCACACCTGTATGGGAACATCTGTATGCGTTATGGAACCACACCTGTATGGAAACATCTGCATTTGTTATGGAAGCACACCTGTATGAAAGCATCTGTATGTGTTATGGAACCACACCTGTATGGAAACATCTGCATGTGTTATGCAAGCACACCTGTATGGGAACATCTGTATGTGTTATGGAACCACACCTGTATGGAAACATCTGCATTTGTTATGGAACCACACCTGTATGGAAGCACACCTGTATGGAAGCATCTGCATGTGTTATGGAAGCACACCTGTATGGAAACATCTGCATGTGTTATGAAAGCACACCTGTATGGAAACATCTGCATGTGTTATGGAAGCACACCTGTATGGGAACATCTGTATGCGTTATGGAACCACACCTGTATGGAAACATCTGCATTTGTTATGGAAGCACACCTGTATGAAAGCATCTGTATGTGTTATGGAACCACACCTGTATGGAAACATCTGCATGTGTTATGCAAGCACACCTGTATGGAAACATCTGCATGTGTTATGGAAGCATTTGCATGTGTTATGAAAGCACACATGTATGGAAACATCTGCATGTGTTATGGAAGCATCTGCATGTGTTATGAAAGCACACCTGTATGGAAACATCTGCATGTGTTATGAAAGCACACCTGTATGGAAACATCTGCATGTGTTATGAAAGCACACCTGTATGGAAACATCTGCATTTGTTATGGAAGCACACCTGTATGGAAACATCTGCATGTGTTATGCAAGCACACCTGTATGGAAACATCTGCATGTGTTATGGAAGCACACCTGTATGGGAACATCTGCATTTGTTATGGAAGCATCTGCATGTGTTATGAAAGCACACCTGTATGGAAACATCTGCATGTGTTATGGAAGCACACCTGTATGGAAACATCTGCATGTGTTATGGAAGCACACCTGTATGGAAACATCTGCATGTGTTATGGAAGCACACCTGTATGGGAACATCTGTATGTGTTATGGAAGCACACCTGTATGAAAGCATCTGTATGTGTTATGGAACCACACCTGTATGGAAACATCTGCATGTGTTATGGAAGCACACCTGTATGGGAACATCTGTATGCGTTATGGAACCACACCTGTATGGAAACATCTGCATTTGTTATGGAAGCACACCTGTATGAAAGCATCTGTATGTGTTATGGAACCACACCTGTATGGAAACATCTGCATTTGTTATGCAAGCACACCTGTATGGGAACATCTGTATGTGTTATGGAACCACACCTGTATGGAAACATCTGCATTTGTTATGGAACCACACCTGTATGGAAGCACACCTGTATGGAAGCATCTGCATGTGTTATGGAAGCACAACTGTATGGAAACATCTGCATTTGTTATGGAACCACACCTGTGTGGAAACATCTGCATTTGTTATGGAACCACACCTGTATGGAAGCATCTGCGTTTGTGATGTTCCTCCACTTTTTTATTTGTATTTAGGAGCTCTGTGTTTATTTGTCCTCTGTATAGTTGTTAATATCCTTCTTACACTGTATAGTATGTTTCTGCCCTCTTTTATAACTACTTTTGTGAATATGCTCATATTTTTGCAGGCCATACATATTTTGACACCGTAGTTGATTTGGCTCTGTACTTCAGCATATAGGATTTCAAATGAAACAATGACTCATGTTAATATGTAGACTGTCACCGGTGAAGTGATTCACATGCAGAAATCGGAAACGGTTTAAGAATTACTGTCTTTTCAAAGAAAATAGACCAATTAATATAATATTCCAGAAACATGTTACTACCTGTTTACAGATCATTGATATTTGATTGCAACCTGAAGTCTCCGACTCACAGACATCAGCAGACAGTCAGTATCTTCCCTGCTGATTCTCTGCCAGCCCTGTTCTGCAGCCATCATCAGATCCAGTATTTTTTGCGTCATTTTGGCTTTCAGTCGTGTCTTCTAAATTGGATTCCGGTTGGGCTGAGAAGTGTGGGCTCCAGTGGTAGTTGTCTTGGTTAAATGGCTACTGAACTGTTTAGACTAGGGTGTGTGGGCTACAGTGGTAGTTGTCTTGGTTAAATGGCTACTGAACTGTTTAGACTGGGGTGTGTGGGCTCCAGTGGTAGTTGTCTTGGTTAAATGGCTACTGAACTGTTTAGACTGGGGTGTGTGGGCTCCAGTGGTAGTTGTCTTGGTTAAATGGCTACTGAACTGTTTAGACTGGGGTGTGTGGGCTCCAGTGGTAGTTGTCTTGGTTAAATGGCTACTGAACTGTTTAGACTGGGGTGTGTGGGCTCCAGTGGTAGTTGTCTTGTTGACACTTTTCTTTCCCAACTTGTCTTTCTCCCGTCTGGAGGATCTCTTCTCTGGTTCCTGTGTTGCTGGGGCCAAATGGCAGTGAAGGCTGGCTGGCTGGATAACACCCTCTCATTGCCCTCTGTTGCCACTTCTCTCCATCTACTTCATCTTTTCCCAACACGGGTCTTGCTCGCTTTTCCTGGAATGTTCCAGAGATTTTCAACTTTCCTTGCGTTGGCGTGATTCAAATGAGGGAGGCAGACAGTGGAGAGTTCACACCAGTCTAGTGAAGAACATTTAACTTTTTGGCCCTTAAATAAGTTTGGGGTCATTTTCCTGCTGGAGGTAAAGTGTTGTCCAATGGATTTAAGAGGATTTAAGAGGACTAAATATAGACTTGATTTTGCCATCAGTAGTTACATCGTCAGTGAAGACAAGTAAGGCCAACAACGTACACACCCTCCACCACACTCTTGCCCGTCAGTCTGTCACATGATCATATGGGTGTCATCGGGCCACAATACCTTTTCCCAGAGCCTCTGAGGCTTTATTTTGTATTTTTATGCCATTGTGGCATTGAGTCTGACATGAACAGCTCTGCCTGCAGAAATGTTGCAGTTTCTTGTACTGATACTTATATATGTTTATCTAATCATGTTTTCCTATTTCACATATTATTACTTAATTCAATTAAAATACCTAAGATAATGTTAAGATAATTTTTAAAATGACTAAAGATAACAGCCCCTTATAAATATCCCTCATGGCTTTGAAACCCAAGTTAGACAGTGTCAACATTGTAGTCAGGCAGGCCGAGGGAGGGAATGTCTAAACATGGCATCAGCATGTGTTTGGGAGGCAGAAGGCATGCTGGGAGTTTTCTATAATTACGGCGTTTAGGCTGTTAAAGGAAAAGACTAGTA
This sequence comes from Dallia pectoralis, assembly GCA_029465975.1. NCBI lineage: Eukaryota > Metazoa > Chordata > Actinopteri > Esociformes > Umbridae > Dallia > Dallia pectoralis. The sequence goes on from CM055728.1 coordinate 9,901,477, forward strand.
TGAGACTGCAAATACATTGTGGTCATGGTCACAGGATTTACCCTGGCTGTAGTCAGCTCTGACTCAGACCACTGTTTGTAGGTTGGTTAACAGAGGGGAACAATCTGCGTTTTTACTTTATCTGTGGTGTTTCACTAATAGATTTAGTATCATCATTTTGCCCTTCGCATGTATATATATATGAAGAAGGAACGCATGGGGAAACGCCTGGGGAAACACCTTCACTATAAGTGCATGTATATATATATATATATATATATATATATATATATATATATATATATATATATATATGAAGGAGAAACGCCTGGGGAAACACCTTCACTATAAGTGCCTTGCTAAAAGACATGTTTGAACATTCAGATGAATTTACATGTGGGAACTTGACTACCGCTGACAATCTTTACTCAACCCCCTGGTTCCTTATATTCCTGAGAATCCAGGTGTGTCAGGCGTGAGGTACACGTGAGCTCACTGTTCCAATCATAACAGCTCCTGTGTCAAAACACAAGCACCTATCAGATGAGGCACAATAGGAGTTATTATAATGCAAAGCCAATCCCCCGCCTCCCCATGCACCTTTTCTCCGCCTGCTGGAACACCACTTGTAATTTTTATTGGACTCGGTTGAGTCGAGTCTCCTGTGCGTCAGGCGTAAAGTAACTGTCATCGGTTGACCTTCGAACTGCGCGTCGGGTTTAGTGGTGGAGCTGTTGTGAGCGTGTACCTTGGACTTCTGCTGGTAGTGCCGACATGGTGGACAAGATATGGAGAAGGAGTTGGCAGTTTATTGAGAGCCGTAGCTCTTTGCGTGCGAAGCGTAAGAGTCAGTGAGTACCCTGTCCCGTTTGTCTTGGTGCTTGGGAGACAATTCATCTGGTCTGTATGTTAATCGCTCTGCTTCCTGCCGTCTGATCCTGCATCGATGCCCTGAGTTGGTTGGACGGGGGACGTTCCTTCCTGATTCCTGGGAGTTAATGGGGAGCATTCAAGTAATACTTCAAATAGTGGTCAGTGTGGATGCCCTTTTAAATGGCCCTCAGTGTTGAGAAACAGATGGCGCTGTTAGAATGGTTGTGTCAGCATTTCTGAGAATTAACTGCACTTTTTAAAGGTGTGATTCGTGTTCTTGCTGAATGCTTCTCAGCCCCCAGCTATGCAGAATTGGATTTATAATGATCTGTCTAAACACACAGAAACATGGACTTCACTCGGTCACTGTTTTGTTTGGCTCTTTTCATTTAGACAGACACGGCTTAACCTAGTTGATGCACATTTCCTGAATATGTACAGCTGCATATATGGTTATAAGTAATGGACTATGAAATAAGAACAGTGCCAAATGAGTACTGAATGGTCAATGTCTGTGGTGATTGTAGTATACTTACTGAATGGTCAATGTCTGTGGTGATTGTAGTATACATACTGAATGGTCAATGTCTGTGGTGATTGTAGTATACTGACTGAATGGTCAATGTCTGTGGTGATTGTAGTATACTTACTGAATGGTCAATGTCTGTGGCGATTGTAGTATACTTACTGAATGGTCAATGTCTGTGGTGATTGTAGTATACATACTGAATGGTCAATGTCTGTGGCGATTGTAGTATACTTACTGAATGGTCAATGTCTGTGGTGATTGTAGTATACATACTGAATGGTCAATGTCTGTGGTGATTGTAGTATACTTACTGAATGGTCAATATCTGTGGTGATTGTAGTATACATACTGAATGGTCAATGTCTGTGGTGATTGTAGTATACTGACTGAATGGTCAATGTCTGTGGTGATTGTAGTATACTTACTGAATGGTCAATGTCTGTGGTGATTGTAGTATACTTACTGAATGGTCAATGTCTGTGGCGATTGTAGTATACTTACTGAATGGTCAATGTCTGTGGTGATTGTAGTATACTGACTGAATGGTCAATGTCTGTGGCGATTGTAGTATACTTACTGAATGGTCAATGTCTGTGGTGATTGTAGTATACTGACTGAATGGTCAATGTCTGTGGCGATTGTAGTATACTGACTGAATGGTCAATGTCTGTGGTGATTGTAGTATACATACTGAATGGTCAATGTCTGTGGTGATTGTAGTATACATACTGAATGGTCAATGTCTGTGGTGATTGTAGTATACTTACTGAAGGTCAATGTCTGTGGTGATTGTAGTATACTTACTGAATGGTCAATGTCTGTGGTGATTGTAGTATACATACTGAATGGTCAATGTCTGTGGTGATTGTAGTATACTGACTGAATGGTCAATGTCTGTGGTGATTGTAGTATGCATACTGAATGGTCAATGTCTGTGGTGATTGTAGTATACTTACTGAATGGTCAATGTCTGTGGTGATTGTAGTATACATACTGAATGGTCAATGTCTGTGGTGATTGTAGTATACTGACTGAATGGTCAATGTCTGTGGCGATTGTAGTATACTTACTGAATGGTCAATGTCTGTGGTGATTGTAGTATACTGACTGAATGGTCAATGTCTGTGGTGATTGTAGTATACTTACTGAATGGTCAATGTCTGTGGTGATTGTAGTATACTGACTGAATGGTCAATGTCTGTGGTGATTGTAGTATACTGACTGAATGGTCAATGTCTGTGGTGATTGTAGTATACATACTGAATGGTCAATGTCTGTGGTGATTGTAGTATACATACTGAATGGTCAATGTCTGTGGTGATTGTAGTATACTTACTGAAGGTCAATGTCTGTGGTGATTGTAGTATACTTACTGAATGGTCAATGTCTGTGGTGATTGTAGTATACATACTGAATGGTCAATGTCTGTGGTGATTGTAGTATACTGACTGAATGGTCAATGTCTGTGGTGATTGTAGTATGCATACTGAATGGTCAATGTCTGTGGTGATTGTAGTATACTTACTGAATGGTCAATGTCTGTGGTGATTGTAGTATACATACTGAATGGTCAATGTCTGTGGTGATTGTAGTATACTGACTGAATGGTCAATGTCTGTGGCGATTGTAGTATGCATACCGAATGGTCAATGTCTGTGGTGATTGTAGTATACTTACTGAATGGTCAATGTCTGTGGTGATTGTAGTATACATACTGAATGGTCAATGTCTGTGGTGATTGTAGTATACTTACTGAATGGTCAATGTCTGTGGTGATTGTAGTATACATACTGAATGGTCAATGTCTGTGGTGATTGTAGTATACTTACTGAATGGTCAATGTCTGTGGTGATTGTAGTATACATACTGAATGGTCAATGTTGACTGAGCCCCCCAGTGGTTTGCAAGGGTGAAGACAATTGTCAGAACTGTATAAATGTTCTATATATTTTCTCTCGGTTGACCCCCCAAAATCCTGCGTGATATCTCGAACACGCAAGTGTAAATGCAGTCTCTATGGAAATGACAATGTAAAATGAAATGCGTCAATCTTGCGTTTTATTCTTGTTCCTGACTGATTCCCTCTGTCTCCTTTTGTAGTGTGGAGGGAGATGCAAGGCCCATTGAGATTGACGGTGGTGCCAGCTACCGGGGACCTGTGATTAGCCCAGACCGCTTCGAGGGCCCCATCTACGGCCACGGGGTGCAGCCGGGCCCCCAGCGCCCCCCACGCAGGCCCAAACTACAGCACTCTCAGTCCATCCTCCGCAAGCAAGCTGAGGAAGAGGCCATCAAACGCTCTCGCTCGCTCTCCGAGGGCTATGAGCTCTCCGCTGACCTCCAGGACAAACAGGTGAAGTCCTCTTAATTGATGCTGATTGATCCTTGTTTCATATATTCTTCACTGAACGACCGCAACCTCGTCCTTACGCGGTCGTCAGTGTATGCATGAGTGAATGAATCGGTGGATGTGAGGCAGGATCTGTAAAGCGCTTTGGATAAAAGCGCAGCATGTCTTAGCATTTTGTGTAATATTCATGCAGGATGATCTGTTCCCCTCTGTCCGTCAGGTGGAGATGCTTGAGCGCAAATATGGCGGACGTTTCATAACCCGACATGCAGCCCGCACGATCCAGACCGCCTTCCGCCAGTACCAGATGAACAAGAACTTTGAGCGTCTCCGGAGTTCCATGTCGGAGAACCGCATGTCCCGGCGCATTGTTCTGTCAAACATGAGAATGCAGTTTTCCTTCGAGGGTCCAGAGAAAGTTCACAGCTCGTACTTTGAGGGCAAACAGGTGTCCCTAACGGACGACGGCAACCCGCTGGGTTTGGTGCAGTCTGAGTGCGGAGACATGGAGGTCCACCACCAGGCCAAGATGGCGTCTCATCCTGCCTCCCAAAACGACCTGACGGACGCCATCACGGAGCTGGAGGACGCCTTCTCCAGACAGGTTAAGTCTCTGGCCGAGTCGATCGACGACGCCTTGAACTGCCGCAGCCTGCAGGGAGACGAGGGTCACGACCCCGAGGCCATGGGCTGCCCTGAGCCAGAAAGGGAGGTGAAGCCGGGGCACATGCGAGAGGACATGATGGCATCCTACAGCGACGTGACGCTGTTTATCGATGAGGAGGAACTGTCTCCCTCCATGGGGCTGTCGCGTGGGTCAGGTGACCAGCCCTCTAGCATCGAGTCAGACCTTCGCCTGCGCTCGGCCAACTCCTCCCAGGACTACTGGCCCCTGGACCCCAAGGACGATGGTCGCGACACGGACACCAGCTGCCGCAGCACCCCGTCCCTTGAGTGCCAGGAGCAGCGGCTACGGGTGGACCATCTCCCTCTGTTGACCATCGAGCCACCTAGTGACAGTTCCGCCGAGCACAGCGACCGCTCAGACCGCAGCTCTGTTAAACGGCCGCCCGTCTACGAGTCCCACGGCGGCGGACACATCATGGCCGCCTCTCAGGCAAGCCCCAAGCACATTTCCCACGGTCCACCCCCGCGGGCTCCGTCACGGGACGAGGAGGCGCCCCTCCGCCACCGCCACCGAACGCTCGAAAGCCACCTGGCCATTAACGGCTCGGCCAACCGGCAGAGCAAATCAGAATCGGACTTCTCGGATGGGGACAACGACAGCATCAACAGCACATCCAACTCCAACGACACCATCAACTGTAGCTCCGAGTCGTCGTCCCGGGACAGTCTGAGGGAGCAGACGCTAAGCAAGCAGACGTACCACAAGGAGACGCGCAACAGCTGGGACTCGCCCGTCTTCAGCAACGACGTCATCCGTAAGAGGCACTATCGCATCGGGCTGAACCTCTTCAACAAGTAGGTGGCTGAGCTCTCACACAGCGAACATGAACATATAGAGAATGCGTAGACTTTGTGTGAGGTGGAGGTAACGGCTGTGGAAAAACCTGTCCAGTTTACTGGTACTGGGTCAGACTCCTGAGGTCAGGTGGAGGTAACGTCTAAGTAAAAACCTGTCCAGTTTACTGGTACTGGGTCAGACTCCTGAGGTCAGGTGGAGGTAACGTCTAAGTAAAAACCTGTCCAGTTTACTGGTACTGGGTCAGACTCCTGAGGTCAGGTGGAGGTAACGTCTAAGTAAAAACCTGTCCAGTTTACTGGTACTGGGTCAGACTCCTGAGGTCAGGTGGAGGTAACGTCTAAGTAAAAACCTGTCCAGTTTACTGGTACTGGGTCAGACTCCTGAGGTCAGGTGGAGGTAACGTCTAAGTAAAAACCTGTCCAGTTTACTGGTACTGGGTCAGACTCCTTTGCCTACAGGTTAAACTGAGTTCTTGTGGAGCGTGTATGACAGAGCGCGATGAATCTTTCGCAACGATGTTGGTCCATACTGATGCAATGACATCCCAGTTTCTGCAGGCTGGATGACGGTACATTCTTGATGATTCTTGATGACGGTACATTCTTGATGACGGTACATTCTTGATGACGGTACATTCTTGATGACGGTACATTCTTGATGACATTCTTGATGACGTACATTCTTGATTACATTCTTGATTCTTGATGACGGTACATTCTTGATGACGGTACATTCTTGATGACGGTACATTCTTGATGACGGTACATTCTTGATGACGGTACATTCTTGATGACGGTACATTCTTGATGACGGTACATTCTTGATGACGGTACATTCTTGATGACGGTACATTCTTGATGACGGTACATTCTTGATGACGGTACATTCTTGATGACGGTACATTCTTGCTGCAGACAAAGTGTTCCATCGCATCCTTAGGGTGTTGTGTTGGGCCGAGGCCCGGGGACGTGCGATCACTCAAACTAAACTGGCAGAACAGGCAATGTTTTTCTACTCATCGGTTGTCTGGTGTTGATGTTTGTGTGCCAACTAGAGCCGTTTTCTGGTTTTTAGCTGATACGAGTGAAATTCAGTGTGGTCATCTGCTGCAATTGATCGCCAGTGACATGTGTGGACGACATGTGCATTCAGAGATGCCGTTCTGCACACCACTACCGGGGCTCGGTTTGCCTGTTTGTGGCCTCTGCCTCTCTAACCCAGAAACACGGTTGTTTGTGAAATGCCCTAAATACAGACCTTTAGTGAGATACTGGAAGTGGCGCTCCTGTGACCTGCTGTGGCGCTCCTGTGACCTGCTGTCATACTACGTGTAGTCACTTAGCCCACTAGTATTCACCATTTTATCATCCAATCTAACAGTAACTCAATGCATTGATGCCTGTCTGGCTGTTATATTTAGCAGGCCACGGCTGTGTGATTCACTGTCTGAGGGAACGATGCCCTTGTCCTTAATAAACTGTCGGTATATAGTTGAGCATTGTAATCTTTTAACTGACATGTATGCCTACCTATTAAATTCAAATTGTTATATATCTGTTTACTTTCTGCTACGTACAGCCGGACAGAGTCGCTCCATTTTATGTGCCCTGGTTAAATATTAACCACAGTGTTCTTGCTGAAACCTCTTTCCATTCGGCAGTCAGACACATTTTGTTTGATGTCAATTATTTGTCACATTTTGTGGGATCTTTGGGAAAATATAAGTTAGCGTGTGTTTGTTTGCTAAACGGTAACCTGTGTGTGTGTGTGTGTGTGTGTGTGTTTTGTCTGCAGGAAGCCAGAGAAAGGCATCCAGTACCTGACTGAAAGGGGGTTCGTCCCAGACACACCTGTGGGTGTGGCTCACTTCCTGCTTCAGAGGAAGGGCCTAAGCAGGCAGATGATTGGAGAGTTTCTGGGCAACAGGCAGAAACAGTTCAACAGAGACGTCCTGGAGTGAGTACTGTTGATATCATGATGCCCACATCCAGATCACATGACACGGCTATGATGATCTCTGGACACTTGTAAAAGTCTATCATTTAGGACATCACGGGAATCATTATTATTTTATTGCCAAGCACAGAAACCGATATACTGTAGACCTGGCCAGAACAATACAATTTAGTTTTGTTGTGCAAACTATTTTCCGTCTTGGCTCTGACTGTTATTCATTTCGATTCTGACTAGGAGGTAATTGTTTTGGGACAGTTGGTGCCATCATTGTGGTTATTAAAACTCTGCACCACTAAGTAGGGAGAGTTTTATTATATAATGTGGCTTGGGGCCAGACTTATAGAATGTCCTTAGGAGGCTGGCTGCGATTGGTCAAGCTGTTCATTGAAATGTGATGGCGATTGAAATGGCACGCATCTCTAGTGCTCCTTAAACTTGGCCGCTCTCAAATGCATCCTGGGCCTTTTTCATCTGTGAGTTTTAGCCGGGTGTTATCACAAATAATCCATTTCCCACTAGATATTTTTGTACAACAGATGGCCAAATACAGCAAATGAAAAGACTGTATGCACTTACTTGTTCAAGGGTTTTTCTTCAGTTTTAGTATTTAGCACGTTGTAGAATAATAGTGAAGACTTGGGATCAGGCATGTATACAGGTGCACTTCAAGATATTAGAATATTGTTTAAAAAAAGGTAAAACAATAACGCTTTTATATATTCTAGATTGATTACAGATGAAGTTACACATTTCAAGCCTTTTCTTTTATAACCTTGATGATCACGGCATACATCTCAGGGAAATTACATATCTAGTATCTCAAAATATATGAAAAGAAAATGTATAATACATAAACCTCAACCCAATAAGGATTCCTGAGCCTTCAATCTCTCTGTCTGGTTCAGTACACATAACCACAATGATGGAACAGTCTGCTTTCCAGCTTCATAAGGTCACCAAACCCCAACCCAATTCAGATGGTTTTGGATGAGTTGAACCACAGAGTCAAGGAAAAGCCACCAATAAATGCTCAGCATATGTGGAAACTCCTTCATGACAAGCCTTCTGGGTGACCACCTCATGTGCAAAGTTTTCATCAAGGCGAATACGTAGCCTTGATGAATAAGTAGATGTGTCCAAACTTTTGACTGGTACTGTCTGTAAAGTTCATATTTCATTACATATCGATATCACAGTAGAGTTGACTGCCCTGGCTATTGATCAAATACTATTGTATATAAATCAATGACACATTTTCTGGTTGGTAAGCTGATTGTTCGGTTGTGCTTCGCAGCTGTGTGGTGGATGAGATGGATTTCTCTTCAATGGAGCTAGACGAGGCACTGAGAAAGTTCCAGAACCATATCCGGGTCCAGGGAGAGGCCCAGAAAGTGGAGCGCCTCATCGAAGCTTATAGGTGGGACGGGTGTGAAGCGGACCATCAAACCATAAAACCCGTTATATCGTTGCATGGCAGATTGACCTAATGTTCAGTTTGTCATACGTTTTTTATTTGCTGTTTTGATTAGCATTTTCAAATGCTCTAAATTTGACCGATGTCTTTGTGATGCAAGTCATTGTTTTCCTCGCAACACTACACCGGCTAAATGGCTTATTGATGTGTCGCGGTACGTCGTGCTTCGGTTACTCGCGCTTCAGTTAATGTAGCAGTTCCTCACGCGGTGCTGCGATTATGATGACACCCTGCACATTCAGTGCTGACAAGTATTGACCGTCGCCGGATGCCTCAAGCATTCTATCCCAGCTCTATCGACGTTTCGGTCACCATTACAAATGTCCACGTTGTCGTGCGTACAAAATTGATGTTTCATGTTTTATTATGTTTTATATTTTTGGACGGCCTACCATAATATCACCGTATCACCTCTGACCCGTGACTTCATCATCTCGCTATGTGTTCCAGCCAGCGCTACTGCATCTGCAATCCAACGGTGGTGCGACAGTTTCGAAACCCGGACACGATCTTCATCCTGGCCTTCGCCATCATCCTCCTCAACACGGACATGTACAGCCCCAACGTCAAGCCTGAGCGGAAGATGAAGTTAGAGGATTTTGTCAAAAATCTCAGAGGTGAGAAATGCTTGTTATTTTTTGCCCGTATCAGCAGTAGACAGTAACCAATTATGAAGTCAGATAAAAGTGTTGCTGAGGGAGTGTGGGATGGATTCCCATCGTTTACAAGGCCTGTCAGTCTGGAATAAATTAGGCACATCCGCTTCATCTGAGCAGAGTAGGGCAGAGAATCAGTCGCATCTGGAACTAACTCTGCAGTCAACATGAGTCATGTCACTGGTTTGGACCAAGGCCCAACAATACGGAGCGTTTGTGCTGCATAATTAACAGTTCTCTGCAATTCAGTTATGAAAGCAACATTTTCCATACAGGCAGCTGATAGAGGATTACATTTTACACCATGGGATGTTAACTCGTGTAGAGTTTCCACACGTCTGGTGATAAAAACAAATGTCACTATGCGTCAACCTCTGACAGTTTGTGAGTGGTATATTTTTGAGGTAAAGTTATTAATTATAGGACAGATATGTATTTTAATATACCTCTGACTAAATGGGGTTACACCTCTGACTAAACGGGGTTACACCTCTGACTAAACGGGGTTACACCTCTGACTAAACGGGGTTACACCTCTGACTAAATGGGGTTACACCTCTGACTAAACGGGGTTGCACCTCTGACTAAACGGGGTTGCACCTCTGACTAAACGGGGTTACACCTCTGACTAAACGAGGTTACACCTGTGACTAAACGGGGTTACACCTCTGACTAAACGGGGTTACACCTCTGACTAAACGGGGTTACACCTCTGACTAAACGGGGTTACACCTCTGACTAAACGGGGTTACACCTCTGACTAAACGGGGTTGCACCACTGACTAAACGGGGTTGCACCACTGACTAAACGGGGTTGCACCTCTGACTAAACGGGGTTGCACCTCTGACTAAACGGGGTTGCACCTGTGACTAAACGGGGTTGCACCTGTGACTAAACGGGGTTGCACCTGTGACTAAACGGGGTTGCACCTCTGACTAAACGGGGTTGCACCTCTGACTAAACGGGGTTGCACCTCTGACTAAACGGGGTTGCACCTCTGACTAAACGAGGTTACACCTGTGACTAAACGAGGTTACACCTGTGACTAAACGGGGTTACACCTCTGACTAAACGGGGTTACACCTCTGACTAAACGGGGTTACACCTCTGACTAAACGGGGTTACACCTCTGACTAAACTGGGTTACACCTCTGACTAAACTGGGTTACACCTCTGACTAAACTGGGTTACACCTCTGACTAAACGGGGTTACACCTCTGACTAAACGGGATTACACCTCTGACTAAACTGGGTTACACCTCTGTCTAAATTGGGTTACACCTCTGACTAATTGGTCCGTCACACAGTTGCATCAGCATTTCTCGGGTGAGGAGCGTGATAGAAACAGACCACATCGCTTGCCTGCTTTTGCTCAGCATTTGAGATGTTGTTGGATAAATAAAGCACGACAGGCTGATTTATCATTCATGCTGTCACTAATTAAAGAGTAGCTACAAGAAACTATTAGCTAGCAGGGTTTGGTGCTGTCTACGTTCCCAAGAGTTGATTACCAAAGCATAGTGTTTCTGTGGGTACATCTGTGGCTGCCTGGCTTATTGTGTTGAATTCTCTGCTCTTCCCAGGCGTGGATGACGGCGAGGACATTCCTAGGGAAATGCTGACTGGGATCTACGAGAGAATCCGGAAGAGAGAGCTCAAAACCAACGAGGACCACGTTTCTCAGGTTCAGAAAGTGGAGAAACTCATTGTGGGGAAAAAACCGGTGAGAAACGCAGTTTAACTAAAACTCTTCCGATTTTTTTAGGGAGGGGGTTGAGTTGGTCTCTGGGTATTACAGCGGCCGGAATTGGCATTTTAATTGAACAAGTTGCTCCACGGCACTGTGATCGGTGCGTTCGGGTTTGTCAGATACAGCCCAAAGGCAGGCATTTATCTATAAAGTCTGTGAGAGTGCGGTGCCTTTCTCTCCTCACACAGTCATAAGTGAAGCTATCACCTCTCCTCCTGCTGGTGGAGCCGTTTGTTTGAGTTAGAGTCTGAATGAGACCTAAACGCTGTTAACTCTACAGCTCTATAGAGGAATCATCCAGCTGTACAGTCCCCTGTCATCCACAGCTCTATAGAGGAATCATCCAGTTGTACAGTCCCCTGTCATCAACAGCTCTATAGGGGTATCATCCAGTTGTACAGTCCCCTGTCATCCACAGCTCTATAGGGGTATCATCCAGCTGTACAGTCCCCTCTCATCCACAGCTCTATAGAGGAATCATCCAGCTGTACAGTCCCCTCTCACCCACAGCTCTATAGAGGAATCATCCAGTTGTACAGTCCCCTATCATCCACAGCTCTATAGAGGAATCATCCAGCTGTACAGTCCCCTGTCATCCACAGCTCTATAGAGGAATCATCCAGCTGTACAGTCCCCTCTCATCCACAGCTCTATAGAGGAATCATCCAGCTGTACAGTCCCCTATCATCCACAGCTCTATAGGGGTATCATCCAGCTGTACAGTCCCCTATCATTCACAGCTCTATAGGGGAATCATCCAGCTGTACAGTCCCCTCTCATCCACAGCTCTATAGAGGTATCATCCAGTTGTACAGTCCCCTGTCATCCACAGCTCTATAGAGGTATCATCCAGCTATACAGTCCCCTCTCATCCACAGCTCTATAGAGGTATCATCCAGCTATATAGTCCCCTGTCATCCACCTGAAAACAAAGTTTCGACATCTAGTTGTAGCAACGTCAGAAGATATCAGCCATTAAACATTACAGGGAGAGATTTCTGCACAATGAAAATTGATGAAAGACGCCGAATATTATCAGCGTGTCCGTTATAAAACTTAATTTACCATTCGAGTTTGTAGGTTTCAATTTTGGGGTCGGCTGCTCAAAGCTGTAACACTGTTGCTCGATAATAGCGAATAAGATTAGACACACTATTTAAACTACTCAGCCCTTGTTTCATCATTTTAACAGAACATTTATTTTGATTGCTCTTGTATATATCGTTTTCTATGTGCTTGAGGGGATTATATTAGTATTGGAGACACTGATAGAAGAGGGAAGTCAGTAAGTTTGTGTTATTTTAATGTGCGTATGTATGCACTCAATATCTATATTGCAAACACAATCAAACCACAACTTCTGCATATATCACTGATATATTAAAATGTAAATATTCTACATTTTGCCTCTATGAACCATATCGGATAGCCTGTAATAGTGTGTTATTGTAAAGGTAATTAGATGTACACCATATTCAACTCATTCCGGACTCACAGACAGATTGAGGCAGACGGCACATACAAACAAACAGACAGGGCGATGAAGCGGTAAAGATAAAACTGCAGTGGGCACCAGTACTCCTTAGTATAAGGTTAAGTGTTTTACATAATGCACATGATGGCTAACGCAGTCTCTCTGGTCCCCTCTCTGGTCTCCTCTCTGGTCTCCTCTCTGGTCTCCTCTCTTGTCTTCTCTCATTGCAGATTGGATCTCTCCATCATGGGATAGGATGTGTAAGTACAATTCCCAGTTTGCATGTTCTGATCATCTCATCCTGTCATTGCAATGCATCTAGGTGGATTTTATGTGATGCCTAAAACAATTGACTCTATTTTACTATATCAGGTTGAATTTAAGAGCATCCATCTATGTGTCAGTTTGGTTAAAGATGATCCACTTTCTGTTTACAGCACTGTGCTACAGTCTTAGACACCTGAAAGTTTAACTAAATCCATTTGTATCAGTAGTAGAAGTCAATATATTTTTGTATATTTACTATATCAAGAGATTGATATATACTAACTGTATTAGGATGGTGAAGAGAAGCTGTAGCCAATGGCTACTGGCCCCTGATGGCCCAAGTTAGGGCCTATATGGATGCCTGTTTTCAAGGTGTGACTGAGGTGAACGATTTCTCTGGATTTATTTTGACTAATAATAAACCTAGTCTTGCCATACTGTGACCTACCTACCTATCTATCTATCTGTGAATTGTCTTCGGTTCTAATTACAATCCACTGTATTTTGCAAATGAGGAAACAATATAGATATCATCATGCTCTTGCTTTGCATTACATTACATTAGATGAATCAATATTTTTTATATTTGTTTGTTACGGCATTAAAGTTTTACGAGCACATTAGTTTGCGCGAACAAATGACTGATGTGTTTTGGTGGAAAATAAGCTTGTCTAATTAGTCTGTGTCCCCCAGACCTCCAAACAAATTGGGGTGGTTGAAACCTTGTCCCCAACCGACAATTAATGCTCTAGGATGAATAATGTAACGAGGAGAAACGGCAGCGCTGGTGGGTTAATAGCACACTCTTCAGACATCATTAAAAGTCATTTCCCCCTGCACTCCTCACACTAAATCATCCTAAAATAGAGGCTTTTCTCCGATTCCTCCTTTTTTACGTTTAGCATGGCTGAGGCGCGTGTGTGGGACTGTGAGCAAACATACCTGTGTGTGTCATACGACTAGCTTTACATAGTTTCGAAGTAAACAACCGGAAAACATGACTAGCAAACAACTAAATCATCATCCGAACAGCATTAGACATACATTCCCGTGCGAGGGCTTGCTCAATAATAAGCCAGGCTTCATCCACCCTTCGGCGGAACGGTTCAACGGTTAACACCTTTAAAGTGACCTTTTTAAAATCATTAAAAACAATTACAACAGTCTGAAGAATTAACTAGCTTTAGGCTACGATTAAAGACTAGCGTACCAAAGTTCAATAGGGCTTAATTCGTTGACGGTTTTCTTTTCCTAGTGTGGTGTATTTGTGTGAATAACGTTCCTGTCGTTGTTTCGGCGTGTAGGTTCTGTCCCTGCCTCACCGCAGGCTGGTGTGTTACTGCCGCCTGTTTGAAGTTCCTGACCCCAACAAGCTCCAGAAGCTGGGACTCCACCAGCGGGAGATTTTTCTGTTCAACGACCTTCTGGTGGTACGTGTCCTCCCCTTTACGTTCCCCTGTCCTGTCCAGCGTTCCATATGACTATTTGTATACTGTTCTCTCCATTAAGGAGGCAACAGTAACAACAAGACAACATTTCTGATGAAACGTTCACTTAACCGCTTGTCCGTTGTGTTGTTTGTTTGGTTTGTTTGTATGTTGATTCGGGTGCAGGTGACAAAGATTTTCCAGAAGAAGAAGAACTCTGTGACGTACAGTTTCCGGCAGTCGTTCTCTTTGTACGGCATGCAGGTGTTGATGTTTGAGAACCAGTGTAAGTACTTGAGATGTCCTCCTACCATGCTCTGTACCTTAACTTTGTCAGCCTCATAATGTCTATGTAGAAGATCTCTCTGGATTGAATTCACCAGTGATGGAATGAGTCACTGTTTAGACTTTCACATCACCAGAACGATGGCCCGAGTTTAATAGGTCTTGCTCTCTCGTTCTGGTCTAGATTACGGGAATGGGATCAGACTTACATCGGCCATACCAGGTGCCGACATCAAAGTCCTCATCAACTTTAATGCACCCAACCCACAAGACCGCAAGAAGTTTACCGACGATCTGCGCGAATCCATCGCAGAGGTCCAGGAAATGGAGAAATACAGAATAGAGTGTGAGCAGACATTTGGTCCACCCCCTTCCCCCCTCTCGTCCGACCCTCCTTGGTTCTTCCTCTCGGTCTACCCCTCTTTCCTTCCCACCTTCCACCCGTCTTTCGTTTTTCCAGGCCGGCCGCCGAGGGCTGTGTAAACTCGGCAAAGTATTGGCAGAAAGGGCGTGCTCGTCATTACTCACTCTCCGTTTATGAGGAAGGATGTTTATAGAGGTGTAGGGTTACGTTTGCAGAAGAGCATCCATTATCCATTAATGGGAAATGCGCCGAAGACTGAGTCAAATGTCCAAGAGGTTTTTGGTTTGCTTGAACCCGTGTCACATTTCTTGCGTTCAGTACATGCTAATAAGTGACGATATGAGCGTGTGACTAGGATCGCTGAAGGAATTTCAATGAGGAAATATTGTACACTGTAAAAAAAAAAAAAGGAACTCACTCACACACACACACGCACGCACCTTTCTTTACTCTTCCTCCGTTTGTGTTCATGTACAGCCGAGCTGGAGAAGCAGAAGGGCGTGGTGAGGCCCAGTATGTCCCAGAGCTCTGGGCTGAAGAAAGAGTCTGGCACCGGGAACATGAACCGTGCCAGCCTGGACGACACCTACACTATGGGTGAGGGGCTGAAGAGGAGCGCTCTCAGCAGCTCTCTGCGTGACCTTTCAGAAGCAGGTAAGGTCAAATGTCGTCGTTGTGTTGACCGGATGGGTCGTTTGATCAGAGGGGGCCTTATATATTGGCCCTCTGCGGCCCTTTCACTAACCTGACAGTTGATCAAGTCAGAACTATCCAACTGGATTACACGTTATTGAACGGGGTTTTCGTATGGAATAACAAAAATGCTTACTGTGTTTGGCGACGTGAGACTTGGTTTGTTCGTTAGGCTCTTTGCAATTTCAGTAGTAGGTGAGTGTTATAACGTTTCTAAAACACATTATGGTTCCGCAGGCCAACATGAGTTTGTCTTTTTACTTATGATATCTGAAGGAAGGACGGCTCTCGCCCCTGTTTTCTGAATCTCAATGAACGCCATCCATTTGGACCCTTTTTCCGTGTCCCATTCTCATTCTTTAATCCCCATTGTTTCTCAAATCATTTCACGGTGAGCCTTGCTTGTTATATGTTTAATTAACCCGTCATACCTCCTCCTCTGATCCGTCATTATCATGGATCGCTGTGATCCGAAACCCACTGGTCTTAATGGGGGAAATGTTCTAGTTCTGGTTCCCGAGTGACAACGAAAACATCCCACCGTCATGAATATCAGTGTTTTCACGTGGCATCTCAGAATCTGAAGGGCGTCGCCTTTAATATCATGTCATTCTGGATCGCAGCTCGAACACTACGAGAACGTAATGAAGTCCATATATGGTCTACAGCAGCTATGATTGGGATGCCTCTCCCATCGTTTCTATGGTTACTGATGTTCTGACATGGTTAGTCCGGGCTAAAGCCTATTTAACCAAAACCCACTGCTCCTGTCTGTAGAATTTTGACACCTATGTTAAAGCCCTCACTTTCTCAGTGCAGGACACGGTGGCATGACGGCCATTTTCTTTGTACAACGTATATATGTCTTTTTTTGCCATTGCCCATCTCATAACGTCCCGGTGTTTTCCGTTTTCATTGGGTTTTCCCCCCCGTTTGTCCACGTGTGAAGACTGGTCACGTATCCATTGGCTGAATGTGTCCCGTCCAACTGTGGTACTCGTCTGTAGTTGCCAGTACACCCCATTTGGATCAGTCATTATATTGCTTTGATGTT
Organism: Dallia pectoralis; assembly: GCA_029465975.1. Classification (NCBI taxonomy): domain Eukaryota; kingdom Metazoa; phylum Chordata; class Actinopteri; order Esociformes; family Umbridae; genus Dallia; species Dallia pectoralis. The sequence continues at coordinate 9,918,095 of CM055728.1, forward strand.
TCTGTTACTCCGCGACTGTCCCTGCCGTTGGCTCTCAAACAAAGCCATCCCTTTGCCTTCCCTGTTGACAATCTGCATCTTGTGACAACACGAAATTGTCTGTTGTCACATTTTAATCGGGACCTGTCTAACAAGATCATATATTTATGTGTGTTTGTGTATGTAACATTGACAATTCTAACTAGAGTAGAGATCTTTACATTGCACTTTGTAGCTAAATACATTTCCCCAGTGGATGGTGTGAAAATGAGTGCCCTCGTCAGTTTAAGTTGGAGACCATCTAGGAAGCTCAGATGTAGAATCGGGTTTAACGTCTCCCCACAAACCTCCCCTCGAGCTTTTGAGAGCGAGAGCTTACGACTGGACTTATCTGAGCTCTAGGAGTCGTTGGAAAGCACACAGACTTAAGTCCGCGGGTAAATCAGAACACAGCCAGCTAAAATAACAGGTGTTATACCTACCGGTCAGTCAACCGGTCCCTCCACACTCACCCCGATGACCCACCCGCCCCTTACTCCGCCCATTACCCGCCCTTTACTCCGCCATTACTCCCGACCCCTCCCCGACCCCTCCCCCACCAGACCACACCTCAGCCCGCACCTCAGGCGTGCCTCGGTCCTCGGCGGTAGCTCCTAGGTTGGAGGGCGGCTGTCTAAACGTGTGTCCTGTCCATCTCTAATCTGTGGTGTTGCATGTCTCGGCCAGGCAAGCGGGGGCGTCGCAGCAGTGCAGGATCACTAGACAGCAATATGGAAGTAAGTTGGAAGCAGCTGGTGTCCGAGCGACTCCATGTGATGATGTGCACTGTCACAAACACACCGTTCACTTTGTTTGGTCTTGCTCCCCTCTCTCCCTCTCCCTCTCTCTCTCTCTCTCTCTCTCTCTCTCTCTCTCTCTCTCTCCGCTTCATAGACACTTGAGTTCATTTGGTTATTTTTTTCTCCTTCCATCCCTTTTCGTTCTTCTTCCTGCGGATGCCTCCTAACATCCTGCCTGCCTGGTCTCTGCATGCATGGGCCGCCTGCTTCGGACGTTGGCCCTGTCCAAACGGCTCTCTTGTTTTGGCCACGTGGGCCCAGTTGCATGACTCTACCACTAATCCCCAACCCTCATTCTCCCGTCTTCTGTCCCGGCGCCCCTTTCCACTCCGATCCGGTCTGCTTCGATCCCGGGTCTACTATCCTCCATTAAGCCATGTCCCGACTCGCAGTTTCACCCTCCTTCGGAGTTCTGTAGTGCAGGAGTGCCCGTGAACACTTTTTGTAGGGCCTATTCTTCTTCACCCGTTGTGGGGCAAACCTAAAGCTCCTGTCTACCCACCCTGGTCACTCTCTTTCCCTCGTCTGTCCTTTTATAAGAACGCCCACAGAGGCTTGAAGCCCAGGAAGGAAGTTTATCTCGCTACTGTTACCCGTCGCAAAAAAAACCACCTCAAGGTCACGACTCGCTGGGCTTTACACGGAATCTGAGTGTCAATACGAAAGATGCGGATTTCATTCATCGTCATTTATTCATTCCATGTGTCCATGTGTCAGTTTCAAGTCTGGGAACCCTTGAAAATGTCTTTCCACCTTCAACAATATCTTAACGATCTTTACCCCACATCGGCAGAGCACGCTTCGAAAAGGAAGTCTTTTCAGAACTTGGATGGAAGACAAAAAATTAAACGTTAGTTAGTTGGAAGTAAGATGAGCGGATAGGTGCCCATAATTCCTTACTCAATGTGCCTAGCAGATCTCTAGCATTGCTGCTTCCTGCTGTCCAGTTGAATGTTCAGCCCATGGATGGAGAGTTTGCCTCCATAACACACACTCGTCACCTGCCACCTGCATGTAAACCCTCTGCCTCAGTTGTTTCTCTTTAACCAGATGCATGTGGAACTCTTGGCAGGTCTGGAAGGCGTTCGACAACATGAACGTCTCCAGGCCGATGCGCTTTTCGATCGGAAAGGTCCCGTTTCCGTATATATCTCTATCTCGCAGACACATTGAACCAATTTGACGTGTTAGTGCCAAGAACGTCTGAGGCTTGTTTTGAAATGTAGGTCTCTCCATTTGTAACATCGTCAAGTGGCCATAACACGACTTTACCACTCATAACTCGTTTGTCCGCCATCATGAGATGACATTTTCAGTTACATTTTTGCATGCTCTGACTGTGACGTTTTTTGCTACCTGAACACCGTTGAATATGCAGGTGGTGTGCACTGCTTTAATGAGTTGAATGTGGTCGCCCCGGCAGTCTCCGTCTGTATAGAAGGTCCTGATAGACAGGGTGTCATCTTCTTCTCTCCCACAGGGGTCCATCATTAGCAGTCCACACACTCGCCGGAGAGCCCCTCCCCCGCGCGACCAAGTCCCGCCCCGGGGCCACCCCGTCAACCCCGCCTCCTCATCTCTCCTCGGGACGCTCTTCGGCAGCAAGCGGGGGAAGCCTTCGTCTCTGATGCATCCTCCTCTGCCCGGTCACCCCACCCTGATTTCCCACATGCCCCATCCCTCGAACCTCCACCACACGGCCCAGCAGGTGACCCAGGCCCAGCTCCATCACTCCCAATACTGCCCGGTCCAGCAGAACCCCCCACCATACCACCATCACCATCACTACCACCCCCCGCCCCACACCCAGTACCACCAGCACCCAGCAGCGTACGCCGCCTCCGCCCAAATGCACCAACACGTCCCCGCGCCGCCTCACAGCCACACCCACAACCAGCATGCCCTTCACGCCCAGCATGCACCTCACCACCACAGTCAGCAGCCGGGCCCGGCACCCGGCGGGCCCAAGCCCAAACACAGTGGCATCAGCACCGTGGTGTGACATCCCCGGGGGTGAGTGAGTGAGGGAGGGAAGGAAGGAGAGAGAGGTGGAGGAAGGAGTGAGTGAACTTAAAGGTGGGACGGTCTGTCATGGAATGGACAGAGGGTGTGCTGTGAGTCGATGGCCTGTCCACTGTGTTCCGCTGTTGCTGTGATACGGAGATGGACTTTTGGCGCTCCTTTGAATCCCCTCAGATCACCAATATGCAGGAGCCTAACCAGACAATATTCTTTCCTAACGAGCATCGCCTCGAAACTTAGTAACGGCCCCTCGTCTCTCTGTCGGGGAATCCAGGAGGATGTTTCCAGATGGTGAAGCCAACCACGAACCAAAACCCGTTGTGAACGGTGCATTGTGTGCGGGCTGCTACTGTCTACTGCTTCGTTCTCTCAATTGACTGTCTTCCCTTCGCCTAATACGGAGGAGAGGCTGCCTGAGAAAACATGTCCGACTGTTTTCTCTGTCAGCACGGCATATTATATTGTACCCAGTCTATTCAAACGAAGCTAGCGTTTAACACATTGCTTTCCTGAAGCCTGCGAAGTCCTCTTTTCATTTTGACGAATGCCATTTGTATGCCTCCTGTAGACACGTGCGATAAATAGGAATTTGTCTTATTTGATATTCCTGGCTTAAAGAAGGGAAATTTAATTAAAAATATAGAAATAGTGTATAAGAAACTAAACGATCATTTCACAGTAAGCAGACCAACAGACAGGCTAACACCTTAGTGGACCCATTTCATCACAAGTAGCTGTAGTGCTGTATGTACTTTAGATGACAGCTTTATATGTCGTTTGCTTGCACTCATTAATTAATGTGCCAATTACTAATGCATAAACTATTTAGTCCAGAGTTAATGTACAGTATATTGTGCGTAAAGTACCTTGTAAGATTATACTTACAACCTTATTATTATTAGTAGTACTACAATTAGAACATTATCAGTATTATACTGACTCGGGTAACAGGACCGCTGGGGGGAAATGGGGAGTGCACCCACATCCAGTCAGGCAACCAATCACCTACTCTGGAACCTTTCGGCCTTCCAATCAGAGCGTCGTGAGACTCTGGAATGCAGCTGTGGCATCTGGCACTCCTGGTGACGGCCTGTCATGTATGAAACCTCCCACTGGACAGACATTTCCCGGCACGAGTGTTCAGCGACCGTATGGCGTTGGCAGATTGGCCGGACGCATCCCCCTCTACTCAGTATCGGTGTCCTATATGAAGTACTGACGTTTAGTAGCGTGAGTAAAATCAGACAGCACTGAAGGCGTGTCCCCGATCTCTGTGTGAGCTCAGGGTGGTTGTGGCCTGGGTTGTGTGCTGGCCTTGCTAGGTGTTTAACGTGATAGAAGTAGAGATGGAAGTCACTTTACTGATGGACCTGCAGTCGAGCTGGCCAGAGCTCACGCCCTCCATATCAATATGGAGCAGCTGCATTCTTGACACTCTCAATGAAAGTACAATTATACATATTTTTATTAGTTTTGTTTGCTTAATGTACTTAAACCTTATTGTTTTCGTTACACAACCTGAGTAGGTGAGTGACTGAAAGCAGCGTTTAGGTATGGATTCGTTGGTTTGTGACCTTGGTTTTTATCATTTCTATTTGTATGTACGTGCAATATCTTTGTACTGAGTTTGTATATTCACAACAAGCAAAGTGTCTCTTCTGTTTGTTTGGTGTGTCTTCACGTTGTGTCGTTTATTTATTCTGTTTGGACCCATGTCGTTCTCTCTCAGTGGCTTAATATGTGGCCGGTATAATGGTTCTCTGAGAAACACGGTCCTAGAGTTCAGTGGAATGTCTAATAAGTGATTTTGCATGTAATGACGTTATTGATGTGAGGATATCCTTGGCACATTGTATAACAAATCAGTGTTACCATAGCGATTGAAGTGCAATCACGTATGGAGAAAAAATTAGCAGACTCGTAGGCCCCCCTACGTGCACGTCTGATATGTTGTCCGGGAAGAGATTCAGGTGAAAATATCTTTTTTCCATTTCAGATTATATACGTACACCGTTCACAGTGGAAGGAACGAGGAATGTGTGTATATATTTTAATAAAGGAATGTGCTTCCCTCTGGGCAGGACATAAATATTTTGTTGGAAAAGCACATATGAAGGAGCGCTTTAATTTTTCAGGAAATGTCAACCTAATATACAAAAGGAAATGGCAAAGGAACTGATTTGTCTGTAAAGGAAAATAACTTTCTACATTCTACAAAATAAGAGTCTATTATTGTGTGTACAATAAAGTAAAATCAACTGTTTGTCCCAATATTCAGGGTGTAAATGTATTTTAACATTCACTAAGAAAACCATAAGTCACACTTGAGGCTTAGGACAGACTTAGCACATGTCTGGTCATGTTAGAGCCATGCTGATGTAGAACAGAAACATTGTGACATTTTGAACATATAAACACATCCTATCTGGACCGTTAATAACCCATTGAATGTCTTTCTAATGATTATATATTTTCTGTTTTGTAACTCAGAAATGGTTGGACCATATGAAACAAAATGAAGATGAAATGTATCCATTTTTCTTTGTGTCATAGAGTTTGGAGCAATCCAGTCAACTATAGTCTGAGGAATACCCCACAATGCACTGCATGGACTTTATGCATTGGGTGTCTTTTTTCACTGTGAGCCGACTGATCAGGTCAGCCTAGAAACTGAATTGGGTTATTTTTTTATTTTCATTTTTTCGGGGATATGATTTGAATTCTTCGGATCTCCTCATGCTGCCCCGGTTTAAGCTGGAGCTCAGCATTCATTTCATCTGCATATACATAGCCATTGTAAAAATAACAAAAAATGAACATCAATGCAGTTCTTTCGTCATTGAGCCGAATGCTTAGTTGTGTAAATAGGAGAGAAAGAATGGTGATTGGGATTTTTTGAGGTGATAGATTTATCTAAATACAAGACGAGGAGAGACCAAATCTGAGGATAAGGATGTGTACATAGTATGTATATTATCACCACCCCAATCTAATATCTGCTGTTGAGATCTGGCTGGTATGTTCCCACCACCTCATATGGTTCAGTATGATGTTCAACACATCACTTCGAATGAACAGTCAACCACCAACGGTAACGAACTGTCGACCCCCAACTGTAACGAACTGTCGACCCCCAACTGTAACGAACTGTCGACCCCCAACCGTAATGAACAGTCAACCACCAACGGTAACGAACAGTCAACCACCAACTGTAACAATTTTTCGACCCCCAACTGTAACAAACAGCCATTCGCTGTGTATCTCAAAAACGGACTGTTATAACGCTCACTGCCTCATATGAAACACACACACGCGCGCACACACAAACACACATTTTCTCTCATCCCATGCTGCAGGCTGTTCTGAAGAAGGGAACAATAAGAGTGGCCTCATTTTAATGTGCATTCAGTTTGTTCAGTGCGTAGCGAGTCGGTAAGACCACATTGTTAAACTGTGACAATGTCATAAACACAAAATAAACAACTATGACTTATGGTATGAATGTGTTGGTCTTTGGCTTCTAATATGCACCATACGTGTCATTGTTGTGATGTTTAGCTTTTTGAGATGTGTGTTGCATATTTATCAGCGAGGTTTAGTTTTTTTGAAATGTTTATAAAAGGGAACGTAGTTTTGTGTTCTTGATCTGAGTTTGGTTAGTAAACATTCAGCAATACACAGCATGACCACCGGAGGGCAAGCAACTGAACAGTGGTTTTCTTGGCTGTTCAGTTGAAATTGATTTAAGGCCAGACACTACAGTCAAACAGGCTATTTTCCTCACTTTACTCATATCACAATGAAACTTCACAAATTGATAGTGTACAAAAATAGAAGCATTTTTAATTAAAAAAAATCTGTTTTAAATGCAAAGTAGGTATTTTCTCATTTAAATATGCGCTGATTTTCATATCACACAAATCCATTTGCGTACAGGAAACATGTATATTTGAGAAAACAGCTTTTAAAGATTAGCGAGTGCAATAACACACCTAGCCTAAATAAATACTTTTTTTCACATGCACACATCTCTTATAGTTATTTATGCATTGAGAGATAAGACATCAAATATATCTAAAAAAAACACTAATACATCTTATTTAACTTATTTAATTTGATTTAAACAATAGAACATACAAAATACTGGTTTGTTTTTGCAAATCACGATAGAAACTTCTTCACATTACCACATACAATAACGGGTAATTTTGCAATAGTTTTGCACTAATCAGCTATGCCTACCCTGTATGTTACCAGTCTATTTATGAAGGACAAAGTATGACATAAGAATAAATAAATAAATGTAGAAATTACAAATTAAATACATTAAGATTATATACATTTCGGTCAATAAATATGCTATTTATGTGTGCTTGACTATGGTCAAGGACACATATTGTAATCTCACATATATATTATTATGTGTGCTTGACTATGGTCAAGGACACATATTGTAATCTCACATATATATTATTATTATTATATCAAATTTTGACCACCTCACTCCTCCCACAGTTTTTGCACTAGATGGACAAAAAAAGGTGTCAAAATGTGCATCCCGAAACCTATTTTGTTGCTATTGTTTTGTAGAAAGTTTAATTATGTAGTTTACGAAATATTAACGATATTGTCGCTAATTAATCCTCATTGAAATACATTGACAGAATCTTCAAAACTAGAGTGAGAAAGCCCGTTCAGCAGAAAATGTAGAGAACATTTGTAAACTGCTGCTGCGGCCTGAGTTTCACCTCTTTACACACAAGTGACATATCAAAACGTTCAGTTATTTGTGCTGTCACTAAAAATGTCCAAATATAAGCTGTAGCATAAATAGTTATTACGTTATGTCCTTTTGTTTCCAACTTGCGCCTCCCCATGGAAAGCCATTAAAACGGTGATTTTCTCCACTCTAACCTGAAAGCGATTTTTGGTGTTTTTTTGTTAGTTTGTAAATTGTGATAGCGCTTACATTTCTGGGGTTACATATACATATTATATATCAATGTAGGCCTGGTTCTTAGGATTCTCATGCTGTAATTGTTTAAACTGTGTGAGTAAAACTCTGGTTAGTAGAGCTAAAAGTATACGACCATGCCTAAATCCTATTCGTTTGACACAGACACTAAATAGGAGGAACATTCTGGAAGGGGCGGGGGGGAGGAGGCAGCGCGCTCTGATATCGATGAGAACAGGTGTTCCTCCTGACAAAGGCATAGTTGCCTGGCTACAGCCAAAGACACTGCCAGGCAACAGCCACAGACATATGCCTGCGGCAATGAATGAATGAATGGGTAAGTTCTTTCTCTGGGTCTCTGTTTACATGTTAGCATGTTAGCACGCTAGCTAGCGTTAGCGCGGTAGCTAACGTTAGCATGTTAGCTAGCGTTAGCGCGCTAGCTAGCGTTAGCTACTACTGTAAGTGTATGCATACATTCAGACAGCCTGCAGCAATGAATGAATGGGTAAGTTCTTTCTCTGGGTCTCTGTTTACACGTTAGCATGTTAGCTAGCGTTAGCGCGCTAGCTAGCGTTCGCATGTTAGCTAGCGTTAGTTACTACTGTAAGTGTTTGCATACATTCAGACAGCCTGCAGCAATGAATGAATGGGTAAGTTCTTTCTCTGGGTCTCTGTTTACACGTTAGCATGTTAGCTAGCGTTAGCGCGCTAGCTAGCGTTAGCTACTACTGTAAGTGTATGCATACATCAAACAACAACGTTAGCATGCTAGCTAGCGTTAGCGCTGCTAGCTAGCTAGTTACTCTTGTATGTGTATGCTTCATCACTGGGTAGATTGTATTCAAACGACTTTTGTTAGTGTGCAAACTAACTAGCTAGCCAGTACTGTTCATGTAGGGTCACTAGAACAACTAGACAGGTTGCAATGCTGTTTTATATGTTACTAGGTTGATTAAAAGGCTGGTTACAATGCTGCTTAATAGGCAGGTTGCTATGTTTGTTAATAGGCTGGTTACATGCTGTTGAATAGGCAGGTTTGCATGATAATGAATAAGCAGGTTACATGCTGTTTAATAGGCAGGTTGTTATGCTGTTTAATAGGCAGGTTACATGCTGTATATTAGGTAGGTTGCATGCTGTTTAATAGGCAGTTTATAATGCTGTTTCATATGCTACTATGGTGCATGCAGCAGCAATGTGTATTCATGAGTAATGACTGATAGGTTTAACACATTGTATACTATGGTGCATGTAGCAGCAGTGTGTATTCATGAGTAATGTCTGATAGGTTTAACACATTGTATACTATGGTGCATGCAGCAGCAGTGTGTATTCATGAGTAATGACTGATAGGTTTAACACATTGTATACTATGGTGCATGTAGCAGCAGTGTGTATTCATGAGTAATGTCTGATAGGTTTAACACATTGCATACTATGGTGCATGCAGTAGCAGTGTGTATTCATGAGTAATGACTGATAGGTTTAACACATTGCATACTATGGTGCATGCAGCAGCAGTGTGTATTCATGAGTATTGACTGATAGGTTTAACACATTGCATACTATGGCGCAGCAGCAGCAGTGTCACCTCAGTTTGGCAGTTGATATCAGTACACAGTCGACTACTGGTGGCCGCAAGCACACATCACAATTTCAGCAGAAATTGTACGCTATCTAGTTCTGTATGTTTTTTATTTATTAATGTATTTATTTATGTATTTACACGCGTATTTATTTACACTTTTCTACATTTCAACATTTATTTATTCATATATTTATACACGTATTTATGCTTTTCTACTTTTATGTATTTATGTGTCAGTATGTTAATAAGGTAGGCGGTCCTACCTCAGTCTACAGCTGGATTGGTTACATTGGTGTGAATCTACTACTACTGCCTTAACTTGTACACTGCTGAGAGATTTCCCTTTTGCTGCTATTAGCTGAAATAAAGTTCACTGTCCAGAATAAAAATACATTTCATAGCAGTCATATGCAGTGCCATAACTACCATTGAGGACACCGAGGTCATGTCCTCTGTATTTTTTTCTGTGATATATATTTTTGAGTAATTTCATTGTGAATGGAAAATAGCCGACGAGTCGAGAAGTCTACGGATCGTCGTCACAGACACGTAGCCTACTTGTCTTGTCAGTCAAAACAAAAATTGTTGGCTGTAGTCGTTGTCTTCAGGACTTATCTCGTCTAATATATATTTTTACACATAGGCGTAATCCTATGGGGGGGGGCAATATTCAAAGAAGGACAATTTGTCCACCCCATATTGATCATAATATTGATTATGCGGGCAATATCGATGTGACTGGTAAAACCTAACGTCTTTCTTTTCAGCACCGAAAATATAAAATCCTGGTCGGTCCATTTCACAAATCCATTTGACTTGCCTTACACATTAACAAAAGTTATTTCTCCTGAAATCCATGTCATGTTTTCCCTATATCTTTGTACTCTTGTGAGCGCGGAATGAGACAGACATGGCACATGGATGATATTCAGTATTTGGTGAACATAATCCCTTAGATAACGACTAGGTGCATTTCACTAGAATTTCGAATTGTAGAATTAGTGCGAACTTCGATTGCAATACTATACAGCTTTAATGAATGGGACTTTAAAAAAGCCAGCTGATACTATCCAGGGACGGACTGGGACTAAAAAAGTAAAAGCACAACATTTCTTAATATTAGCTACTGCATGTGGCATTTTAGAGCTAAAATGTTGAAGTTTAGCTGTTTTAAATACATCATACACATGGTCAACATTAGAATTCAGAAAATAAAATCTAAAGACAATGTGGCATCTGGTAGGGGGAATCGAACCCGCGTCGCCCTGATCCACAGCCGAGCGCACCAACCACAGCTCTAAACATATTAGTGGGAAAAAAAGCAGTGATGACTGTGTGTGATGGAGTACCAGATCACACAGATGGCCAGTCCGCCCCTGCTACTACTTATATTACAGGTAGGTTAGCAGCATTTCGCAAACATTCAAACTCAGACTTTTATATTTTTTGGATCAAAAAAAAGGGGGGGGGGATTTTTTTGTTACGGCACTGCCGCTGGGGATATTGCTCATGTGTTTGGAGTGTGCGAGAGAACTATTCGTCGGAGGATGGTACAGCATGGGATAAGGTAGTTTTAATCCACGTTTTGTCTATGAATACTTTACTGACATGATTTTCACTGGTGTAGTAATGGTTACAATTCTCTGTCGAGTGATCGGGCACCCCTCAGTAGCAGCGGATGAGCTGCGGAGATTCGGTTTGCGGTTGTGTCATGTAATTGTTAGGGATCGTTTGCTTCTGTCTGGTTCGAGCAGCTGACCAATCCTGCTTCAGACTGATGATAGGACCACCCACTTAATTAACATATTGACACATAAATACAGAAATGTGGAAATACATAAATACCGAAATGTGAAAATACATTAATAAATAAAATAATAAATATTTAAATACTGAAATAGCCTATTTATTGACAGAAATGTACATTATTTGTTATTTCTACATTTATTCATTTATTTATTCTTATGTCATATTTTGTCCTTCATATCTATTAGCTGCTGTTGGTGCCTGTAGACTTTCTCCGCAGTGTCACAGGACCTGGGCCTACTCTTAGCACATTGCTGATGCTGTATCTACTCTCACTATACGCCTCTCATCTTCCTCTCTGATGGTATCTAGTGCTTTCAAGCCACAGTTTGTCCATAACATTTGAGATGGCATCACTTTGAACGTATCACAGAGTTCGGACATGCATTTTGCGTTTTGTGCTCCCCCGTGCTGTGTTCTTAGCCTATAATTACTCGGTAAACAGCATCCAGGCTCCTCAGCTCCATCCACGTACCGCCTCTTTGACCATTTTCGTTTATCCGGGAGTGACGTGCTGCCAATCTGGCGACGGTCGGCTACGCCCACTTTAGGCTTCAAAAACGGTCTTCAGAACCATACAGGTGACGTCACGGATACTACGTATGTCCATATCTTTATACAGTCTATGCAGTGCATACACTTCTCCTAAATGCTTTACTTTAAAGCGTGTACACTCTTATCATGACAGAACTGCAGAATCCCTGGTTGATACTATAATCCCTATAATTATCTGTAACTAGTACTCTACACTGAGGGCAGATCATTTATAAGTACATTTATTTGTTTTAATGAAATCTAAGCCACTGCTGGCTATCTTGTTGTCTGCTGTCTGATATTTCACTGGCGCTGCAGGCTGTCATTTCTGTGTGCATAAGCTTGCGTTGTGACTCTTCTATCTCTTTTATTTCGATCGGCAGATCACGCAATTCTTTGTTTTCTGTAATGCTTTTATCGCATTTATTAATTGAGAGAGCCTTTTACCACTCGACTTCAGACAGAATTGGCTCACTGTGTAATGATGATCGACGGTTTTTCTAAAGAGTATGGAAGCTGATCAATGTGATTTCTGTGGTTATGCGCGGATAGTCACAAACAAGGAAGTGTTTTCACGTCACATGAGGCGATCTAAATATCAAGTGACCTCAAATGGGCTTTAAATGCCAGTAACCAATCGGATTTCAAGGAATAACTCGTATTTTTTTTCCAAAAATCATTATGTGTACACAGGGCCTGAAGTTAACGTTTTTGGCCACCAGCCACTGTGGCAGGTGGATTTTGAAATCTACCTGCCACAGTGTTTTTTTACCAGCCAAAATGTTTTGTGCCTAAAATAAAGGTGAATGACTCAGAAAATGCATAAGAATGGTTCTTGAACTTGTACAGAATACACATTAAAGTGCTGTCGAGTTATTAACCAACTTAACCAATCTAATTTATGACTAGATCAATATAATGACTTACAACTGTATCTGACCTGGTGTGGCAGGCGTTTAGAATAGAAAATAACAAATATAAACAGCTAATCATCTCACTGAAGGTCTCATTTATTTAGTTAACACCTGCAAGTTAACTGCATCCATTAGTCACTTTTTATATTAACAATAAACATAACATTTATATCAAAATACTATTTTTAAGTTTGTACTAGGGTTGCACGATATTGACAAAATGTGATCTTGCGATATTGATATTAATTTCGATATTATTTAACATATGTAAAAACACAAAAGTTATGGGAAAATGCCTCAAAATAGATTAATATATATAAATAAACTCGATTGTGGCGTTTGCACTCATCCTATAGTGGCATGTGTGGTTTTTAAGATGGGAAAAATAGGTTGGTTGTATTTCCTGTTGCCCGGTGTATCACCATACCGCAGGGTTTGCAGAGTACAACAGATTGAGCGACATTAGTTTGCTGAAACTTTTCTTAAACTTCTCTAACTCGCTTTTTCTCGCTTTGTCCGGGGGTCTCTATTTCTCTTCACTCACGTAGTCGGAGTTAACACATACGTCACGTGTTCGATAGGGTCTGTTCGTTTAGTGGACCCGTGTGCTCACACATACGTCACCTGTTCGATAGGGTCTGTTCGTTTAGTGGACCCGTTTGCTCACACATACGTCACCTGTTCGATAGGGTCTGTTCGTTTAGTGGACCCGTTTGCTGTCACTTGCATGTGACAGGGCAACTGACCAATTAAACGTGATCATTATATATAGTTTTCAAGCGTGCGCTTAAATCGAACACAACTAAGCCACAAAGCCAACCGACGCATCTCTCCACAAAATAAATGTATAAATAAATATCGCACTTCTTGCGACATTTTCGATATTGATATTGTGCAACGTGATATTTTATTTTTGGAACCGTCCTCCTCATCCTCTTTTCGTTGATCTACAGCCGGCAACCTCTTCACGCCAGCATTTTGTCTCGAACGTCCAAGTAAATAGCGGGGCTTGCTTAACAAAAACAATAGGCTACGTGATTGGTCAACAACACAACGCTTGCTCGATGTTGTGTTGTCTTATTGGCTACCCGCCAACGTGGCAGGTAGATCGACGGTTTCACCCGCCAATCACAAAAGTTACCCGCATTTGGCGGGTGCCAATTTCATGCCCTGTGTGTACAGATAAAATAACCAAATATGGACTTACTAAAATTGAAGCAAAATTATATTTTTTTACTGTGGTGGCTCTCACGTGGCATAATAAAATGACATTGCCCTTTGGACGGTGGGTATGGTGTTTATGGTGTTTTCTTGTTTTTTCATCATGGATTTACCACTCCCTGTGTCAGGTGTGCTTCTGCAAGCTCAATTGTTGTTGTCGCTCAATGAAGGGTTTGAGATTGCAAAATGGCATGGTTAGATTTCCAATTCTCACAAAGCTGAAATGATTCAAGGAATATTGTAGGACAGAGTTGGTGATGTTTTGCTAGTCTTCTGTTGCCTCCCTACCTTGGTAAATGGGTAAGGTAGAGGTGGTGCTCGCGAGTCGCAACTCCTCTGCTTTACACTACTCTCTGCTTTACACTACTCCCCTGCTTTACACTACTCCCCTGCTTTACACTACTCCCCTGATTTACACTACTCCCTGCTTTACACTACTCCCCTGCTTTACACTACTCTCTGCTTTACACTGCTCCCCTGCTTTACACTGCTCCCCTGATTTACACAACTCCTCTGCTTTACACTGCTCCCCTGCTTTACACAACTCCTCTGCTTTACACTACTCCCTGCTTTACACTACTCCCCTGCTTTACACTAATCCCCCGCTTTACACTACTCCCCCGCTTTACATTTCTCCCCCGCTTTACACTACTCCTCTGCTTTACACTACTCCCTGCTTTACACTACTCCCCCGCTTTACACTACTCCCCTGCTTTACACTACTCCCCTGCTTTACACTACTCCTCTGCTTTACACTACTCCTCTGCTTTACACTACTCCTCTGCTTTACACTACTCCTCTGCTTTACACTACTCCTCTGCTTTACACTACTCCGCTGCTTTACACTACTCCCCTGCTTTACACTACTCCGCTGCTTTACACTACTCCGCTGCTTTACACTACTCCGCTGCTTTACACTACTCCCCTGCTTTACACTACTCCCCTGCTTTACACTACTCCCCTGGTTTACACTACGCCCCTGCTTTACACTACTCCCCCGCTTTACACTACTCCCTGTTTTACAGTACTCCCTGCTTTAAACTATTCCCTGCTTTACACTACTCCCTGCTTTAAACTACTCCCTGCTTTACACTACTCCCTGCTTTACACTACTCCCTGCTTTACACTACTCCCTGCGTTACACTACTCCCTGCTTTACACTACTCCCTATTTTGCACTACTCCCTGCTTTAAACTACTTCTTGCTTTACACTACTCCCCTGCTTTACCCTACTCCTAAGCTTTACACTACTCCCCTGCTTTACACTACTCCCCCGATTTACACTACTCCCCTGCTTTACACTACTCCCCCGCTTTACACTACTCCCCCGCTTTACACTACTCCCTGTTTTACAGTTCTTCCTGCTTTAAACTATTCCCTGCTTTACACTACTCCCTGCTTTAAACTACTCCCTGCTTTACACTACTCCCTGCTTTACACTACTCCCTATTTTGCACTACTCCCTGCTTTAAACTACTCCTTGCTTTACACTACTCCCCCGATTTACACTACTCCCCTGCTTTACCCTACTCCTAAGCTTTACACTACTCCCTGTTTTACACTACTCCCTGCTTTAAACTACTCCCTGCTTTAAACTACTCCCTGCTTTACACTACTCCCCAGCTTTACACTACTCCCTGCTTCACTCTAATCATGGAGGCTTTATTATCAATGACAAAAAGTCAGTAAGGATAAATGCCAAAATAAAGCCTGGCAAGGCTTAAGACTAATGCCTACAGTTTTGTAATGTAAAAGAAATACAGAACAATTGGGGAGTTTCACTATCAGGGGTTTTGCATTTTTATAAACTAAACACAACCTTATCACAAAAAAGTGTTGTCTTTAGTATTGTAATTATTGTTATTATACATTTCTATTGCTAATATGACCTTATGGTTGATTTTTGTACATAATATTGAAGAGATGAGCAAAATGAGCTGTCTTGTCTGGAAATGTCTTTTCAGTTCTAGCAATTTTGCTTTGCTTTCCATTTTAGAAGCCGAGAAGACTATGATCCAGCCCCTTTAATAAGTGTTAGTAAACATGGGCAGGTCTCTACATTGTCAGTGTTTTCAAATAAATATGTTATTTTGGCTTTCCTATAATCACAGAACACTGGCCAAGTAATGAGCTTATGGTGAAACCGCCACACTAATTTCTAGCTCAATGAGTTTCAGGGAGAAAGGAACCTAGGTTATTAGTAGCAGTGGTTTTTGGCATCACGCAGACTGTAATCATTTTATGTAATTACGGACATGACAGTGAAAAGGAACATTCTCTGCCTGTGAGGCTGGAGAGTCCCCACACATCAAATAGATTAGTGTTGGGGGTTGCTGGACTAGAGGTTAGAACACAGCAAGTGGAGGATCGATCCAAGGCTTCACATTGTCAGCCTTTTATGGGCATAACTCAATCAGGATGAAATGGAAGAACCGAATGGCCCCGGCTGTCTGCAAAAAGACTGACGGCAAATCTCATGAGGTGAAGGTGACTTAGGTTAATTCATCTGGAAAAGCTATTTTCGTACAAAGTTTCAGCTGTCAATAAATATAGGGAACATTTAAATCCTGCACCAGGTCTTGATTAATTAAATCTATTAATTCATTGAGACCATCCCCAGACCATCTCTGACCCGCCGCCAAACCGGCTGGATGATGTTGCAGGCAGCATATCGTTCACCACGCTGTCTCCGGACTCATTCACATCTCACATCTTACTGTGAACCTACTTGCATCTGTGTAGAGAACGAGGCACCAATAGCGGACCTGCCTATTCTGCTGTTTTCTGGACAGAGCCAATCGAGCTGCATGATGCTGGGCTGTGAGCACACGTCCCATTAGAGGACGTCAGGCTCTCATGCCACCATGACTAGTGCACTAGCAACATGCTAAACCTGGAGGAGCTGGACTACCTGAATGGGCTGTAGGTACCACCTCATGCTACCAGTAGTGACTAGTACACTAGCAACATGCTAAACCTGGAGGAGCTGAACTACCTGAATGGGCTGTAGGTACCACCTCATGATACCAGTAGTGACTAGTACACTAGCAACATGCTAAACCTGGAGGAGCTGGACTACCTGTGCAACCTGAATGGGCTGTAGGTACCACCTCATGCTACCAGTAGTGACTAGTACACTAGCAACATGCTAAACCTGGAGGAGCTGAACTACCTGAATGGGCTGTAGGTACCACCTCATGCTACCAGTAGTGACTAGTACACTAGCAACATGCTAAACCTGGAGGAGCTGTACTACCTGTGCAACCTGAATGGGCTGTAGGTACCACATCATGCTGCCAGTAGTGACTAGTACACTAAGAAAACACAAAACTAGACTAGATTCAGTCAGGAAGAATAAGGAAGAGAGTAATAAACTGTGACCACTACATGCTAAACCATCTCCTTTTTGGAGGTTGTCTTGCTGTTGCCTCTCCAGTACACCTGTTGTCACTTTCATTTGCACCAAAACATTTGACATCGAATCACAATCGCTTATGCTTACTAACTGTACATATTAATATCCCTGAGCAATCAGCAGTCGAAGATCAATCCATATGCAATGCAAAAACTATTCTTACGCATCAAAGAGAATTTTGGGGATGGATCTGGGAAAGATTTATTACAATTTTCCAAGAGCACAGTGGGCTTCATCATTGTAAAAGGGAAGGAGTTTGAAACCCTGAACTCTCTTCTTTTCTTTTTTTCTTTTATTATTTTTTATTATTATTATTGAACAGGGGGACATTGGTAACATTGAAGGTTAGCACTCAGAGTAGACCACTGCCCTTTCTTTTTTTCCCACCCAATCCCATAACAGTCCCTATGACCAACCCACTAGGCCACTCTAACAAAACATCAGAAAAAAAAACAGGAAGGTTCTTGAGGAAACCTCAGACTGGAGTGAAGATTCTTCTTTCAGCATGATAACAACCGTTAGCCCACAGCTAAGATGGCTCCAGAGTGACTTCTGAACTGGTCTGTTAATGTCCTTGAGTGGCCCAGTCAAAGTTAAGACTTCAATCTCTGAAAATATCGGTGGAGAGACCTGACGATTGTAATTCACAGATGCTCACTATCCAATCTGACATAGCTTGAAATAATACACCTGCGGAAGAAGGGACAGAACTGAGTCATATTGCTGTGAAAGGCTCTTCTAAAAGGTACTGAATAAAGAGTCCAAATACCTATTTACATGAGATCTTTTTTATTTTCAATAAACGAGCAGAAATGTCTAAAATGTGTTTTTGCTTAGTCATTTAAGTTTTTCTTGTGTAGGTTAATTTGAAAACATTTGTCGATAACA
Organism: Dallia pectoralis; assembly: GCA_029465975.1. Classification (NCBI taxonomy): domain Eukaryota; kingdom Metazoa; phylum Chordata; class Actinopteri; order Esociformes; family Umbridae; genus Dallia; species Dallia pectoralis. The sequence goes on from CM055728.1 coordinate 9,936,258, forward strand.
CAACACGATGTGGAGAAAAAAAAGAGTCTGACAATTATCCAATGGCACTGTATGGCTTATAATACAACATTGGTCCTGATTGGTTAAAAATGGGGCAGTTTTGAATTGCAAATTCACTTAATACCTTTAACAAAATGTTATAAGCTAAACCCTTATCTTCTTCCAACAGGAGTGTTTCCCACTCGACACGTGACCCCAACTTCGCTCTCCCAGTGGTGGTTTTCAAGCACTCTGTCGCGGTCACGCATACGCTTAGGACTAGTCCGACCGTTATAATGTATGACTGTTAGAAAAGAGTAAAATAGTATAACTTTTCTAGAGCTACACTGAACAGATCCCCTGTGGGTGGATATTCAACAGAGAAGAGGTCAGAACAATGAATGGAATTACACAAACAACCTTCTACTTTGACTTGAAACTGAAAGGTATGCTTCACATTGGCCTAGGCCTCTAACATATTGAGATTGTTCACCTTGTAGGCTGAATGTGTTTCGCCCACATTGAGACATAGTATTGAATTTGGCCTATTTTTACAATGATTTCAGAGCATGTAGATCCGTACATAAATGCAGCATTTGTTTAGCAGGCAGACCAATTCGGAAAGACAAACTAATGTTTTTGTACTGGGTGTTTGCGTTTTATATGACATGTTTTTCTTTCTGCAGGATGCGCTTCGGTTCTCCTTCTCCTGGCCACATCTAGTTGGTGTTCAGCTCTCCCCTCTGCAGTACTACAGGTCAACTGCAGCTCCCTGGATCTCACTGAAGTGCCCCCTTTGTCTCCAGACACCACTGAACTCCACCTCCAGGACAACCATCTGTCCAGAGTACCTCCGGGGCACTTCGACAGGCTGCAGAGCTTAAGGAGCATCACCCTGTCTGGGAACCCGTTCCACTGCGACTGTGGCATCCAGTACCTGAGGTCCTGGGTGAGAAGGAACCGGGCTGTCGTGTCTGGGGCAGTGCCCACCTGCGCCAGCCCCAGTAGCGTGGCGCACAGAGAAATATCTTCCCTCAGCGATGACCACTTCTCCTCCTGCGCCCGGCAAAGCTGCGTAGACGGGCCGTACGGTGTCCTGGTCGGGTCGGTCCTGTGCGGGGTCATCGGCCTGCTGATCTGGGTCCTGAGGTTGGCCAAGAGCTCCACCTTCACTCTGGACATCACTCAGAGACACGCAGGGTTAAACCTTGAATCTTTAAGGTCACTGAAGCCTAAACACAGGAGCAGGCTCCGGAGGACTCAGCATGGGGAGAGCGAGAACACGGCCCTTCTCTCTTGGACAGACGACACATCTTTGACATAATTCAAATAGGTTTTGCATTGTCCCTGTTCTTATGGACATAAACTGTATTTTCTTTCATCCGATCTGCAAACAAGAGTGAAACAGACATTTTGCGCATGACAGAAACAAAATCAATATAATATATGGCAAAAACAAATGTACTTTTATTTTGTAATACGTTTTTTTCATGTAAACAAAGTTATGTTAATCTTTAACATTAGTAAACTAAGCTAAAATATCTTCAGTCATTCAAGCAATTTTGACATTTTGACAACATCTTATAAAACATGCAACACATGAAATAAAATACATTGTTAACCATTTGATACTTTGAAAATATACCTTCTCTTATATTTATATATTTCGTATAAATATAAATCCAGTCTTTGCATCTGCAGTCACAGTTGTAATGTAAACAACAACTAAGGGCAAGATTACTAGCCCATAAAGATATGGCAACATTAAATGACAAATAATAATTTTGTTCTCTGCAAATACAAGTTGAGTTAACACCGCTAGAAATAAAGTAGACAGCACTGTTGAAAGACGATATTTCACACTAAATGTATTCTTACAGTATGGCATAATGAATGAAATCTCATGGCATTCTTGAATAGACATAACAGACTCACAGAAATGCTGTCAGTCTCAGAGATTCTAAATCACATTAATACAAATGTTGTTAGCAGTCATGAAAATAAATAAGACAAGTTAGATTATCCATTTAACATATTGTCATAATCTTTATATATAGTCGCAACTTAGAGAATATATATATTAATACAATTACATTTAAAAAGTCACATGCCATTACGTAAAAGTGGGTAAACCCATATAAAACAATAGAAATGACATCTCATTAAAGTACTGAAGTTTAAATCTATTTAGTTCCTTCAATGCCCTGACAAGATAAAGTGAACGAGTATGTAATGTTTCCCGAACTAAAACCAAGGGGCTCTCCACGTTCGTTTTATCATACACTACAATTTACAACACAGGACAGATATTAGTCAGGTTGGATCTGCCGTTTATCACTTCAGGACTCCTTCCTGTTAAAGACTTCGAATGGAATCAACGTGAATTCTATGGCCAGCACAGTCCTGAGAACATCAAGGAGGCGCAAACTTCTCCGCCTCAAAGACGAGTTCCACGGCGTCAGCCACGTCCTGCACGATGTGTCCGGGCTCCACGAGCGCCGGGTCAAAGCGGAAGTCACGATGCCCGTGAAACACAGTCTCCTTGATGCACTGGTTAGCGTCGATGGGCACCTCTGTGTGGGGGTTGTACACCCCAGTGCAAACCAGGATGGACTTGCAGGTGGTGGCAGAGGGCGGAGCCAGCTCGCTCTCCCAGGCGTTCTCAAACTGGTCGTTGTCCTGCGGCAGGGCGGAGCTGGTGCCTGTGGCGGTGGCCATCTTGGCAACCACGTTGGAGTTCTTCCTCCTGGTCCTCTCCTCCAGATATCTGTTGTAAAGGTTGGCCCCGTAGATGTCAGTCATTAGGTTATCCCTAAGATGGACAAAAGGAAAGCGGAAAAAGAAAGGGATTCAAGATGGTACAGACAGAACACGCCACATTGCGGACATCATCGCACAGAACCCGCTTCAAGGTACTAGCTGTGCTTTTAATCACCCCCCAAAAACGCTTTTAACCTAGTTTATTTTGTTCAGTTAGACAAATGGCTGCCATTTCTGTGATTTAACGTGACAGCTGTCTCACCCAATAGCATAGAGAGAGGTGATGGGTTGTGTCCAGTTTCTTTCCACAGCCTGGGCTCTTATGAGGTACTCTGCAAAGTGATAGGTCAGTTCACTGGGCTTCCCCATCAGAGCCTCGTACTTCATCTCTCTACCCGTAATCTTCTTATATATGTTCTCCAGGCACACCAGGAACGTCCCATGACCAAACCTAGAGTGGAGATGATACACAAAAGCGACATGAAACAAGAAAGCACTCATAACTGATTTGTCCCATTTTCTAAATGCCGGACTCCATTGAGCACCAACACATTATGCAACGGAACAAGAACAAAGTCTGTGTGGAAATAAACAAATGTCTTTGGCTCTGTTCATATGCGCCCTTTCACCACATTTCAACAACAGCTTGGAGCAACCGTGGTTACCGTGGAGACTGGGCTTCGGCCATCCACATTAGGTCCATGTTGCATGCCAGCAGGGGGAGGTGGGATTGCATCTGATTGTAGTGGGCTCCACTCAGGTTCCCATTGGTCAACAAGATGTCAGTTATCAGCTGGAGGTTAGTCTCCCATCGTATAGGCTCCCCAAACAAAATGACAGCTAGACCGGAAAGAGAGGATCGACTAGAGCGTAAACGTTCAATCACAATGGCCTTTCAACCATCGAGATCCATCAGAAAATCTATTCCCAAACACTTACCTTCCACTGTGGGTAGGTTGGCAATGGCACTGGACTGAAATGGGAGGAGAAGAGCTTAGGAAAGCCTCTTAAATATAGCCTGTCTATGAATGTACTCGTCTATGAATGTACAGACTCACTGGTACTTTGGGTCGTCTGTTGTGGTCCACCATATCCAGCAGAGGAAAGGACTCTCTCAGCGTGTCTATACTGACCACGTTCTGGAAGCCCAGGCTATACATGGTTAAGGAAGACACACAGCATTGGTTATAATCAGCCGACTTCATCTCTATTTGACACGCTTTATTTTCTCTAGTAAGGCCACGCTTGATGACCTCCGCCAGTAGATTTTAAATTAATACTTATTGGCAATATCCAGGACCGGTCCTTGTCCCGACACCAGAACACACTTCTCATGGTACTTTGTGAACATCCTCAATGGGCTGTGTGACATGATCACCTGATCCATGGCGATCTGGAAACAAATAACTGTTGTCAGATGAGACTGATTTAGAGACAGACCGCAATGCATCAGGAAATTAAATTTGCAACCGCTCGCAGACACACAAAAGTCAATTCATTCTGAAATGGTGAAATTGTCTATGCATCTCTTTTTGACCTTTACTTTTTTTGCATGCTCCTGAGAGTTTGTTCAAAGTCAAAATATAATGTAGAAAATGTACATGTTCAGCAATCCTCACTGTATGAGCCAAGTTAAAAAAGAAAATGCCACCAAGTGATTTTTATCTTCTTCCTGTCCTGGTTTATGTCATAGTGATGAAGTTGTTCTGGCTAACATGGACTAAAACAATGACAGCGAGACTGTCTAGTCATTGTGGTTGTGGAGTGTTCTGAAACACTTACCGGCACTCCCAGGATATGTGAGAGCTGGTCCGCTTTTGTCTGCCGCATGCAATTCCCTGCATTCGTGACAAAAACAACAGGCACCACAAATTGTCCCTGAGAGTTGACCAGTTTTTGGAAGGTCTTTTTTGCGGCAGGAATAGGCATCTTTCCCCGGACAAGAACTCCATCGATGTCAAACAGCAGGCCAAAGCGTGGTTGAGCCTGAAGAACAGATCAAGAGAGAGAATGGCTTATTCCAGTGTCTAGATCTAAGATGATAACATAAATGTGACATATCGCCCTATCATGATTCATACATTAACTACAACACAATAAGATCCAAATGCAGAACATCCAAAACCATGGTCCTGAGATGGTACTTCACAACACAACAGAACAATTGGCACTAGATAATTTAGTTTTATAACATGAGGCAACTAACAGGTTTCCAAAGAAGTTAGTGCCTAAACTGCACGTGCATCAGTCACAAGAAAATGCTAAATTAATTATTCTGTCAACCAAAGAAGAATAATTTGTTAGATATGTAGACAATTGAATCAATGCAATTTTCTATAAAAGGAGTTATTGTTTTTATATGTGTCTATGTAAGTGCATGATATATTTAAAGATGCTATCGTGCCTTACAGCAGAAACACATTACTGTTGATCTAAATGGCTCACACGCAATCCTAATGTCATTCGAAACTTCACTATGCTGGTTGAAAATTAGTAATACATTTCATCATGCAAAATGAACTACATGTAAAGTATGATTTAAAATAATCAAAATATATATTATTAATAGTATGCCTATTTTTATGTTGTTCTTTGGGTAATGTTTTACTGACACAGTCCATTACAGAATGGATTATCAGAACATTATGGCCCAATACGCAATGTACCAACTCAAAGCCCTCGATATGTGTATAGAGTATAATTAGCATTTTGGATTGGAAAAGGGACAACAGCTGTTTTTTGTAGTTACAACACATCCTGGGGTGCATCACCATGCACAGTGGTTTGCTGTGGTATATTGCCAATATTTTATTGTACAAACTAAACTGGTTGGTTTGAGTCGTTATTCTGATCGGCTGATATCCAGGGTTTATGACCATATCACGGGTATGACATTACTTAAGTGCTGTGTCATACCAGGGATACTCTGCAATTAGTCGTGCCTAAGAACAGCTCTTAGCCATGGTATGTTGTCCCTATACCACATCCCTTTGTGCCTGATTGCTCCCATATACCACGAGTATGACATTAGATCACTGATCTAATTGTTCTTGTAAGCTGTTTATCAGAGCAATGGGGCATCTGTGATATATTATCAATATAAGTATATAATACAGCTAATCACTGTGTCTGTTCACTCCACAATGTGTGCTGCCTAACTTATTTTTGGTTTATAATAATATCAAATTTAACATTACATTGTAGTAAATGAGGCAATTTTGTCAAGCTATTAAAGACAACAAACCAACAATACAACCAGAGCCATTCTGTGTATTTGAAATGTTTGAGTGTCCTGAGGAATCACTGCTATGCTTTTATCCTATCTAATCAATCTAGCGGTTGATGTCACAACTCCAGCATTATTTAGAGAATAATGATATGCTGAACTACCTCTCAGGTTGAGGGGATTTTGTTGGATAGTTATTGTATTCCCATGTTTTGCTTTTTCACATGGTCCTAACAATATCATACAGATACGTGGGGTACAGAAGCAGCGTTGACTGCAGTGCATCTGAAACCAAAGGCAGACATCTCTGTGTATATGACAACAGAAGGCATCTGCAGAAGCAAACATATCCGCAACAAAACATCACAACCGAGTAGTGACAAAAGATTGAATAAATTACAAAATGTGTCATAAAAATGGGGACGCTGTTAAGGTAGGAAAAGGTGTATACATTGATTGTTACCACCATTGAAATGTGCAACATCTGTCGACATTTATAAATCGTAATTAGTCTAAAATCGTTTAGAGACTACCGTCAGAAAAATGCTGTGATTCTTCCCTCCTATGACCCGGACATATTCGGCTACAATGTATCAATTGCCTGCGGAAGTCTACAATTGACATGTGCGAACTCATGTGGAAGCAACAGCTGCAGTTCAAATCGTACCTTGCTGCCGGACACGGTTCCGCTATGCACGCACTGAGAACCGGCAAATCCAGCTTTCCGCCTGACTTGTCGGTAACACAGGGCGTTCAGAGCCCGGTAAAACCGCAGGAGTCCCCTCATCTCCCACCTTCACCGGGAACCGAAAGAGAATGAAGCCCCGAATTAACAACAGCCGGCGTTGGCTAGCTGCCTGTTAGATAGGGCTTGTTTTCCTCGATCTTTTCTCCCCCCATGAAATGTTTCGGGGCGTGGCTGAATGACGACATAATGATAAGTAGGAGGTCCTTGCTGTTCTGAACGTAAGACAGCGGCAAGACGAACTGTGGTGGACTGCAGTGCCCGCTGCCATTTTGAACATCAGGTATCCAAATGCACGGGGAAAAACAGCAGCGAATATTAATCTGAGGGTATTGATTCAGATGCATAATGAATGCAATACACCAAACAAAAATGCACAGCCCGAATAGATCAACAAAACTGTACTAAATTTTCCGAGAAGTCGCATGTGGGTCCCATATATAGGCTGGCTAAATTTATTCTGCGACTGCCACTAGAGAATTTGACATGGAAACCTGAACCAATGGTAAAGCGATGACAGGAGGATTCCCCATGCAGGAACCGGTTCTACATTCTCTCCGGAGATAAGGGTTGCAGCCACCGGCAATGGGTGTTTTGAAAATGGTAAGACCTTTTTCCCCAAAAAATTAAGTGCAGGAACCTTTTGGGCTTTTCAACCTCAGCTTAACTTCTGCCCTAAAAATATAAAACAGCTATGAATGCCGTTTAACTACAGTAAACATACAGCTTAGAAAGAAATGCTGAGACCAGAATCTTCCTCCCCGTGCTCCTCCCGCTTTATTGATAGTTTAAAATTACATTTCTATGTTCTAGGACTTCAGTTGCATTTTCCTTCCGACTTAAAAACTGAGTACAAGCAAATGGTATTTTTACAGTAGTCTAAGTGATATTGTACAAAAATAACATTTGATTTCTGTGAAAACATTCTCCATTCCCAAATAACTGCTAATTCTGATGATCTCTGACAACTGTTCTTAACGCTAATTTTTTCCACCCAAGATAAATATTCCCCAAATCATATTTGTGAAACATCTACCGTGGACTATTTTGTGATAGCCTGCGCCATGAAATTGTAAACACATTTCTTTTTTATAAAAGAACTTAAGATTCTTTCAATTCCTCCAAAATGTAACGGCATTTACCGATTTAACATGTCGTTTGTTATCGCCCGGCACTTAGCTGCTGGTTGGGCCCATATGCAGATGGATCGTATGCTGTGACCTGTTCCCACACCATACGCTCTTGGCCAACTCATGTTTTCCCACTAAAACAAACTAAAAATAACCATACATGGAAGTTCAGGTTCCTTTTTTACTCCCTTCGTCCTTCCCATCTTACTGAGACTTACGTTCCACAAGCCCAGGTCCACTATATCCCACACATAGTCCCATTCATTCATCTCTGCTCACCAGTGGCTGGGAAAGGGGGTTCTTTAACAAAGCATTATACATACTGTAACACCGCTACCAAACTAAACAAACATTTTTTTGTATTGAATGCATAAAGATATTTCCCCCCTTTCTTCATATTACATGTCGAGAGGCTCACTGGCCCGGGACTAGCCTCTGTCAGCCAACCTTTGGCCAGTGAAGAGGATTCAGAGAAAATAATACAACCAACCATCAAATCAGAAAAAAATAGGAGGGGCAACAAAGGGCACTGATTATGCGGTGGCTTCGATGGTACACTCCTTCGCCAGGTGGCCGGTGTTGCCACACTTGTAGCAGTTAACCTCACTGGCTTTGCTGCACTGCACAGCAACATGGCCGATCTCGCCACACCTGGAGAGGCAACATAGCAGGATTTCAACTGATTGAACGTAATATGTAACAATTGATTGACAGGGGAGCAAAAAAAGAGCAATGCAAAAATGATTTGCCAAACTCTAAAAGCAGATGAACCATGTTAACAGCATTAAAACATATTTAGATACAGAGCACAGCTACTTGTAAGCTTGGTATTCATAATAGGTGGTACATACTTATAAGTTCCTAAAACCTTTCCTCAGATAAGGGGAGGGTACTAGTTACTGAATGTCACCCAAAGCATGTACTAGTCAAGTGTGCTCTGTGCATGGGAACAGGCAGGTGTGAGTCATACCTTGAGCAAATAAAAAAAATTGTGGTCACTCACCTGTAACATTTGACTTTATTGCAAAGTTTCTGGATGTGACCGAAGCCTCCGCAGGAATAGCACTTCTGCTCGTTGGCATGGTCGCAGTCGCGGGCCACGTGGCCAGCTTTGCCACAGCTGTAGCAGCACTGCTCCCTTTCCTTCTTGGGTTCCTTGCAGTCCCGGGAAATATGGCCACTTCTGTGGCAGTTGTAGCAAGCTGAGGAGAGGGTACAGTATGTTTAATATGTGTTCTATTTTATAAACACACAACATGAAGTTGTGTTAATTAATATCATGTAGTTCTGACAACCACATGCAATCAATAATTCATACTCTTAAACACATGATAGTATCGAGGATGCGTTAACCATTGCTACCTGCAAAGCAGTCCATACCAGAACTACACATTTAAGAAGTTCGTCAGTCAAACCACGTGTGAACCTAAAGGAGGTAAAGACTCTCACCATCTTCGGTCTGTTCACAGTCCCTAGCAATGTGACCTTGCTCTCCACAGCGATAGCAGAACAGATCTAGAGAAAGAAAGGTGACCAAGGTTTACTCCATGGACATGCGTTAACAGACACACAGACTGTGAGGAACATCTATCCATATGCTACCAATTTGAAGCTGCGCTTGTGAACATAATGACGACAATTATTTACAAAATTGTTCTACACTGTTCATTCTTCTCCGCTCGAAAAAGCAGTCACACAGTGCAGAATCAGTGAGTGTGCGTCCTAAAAACCAAGAAAAGTACCCTTTCCTCTTCCTCGGCCCCTGCCGCGACCGCGCCCCCCAGCCTCGGGACAGTTCTTGATCCAATGCCCAGGACGGCCACATCGGAAGCACTCGCTGCTACTCATCTCCATAATCTGGAACAAACACAGGCACATTCTTATGTAAAAGTAGTCTCACATTCCTGCACATTTAAAAAAAAAAAAAAAAACAGGGCAGTCCAGACAGAAGAGGCAAAGGTCAGGTGTGGCTAATAAAAACTATACAGATCAATGACTTCTCTTGACTAAAAAAAAAATGATTGACTGACCAACACAGTGTGGGTAGTAAGCCCAGATCTCTAGTTAGCTTGTGGCCACTACTATTCTAAAATGTCAAAAGGAAGGATCGGTATGCCACCTGTCAGTAGTTGCCTTTCGTTGAATTACAGACACATGCTATGCTGGTATTCAAGAGGCAACACGTGTGACAAGCATGAACTCAGTCTGGGAATAATGAAATCGTGTTATTTATTTGCCCGAAACCAGCTAATAACCCTGATCCACCATCGTTTGCTGTAAGTTTTAAGTCAAGACGTGAGATACTTCCATAAACAAACAATTGACAGTTAACATATTTGAACTAGATAAGGAGACCATGCTCATGGTAGCACTAATAGAACCGCACTGCACTTACACAGCTGAAAAACCAATAAGATTTAATATTAGGCACTTTTGTTTACAAGTTAGCTGGATAGTTAGCTAACGTGTACGGTTAGTGTAAATTATTTTTTACTAGCTAGGTACAGTACATGAAATTACTGAAATGGCACGTTAGTTTTACCGCAATACTATAATGTCTAGGTTTTGGCTACAACATGCATGCAAACGGACACGCGACTATAACGGGCCTGCACATTAAATGCTAACTAGCCACAGTAGCTTGTAACACGGTAATGAAACATGTCACGTCTCACCATTTGATTACCATTTGCAATGCAGCATTGCGCACACAAATCAGTCAAACGGTGAAATTAAGCTTCGACTACCGCGTAACAAATTATTTTTTTTATTGCATAAATGGTCGGCGACAGCGTTAGAAGCGCGAGCAACGCACGCGGAGGCTTTCTGGCCTTGTCACGTTGAGATGGCAGCAGCAGCATGCTGTGTAATATTAGCTCACCGCTAACGTTATGATATTAGCTCAGCGCTAACGTTATGACCACCTCTGCAGTAGCAAATGTGCAACTGGCATTGCAAGGCCGTGATGGAGGCATATGCATATTACATGTTTCAATTATCCGCCATTTTAACATTTAACCGCAACGAATGTAAATTGGCATCTATATAAATCCGAACTATTGTGGTCAAGCTAAATTAGCTACGAATATTGGTGATTTCCCGTGCATGAAAAACCACGTCGTTGTAGTAGCTAGGCCGTCCACGGACCAACCTACTAGAAAAGGCTAAGTAGCTAATGCTACTCGTTAGCTAACATTAGCAATACACATATATATCCATGAAAACACGGAATGCCGAGGCGAACTGGATTGCATGGTGGTTATGTGTTTGATACTTTCTCTGAAATAAAAACAATTCGAATACACCGATATTTTGTAATTGAGCGTGTTTTTTTATTACTCACCTTACTTAGCTACCTAGCTACGCGACTCTGATGTTTACGCCTCCTCTCTCCTTTGCGCCACATGCGGTGTGAACGCGAGTTCCTTGAGTGTCATTCACGCGATCCACTCAACGCTGCCGCAGCACTTGGGCGCGTTTGGTTTTCCCGGACCAATCGCAAACGACGCCATGTGGACACCGCCTCCATTCCGTAGCGAATCACCGAGCAAGTCGGGGGTTATGTCCCGCCTCCCACGTGAACACCTGACCAGTGACCACTCAAGCCATCGTGATTTTGCACTGACACTGGAGCCGGGCCATGCAATCTTTTTTTTAATGGTAACCCCCTACACCCACAGCCATTGAATGACATTTTACATAGTTACATGTCAGTGTATTCCCAAGCAGGCGGTGACCTGAATTTTCTAACAAATGAACTTAATCTGGAGTTTATCCAATGACGTGTGAGTGTGACACACAAATATAGTTGTGTTGGTTGAATGTGACCCTTCACAGCCATCAGCTGCATCATACAGGATAACTCTTTCCATTGAATTGTGGGTGATAACAACCCTGAAAATGAGCACAGTTGTCCTCTCGTCCCCTTAAGCTAAATCAAGGGCTAGGTTGGAGGGCTTTTTTAAATTGGACCGGTTCTTAAGACCGCAATCAACACTGCATCCTGTCTAGATAGGGATTCCCCAGAGGGAAAGTGGCTTGGGACTGTCTACTTTGCAAATAGATACCAGCCAATGTTGTGCAGTAAGAAAAGGATAAACACAGCTGCTCTGTAACGTGGCCTGCAGTCAGTACTGTCAAATATCAGATGATCTCATACAAATGCAATAAGGGAACCGGTTACTCATTTGATACATTCTCATTCGCCTCCTATCTTCATGCTGTGAAAGGCTGCCTAAACATTATATCGGTGTTTACAGGCAATTGTCTTCTCATGGACGTACATGTAATAAATCAAACATAATTCGCTGTCATTTAATATTGAACATAGTCAAATAGAGGTTGAGACTATTTTTGTTAGGTGAATGCATGCAGAATGATCCACCTCTGTTCCACACAGAGGTTGCATTGATACACTAAATCAAGGCATTCCAGCTCTAAGTGCTGGCCAGATCAATACTAGGAAAAAGGCGTCATTCTTCTCTTAAGGTGGCTTGTACTGTCGGGCACATGTAAAATGTAGGCCAGTTTCACTTCGATGAGGAAAGATATTGAAACCGTTAATTGTCGGGTCCCTTTCTCCACAGGGATTCTCTGAATGAGACGGTATCAGTTTGCCTCAGTCAGAGACACTTATCCCTACGTGTAACGCTTTACCGGTTGTCTCACACCCTTGCAGATTGCCTTTGTACTGGGAGGGATGATGAAACTGCATGCAAATGGGATTCCTTAAAATCAAACAGTGACAAAGCCCTGCCCATCAATATCTTTGGCCCAGCCCTCAGCCTCTCGGGCTTAATGCACAGTGTTTGCATTGGTATTTCCTGGTATATGTTACTGTCACGGTAGGAATTGGGTTGTTATTTGAAGGATTATTTTGTTCAAAGTAAGTAAAAATATATCATAAAAGTGAACGGGAAATCAGGAAAATGATAAGAGAACACACTGCTTAATATCCCATGCAGGCTACACTCAGTGTGCCCATAGCATCCTGGATGCTGTGATTGTGAGGAAAGAAATATTGCGATAACGCTGTCTGGTCTTTTTATATTGGCTTTGTCGAGAGATATTGATGTCATCAGTTGTGATTACATCAGGGGACCTTTGATTGGGGTCCTGATCTTTAACACATGGTGAGTTGAAGGTTTGAAGGTAAGATTGTATTGCACTGTCCCATTGTGCCACTTCCGTGGATACACTTTCATCCTCGTCTTTTGAGGAAGCAATATGTGTCATGATTAGAACAGCATGTCAAATAGATGCAGACTTAATTATCATTATTCAGTTGTAAGATATGCTTTTATGAATGTTATGCTATATTGACAGTGACAGTGGGAAATATAGAGATTTGCTGAGAATCGATGTTGCAGCAGTACTTGGGACCCTGAGACTAAAACCAATGGACCATCTAAGCCACAGATGCAGTGACTTCAAAATGAACATGTAAATGTAGGTTATCTCATTTCTATTTTCCTTGAAAATGTCCCAAACACATGACAGACAGAATTAGTTTGATCACAATTTACATAGTTAAGCCCTGTTAACCGGATATTTAACTCCTGGTACAGACTAGAAAATAGCTTGAGTTTAGACTAAGGGTATTATGCTCTAGCCCTCTAAACCAGTTCCAAGCCATATTTTATTACAACCCCCCAATCATTTAGACCTGGGACACCAGGTGGGTGCAATTAATGATGAGGTTGAACAGAAAACCATAATTTTTTCAAGGAAGTGGCCTGTGGGTAGTGCCTTCTTTTCACCAGATGATGGGGTGCTTGCATGTAGTTCTTTTTATGGATTTTTCATTCTTAAATACACTTTAAAGCATCTTTTTTGTTTTGGAAGGATGGGCCAGCTAATTTTTCTCCACACCTCTGATTGGCCAGCTAATTTTTCTCCACACCTCTGATTGGCCAGCTCACTTTTCTCCATACTTCTGATTGGCCAGCGCATCCTTCTGAGGAGTATTATCAGAATTATTCACCAAGACCGTTTAGAACAAACAAGGAATTTGTTCTGACCCGCAACACGAGCTATATAAAAAAAAATACTAGAATCTGTTATATGTAAGGTGCAAATGTCAAGCAAGTTGTAACTGTCTAGTTAGAGTTCAGAGTGAATATGCATGTGAATGTCTATAGAGAGGTCCATGTTCCTGAGACCTACTGCTGTGGGGAACAAACTGTTCTTTTGGCGAGAGATTTTGGTCTTGATCGACCTCAGCCTTATTTCAGAGGGGAGAGGTCAGAGTAGTCTGTTTCCAGAATGGGAGGGATCAGCCTCAATTTAAGCTGCCTGCCTCAGTGTCCTGGAGGTGTAGAGTTTACTTAGAGATGGAAAGTCGCATCCAGTGATCCACTCATCAGAGCAGATGATGCGCTTCTGACGTCCCTTGTCCTTGACAACGGCTGCAGTGTACCAGACGGTGATGGAGGTGGTCAGGATGGACTCAATGAGGGCAGTGTAAAAGTTAACCAACCAAAGTTGGTGCTAATGGCCAGGAGGTTGTGATCCCCCTGCAAGTGGACTCGGGCACTCCCATTTTGGAGCGCTTGTCCCGGAGCAAGGCTGGGAGAATGGTGTTGAATGCACAACTGAAGTCCACAAACAACATTCTGGCATATTTGCCAGGGAAGTCAAGATGCTGGAGGATGAAGTGGAGAGCCATGTTGATCATGTCATCCACAGACCTGTTGGCTCTCTAGGCAAACTGCAGTGGGTCTAGCAGGGGGTCAGTGATGGAATTGAGGTGGACCAGCACAGGGTGCTCAGATTACTTCATAAACACAGAGGTCAGGGCGACTGGTCTGTAGTCATTAAGCCGTGTGATCCTTGATTTTTTGGGGGACTGATTGTGGGGGAATTCAAGCACGCCTGGATACAGCAGGTCTCCAGAGATGTGTTGAAGACAAAACAAATCCTTTGTTTGTTATAAACAGACGTGGCAAATCAAATTATGTCTTATTCTGAAACAAAAATCCCCTGAAATCAAAAGTAGTCATTTGAAAAACATAATTTTGAAACATAAACGTTCATATTTATATATTGACTTATTATATATATATATATATATATATATATGATATATTTCTATTCAAATGAATATAATTATATATTTATATACATGCATACATGTTTATATGGCTACATTGCCTCATGTATTGATTAATATTGACTAAAATGGCATTCCACAGACTACCAACAGGATATGTATCATCCCCACCCGGCTCGGCCGACCCTCCCTCTAGCTTGTATCGGGGTAAAAACCTTTTGTCGATTGGTGAGTCTGGGCGACACCGAAATGAAGGTCTACTACACCCGGGAGCAGACGTGCAAAGAGTGGGAGGAAGAGGAATCGCTATTATGTTTAGTTGACTCTAACACTAGTTTAACAGTGTGTCCTCATTATTCTTGTTATGACTGCGGGGTCCTGTTTCAATAGGCGTCAGGCTGGCGCACCACACGCACTAAAACCCGTTCACCTTCTGCATATTTGCCGTAAATGTTTGATTGGCACATGTGTGTAACGAAATGACCAGGCTGGAACCTGAGTTGGGAGTTTTAATTTGGCATCAGCCAACTAGAAGCTGACGATTTGAGTGTCCTACACGTGACTAGTGACTTTGAGAACCTCTTTTGGACTTTTAGTCCGGCCCGCCTAGTCTATTAGGTCAATGTAGAGGACGGGACGCTGTTAGGGACACACAGGGGTTCAGCGTTGGACAATATTAAGTAAACGGTTTGGTACTGAACACTACATAGATACATGCTAGTTGTTTGGGGCTGCACATTCTGGACTAATGTTAACCCGAGACCCCCCCCCTCTATGATGCGTTGCAAATATGATGTCATCGACTCCACTTTTTTTCTCCGGTTATGGCGGAGCTGAAGTTGTCTTCCTCGTCTTGGTAAGTTTGCTTTGACTATGTGCCATTCATTCTGTACACATTTGCAGCTGTTGTCTCTCATATCCGCGCACCTCTCGTTAGGTGTCATTTAAATAAATAAATGTTTTAGTTCTCGTGTTGTTAGGAGACTTTTCATAAAGCTGTGTTTGAGTTTTCGGCAGATGTAGCAGTTTGTCATGGGTCCGAGGAGCTGTAGAAAAGGCTGTATACTAACCCTAACCTTCACTAAAACTAAATGGGCCGTAATCTGCGGTTAGGATTTATATGAACTAGTCAGATTTGATCGTAAATACTTCATAAATGAAATTTGCAATAAATAAATAAATTACCCTTTACCGATGTGCTTGCGAGGACGAGCATGCAACACTTTTAATTTTTCCATATTTGTGGCATATTTACGTTTTTAGAGTCGAAAATTGGCTTAAACGGTGCTTTACTCTGCTACGAGGTTTAGGGAACGTCTTAATACTGCTTGTCAACGAGTATTGTCAATAGTACTTTATCGGCTTTACAGTCAACTTTCATAACGATTACATATATCTTCAGGGAAAACTGCCCTAATATCATCATCATTAACCTTTACAACATTTTAAAGCATTTTTACCATGCTGGACAGAGTACGCTCAATAGCCTCAGTTTCCCGGTGCCTGTCTGTTGCTGTCAGACCTTTCTGTGGTGCCTGCTATGTTGCCTGTACTTTACCATTTTAAATGGCCTTCGAGTTCGAGTAAGTCACCGTGACGAGTCAGGGCCATCAAGTGCTCTGCATAACTATGTCAACTGGACGTTGGTTCCGAATGGGTGGTCAATTTTTTTCCCACTTTTCCTCCGTAAAGCCAGCTTGGGGCAAAGTGCTAAGCAGTGGATGTCTTAATGGGTTTTCAAGGTAATTTGCAGTAAGCAGCAGAAGCTGCCCACCGGGTTGCATACTCACTCTACCAGCGTGGACGCCGTGTCCTGGACACATTTTAAAGGATTGTTTTTGATGAATGTAAATGCTCAAGCTTGTGAGGTTTTACTGCCTTGATGTCACCACCCCTAGCTTGGCACATCTCAGCCAAGAACTTTTGAGTAAGAGGTTGTTTTTGTTTTTCCACAGTGTAATGGTGTCTGCACTTCTGGGCAGACTTCTGCTGAGCCACCACATTCGGTCTCCAGCTTGATAGGCACCACAGTAAACATTCTGTTATGCCCCAAGTGTAGCCGGCCCCAAGTGTAGCCGGCCCCAAGTGTAGCCAGGCCCCAAGTGTAGCCAGGCCCCAAGTGTAGCCAGGCCCCAAGTGTAGCCAGGCCCCAAGTGTAGCCAGGCCCCAAGTGTAGCCAGGCCCCAAGTGTAGCCAGGCCCCAAGTGTAGCCAGGCCCCAAGTGTAGCCAGGCCCCAAGTGTAGCCAGGCCCCAAGTGTAGCCAGGCCCCAAGTGTACAAAATAGTAGTCTGAGTATCAAACCTTGTTAAATTACTCAAACATCAAATAAAATCTGTCATTTTCCAGCTTGTTTAAACACAATAACCCACAAAATTGTTTTAAAATGAACAGTAAAATACTACCGATTTTGATAAGTGAACAATGCCCTGAGTTAATACTTGGCGGAATCACCTTTTGCTTGAATTTCACCATTTGTGTCTGAATATGTCTCCGCAAACTTTGCACACCTAGACTGGGTAAATATTGCACTTTCCTCATTGCAGACCCCACTGTGCTTGACTGTTGTCAGGGTGTTCTTTGGGTGGAAAGATGTATTGGGTTTTGCCAGACATGTTTTGCGTCAGGCCAAAAAATTACACTTTGGTCTCATCGGAGCACAGAACCTTTTCACACTTGGTCTTGGAATCTGCACTGTATTTATTTTGGCAAATCTCAAACGAGACTTGTTTTTGCCTTTTGAGTAGTGTTTTGTTTCTGGCAATCCTCCCATCGAGGCCAGACTTTTGTAGCATTTGTGATATTGTGCTCACCGGCACACAGACCAGTACTATCCATAAAGGCTGGAAGTTACTTCAAAGATGCCATTGGCTTCTTGGTAGCCTTTTATTAGTCTCCTTCGCTGGGTCGTCTGGATTAGAGGGACAGTCTGATATAATGTCTATTTCGTGCCATACTCTTTTTAATAATAGTCTTAAATGTGCTTTAATGGCACAAAGTCTTTTAAAAAAATGTACTCCTGTACTTGTTAGAACTTTGTCTCATCAATGTGTTGAAACCTTGTATGTCCATAGCAGATTCTTTGCTTTGAATTGTACTACACAGCCTTATGTAGCCTTATGATGGCCATTTACTGAATTGGCAATCTTGAATAACCACAACATCCTCCCCTGTATGTCCACAGGTTTTTTACTGGTCTTATCCATTATTGTCAATTATTTATTTTTATTTTAATTAAATTAATTATTTATAATTAATTATTGTCACCATTCGATGTTGCAAAACGCAGGCATGCATTGAATTAAGGTAGTATTTGATCCCCTGCTGATTTTGTACATTTGTCCACTGACAAAGACATGATCAGTCGAAACTTTTAATGGTAGGTTTATATGACCAGTGAGAGACAGAATAACAACAACAAAATTCTGAATCACACAATCCAAATAAGTTATCAATTGAATTGCCTTTTACTCAGTGAAATGGGCTACAAGACTATTGCCAAGCTACTTGGTGAGAAGGTGACAACAGTTGGTGTGCGATTATTCGCAAATGGAAGAAACATAACTGTCACTATCCCACTGTCTGGGGCTCCATGCAAGAGGAATCAGCCCAGAACTTCTCGGGAGGATATTGTCCATGATCTAAAGGAAGCTGGGACCATAGTCACCAAGAAAACAATTGGTCACACACTATGCTGTGAATGACTAAAATCCTGCAGTGCTTGCAAGGTCCCCCTGCTCAAGATAGCATATGGACAGGCCGGTCTGAAGGTTGTCAATGAACATCTGAATTATTCAGAGTAGAACTAAATCGAGCTGTTTGTCATCAACTCAACTCGCCATTTTTGGAGGAAGAAGAATTCTGCCTATGACCCCAAGAACACCATCCCCATGTCAAACATGGAGGTGGAAACATTATGCTCTGGGGGTATTTTTCAGGACAACTTTACCACATCTCAGGACAACTTTATCGCATCAAAGAGATGATGGATGGGGCCATGTAATATCATATATTGGGTGAGAACTTCCTTCCCTCTGTCAGTGCATTGGAAATGGGTCTTGGATGGGTATTCCAGCATGACAATGAACAAAAACTCACACGGCATAGTTCAATAGAAGCACATTAAGGTCCTGGAGAGGCCTAGCCAGTCTCCAGACCTTAATCCCATAGAAAATCTCTGGATGGAGCTATAGGTTTGAGTTGCCAAACATCAGCCTCTAAACCTTAATGACTTGGAGAGGATCTGCATATCCTGAGATGTGTTCAAAACTGGTGGCCAACTACAAGAAACGTCTGACCTCTGTGATCGCCAACAAGGGTTTTACCACCAAGTACATGTTTTACCAAGGGGTTAAATACTTCCTTCACTGAATAAAATGCGAATCAATGTATAACTTTTTGAAAAGGTTTTCTGGATTTTTTGGTTGTTACTCTCTCTCACTCTTTTTAAATATACCTGCCATTCAAATTATAGACTGATCATGTCTTGGTCAGTGGGCAATTGGACAAAATCAGCTGAGGATCATATACTTTCCTCCTTCACTGTATGTGCTGTGATTGTCGGCAGAGACGAGGCCCAAGATATTAAGATAGTGAAGTTAGTACAGTGTTTGGCTTGACTGAGATGTTGTTTGGCAACGATCAATGAAGCCGCTGATTGCAAAGTTGAGAGGTAGTGATTTGGCCAATACGGGCATCAGTATCCACTTGATAATCCATCTGTTTTAGGAGTACTTCTTACTTTTGGAACCACGCCCACAGTGTTGTTATGCGCTAAAATTAAATGACGACTAAAAGTTGTTCCCTCCTACTAGGTGAACTTCGATTGGAAGTTCACCTAGTGCCCAATAGCCTTGGGGCGAGGTTACTTGGAAAGCAACTGGCCTTTTTCAAGTTAACACTACATTCATGATGCACTTTTAACACGGTGCCTTAACTGAGAATACATGGAGAATCGGCCATTGACACGAGTGTGAAGTCTTTTTTTAAATTTGAACGCAACATGGGGAACAATGGGTGTGCTTGTTCGCTATCGTCAGCAGATTCATGTAACTGTAATTGATGTCTTTCTGACAGGTTTCGTTGATTTAGGTATCGATGACCAAATCCAAATTCTAATAAGCTATTTTCACCGCAGTCTGAACTGAGCTGTCAGAATTTAGGCGGCGTGGCATTTGCTTATCCTACTGTACTTCTGAAGAGGTTAAGTTACTGCATTAAATTAGTCGTATTAGTCGCTTTAACACTCTATTTTATTTTCAATATTAACACGTTTGTAATGTTTTTTCTTCTTACAAATGCAACATGTCTTACTATTTTATAAAACGTGTGTTCATTACTATAGTATAGCTTTTAACCCACCCGATCAATATAGTTATAGTGACATAAGGCACTATTTGTTTATGTCTAGTTATTTGCTACGTATGAATATATGTGATATGTTTTGTTTGCCTTTGTTTTCAAGAACGTCAAGTTTGCGCAGTACTGCGCTCACAACACAGGGACGTGGGGGTATCAGTGATGATACAGATAATATATGAGGTCTTTTGTCCTTTTCCCAAATGTTCTACAGATTTGGTCTCTTTAATTTGCATTTCACCATTGGACATTGTGCTGTTGCATTGTCTAACGAATCTGTTAACTGTCTAGAAGTAGCTTATGATTTGTGATTAAAAACATCAACTTTTTAGTGCTTAAAAGGAATCAACAAAATCGTTATCATAATAATTAATGTGTCATGCAGGATGACTCTGCATTGTCTGCATAGAAGGAAGCTCTAAGAGGATCAATGTCGATTACTGTAAGATAGTGCAACTTCTCCTGCCCCATTTTGCAAGCCTGCACTATGTCAGGCACTGGAAAAATGGTATGTCATTGGTATTTTTTTTGGTGTACCCACTTCCTGCCCTGGAAAATAGGCCAACGTATTAT
This sequence comes from Dallia pectoralis, assembly GCA_029465975.1. NCBI lineage: Eukaryota > Metazoa > Chordata > Actinopteri > Esociformes > Umbridae > Dallia > Dallia pectoralis. Next base: position 9,957,078 of record CM055728.1, read on the forward strand.
TTTAAACACAATTTCAAGCCAGCCGTGTAAGGTCGACTCAGGGCCTGTGTTCTTAAATATCACAGGGCACATTGAGTAGGCCCCTGCTTTAGCGTTGTCAAACCTGTGGTATTAATTAAGTTAAACTGGCAACAGTACCAATTAGTCCTTCTGTCTGTTTTGTTAGCCGTGTTAGTTATTTCTCGTGTTTCCCTTCGCGAGAGAGGCAGAGATGGTATTTATGTTGAAAACAAGACAGAAGTCTGGCCGTGTTTTATTGATGTGCCAATGGAGTTGCAGGTTCCATTTTAATTAGACGTCTAAACAGGTGGTCTAGTTCCGATAATTTGTTGTGTTACGTGTTCTTGGTAGAGCACCATGTTCATATGAGCAGTAACCTAACCTGACCGGTTGCCATGGGTTAGTTTACCTAAGCTAGTTTACGCCGCAAAACCTGTATTCTCACCTGACGCACGGCCCCCGCACGGCCCCCGTGCAAATTGACGTTCCTGGTGATTTAACATGGCTGACCTCAGATTGGCCTATGGTTCCTTGTCTTCCCAGAGAGCCGTGTGTACCAGCGTTTTCTGATGGAGCACCTTCAGGGAGCGTGGAAGACCCTGAGCAACGGCTTCGGAATGAAGGACTCTGGGTTCGAGAGCCCCTGCCTTTCCCCCACCATGGTCCAGGGATTCCCCTACCAGCGACGCTCTTCAGATGAGGGCAAGACCCCGACTCCAAGGCCAGCAGCACCATCCGTGTCTACCTGCCCAACCAGCAGCGCACCGTGGTGAGTGTGTTCAGTAACCGCCGCTCGTTTATGGCACACCGTGGTGAGTGTGTTCAGTAACCGCCGCTCGTTTATGGCACAGCGCGGTGAGTGTGTTCAGTAACCGCCGCTCGTTTATGGCACAGCGCGGTGAGTGTGTTCAGTAACCGCCGCTCGTTTATGGCACACCGTGGTGAGTGTGTTCAGTAACCGGCGCTCGTTTATGGCACACTGTGGTGAGTGTGTTCAGTAACCGGCGCTCGTTTATGGCACACCGTGGTGAGTGTGTTCAGTAACCGGCGCTCGTTTATGGCACACTGTGGTGAGTGTGTTCAGTAACCGCCGCTCGTTTATGGCACAGCGCGGTGAGTGTGTTCAGTAACCGCCGCTCGTTTATGGCACACTGTGGTGAGTGTGTTCAGTAACCGCCGCTCGTTTATGGCACACTGTGGTGAGTGTGTTCAGTAACCGCCGCTCGTTTATGGCACACCGTGGTGAGTGTGTTCAGTAACCGGCGCTCGTTTATGGCACACTGTGGTGAGTGTGTTCAGTAACCGCCGCTCGTTTATGGCACAGCGCGGTGAGTGTGTTCAGTAACCGCCGCTCGTTTATGGCACACCATGGTGAGTGTGTTCAGTAACCGGCGCTCGTTTATGGCACACCGTGGTGAGTGTGTTCAGTAACCGCCGCTCGTTTATGGCACACCGTGGTGAGTGTGTTCAGTAACCGGTGCTCGTTTATGGCACACCGTGGTGAGTGTGTTCAGTAACCGCCGCTCGTTTATGGCACACCGTGGTGAGTGTGTTCAGTAACCGCCGCTGTTTATGGCACACCATGGTGAGTGCGTTCAGTAACCGCCGCTCGTTTATGGCACACCATGGTGAGTGCGTTCAGTAACCGCCGCTCGTTTATGGCACACCGTGGTGAGTGTGTTCAGTAACCGCCGCTCGTTTATGGCACACCGTGGTGAGTGTGTTCAGTAACCGCCGCTCGTTTATGGCACACCGTGGTGAGTGTGTTCAGTAACCGCCGCTCGTTTATGGCACAGCGTGGTGAGTGTGTTCAGTAACCGCCGCTTGTAACGATATTGACCAGTTCGGTTGACGGCTAACAAGTGGGATTATGAGAACAACACCAAACACTGTCGCGCGGCTTGTGTTTTTAGTTAGCGCTAAATTAACCTCGTCATCCAGGCTTAGTGTTGGTAATACGGTAGCGAGACATTCCTGCCTGGATCATCATCACACGCGGACAAAAGGCCACACCGTTGCTATTTGACATTACCTCAGGATGCTAACATTACAGTGCACCTTTAGCTCTCACCATTGTGCTTAATCGATGTGGGACCCCCTGTTGTGGTTCGCCCAGGTTAACGTGAGGCCCGGCATGACTCTGCACAGCTGTCTGATCAAAGCTCTGAAGGTGCGGGGACTGCAGCCGGAGTGCTGTGCTGTCTTCAGATTGCACCCTGGACAGAGAAGGTACTCACCGGAGGACGCCGTCACTCCTCACCATCTATTGCATTGATTTAATACGATTTATTGGCCGAATTGTCTCCGCTTAAAGTCATTCATGTTTGAGGTGCCATCTGGCATTGAGTGTCGAAATAATGAAATGGTCCTCGGAGATCTGTTTTGTTTTTGAAGGTGTTTTCCCTTTTTTCTTCAAAGTAAAAAGTCGCGTATGGATTGGAATACAGACTCTGCCTCGCTAATTGGGGAGGAACTGCTGGTGGAAGTTTTAGATCACGTTCCCTTGACGACGCACAACTTTGTAAGTAGACCACGAGCATGCCATTACATAATTCACCCAAGGCGTTGCATTGGCGTGAAAGCGAATTAACACTTCATTGTTCCATTCCCGCTTTCAGGTTCGGAAAACCTTTCTGAAATTGGCCTTCTGCGATATATGCCAGAAGTTCCTTTTGAATGGTTTCCGCTGCCAAACATGCGGCTATAAATTCCATGAGCATTGCAGCACCAGAGTGCCCACGATGTGTGTGGATTGGAGCAACATCAGACAGCTCCTGTAAGTCTCCTCCCACAGAGCCGAGCAGCTTTTAACACCTGACGTTTGGAATTGAAAAAACACTTATGAAACAAGAAAAATTTTAACATTACCGTTCTGTAAGCAACGGCTGAATAATCGACGGCGTGCATAGGTTATATGAATGTACAGTTTGCATTGTAGACAGAACGAATGGATACAAATGAAATATCCAATTGCTGGGCAGCGTGCACAGAGGAACGAAGCTGTATCTGTTAATTGGTCTTGTCGACTATATCGCAGGGGCCCAGTTTTGCATAAAGCAGTGAGATTAGAGTATTGTTTTGCAGGCAGGCTAACAAACTTGTTTGTCATTGACGGGGTGCATTTGCCACTTATCTGGCAATTTTCCATGGAGCTTTCTTTATCCTGAAGCTCAGTTTTTCTTGCTTACTCTCACTCTCTCTTTCTTTTTTATGTTGTTGTTTTTCTAGGTTATTCCCCACGCCAGGTGAAAGTGGGGGTCCATCTCTTCCTCCTTTCACATCTCGGCGAATGAGAGAATCACTATCCCGCCCCTCTAGCAGGTACCGCCACTCTTTCTGATCCCTGGTGTAGGGTTGCCCCCGGTAATTTCAGCAATGCTATCTCTGAGCAGCAACGTGGCTTTGAATCAGATCACTACCGAAGTTTACTAAGGTCTCTTGACTGTTAACATTGACTAAGTTTTGCTTGTGTTAAGCCGACTTTGGCTAAAAGTTATTTTCCAACTGTTATGTGTTGTTCTTTGTGCTTGATTGATTGTCAGCTGATTCTGCTAACACATTGAAAAGCACATTAACCCAGGCAGAGAAACTTTATTAAAGGCTGTTTATGATTACGTCTTCAGCTTTATAGAGCTTTGTAAACCGAGGCGTGAAAAGGGCCTGTTGTTTCAGAAGTATTTAGAACCGTTTAAATAGCCAACCGTTGCCAAGTCAGCTTGCCCTTCGTGTCAAGTTGTTCCCTGCAGAACGGCCGCAAAGGCTTGTCGGAATGGAAAACAATCCTGTTTAAGCCAGATTTGTTCTCGGCGCTTCACAAACATATGCTAAGTTCAGTAGGCTGTAACATGAAAACTGTTGTAACGTCTCTCGCGTGGAGCGCAGCATTCACCTGCCACCGACACCTGTGCTATACGGTTAGGGTCCGGGTTAGGGGTGTGGTGGACCATGTCACGCTGGGCGGCCTTGAACTAACCAAACATTTATTGTAATGCGGATTGTATACGACCCTCCCTACTGAAATGAAATCTACAGCAATCACACAATTAGCCTTCATGTTTTTCTGCCAAACGTGTACCACTCCGATATTTATACCGTGTAGATTGTTTTGGTTTGATTATTGTTGACTTTGTAAAATCTGCCATTTTTTTAAGGGAAATAAGCCACACCTCAGACTCTTAAATGTGTTGTGTTCAGTGTCCCTCCTTTCTAAGCTAAATGTTTCCACTTGGTCCTCCCCAGTACCCTGCACCGCTACTCCACCCCTCACCCCTTCAACTACACTGCCCCCTACACCCCCACAGAGGGCGCTGTGTTCCAGAGGCAGCGCTCCACCTCCACGCCCAACGTCCACATGGTCAGCACCGCGCTGCTGCACCCCGTCGACAGCAGCACGATCGAGGTAATGACACACCGCGCGAATACCTAAGGGACTCCCGGAGGTCCAGGGGGGCCTTCTAAAATAACCTCGCCGCCAGGTCTGGCCCTTAGGGTTAGGGTCTGGCAAAGAATCCCAGTCGTCCTCCTTTAGCCACTTTCTGTAATCTCGCTGCTTGACCTTTTTTATTAAGTTCACCTTGCTTGTTTACAATTTACTTCCTGTGATTTCCTTAATAGGGTTCTGTTCTTTTTGTTCAATTTCACTTTTTACATCCTGCTGTTACTGTATTTTGTTTTGTTAGTCTCGGGGGGGTGTATGCTGTTTCTCATATGCCCGCCCCAATAACCGGACACCCGGGTTGCATGCTGTCTCCTACTTTACCCTACTTCACTGCCTCTTTTCCTCACCCAACCCCCTCCTCCCTGACGTGGAGTAGCTAGATTGCCTGAACGCCTCCCCTAGCTCCTGGTGTAGGCTCTTTTGGCTGAAGAGGAGAGTAGGTATTGTTCGCTTCTCCGACTCTTTGGTTGAGGTGACGTCAGAGAGCCCAGCCAAGGTTAGGAGGCATGAAGGGGTGGGTGATGAATCGCATGTTTTTCAAAAGTCTTTTACTTTATACTTTTGCTTTATACTTTCACTATGCTTTGACACATCTTCTTTCAATCTGTAAAAATGAAAGATAAAAAAAAAGAATAATAACAAAAAATAAATTAAACAGAACGTATTTTTTTCTTCCTAGGAGGCAATGCGTAATCACGAACCAAGGTGTATTTACGACTCCGGTAAGAGGGTTAAGACCCCGTTGTTTCCCCATGACTAAACATGCCTAATATCCCGTAACAGCACAACTTGCATAACCTGGTGTGCTGAATATTATTGGTCCTCCTTTCCCTCCTCAGGTGGTAGCTCCCCTAGCCAGAGTCCCACAGGCTGGGCCCAGCCTCAGTCCAAAACCCCAGCGGCAGACAGACGAGAGAGGGCTCCGTCATTCAACACTCAGGAGAAACACAAAATAGTACGAATCTAAAGCAACGTGAACATACTTTGTATTATTCAAAAATAATTTCTAAGACTATCTTGCGTGTGTTAGAAAACCTGGCGGTACTCTATTCAGAACGTTGTGAGCTCATATTTACGGTTTTCCAAACAGCGTCCGAGAGACAAGCGGGACTCCAGTTATTACTGGGAGATTGAGGCCAGTGAAGTGATGCTGCACTCCCGTATTGGCTCAGGGTCTTTCGGGACTGTGTTCAAAGGGAAATGGCACGGTGGGCAGGACATATTTGTATCATAACTTATCAGTTGGACCTTTGCTTTAACACCAATTTGGGTGGTTTGTTGAGACGGAAGACTGTGTGACCCAGCAGCTAAGACTAGTTTGTGGTTCCAGGCGACGTAGCGGTGAAGATCTTAAAGGTGATTGATCCCACACCGGAACAGTTCCAAGCGTTCAGAAACGAGGTGGCCGTTCTGAGGTAAGAGCGGGAGATTTGGGTGTTTGGAGAATTTGTCTTTCACCTATGACGTGGCTATTTGTTGACCCTACGTGTCTGTTGTCGCTGGTCTCTCATCTCTGTGTTCGGGTATCTCCCTGTTCCCACAGGAAAACACGACACGTCAACATCCTGTTGTTTATGGGTTACATGACAAAGGACAACCTGGCCATTGTGACCCAGTGGTGTGAGGGAAGCAGCCTTTACAAACACCTCCACGTACAGGAGACCAACTTCCAGATGTTCCAGTTAATCGATATCGCCAGGCAGACCGCTCAGGGCATGGAGTGAGTCCAATCAGCAGATGTTGGTATTGCTAGCTGTCTACGGTTGCTTGTTTTACAAGAGGGCTAGGCTGCTAGCTTTACATGGACGCTAGCCTAAAGTGGAACTCACAGCATTTTAACAACAGGAAATCATGAAATATACAACTACTGGCTGAAATGACATGTAGTTTCCAAAGTGCACATTTGAAAGGGGTAGTTCCCAATTAATGGACTTACACGTTTGTATCCTTGCCTGTTTAGCAATCTGGTAAAATAGTATGACGCCAATCCGTTGCTACATATTTACACATTTCTTTTGTGCTCAGGCTGGAAATAATGTACCATTGTAGCTATATGTATAACTTTAAGCCAGTGTTAGTGATTTAGTGGTGAGTCAACCATTCAGAAGCCTAGGAAGGTTGTTACGTTTCAAGGAAGTTGACCGTGGTTTTTCATGAGCCATTGCTAACTAGCGTTAGCGCTAAGCCTTGAAGTCGATCGGCTTGCGCTGGGTGGGTTTGGATTTAACGTTCTTTTATTTTGAAATTGTAATTGTCCTTCTGCATTTCTACAGCTATCTCCATGCCAAAAACATCATCCACAGAGACATGAAATCCAACAGTATCCTTTTTGTCATAATTCTTCATGCTCGGTCACTTAGTTATGACAACATAATAATGATGGTGTTTGCTTTGAAATTTGACAAACAATTAATGATTGAATGGGTATTTCTCACAGATTTAGCAGTTTCTGTGTCCTTGACACTAGCACAGATATCTTCTTACATGAGGGCCTGACGGTGAAGATTGGAGATTTCGGTCTGGCCACAGTCAAAGCCCGGTGGAGCGGTTCTCACCAGGTGGAGCAGCCCTCTGGGTCCATACTGTGGATGGTCAGTAATTTACCACATCTCAACGACAATAATAATAATAACAAGTTGATTTATTACGGGTCTGATATTCGCTCATTATGTTTACCAATAGTAATTGAATTAAATCATTGTAATCATGTCTGTCTGGGGCTGTATGGTCGGTTCCAGGCCCCGGAAGTGATTCGGATGCAGGATAATATGCCCTACAGTTTCCAGTCTGATGTGTACTCCTATGGTGTTGTCCTCTATGAGCTGATGACAGGAGAGCTGCCTTACTCTCAGATCGCCAACAGAGACCAGGTGACTCCATCGTCCTGACACGTTGTTGTGCCAATAGACTTTGATTTTAGCAAAGTTTGTCAATTCGTTTGTGTTTTTTTTAGAGAGATTTAGTGATCCTGGTTGTATTTGACCAAATTCTCTAATGTATTCCCATATACTCTATTTTTCAGAGGTGCTAAGCATTTTTTAGTCGATCCACAAAGATGAACCATTTTTTTTAGCTGGTCCTTACAAGGAAATGGTTTATTTAGGCCTTCGTGGTAAAAAATCCAATTGACTTACAAGTTAAGTTTATGCAAAACTGGTTGGGTTGGGATCAGGAGTAGAGTTAGTTATTCTGGGGTTATGGGAAACTGATAGGCCCAGAGAACAGTGTGTTTATGTTTTATGTGCCAACGTAGCACTCATCCATCTCGGACCACGGTTTTTTAACGCTCAATTCAGATCTCTTCATGGGCAATAATTTACATTTTGGACATTGTCAAAGCAGGATAGTTTTACAGTACTTCAGTGAATATACTATACGATGAGAGTAAAGCAGGATAGTTTTACAGTACTTCAGTGAATATACTATACGATGAGAGTAAAGCAGGATAGTTTTACAGTACTTCAGTGAATATACTATACGATGAGAGTAAAGCAGGATAGTTTTACAGTACTTCAGTGAATATACTATACGATGAGAGTAAAGCAGCATAGTTTTACAGTACTTCAGTGAATATACTATACGATGAGAGTAAAGCAGCATAGTTTTACAGTACTTCAGTGAATATACTATACGATGAGAGTAAAGCAGGATAGTTTTACAGTACTTTGTGAATATACTACATGATGAGACCTAATGAAATTCATTTTAATTCTAATATACACAAAGTATCAATAGAACATAGAATGCTTTCCGTCGCCACGCTGCCCTTTGCGTCGCCCCGCTGCCCTTTGCGTCGCCCCGCTGCCCTTTGCGTCGCCCCGCTGCCCTTTGCGTCGCCCCGCTGCCCTTTGCGTCGCCCCGCTGCCCTTTGCGTCGCCACGCTGCCCTTTGCGTTGCCTTGTGTTTTGGGGTCTCTTTCTACAACTTGTCACTGAGCCTGTATTTGGTCAGGCTTGGTCTCTGTTCAGAATCTGTGACTGAATACCCATTGTAACAATTAGTATTCTCTTGATGTAAAACTGTCAATATACTTTAGTGTTTTGTTAGTTTCTCTGTAGGTCAAATTGGATTAATATGTTTTTCATTTTCAAAACAATATGAGTTTCTCTGGGTAATATGGTTGTCGTATTTGTAACAGCTGACACATGGTACCATCTTTCATGTTCCAGGTTGTGAGTTTCTGTCACTTTGAACTGTGGGGATGTTCTGGGGCATAATTTTATATGTAAACACGTTGGCTATTTCGTTTACGATATTAAGTATTATGTTCTGGAATTCTGTATACAGATTTCATTTTATTTCAACACTTGATATTTTAAGTACAGGTTGAACCCATGTCAGTTTAATGTGGTTTCTCCAATTACACTAGTGAATATTTTCCTCCAGAATCACTGACATGGTGAACTTGTGTCAAGCTCATATTGTCTTCGGTCTCAGTGGTCTTCAGTGCAATGTCTTCATCAGCCCTGCAAACACACTTGTTGTGGAGCTGTTTTAATATCACCCGTCCAAAAGGTCACCAAACACATTACAGAGTTTTATAGAGCTGTTCCAACATTGCCTGTCCAAAAGGTCACCACCCATATTACAGAGGTACGCTCATCACAAGCAGCTGTCTGTGAACTCCACAGAAACAATAACATTGTGACTTTTCTCTCCTGTCAGATCATATTCATGGTCGGCCGTGGGTACCTGTCTCCTGACCTTAGTAAACTCTATAAGAGCTGCCCAAAAGCCATGAAGAGGCTAGTGGCCGACTGCATAAAGAAGATTAAAGACGAGAGGCCGCTGTTCCCTCAGGTACATCTGAAGCAAAGCCAGGCAGAAACTAACTGTAGAATTGGGAAACCAGTGATGCAGCCACTTGGTACTTCCAATAAATGAACCCCTGTCGTTTATAATCAGTATCCCGGTACCTGATACAACCAATCTAGCAACCTAGTGTGGCTTTAAGAATTCAAAATTGATACACTATGTTTTTAACTTGAAATGAAATGTGATTGTTCACCTTCCTCGCTGGCTACCAGCCTCACCTTAAATGCTGGTTGGCTTTGACTGTTTGTTATCATACCAGTCCATATCTGAAATAATACAGATGGCAATGGTATGTTTACATTAGTAGATAAAATGTTCTGTGGAGGATTCTACTATACTATACTATTTGGGGGGAAACGTTTGGTAATTTCTATTTTGTTTGGTGTAACTGCAGATCTGGATATTAAAACCTTCTGAATAATTGAAACACAACTGTAAAAGCAGAGAGTATTAATTGCCCACTGGCTGTCTAAGAGGTCATTAACACATATAACCTGCCTTATTGAGTTTAGGCCATTATCTCACTAATCTGCTTAATCTTCTTGTCAAGCTTGATTTGAGACATTCTTTTTAATTGCTGAAGAGGGCATTGTACCAAATGACTAAGTTTTGCTTCCAGCTACTCATCCGATCCTCCCCTGGTTTCTCGCCCTCTTTCATCCAGATCCTGTCATCCATTGAGCTGCTCCAGCACTCCCTCCCCAAGATCAACCGCAGCGCCTCAGAGCCGTCGCTGCACAGAGCCGCACACACCGAGGACTTCAACGCCTTCACGTCAACCTATAGCCGGCTACCTGTGTTCTAGAGCTACGGCACACAACTGGTTCCTCCTACCCGTTTTTTGGTTCAAATAATTGAGACATGCTAGCGACAGACACACACACACACACACACACGAGGAAAAGGATATTTGAGAAGGCTCCTGTGAAGGGGAGCACGAATGGGATGACTGTTTTTTCAGTCAGTGAATGAATACGGAGTTACGGTTCTGGACAGCGGAGAGAAATACTGACCACCCATTGGGCTGAAGATGGTTTGACAGTGAAGCAAATGTCTGCCCATTACCGGAAGCTTGTTTCCCTTTTGGCTAATATGTGTGCAATGGACAGAGTGGCAATGCAGTGAAATATGTAAAAGCTGTATGTCAAATGAAGCACATCTACCTGTGGACAGTGAGACAGAGACATTAAAAGGAAATGTCTGACAGCTGTGCTGTGAAGCACACTTTTCTGACTGACAGGAACCGACCTGGGTTCATATGAAAATTCGCTCTAAGGTGCGTGAAGAGAAGTCCAGAAGTCCCTGCAAATTTCACCACCCAGGATGACTAATCAAAAACAAACAGCGTGATGCAATCTCTTAGTTCTGCAGGGGTATTTGATTGTTTGTCTTAAATCAGAGCAGTCTTTGTTTTTAATTATGGATAAAGGTTTTGCCTGTCAAAGTCAAAGAGGAGTTATTGAAGAAACATATTTTTTTAGTTTGCACATTTTACCAAAAGTGCTGTGTTTCTACTGGTCTGTGTGACAGCTTCACGGCTAATCTGTGTGTTCATTTGCTTTTCAGCAAACGTCAGCCTTCTCTCTGGTTCACGTGCTGGACCGTAGGCAGTTATCATTAATATGAGAAAATACACATTTATATCAAATTAGCCTTTTGTTTGCCATTCCAAGAGGTTAACATTTCTATCGTGAATGTGGTGGTTATGACATTTTATGTTATTTTAATAAACTTAAGTCATGCTTCTTTAAAGAAAAGTTTAACAGCTTCCATTTTTTGGTTACTACTGACTGTTATCTAATACTGTGTGGTTATCTAACACTGATTATGTCTACTTTATAGTTATTGATTTAAACTTCCGATCTCAGCCAGGTACAAAAGACATCAGAACTATAAAGCCCTGGGACGATAAACCCTACAGAATAATCATTGACCAACCATCGCGTACGTTTTGCTGTTACAGTTTGTTAAGATCGGCAGCTTCCGCTACAAGAAAGTGAAGTTTAAAATGAATCTGCAGATACGGGTGATTCTTGAAGTTGATACCGCCAAGTTCAACATGGACTGCCAGAGTGAGAGTTTGGACATCGGGGCCACGTTTTTCCAGCCGTTTGGGTCGATATCGCTCAGCTACGCCCAGACACTGATCAGCACCACCACCACGCTGCTGTTCTCTTTGCACATGCTCAGTGGGGTCCCACACAGGTGCTAGAACTGGTAGCTTGGTGCAATGTTTGCTGTTGCTGTAGCATGGTGAAGCAGTCTCAGTGGATGTAGCCCAGATACGCTGCTACGGGACAACACCATTGGGCAATGGCTCAAGGTGCATCGCTGCTATTGGCTAGCTTACCAGGATAGTAGCAACTGGGTTCATTCAGTGGCCCGGCTCTTGTGTCACCATAGAAAGTGCTGGTTCAATCGGCTCCCGAACCGCATTGATTAAAATCCTTCGAAAATGATTCCCTTGAATGTTTCTGCAGTGTGCGTTTACAATACTAGAAACAAATGTAGAAACTTGTCTGCAATTAACCGTTGTTCAAGATATAACATTTTAGATGATACCAAACCTTAATATGTCTAATTGAACACATTCAATTGGGTTTTCTACGTTTTATTAAAAAGAACCGTTCGAAAAGAGCTGTTTGTTCGCGTGGGTAACGTCTAACGTGCTAAATGACCCTCCGCACATACCCCATTAGGCTTTGGTTTCCTGTAATGGTCAGTGATGATGTCTGATGTTAATTTGTTGGCTGTTAGAAGGGAACTTGGGGATTGTGACAAGATGTGAGCATTAGTCATGTGATATCCTCTCACTGAACTGCCAGTTTAAAAAAAAAACTTTGTGAAAGCCGGCTGTCATCGGAAGTGGTGAAATCTTTATCTGCTGACTTCTTTTCTTTTTTCGGTCTTTGTGTTTAACTGGTCAAATGCTAATTTTTGACAGTCAAGAAATAAAGACAGAGCTGAAAATAAGGCCAGAACCAGAGTTCTGACTTCGACCTGGCCCTATGGTTACAAGACCACATCTGGCACAGGTGTTGTGGTTATGTTGCTCTCTGCAACTTGTACACATGCTTCAGATGAACTCACGTCACCCAGTGGGTGCTGTCAAAGTTTTTTAGGGTTTAAAGTAGGTCAACACTACTCACTATCCACAGTATAATAAGCATATTACAGCATCCTCTTGCACAGAGAACAAAGACATTTCTGCAAGCCGTGTGCAGATATTCCTTGAAAAACTCCATATCTGATCGCATGAGCGCTCATGTTTCCAGCCCGACAGGAAACCCTCATAAGCAGGCTGACACTAGCTTTTATCAGGCCCAGAGGGTTGTGTGATCTCTGGTTGATGCTCTCACCTGATTCTCTCAGTTGAGGTCCATCCAATTAACGCATACACCCAAAACAAGGAGATAGACATCCACAAGTTAAACTCCAAACTGTCCCTGTGTGTACCCTGTGCCTCTACATGGAAACATGCCCAGCATTGGACAGTGATACAAATCATTGCATTGAAACCTGAATCAATATTGAAAAGGTGAACATAACAGAGCATTGGACAATTGTAGGCCAACACAAATAACGTTTCTACCATACCATGCCATATTTCATTGTAAATAATCAACGGTTCATAGCTGCTTTTAAAAAGTCGTTTATGTTACTATAAGCACATGAGAATGTTTCACTATTCAGTTAGCGCTATATCATGACATAGCATAACATCATAAAGCAACAACATGTTTTATATATTCACCAGCAGATGGCAACAACAAACAGTATGTTAATATCACACAGTTTTAGTCCTCTACCCCTTGAGAACATTTCCGAGATATGTAACAAATAAATATCAATCATGAACAATGTATAAAATTCATTAAAAAAATGTTTATTTTTACATTTGTAGTCAAATGTCTTGAACTTACTGGAGAATGCTCAAATTATTGTCGGAATTGAAAGTCTTGTTTCATTATAAAAGCACAGAAGAACAAAAAGCTTTAATAAAATAATAATATGAGGAATTACTGCATGACAACACAGAATGTTGTAAAGTTTCCAAATCCTTCAATAACCCTGTTTATATGCAGGAGTGGCTTTTAGGACACGTTTGTGAAAGTCCTCTAGTGACCCAGCCAGAGCTTGCGGCGTTCACCATCCTACCTGACAAAGCTTGAGAGAATTTGCAGAGAAGAATGGGAGAAAGTCCCAAGCTTATAGCATCATACCCAGGAAGACATTAGTCTTTCAAAGATGCGTTAGCAAAGTACTGTGTAAAGTTGTCTGAATACTTTTATAAACTGATATAAAAATATATACAAATATGCAAAACATTCCCAAAACCAATTTTTGCTTGGCGATTGTGGGATATTGTGTGTAGATATATGCAGATTTTTTAAATTTGATTTTAGAATAAGTTATTGACAAAATATAGAAGAATTGGAGGGATATGAATACTTTCCAAATGCACTGCAGTATAATTCCCCTTTTCTTGCAATACAATTATTCAACCTTGAGAGTGTGAACTCAGTTATGTTTAGAACCTTATTTGGCTGTTCACAGCATTCTGTAAATGTTGGGGACAAACACCAAACTCTGCTGCAAAACAGTGCGCTGCTAATCTCACACCCTGCAGTTGCCTTTCTATCAAATGTGTCCACCCATATCTGTGACTGAATTAGTACAGATCTGTTATGATCTCCTGCAGTAGTGGGTGTAGATACATCTCCTGCTCATGCTTCTTGAGCAGGTGCATGAGGCGAACGTGCTCAGCCACCAGCGGACGTAGGTCGACCATCTTCTGCAGGAGCTTGGCAAACAGCTGTGGGCAGTCTGGGTGGAAGGTTTTCAGCTGCAGCTCCAGGGATCGCAGTACTGTTTCCTGGAGGTCCTCAATGGGCTTCACGTTTGCCAGGCCAGGGCGGTCTGAAGAAGTGCACACCATTTTTAAGGTCAACAGAGTGTTGTGTGGGGCTAGAGGAATAGGAGTAGATTACTGGAATGTATTACAGAGGAATAGATTACAAATGGTCATCAGAGTGTGTGTGGGGCTGGGAATAGCTTCAGAGGAAGGAATAGGAGTAGATTACTGGAATGTATTACAGAGGAATAGATTACAAATGGTCATCAGAGTGTGTGTGGGGCTAGAGGAATAGGAATATATTACACAGGTTCACCAGAGTGTGTGTGGGGCTAGAGGAATAGGAATATATTACTGGAATGTATTACAGAGGAATAGATTACAAATGGTCAGAGTCAGAGTGTGTGAGGGGCTAGAGGAATAGGAATATATTACACATGGTCACCAGAGGAATAGTGTGTTCATCAGAGTGTGGGGCTAGAGGAATAGGGGCTAGAGGAATAGGAATATATTACACATGGTCACATGGTCTCCAGAGTGTGTGGGGCTAGAGGAATAGGAATATATTACACATGGTCACAGAGGAATGTATATTACACATGTTCACCAGAGGGCTAGAGGAATAGGAATATATTACACATGGTCATCAGAGTGTGTGTGGGGCTAGAGGAATAGGAATATATTACACATGTTCACCAGAGTGTGTGTGGGGCTAGAGGAATAGGAATATATTACACATGGTCATCAGAGTGTGTGGGGCTAGAGAAAGTTCTACTGACACTGTGAGCAAACGTCCAAGGTTAATTTCCATTCTAGAGAATAGCATACCAGATGACACCAATGTTTGATGTCTAGAAACAAGCCCCATCAGGCCAGATCTGGAAACAGCACTAAAGCCATTGAATATAAACGCATAAATACTTTAAAAATAAAATGACCTCCACTGAGGATGATGACAGCGAGGAAGAGGGCCATGTCGATATCATCCAGCTCCAGCGTGTTGAACTTCACAGCAAAGTCAAACCTGGGCTCGACCATCTCACAGAACGGCCACCGCAGGGTCTTGAGGAACTCCCGGGTCATGAAGATCTGTCCGAAGGCCATCA
>CM055728.1:9972791-10087791 GCA_029465975.1 Dallia pectoralis
AGCCATAACATTATGACCACTGACAGGTGAATTACACTGATAATCTATATACACAGATCAGCCATAACATTATGACCACTGACAGGTGAATAACACTGATAATCTATATACACAGATCAGCCATAACATTATGACCACTGAGAGGTGAATAACACTGATAATCTCATTATTATGGCATCTGTCTGTGGGTGGGATATATTAGGCAGCAAGTAAATTTACCAACCTATATAATTGCATTTATACATGATAGAATTTTTTTTTTAAATGAACTTTACAACAAATCACGTGACCAGGGATGAAAGAACGACTGTTCGACTGCGTTGGCTATCCATTCCAAATGTAGATCAGGACAAATAAACAGGAATTAGCTTAATGGCTTAATAAATTTGACTAGGCAACATAACACTCAGCCTTTAAGTTATCATGCAGATAAATCAATTTCACACGTTCTAGCGGCTTACCGTCATGTGACATGCCCACAAGGAGACACTTCTGAAAACGACAGTACTGGCACTTATTCCGGTTCTTTTTTTGAATGCGACAGTTCAGGTCACAGGGATCATATGCCAGTTTTAATCTCAAGGTTCTGCGGAAAAATCCCTAAGATAAAAGTAGACCACCGAATCACACAGCAACAGTATTTAGCATATTGAACAGCAATAGTATTTAGGATATTGAACAGCAACAGTATTTAGCATGCTGAACAGCAACAGTATTTAGCATGCTGAACAGCAACATTATTTAGCATGCTGAACAGCAACAGTATTTAGCATATTGAACAGCAACAGTATTTAGGATATTGAACAGCAAGAGTATTTAGCATGCTGAACAGCAACAGTATTTAGCATGCTGAACAGCAACATTATTTAGCATGCTGAACAGCAACAGTATTTAGCATGCAGAACAGCAACAGTATTTAGCATACTGAAATATTCAAAAGAAATGTAAATCATAAAAAATCTGTGTGTGTGAGTGTAAAATAATTCCAAGGGTCAGTGTGTGTGTATATGTTTTCGTATCATATTATAGCCATATTAACATGCAAAACAGTACAACATGGCATTTTTAAATATCCAAACGGAGCCTACATGATTACACTGCATTACGCAGTTGGTGTGTCTCAGTCGTACCATTTTTTTATATCAACAGGGAGCCTACATGATTACACTGTATTACGCAGGTGGTGTGTCTCAGTCGTAACATTTTTTAATATCAACAGGGAGCCTACATGATTACACTGCATTACGCAGGTGGTGTGTCTCAGTCGTAACATTTTTTAATATCAACAGGGAGCCTACATGATTACACTGCATTACGCAGTTGGTGTGTCTCAGTCGTACCTTGCAGCCCTCACATGCATGGACACCGTAGTGAAAACCTGTTGCCACGTCTCCACACACTCGACAGTCAATGTTTAGCACAGCGCTGGGGTCTGTATGTGTAGGAGGCTTGGCGTGAGGAACAGGTCTCGACGGGTAAACAATGCCACAGGCAATAGGCTGAGAAGATGACACGGGATCGTTGTTTACTGCAATGGAAAAAGAAAGCAACAGAGAACACCAGAAGATATCAGCCATTATAAATAGAGTACCTCAAATCGTAAATGCTGATTGGTTAAAAGTTGTTGTGAATGAGACACTGTATTTTTTGTTATTTGTGCTTGTAACTTAGCAATAAGGCATCTTGTGGTTTTGTAATGTATTGCCAATATATCACAGCTCATGTCAGAGCTCCCTTCGATGCCAGTCTACCGCCACCTGCAGGCAGGCTTCAGCAGTCGCTTTTGCAGGTCTTCTAGCTCCACTGTTCCCTCCCTTCACGTAATTGTGAAATCCCTCATTAGTAGATTATAGTTCCTTGTGTTTGTGCGTGTCTTTCTGTGTGGAATTGTTAATCGTTACATGTCCGTGTTTGTAAGTGTTTGCTCTCTAAAACTATTTCCTTTCTTCATCAAGAGGATATGCGCTGCCTCTCACACTTCATTATTTTCGTCTGTACCATTGAGTACATTGCTGTTTTTTTCGGTGGATTTCTATTGTTTATTACAGAAGCTGAACCACTTCCTGACTCGGTCCTTCCTATATTATACACTGCACTTGGATCACGTGACCAATCAGTGTGGTGTGCAGGCAATGTGCAGAAGAAGAACAGCTCATATCCGTCGGTTTATTGACAATAAACCACGGCCACCCACGCTTTATTGCTTAACTCTACCACGGGCAACAACAAAAAGACATTTGTGGCAACTCCTTAATAAAGTTCTATGGTTGTGGCTGAATAAATACATGATTATACCGTCGGTATAGTAAATACAAGATTTAGTGAGGGCAGCAGACTGACGTTGGTACTCGTATGCATAGCCGTATGACTGGCGTGCATCTGGCCCGTGGTGCTGAAGACTGATGTGGCAGTGTTCCGGAGAAGAGAGATGACAGAAGTCTAGGGATGACTCGGTCTTCATTTGGAAGCTGTTCACCCTGTCGTCTACCTCCGTCTGCTCCCGCCCGAAACTCATCATGGACCATGCTGCTCTCTCAGCGTCCACCATCTCTGGATAAGAAAAACAAGGTTTGACAAATGGAATTTTCTCCATTCTCTATATATGTGGCCGTCAGGGATGTCACGGAATTGGTGAACCTGTCACGAGTGGTGAGTTTTTGTTCCACACACGGGGGCTTTTAGTTGGGTGCACGTGGCTAGTTCCGTTTGGGTGGCTAGTTTGTTTCGTTAATACACAGCTGGGGTGAATTAGGGATTAGCAGGTTTGTTATTTAGGTCACTGGGAAATATGGCCCCGTTCTGAGTATTATTTCAAGTTATGTTTGTTTAGAGGCGAGAGTTTTTGTGTGTTGTCCTATATCGCTGTTTTTAAAGACGTTTCGTAAGTCGCTTGTGTAGCGCAATTTACTCTGTTCAGTGTACAGGTTTTGCCGTTTGTGTAGTTTGTTAAATTTTATAATATAATTACCGAATTACAAACGTGACATCCACTCGGCACCTGTCTCTTTTCCCTGCACTACACCGTCGTTGATGTGACAGAACCATTTAGTACCATTGCAGACCATTGCAAATATACAACTTAGAACCTACCGATATCAGATGTCTTAGTGGAGCGTTGTGAATGAGAACTACAGTCACACACACCCAGAGAAAGATCTCAGAGTTGACTGTTCCAACTCCCTTTCTTTCTGACAAAATGAAGACACGGTAAGATAACCAATTTATGAATAGGATGACAAATGGGCAATCGGTTTTAATCAGTTCGATATCATTAAGGAGTCGTTGTTGATAATTCAGTCTTCCATTCTGAAACGCTATGTCATACCATGCGCCTGTTCGAAGTACATTTCTAACAGGCTCCAATAGGTAGTGCAGATACAAAAACTCCTACAGTGTAAACAGTGTAACATAACGATGACTGATAATAAATTATCTACACACACCTCAACAATGGGACATTAAAGTCCGGTGGAATGTTTGAAATTGGGTCATAGTTATATAACCGTGGTACAACAGAGAGTCAGAAAAAAGAAAAATGTCTGTAGTGTCACTTCTTTATACTGTATACGACCTGTGTTTGTTCAATCACAGCCCTGACAGACATCAGTTACACTTGTTGACCTTTTATATCCAGGTGTGTGAGCTTGGCAGTCCACACTCGATCATGCGATCAGAATTATATTTCATGTGTGTCACATGCTTACCTGTCTTGGCGTTGGACACAAAAATAGGCCTCATATATTCCTCAATCTGTCTTCTTGTTAGTGTGGCTGAATTATATACCAGAGAAGCACAGCAAGTTGCGTCCACTGAATGACGGGCGAGTTCTTCCCTGGGCTCTACACTCCATGCGGACTTCCCTTCCCCCTTTCATTTGCAACTTGGACTTTGGAATCACGCTTGGGAATCAAGGGAGAATCATAGGCACATGTTTATGTGATTCAGTGAAATAAAAATGATCTCACTTGAGGCTTGGCTGGTAGAAATGCATTACGTTTGTCTGCCCCTTGGTTGATGAGACAAAATAACAATAAGCACGTTAAAGAGTTTTTCTTATTCAAAAGTGATGTTTCCAATACACATGAAAATCCAACAAGTCAAGTCAATTTTTCAAAAAGAAAATTTTAAAACAACTAATGCTGAACAAAGTTCTGTACAAAGTTGTGCAATCAATCAATACTTACAACGAGAAATACAAAAAAGAAACGTCCCTAAACTGACTCAAACGCCAAAGAATTAAACTAAGTTTTAAGACGAGACTTAAATGTCTCTACAATGTCTCTGTGGTGGACCTGATACTGACAGGCAGTTCATTCCACAGTTGAGGGGCAACAACCAAAAAGTCAGGATCACAGTATATTATCTGAGACTGATGAATGTCTACCACGCGGAGCTGTGATATATTGGCAATACATTGCACAACCACAAGATGCCTTATTGCTACTATAAATGATTTGATGATCTATGTGGCCTGGAGGCGAGATAAAACGTAAGGAGATATGAAAGATACAATAGAGCCAGTCCATGTAATGCCTTTAAAACAAGTAACAGGACCTACAAAAATCTAATTCTATATTTGACTGCTAGCCAGTGAAGAGGCCAATATTAGGGAGATATGAGCCTGTCACAGCTCCCTACTAAAGCTACTCTACTGCCATCTGCAGGCGGGCTTCAGCGTTCATCCTCACCGGTCTTTTAGCGCCATCGTTCCTCCCATCCCATCATTGTCTAGTCTCGTCATTACGCACACTTGGTGTCCATCCCCTCATAAGTAAGTGAACTCAGGTTCCCTGTGTTTGGTCATGACTTTGTGTGAAATTGTTATGTGTTGTATTGTGAGAGCTGTTGCTAACTTAATGAACACGGTTCATTTATTAAATTGTTGTGGCATCCCAATCTTTATGCGCTTTGTCTTCCGCCTCTCAGAAGGTGAGCGCACCACACATCCCGTTGGAGCCCTCTGACACACTACTATTTCTGTTGTCCCTGATTTTTCCACGCATTCCCAGTGTAAGGCTCTTGTAGATTCCGGTGCAGCCGGGAACTTTATTGACAATTCGTTTGCACGTCAACTACATGTTCCTCTGGTGCCGTTGACCAGTCCTCGACCCATTACGGTCTCAGACAGTAGGTCGTTGGGTTCAGGTGTGGTTACGCAGGTCACGGTGCTAGTTACCATGATTACGCCTCACACACACACACACAGAACAAATCACTTTACACTTAATAGAGTCGCCTAACTTTCCAGTTGTGTTAGGTTTACCATGGCTCTCGAGACACAATCCAGAGTTCTCTCGTGAGGTCAGGGGAGGTGTTTCGGTGTTTCCGTCAGTGTGACATCAGTGGATATTCCAGACAATGTCTCTACCATGCGTAATCCTTGGCCTTTTCCAAAAAGATGGCTATGAAATGACCACCCCATCGCCTGGCGGATTGCGTGATAGAGCTACAGGTAGGCACAGTTTGGCCATATAGTCACATGTATTGTGGTAGATTTTCAGTTCATATACATGTTTAGAAAAAGTAGTTTGCTTACATAAATCGGTTGTTACAGTATTTGTTTACATTTGGATATATATCTGTTAAACTTCATATCATTTTAGTATAATTAGTTATGAACACACAAGGTATTTTGGTGAACTTAGGAGAAGGAACAGACATCTCCTGTGGCACCCCTCCACCATACATTCCAATGTTCCAAGGACAAAGCAAATAGTTTAGGTGTGATAAACCTGGGTGTGATATTGGATCCTGCCTGGGTGGGGTTAACTGATAAGGATGACCAGGAACATATCATTGGTCATTGAGGGTATTAAAGCGGTTGAGGCCATGAAACTGGGTCTTCTGCTTGGACTAGCGCGGGTCACATGCAGGAGGGCATATTGCTGTGGGGTTGTGAAGCAATATTAATGAAAATAAACCATCTGAAAAGGTAATCCGTTCGACTCGTGTATTTCACTCATTTTCTCTACCATAGTATCCTCTAATGCAAGCGGCGACTGAGGTGATGGAGACATATATCTTAGAGTTCTTGCGGCAGGGATTCGATTCACCTCTCCACATTCTCCGCCTCCTCAAGAAAGATTACAGCTTGTGCCCATGTATTGACTACTGAGCGCTAAATAGCATGACAGTTAGGTATCGTTATCCGCTCTCCCTGACTTCTTCTGTAATTGAGTCAATGCATGGGGCGCGCTTCACAAAATTAGATCTCAGGAGCCAGTATAATTTGGTACGTATCCGTGAGGGAGATGAGTGGAAGACAGCCTTTAGCACCACCACAGGGCACTATGAGTACCTGGTAATGCCATACGGGTTAATGAATTTGCCGTCGGTTTCCCAGTCCTTTGTTAATAATGTCTCTAGGGACATGCTAGGCAGGCCAGACATGCCTCCCTTGTTCGCTGTGTACATGGGGGTCTCGGTCAGCCTCACATCTGGGCATCACCCACAGGGTTAATGGACAGGTGGAGATGGTCAATCAGGATTTGGGGAGGTTCCTGAGGTCGTTCTGCCTGGACTGTGCGGGGGAGTGGTCTGAGTTTCTGCCATGGGAGGATTTTCAATGTGTATTAGGGTACCTGCCGGTCCTGGCATTATTGCAGCAAAGCCAGCTCAAACAGAACATTTTCTTAGACTGCTGGAGTTCCATCGTCGGCACCCTGACCGACCTGCTCTTCGGCCCTGACCGACCTGCTCTTCGGCCCTGACCGACCTGCTCTTCGGCCCTGACCGACCTGCTCTTCGGCCCTGACCGACCTGCTCTTCAGCCCTGACCGACCTGCTCTTCAGCCCTGACCGACCTGCTCTTCAGCCCTGACCGATCTTTCAAATAAGAATCACTCTAGAGCAACACCATGGATACCAACTTCTTACTTAATGAAATCCAGGAGGATTCAATGATCAACAGTATCGTAAGCAGCACTAAGGTCAAGCAAGAGTAAAATAGCACAGTTTCCAGAATCACCCAACAGCAACAAACCTAACTTGTTCTCCAACACATTGTTCTCCCTTAAAAAAGAAGATTGCTGAGAAAGAACGGATCAATTCAAATTTAGAAATCGGCCTAAAACGTTTACAGTCTGAAAGGCAGAGCTGTGCTCGAGACCACCTAAAGCGAGACCGAGACGAGACCGAGACCGAAGGGGGCCGAGACCGAGACGAGACCAAGACCGAAGGGGGCCGAGACCGAGACGAGACCGAGACCGAAGGTGGCCGAGACCGAGACGAGACCGATACCAAAGGGGGCCGAGACCGAGACCAGTCATATCAACACTAAATAATATGACATGTTTTTGGTCCAATGACCAATGTAAAAAAACACTTGACCAACAGCATCAGATCATCTACTGTGTTGTCATCCTGAATTAAATGAATTTTATTAAAAGAGTATCTAGGCCTATTTATTGTCTTATGTAAACATAAAATACGAAAATAAAACCATGATTTTAAAATGCACAGGCTATGATATTAAAATTTCTAAAAATCGAATAAATGAAAATCCATCAAACTGTATGTCCTATGTTGATGTAGTAAATGCTAACACATTTTAGATCACAAGCGACTTGCAATCAAATGATTTGCGCATGATTGGCCGATAAACAAATCTATTTATAATTATTTATCCGTCCACAGGCATGCAGCTTCAGTTGTTTGTCTGCTTGAGCAGGACACGCAAACGAACCGGTTGCACTGCGCACAGTGTTCATTATTGTTACGAGTGCACATGAGACAGCAGCAAACTAACCCGGTTGAACTGCGCACAGTGTTCATATAGATCAGACCAAAACCCTTCCAGTTTAATAAAGATCGGACCAAAACGGGTTCAGTTTCATATAGATCGGACCATAACCGTTCCAGTTTTATGCTCTTTCTGCCGTATGCCCCCGGACTTATGTATGTCCCACGTCCTTCTGTGTGCATGAGTAATTTCATTTATCGCCCATTTGTAGTTAGCCTATTAATAATTATTGTTTATATTCGTTTAATTTCGATACAAAACAATATTTTGTTGAAGTCTCTTGTAGGCTATATGAATACACTGTGGTTCATTCGTTATTAATTATTGAGTGCAATAGGCGCATGACACATGAATGGGGCTGTATGTATTTGGCGGAATTCGTTCTGTTTATTTACTGAAACATATTTCTTTATAAACGTACCTCTTTTTTGTAGTTCAACCAAGCCAATCAGACTATTGTCTATATGTGTTCTCGTAGTATTTGTCTGTGTATCGCCCATTCAACCATTGCCATATAGGCTCAGTGAAGTGTGATCGGTGTCTGGGTACCGCAATTAGGGTACCAACGCCCAGCGGCGTGGGATTTTGGCGACAGGAAGGCAGTTTAGGTATCAAAAACATGTAAATAGTAGTTTTATATATTGTTCGGTTTGTGATTTTGCAATTCTGAAAACGGGACAAGGTAAAATGCACGTATTTAGGAAAAGTCATGGAGGGACGTCGGCTGTAGCTTTTCAACATTATGTATGTATTTTAATTACTAACCGCTGTGTTTTTTCGGACAAATTATTTATTTGTGCTCAATGTACTGAATATAGGCAAAACGAATATATTTGCTGATTGTGCAGACATGATCGAGCATATGTTTAAGATTGAAGTATTTACGTGAATGGGTGCACGCTCTAGCGACGCTGGGGGTGGGCTTTTCTTTAAAAGTAGATAGCCATTGGCGGGATAAGCCACATCAGAAAAAAACAGTCTGACTCTGGACGAAATACAGCCAATGGAAATACAGCCTCTACATGTCATACTAAAATATTTTTCTAGAAAAAATTGTGGGCGATAATTTCTATGCTGGTCTCGGCTGGTCTCGGAAGAATTTACGAGTCCTTACTGTCCGAGACCGAGTCGAGACCGAGTCCAAATGTAACCGAGACCGAGACGAGACCGAGACCTTAAAAAGTGGTCTCGAGACCGGTCTCGAGACCGAGACCGGTCTCGAGTACTACAGCTCTGCTGAAAGGTCTAGGTTGGGTTTTTTAATAAGAGGAACCACAGCCTGTGTAAAACTGGATGGAGCAGTGCCAGATAAAAGAGATCTATTCATTAAAGACAAAAGGCCAAAGGGACCAACAGTATCTAACACCTCTTTTAAAAGTCATGAGGGAACAAGTCTGTAGGGGAAAAGGTAGTCTTCATTTGTGAGACTATATCCATCGGCCCAAAACTGTTGAAAGAAGCAGGGCAAAGTACTAAATCAGAAGGGTCTTGTTCAGCAGGTGAGATGTGCAGAGCTGTAGTACTCGAGACGGTCTCGGTCTCGAGACCGGTCTCGAGACCACTTTTTTAAGGTCTCGGTCTCGTCTCGGTCTCGGTTACATTTGGACTCGGTCTCGACTCGGTCTCGGACAGTAAGGACTCGTAAATTCTTCCGAGACCAGCCGAGACCAGCATAGAAATTATCGCCCACAATTTTTCTAGAAAAATATTTTAGTATGACATGTAGAGGCTGTATTTCCATTGGCTGTATTTCGTCCAGAGTCAGACTGTTTTTTTCTGATGTGGCTTATCCCGCCAATGGCTATCTACTTTTAAAGAAAAGCCCACCCCCAGCGTCGCTAGAGCGTGCACCCATTCACGTAAATACTTCAATCTTAAACATATGCTCGATCATGTCTGCACAATCAGCAAATATATTCGTTTTGCCTATATTCAGTACATTGAGCACAAATAAATAATTTGTCCGAAAAAACACAGCGGTTAGTAATTAAAATACATACATAATGTTGAAAAGCTACAGCCGACGTCCCTCCATGACTTTTCCTAAATACGTGCATTTTACCTTGTCCCGTTTTCAGAATTGCAAAATCACAAACCGAACAATATATAAAACTACTATTTACATGTTTTTTTGATACCTAAACTGCCTTCCTGTCGCCAAAATCCCACGCCGCTGGGCGTTGGTACCCTAATTGCGGTACCCAGACACCGATCACACTTCACTGAGCCTATATGGCAATGGTTGAATGGGCGATACACAGACAAATACTACGAGAACACATATAGACAATAGTCTGATTGGCTTGGTTGAACTACAAAAAGAGGTACGTTTATAAAGAAATATGTTTCAGTAAATAAACAGAACGAATTCCGCCAAATACATACAGCCCCATTCATGTGTCATGCGCCTATTGCACTCAATAATTAATAACGAATGAACCACAGTGTATTCATATAGCCTACAAGAGACTTCAACAAAATATTGTTTTGTATCGAAATTAAACGAATATAAACAATAATTATTAATAGGCTAACTACAAATGGGCGATAAATGAAATTACTCATGCACACAGAAGGACGTGGGACATACATAAGTCCGGGGGCATACGGCAGAAAGAGCATAAAACTGGAACGGTTATGGTCCGATCTATATGAAACTGAACCCGTTTTGGTCCGATCTTTATTAAACTGGAAGGGTTTTGGTCTGATCTATATGAACACTGTGCGCAGTTCAACCGGGTTAGTTTGCTGCTGTCTCATGTGCACTCGTAACAATAATGAACACTGTGCGCAGTGCAACCGGTTCGTTTGCGTGTCCTGCTCAAGCAGACAAACAACTGAAGCTGCATGCCTGTGGACGGATAAATAATTATAAATAGATTTGTTTATCGGCCAATCATGCGCAAATCATTTGATTGCAAGTCGCTTGTGATCTAAAATGTGTTAGCATTTACTACATCAACATAGGACATACAGTTTGATGGATTTTCATTTATTCGATTTTTAGAAATTTTAATATCATAGCCTGTGCATTTTAAAATCATGGTTTTATTTTCGTATTTTATGTTTACATAAGACAATAAATAGGCCTAGATACTCTTTTAATAAAATTCATTTAATTCAGGATGACAACACAGTAGATGATCTGATGCTGTTGGTCAAGTGTTTTTTTTACATTGGTCATTGGACCAAAAACATGTCATATTATTTAGTGTTGATATGACTGGTCTCGGTCTCGGCCCCCTTTGGTATCGGTCTCGTCTCGGTCTCGGCCACCTTCGGTCTCGGTCTCGTCTCGGTCTCGGCCCCCTTCGGTCTTGGTCTCGTCTCGGTCTCGGCCCCCTTCGGTCTCGGTCTCGTCTCGGTCTCGCTTTAGGTGGTCTCGAGCACAGCTCTGGAGATGTGGACTCTAATTGTGTCATAGGGGCGTAAAGTTACATGATTTAGTTCAGGATTTATTGCACTAAACAAGGCTTCTGGGCTGTGTGCATTTTTATCTGCTTGGCTTTAAATGCAGTGACAGGACAAGGGTAAGATGCTAGGCAAACTATCACTTTTCATCTCTGCTTTCCGACCTTTTTCTAAGGGCACGGGTCTTACGGTTAAGCCAGGGTTGAGTTTTGACTTTAGGTCACTTGAGTTTGAGTGGGGCAACAGTATAAAGAATTTATATAACGGTGGTATTTAACAGAGTAACTATAGCTCTTCTATACCCAGAGAGAAGGTTTCCTCTATAAGGTTAGTATAATGAAAAGCTATAAAGGAATTAAAAAGTGCCTGAATGTAGCGATCTGGCACACAAGGTTTAGGTAATGGACAAGAGAGTGATGCATTAAACAGACAGGTTTACGGTCAGATAGACAAGTATCATACAATTCAGTTAACAAAACAAAACAGTTAAAAGACAAAAATCTATTGATAAAACAGGATCAAGTGTGCAGCCACGTTCATGACATAACAATTTGTTACGACAGCCTCTGAGATCAGCCTGAAATGAGAACCAAATTAAATACACAAAAAGTGCTCATGTGATAGAAATCCTTGAATAACGTTTATAGGCAATGTCATGGGATTTAGCACTAGCTAAACTTCCGTGATGATATTTTATTGGGTATTATGGTCGTGATGCAAGGAACTGAGCAAGCCCAGCCCATGATGTTAAAGACAACCCATTCATATGAATCAGTTTCTTCTTGACCAAATAAAATTGTATTGTCTCACTTTCACATCAAGGTTTTTATTTTAGACGACAAGAATTGGCCACAATTCTTCTTCTATTACATTGTAAAACCTTAAACCTCAGAATGCTTCTGACACGCAGCGACTGTGCGCTTGATACGGCATTATAAAGCACTTAGTCTGGGAATTTCCTGGAATCTTTCATAGATCGCTTGTTTGGGCGCTTAAAAGCATCATAGAGAAAAGACAGACACATTAATGTGCCTGTGAGACTCTTAAGTGTTCAAATGATAAATTCTTATAGATTATTGGTTGAATCCTTCTTCAGCATTCTCGGTCTCCTGATAAAAACAGATCACTTTAACTCGGTCCGCATTGAATGGTTGGTTCACATTCAGAACTGCTAGTCAAGTCCAATAAAATGTAAAATGGCCGTAATGTCCAACATGAGCCTGACGGGTCAGTCACACTGGGGTGGTTAGTTTGATCTTGAAGGACTTAAAATCTACTCTGTATAGTTAAATATATTCATACAACTTTTAGACTTTTACGCTATGTAGCCAACTCTTTTCCTTAGATGCTTTTCTTGTTTGTCTTGACTAAAGTATGACAAAGAATTCAGTGCAGCCATAACCTATGAATAAATCCATAAAGACCCACATTAGATAGTGGTTAATAAAGCTACCTGGCTTAACTCTTTATCTCACATGAAACAACTATATACATAGAAATTCATTTTCTGCTTAATGGATTGCTATTGTGAAGCAACAAACCTTTAGAGTCACTTCGATTATTGATGCTTGTAAACTTTATTAGGAGCTGTAAGACAGAAAAAAAATCTCAGTTGATATAATCATGCAAACAGTACTGCCCACAAACAAAGGCAAATATTTATTACAGTGCCTGTAACATAGTCCGTCATTCAACTTACCGAACAGTTTGTCAACATGCACCTTAAGTCATGCAACAAATAACCAGGCGTTAGTAACATGGCTGTGAATTCCCGTCTCTGTAGGAACGTGCAGTGAGTTCAGTCACGTGATGATCTGACAGTAGCTCGTGTTAAAATTAGTGTTTTAATGTCATTAACCTATTGCCAGACGGTAGCCTAAACATCCAAACTATCAAAATAAATTACACATAAAGCTACAACATTCAAAATGAACGTGAAATGTGAAATGGAATTACAACCAGTTTGCTATTCCTCTGCCCAACGGAAACGCACGTTAAGGTCAACAAACATTCACATCCCACAGGCATTATTCTGTACATCTTCTCGTTTCGTTTATCGTAATCTACGCGACCGTTTTGGTTTTACCGGACCTCTGAGCTTAGCACACATTTAACGTCACCTGAATAACACAGTGCAGAGTATGTAGATGAACATGCAGGTTATGACATCGAGGCGAATGACACTGGTTTTGGTTAGTCAGAGAACAAACTGGCAAAAGACTTCCTCAAGTTGCGTATGGTCTCAACCTTGGCCACGTCTTCACTGGCCGTGCGAAAGAACAATGTTTCCTTAAGGCCGAAGGTGTTGGTCAGGGACTGAGATTTACTGAAACACATCAGAAAAATACTGGATTATAATCAGTTGTAGTGTGCCAATGGACTTCTCAGAACTAACCACCTCACAACTGCGCAGTTATGCGTTGTATTTGTCTCGTCCTATTAGATAAAGCCGTGTAAATATGTTGAAACAAAGTATTTTCAAAGTGCAAGTGAGTTCTTACTTCAGGGGTGGATGTGCCTGTGGCTTTTCTTCTGCTGTTGGCTGATCCACCACTGTGGACAAGCTCTGCTCGTTCCCTTCTGCTGAAGTCGGTGGCTCATTTTGGGGTTGGACCAGTGGCTCGGGCTTGGCCATCACAGAGCTCTGGGACTCCGGTTGGAGTTGAGGCGCGGAGTTCCGCTGTCTTGGGGGAGCGGGCTTTGCAGGTTTTTGTGGTGGTTGTTGTGGCTTGGGCTGACTTGCTGATCTGGGCTGCTGTGTGGTAGGGGTTGGCCTCTGGCTTGGGTCATTATCGGGAGCTTTTGGAGCAGGCCCGGAACTTTGTGATAGTGATTCTTGGGATTCCACCTGGACCCCTGATTTTAGTACAAGAAACACTTGATGATATTATCACACTTTTGGTGAGGGTAGAGGATACTGAATCATTTACCAAAGAATGTAAATTTGAGTCTCTTATTTAAAAGAAAATTGGTATAGGTAATTCCGTTCGTCAAACCATCTGACAAAACAGTAGACACAGCCTTAATTGATACTGGTCAAGACTTCAGGTAAAAGCTGCGAAATAAAGACACAGAAAGCAGGGATACAATATGCCAATACTGCAGATATTTCTCATGCATTACAAGCAATGCATTGTGGGATGCACATGCTTTAGGGGATAGATGGATGGAGATTGATTAACCAATAAGCTTTTTTATTTGGTTTTCCCCACTTCAATATGGAATTCATAATTATGAGGTTTTGAAATAGAGGGCCATTTATATTATTCAGGTCTCCCTTTGCCTGTGCTTGTTTTTTGTCTTCTTGCTCCAAAAAAAAAATATATTTATTGAATCTGAGAGTGTCACTATAAACACAGTCACTAAACCCGCTGTATGGTCTGTATATCGGGAAACAATATAGGGCGATTTGCTTGTTGATATTTTTTAATACAACCATACCATAACAAATATGGCGACACAGACTGCTCATATATTGCAAAGGAAGCTTTATTGCCAGTGACAAAGGGAATATCCAGTTGGGCGCCTTTTCCACAACATCATTCTTATCTGTACTGGATTATTTTCAGTTCATTACTAGTTCCGAGATCACACAGGTAGTGGCAACCCTGGTCCTGAATAGCTGCAAAACCAAAAAGGTTTGTAAAAACTAAACCAGCAAAGGCGTTTCACCGGACCTAAGCACTGATAACAACCCATTGGAACAAATTGGTTACACAACAAACACCATGCAACTATTAAGGACCTTGGTAACACCTCTATCCTCCCTTGTGTAGAAACATCATGGCATTTTGCCCCACAAAATCAAAACACGAAACCATAAGCCACAGGCAAGGCTTTTACAGGGTTACTCTCTGGGTTATCCGCACGGACACAATTACATTTCATACGGCGTTGGGAAATAAACTGCACATAGAGCTTGTTAACATAGTTAATTAGTACAATTGTTCATGACAAGGTGTGTTTTCAAATGTGACACACGTTTACAATTATCTCGGTATATGTGTGTATTAGTAGTTGAATGGTCACATGACAAATTAGAACACATGCATGGGGTGTCTACATTAGGAACCGATAGCTAGTAGAGTTTCTACTGTGCTACGGCGATAGCTATGGGTTTGCCGTCGTTTCTTTCTGATTGTATCCAACTTGAGAATATAGCTCAATGAATAAATGATGGAAGAAGATCTGGTAATAAAAATATAAAGAATACAAAGTTAAAAACATAGATATTGCACTCTCCAACAACTCGAGGAGTATTGATAAGGCGAACATGTCAAAGGATCTATAAATGGCAGTAACATAAGCATAATAATACCACGCACACCATCGCTGCAGAACAGAGCAATACCACTGTCTTTAATACTGTCCAGTGGACCGTGTGTGTGTGTGTGTGTGTGTGTGGTAGTATTAGTAACATCATCGCTAGTGTTTCAGATGTAAAACATCAACCATTACACTAAAAAAACACAATTCAGTTTCTCAACTTGACCACGTAACTGAAGGCGACAGGATTCAATAAACATTTTTTCTCACTAAAATATCACAAGGCGCATTGTCAACGTGTTTACTTGTTAGCTTCATAGACGAACCTCTAGAGTCAACGTATCGATGTGAGTATTAAATTATTGGAATGAATGTGAACATTCTGCTGTTAGAGTTAGTTACTCTGTCACGTATACAATCTCTCCTTTGGCAATATCCAACTGCTTCTGCCACTAACCAATCCCATATATGCACAGTTCTGGGGACAGTGATTTGTGATAATAAATAAGTACACTATGTATTCTTTGGCTCATAATGGCATTCTATTTTAATATTGTAAGTTATCTAATACTCGTCCTCCTCGTACACATTAAAACATCTATGGCTGTGTTCTGTGCATAGAGACAGTTAGGAAAAACTGTCAAAGAACTGTTTGGAAACGATTCACTGTGGGAAGTGTCTTGACAGCTAAGCGATGTAAAAATTCGTAATTAAACTGACGTCAAACGTCTGGATTCAGTCAAACCTTCTGAATATTTGAATTAAAAAAATCTATTTTTAGATGAATTATATTTCGGTTCTTTAATTGATTTAGCTTTTCATGATATTATTGTATGACTACTAAGTAAATGGATCGGTTTGAAGAATCGAATTTGAATCACAGCAGTGAAGTACGCAGTGTTGTTCAGCAGCCTTATTAGTTCTTTGACATGAGGACACACAGAACGATAAAATATGCTGGTTAAAGTCTGTTCAATGTGTCTTATATTAGATCCTATTCCAGCTTTTTTTTTTTAAATCAAAATCGCCAACACATACTTTCTGAAAATTCTCAACAAAAAGTAATTTTGTGGACAAACGTTTAGCTAGACCTACACATTTTATGTAGTTCAAATAAATGATTCTGCTTATTTTGTCCATCAATAAAAATAGCAACACTTTTTGTAAAATATGTACGGGACTTCTTTCAGGAAACACACATACATGTTACACATGTGGTATATCATTAATAGCTCAGTTTTGAGGAATTTCACGATGCCTGTTCATCGTCAATAAAAACAGTGTTTCAGGTGGAGGGACTTTCATATACAGTAATTGACTGAGATTGGATAGAAAGAAACTATGTTAAAGATAAACCTCTTTTCAAACAATGATGTGGAATGTACAGTACAAGTCAAAAGTCCGGGCACACCTACTCATTTAAGTAAATGGATTAGTGTGTTTAAACGTTTGACTGATTCTGTAAGTCAACAAGTGATCTTGTACTCATCAGATTTCTTTGCACTAGAACACGATTTTGATAAGTACATCTAGTCTGTATAACATCAAAGTGTTTTTGTTAATATGACACATTCACAATGAATACGTCACAAGGACCATAGGCTTTATACAACAATAGTGATGTCACTAAACGAACATCCCCGGTTAATCATCCGACACTTAAAACATATAGTTTTACCTGTCTTTGTATCATTCATGCAAAACAAAAATAAATATATATTAGCATATGTATGAAAATAATTACCACCACAGTCGCACACCATATTGACGTATACACAAACGTCAAACTGCACAACAAAACACAGTTTGAACAATATTTAAAAAGTACACACCGAAATGGGAAAATAAAAAAGGGGGAGGGGCGTCGGTGGAGGGGGGGCGGGACGGTTCAAAGGGAGGGAAAATTATGAATAATGGTTGGATCAAACACGTGGGACACACAGCAACACTGGACACAGTGTAGGCACAGTCTGCTCACTACACTGTCAACAACAGCCTCAAAGGAAACCACGGCTACGGAGAAACAGTGGGGACTGTTACAAGCACACTAAATCAACATGTAAACAAATGGACAGTACATCTTGACACTGCATAGAGGAAAAACACAGTCCAGGCCAGCGCTACACGCTGGGCCAAACTAACCCCAGCCAGATCTCAGCCTACTGTCTCTGCTCCACCTCCGCCCCCCCTCCCCCTCCTCTCCCCCTCCTCTCAGCCTTTGTGTTCAGCTAATGTACGTCATCCTCTCCATAATTACACAGACTGTCTCTGGCGGGCTACTCAGTTGGCCTGGACGGGTTTTGGCCCCACTGCAACGCCATTACAGTCGAGAATGTACTGCAGACAACCTTGAGGCGGGCGTGTCGCGCCGGTTTTAGGATCGACCACCAGGTCTTTCTGGCCACCACTCTGCGGAAACAGAAAAGACAGTGATACTCCCACGGAGAAACGCTACAGACCAGTTCGATCGCAGTGCAATCTTTTGTTCTTACACTTTCAAAGGAATAGTTACACACTGTTACTTTCAGACTAATTGAGCTATTTACTAGTAGCTATTATATAATAGCATGTCTGTAATGCACTGAACTAGTACGGGTGCAGGCAGTGCCGGATAATGCCGGGAACTCTCCTCTATTGTTCAGGGTCTTCCTTAGGAATTGGAGGCCCTCAAGCGGTCGGGGGCCTTATTGGACCTCTGATGTCGCTCATTCCTAGATGCCACCCTGGGTTAGGGTTAGGGCTCCCTAACTGTATGTCCCAACAGGCTGTCTGTGAGACGGACTGGGTATATTACCCACAAAGCAATAGGTGTGGCGGTCGACATCATACCTGTGATGGCTGCATTGTGGTTGGTCTGTTAGACCCGCTGGGTGTCTGTCCTGCTGCCCGGTTCATTTTGGCAACCACCATCTCAGTGATGAGCTGCCTGTCCTCTGCCTGGTGCTCTCCTACCAGCGGCATGGAGGATCCCACCACCTAACACACAAACACACAAGATGGTATTATCAGATGCAGCACAGAGATATCCGACTCATAACCCTGTTGTTTTTGGATCCTGCCGGGTCTGCTTATTGCTCCCACCCCCGCGGAGGAGAGGCCTCAGACCAGTGAAAATACCACTCAACGAAAAGTATTTGATTTTCAATAAAAAGTAACTGAATCTTTTATTGCATTAAGCAAACAAGGTGGCACAGTCTTATTTGTTTCATTATGTATTTCTTTATGGATAGCCGGGAAAGACTCTTTTGAAACGTCCGTGCATTTATTTTACAAGACAGCATTTGTGTTTAGTAAACCCATCAGATTTGACAGAAGTGTATGAAAAGACTTCGTAGCGGGACATATTTGAACACACGCCGCAGGGCATACTATATGCACTTGAAAAACCCTGGGATGTTTTATTTATAACTGTGAAAACTGGAAACCTTTTCTATGCGTCTAAGAATTTGATATGAATAATGTTCTTTTGGGTTTCTGAGAAAATATATAAATATGTTTTTCATTTATGAGGCAAGTTGTCAAAAATATTCGTATTTGTATTCAGTTTCGTTCCACCACTTGGGTAAACCAAAATAGGTTTGGGTACCATCTCATATTCTAAATATTTGTGCCATCTGTGGATCATAAAAATAAGTGGACCATATCACGAGGCACACTGTTCTTTCCAAAACAACCAGAAAGTCTCAAATAAATGTAACTAAGATATGTAATACCTTATTACATTATTAATTGTATTACATTATTAAGTTTATTACATTATTAAGTTATTATTAAGTGATTATTAAACATTATTAACATTATTAGTAACAGTATAAACATGATTGACATTATTAACATTGTAAACATTATTAACATGATTAACATTCTAAACTTTATTAACATGATTAACATGATTAACATGATTAACATGATTAACATGATTGACATTATTAACATTGTAAACATTATTTACATTCTAAACATGATTAACATGATTAACATGATTAACATTATTAACATTATCAACATTATTTACATTTTAAACATTATTAACATGATTAACATTGACACACAAATATCATTTTTAATATGCGTACTGCTTCTGCGTGTAGAGAGCGACTACAAAATGAGGTGGTAATATTTATCATGCAGTGTCAAGAACAGAAACATTTTCCTACTTCAAATACGTGAAGCACGTACCTCGGTGATGTAATCTTTGCCATCCTTTCCATGAATGGCTTTGACAGCACATATATCCAGGCCTCCGAAGATCTCTGAGCAGGTGTCGACCCACAGCTTGTACCTAAACACACGACAGGGAGGATTGCTGCTCACACACACAATGATCATGCATAGCGTCACAGTCAATAGTTTAATGTCATGAAAAAGGGATAAAGCTATTTTATGGAAAGACATTTTCTCTCCCAGTAACGTCGCTCAAATTGCTTTTATCAATTGTTCACCCGACCGTTTGGAGAAAACGCAACGTCTAGTGCACCCAACAACGCGTATTTATTACACAGTCTCTTAACGAGCAACGTTAATTATAATTGTGCTAATGACACAAGGCACTGTCTGGTCTAATTACAGACGGATGTATCATCAGGAGTGTTGTGCTGCTGTTGTTCGTGACTCATACCGGTCAGTCATGGCCACTTGTTCCAGCATCGCTGAGCCTGTGTTGGTTTTCCAGTTGCCAGAGATTGAGGTCCTCCTACATATATAGGGGATGAAACGTTACACATTTAGAAATGCTATGATGAATCTAAGGCAATCACAGCCAAATACTGAAAAGGGCAAGATACAAGGCGTCGTCATCGCCGTCACGTTCACACGCAGGAGGCGCGCACGTGCGCAGGCATCCTTCAGGCTTTTGCAACGTGTTGCATTGAGCAATCAACGCTCTGCATTGTATTTGTATTGTATTTAGGTCACATCAACACATTTGCCTTGAGTTCAACTCGATTACACTTTCGGATTACAATTTAAAGGTTAATCAGGAAGCAGGTGCCATATATGTCAATGAGTAAAACGTACATGTAGGCTTTGTAGTCATTGCCAATCTTTTGGATCCTGATGTCATACTTGGAGTCGATCAGGGGCTCTGTGGTGGTGTAGGTCTGGGTGAGAGCGACCACGCTGGCTATGTCCTGGAACTTACTGTGGTTTTCCACCTTCACCTGGATAAAACGCAGGCAGAGTGCGGTCAGAAGTTCCAGAGGACACGATATTAGGTGGAAGCCATCAGTGGGTCTATAACAAAGTATGTGCTCTCCAAACAGCAATACATACCCATGCTAACAATCTTATCACAATCTGCTGAGTAACAATATTAAGACTAAATAGCATTCTTACCTTTCCTACTCCTGAGTGGGCGTGTCCGATTTTCACGACTACAGGAAATGTCGGCATGACGACCTAGGTGATAAACCATGCAGGCGTTACTGTTTGACGTGTTTTGGACATATTAGTCTGAGAACTAGTGTCTTAAGTGTGATATTGCAATGACTAGGAGAAAGAATGACTTGAATGTTAGCAATAGAGACTGGTACTCAGGCTAACATGCTATTATAATAAGAAAGGCTTTACAAGTCCAGGTTAACTGATACAATTCAGAAGCAGACATTCATGGGTTGATGCCAAAACAGCATTTTGCCCAAAAAACACTTGGATCTTGAATAGGAGCAAAATAATGTCCTTACTTTAAAACCCCACATTTGCCACTCCGCTCTCAGATAATCAGCGCCTCCATTCACTATTGTGAACGTGAGCCAACTCAAGCTTTTTACAACCTATCCATCACTCGACGTGATGAGCTCCTTACCATCTCTTTGTAGTTGGGATAGAAGGTCTGTTCGATCAGAGGGAACTTCTCCGCGCCCAGCTTCCTGTAGGTGCTTATGAGCTGTGCGAACTAGACAAACATCAGACATCTATAAGTCAGGTTATGGAATGCTTCAGTACTTTAGGCACTAATTCAAACCTTCAGCGTGGCATCCATCCCGTCCACTCTATTTACCGCCCAGGGCTTGTCACACATGTTGTAAATGGACTCCAGGGAGTTGAGAGTGGGGGTGCCGCCGTACTGCAGGCCAATGATGAGATTACGGAAGTCCTCGTTCTGAGTCATGCTGAAGGCGTGTTGGCGGATGAGCACGAAGTCGGGCTTGAATGACCTAGAGAAAGACGAATGGCGTCAGAGATGTTTCAGAGAGAGGCGGTACATTTGTGGACCGGCGAATATGAGCAGCGGCACATTTGCAGGGGCTGACCATGTCGCCGATAATAAATTGCCTCAGACCTGGGGAGATGACGACGGTCACGGGCAATACCCTTGGACTCGGTGGGTGTGTTTCAGGTGAAAATACATCACAGAAATGTTCACAAGAACTTCCAGAAGGGGAAATGCTAATTTATGCTAACGGATAAAGTTTAGCCTGGGGGATGGGATTTAGGTTAGATTAATGAATTCGCCGTTAAGGTGAGGGTTTTACATGCAAGGTGGTTTTAGGGTTGGCGACAAATATTATTTTGATGGGTCCTCGCAGGTGTAATGCGTAGGTGTTTGTGTAAACATGCATTACTTCAGTCTCACCTGACCACCTTGGTACCATTTCTCAGAACTTGCATGTCCACATTACAGCTCCCGTTGGCGTGAGCTATGACGTTGATCTCACTGAACTCAGCCTGCCGACCAGAACAGACAGGTCCATTTAATGCACTGAATATAGACATTAGAGGTATGGATTTATAAATATGGCAAAGATCCATATTCAGTTACCAGGCAACTATATCTGGGACAAATGCCACAAGTCGATGGATGACTAAGGAGGCTTACCTGTTCCACTTTGATGTCATAATCTCCAAGCACCTTTTTCCCTCTGAAGAGTTTGGCCCTAGGCAAAAGATACATTTGTGGATTATCCTTTTGAGGAAAACACA
This sequence comes from Dallia pectoralis, assembly GCA_029465975.1. Classification (NCBI taxonomy): domain Eukaryota; kingdom Metazoa; phylum Chordata; class Actinopteri; order Esociformes; family Umbridae; genus Dallia; species Dallia pectoralis. The sequence goes on from CM055728.1 coordinate 9,995,131, forward strand.
AGATCCATTTTTTCTTCTGCTATTTATTTGTTGTGATTGGGTTTCTTTTTGGGAAATTCCTCTAAGAGTAACATTACATTTGGCTTCAGTAAGTATTGTTTGAGTTTAATTAACATCATTAATCTGGGTTTTATGGTGCCAGCATGCATCCATTGAAAAGAATGAAATGAAGTCATTACCATTAAAAAAAGTTTCTTGTCACACAGAGTCCCTTAAAATGTTTGTTTTGTTTTTGACACGATCATTACAGCAGTGAAACATTGTCTGACATCTAGTGGAATTACTGAATGGTGCAGGCAAATGGCATAGATTAATGTCACAACTCAATAAAATGGCTGATATGGTCTGATTCAATAGCCATGTTGGTTTTTTGTCGACGATAAAAGGCTTTTCATGGACTACGGGTTTCTTGTTTGGTGGCTTTTCGTCTGAAAGCTTTCAATGTTACTGTCTGCTCGGCATCGAGGTCCATCTGTACACAGTCTGGCACTTATTCCCTACTGAACAACAGGCAGCCGTATTGAACCCACAAAGAGCGGTCGTTATCGAATAGACCCATGGACCAAATAAGGGAGACCTTCAGCATGAGGAGGATTGAGAAGCAGTACCATCGGAGACCATAAATGGAATGATGACCAGTGCCAGGGGACGGGTGAAAGCTTTCCCATTCACCAGTGTGTGTGTGTGTTAGGGGGGGGGGCTATTATACTCAGCTAACGAACGGCCACGCCTAGTGTCTCAACTTAATAGAATAGATTAGACCAATATTGTCAGTTGTACAACTGAATGCCTTCAACTGAAATGTGTTCTCTGCATTTTACCCAACCCTGAGGTGCAGGGGGCAGCCCTAATCAGCTACCTGATTTGACTTCCATGTCACGGTGCACGGGGAGCATTTAAGGGTTAACTGTCTTGCTCAAGGACAGAACGACGCGGTTTTCACCTTGGTGGTGGGGGGATTAGAACCTTCCAGACCTAAGCCCTAGTCCCTAACCACTAGGCCACCTTCACCTTGAATTGGAACCAGGCTGTAGAGAAGTGTACCGATTTTACCGATGACATTTATACAATATACAGATATGTTCCACCAAGATCACACATTGGCTATGAGCGCTGTTGTAGCGGTCTATGAGTGCTGTTGTCTGGTGTAGTGGTCTATGAGTGCTGTTGTCTGGTGTAGTGGTCTATGAGTGCTGTTGTCTGGTGTAGTGGTCTATGAGTGCTGTTGTCTGGTGTAGTGGTCTATGAGTGCTGTTTTCTGGTGTAGTGGTCTATGAGTGCTGTTGTCTGGTGTAGTGGTCTATGAGTGCTGTTTTCTGGTGTAGTGGTCCATGAGTGCTGTTGTCTGGTGTTGCGGTCTATAAAAGCTGTTGTCTGGTGTAGTGGTCTAAGAGTACTGTAGTCTGGTGTAGTGGTCTACAATTGCTGTAGTCTGGTGTAGCGGTCTATGAGTGCTGTAGTCTGGTGTAGCGGTCTATGAGTGCTGTAGTCTGGTGTAGCGGTCTATGAGTGCTGTTGTCTGGTGTAGTGGTCTATGAGTGCTGTTGTCTGGTGTAGTGGTCTATGAGTGCTGTAGTCTGGTGTAGCGGTCTATAAGTGCTGTAGTCTGGTGTAGCGGTCTATGAGTGCTGTAGTCTGGTGTAGCGGTCTATGAGTGCTGTTGTCTGGTGTAGTGGTCTATGAGTGCTGTTGTCTGGTGTAGTGGTCTATAAGTGCTGTAGTCTGGTGTAGCGGTCTATAAGTGCTGTTGTCTGGTGTAGTGGTCTATGAAGGTCTGTTGTCTGGTTTAGTGGTCTATAAGTGCTGTAGTCTGGTGTAGTGGTCTATAAGTGCTGTTGTCTGGTGTAGCAGTCTATGAGTGCTGTAGTCTGGTGTAGCGGTCTATGAGTGCTGTAGTCTGGTGTAGTGGTCTATGAGTGCTGTTGTCTGATGTAGCGGTCTATGAGTGCTGTAGTCTGGTGTAGTGGTCTATGAGTGCTGTAGTCTAGTGTAGTGGTCTATGAGTGCTGTAGTCTAGTGTAGTGGTCTATGAGTGCTGTAGTCTAGTGTAGTGGTCTATGAAGTGCTGTAGTCTGGTGTAGCGGTCTATGAGTGCTGTAGTCTGGTGTAGTGGTCTATGAGTGCTGTAGTCTGGTATAGTGGTCTATGAGTGCTGTAGTCTAGTGTAGTGGTCTATGAAGTGCTGTAGTCTAGTGTAGTGGTCTATGAGTGCTGTAGTCAAGTGTAGTGGTCTATGAGTGCTGTAGTCTAGTGTAGTGGTCTATGAGTGCTGTAGTCTGGTGTAGCGGTCTATGAGTGCTGTTGTCTGGTGTAGCGGTCTATGAGTGCTGTAGTCTAGTGTAGCGGTCTATGAGTGCTGTAGTCTAGTGTAGTGGTCTATGAGTGCTGTAGTCTAGTGTAGTGGTCTATGAGTGCTGTAGTCTGGTGTAGCGGTCTATGAGTGCTGTAGTCTGGTGTAGTGGTCTATGAGTGCTGTTGTCTGGTGTAGCAGTCTATGAGTGCTGTAGTCTGGTGTAGCGATCTATGAGTGCTGTAGTCTGGTGTAGTGGTCTATGAGTGCTGTTGTCTGATGTAGCGGTCTATGAGTGCTGTAGTCTGGTGTAGTGGTCTATGAGTGCTGTAGTCTAGTGTAGTGGTCTATGAGTGCTGTAGTCTAGTGTAGTGGTCTATGAGTGCTGTAGTCTAGTGTAGTGGTCTATGAAGTGCTGTAGTCTGGTGTAGCGGTCTATGAGTGCTGTAGTCTGGTGTAGTGGTCTATGAGTGCTGTAGTCTGGTATAGTGGTCTATGAGTGCTGTAGTCTAGTGTAGTGGTCTATGAAGTGCTGTAGTCTAGTGTAGTGGTCTATGAGTGCTGTAATCAAGTGTAGTGGTCTATGAGTGCTGTAGTCTAGTGTAGTGGTCTATGAGTGCTGTAGTCTGGTGTAGCGGTCTATGAGTGCTGTTGTCTGGTGTAGCGGTCTATGAGTGCTGTAGTCTAGTGTAGCGGTCTATGAGTGCTGTAGTCTAGTGTAGTGGTCTATGAGTGCTGTAGTCTAGTGTAGTGGTCTATGAGTGCTGTAGTCTGGTGTAGCGGTCTATGAGTGCTGTAGTCTGGTGTAGTGGTCTATAAGTGCTGTAGTCTGGTGTAGCGGTCTATGAGTGCTGTAGTCTGGTGTAGTGGTCTATGAGTGCTGTTGTCTGATGTAGCGGTCTATGAGTGCTGTAGTCTGGTCTAGTGGTCTATGAGTGCTGTAGTCTAGTGTAGTGGTCTATGAGTGCTGTAGTCTAGTGTAGTGGTCTATGAGTGCTGTAGTCTAGTGTAGTGGTCTATGAAGTGCTGTAGTCTGGTGTAGCGGTCTATGAGTGCTGTAGTCTGGTGTAGTGGTCTATGAGTGCTGTAGTCTGGTATAGTGGTCTATGAGTGCTGTAGTCTAGTGTAGTGGTCTATGAAGTGCTGTAGTCTAGTGTAGTGGTCTATGAGTGCTGTAGTCAAGTGTAGTGGTCTATGAGTGCTGTAGTCTAGTGTAGTGGTCTATGAGTGCTGTAGTCTGGTGTAGCGGTCTATGAGTGCTGTTGTCTGGTGTAGCGGTCTATGAGTGCTGTAGTCTAGTGTAGCGGTCTATGAGTGCTGTAGTCTAGTGTAGTGGTCTAGGAGTGCTGTAGTCTAGTGTAGTGGTCTATGAGTGCTGTAGTCTGGTGTAGCGGTCTATGAGTGCTGTAGTCTGGTGTAGCGGTCTATGAGTGCTGTTGTCTGGTGTAGCGGTCTATGAGTGCTGTAGTCTAGTGTAGTGGTCTATGAGTACTGTAGTCTAGTGTAGTGGTCTATGAGTGCTGTAGTCTGGTGTAGCGGTCTATGAGTGCTGTAGTCTGGTGTAGCGGTCTATAAGTGCTGTAGTCTGGTGTAGCGGTCTATAAGTGCTGTAGTCTGGTGTGGCGGTCTATAAGTGCTGTAGTCTGGTGTAGCGGTCTATAAATGCTGTAGTCTGGTGTAGCGGTCTATGAGTGCTGTAGTCTAGTGTAGCGGTCTATGAGTGCTGTAGTCTAGTGTAGTGGTCTATGAGTGCTGTAGTCTAGTGTAGTGGTCTATGAGTGCTGTAGTCTGGTGTAGCGGTCTATGAGTGCTGTAGTCTGGTGTAGCGGTCTATGAGTGCTGTTGTCTGGTGTAGCGGTCTATGAGTGCTGTAGTCTAGTGTAGTGGTCTATGAGTACTGTAGTCTAGTGTAGTGGTCTATGAGTGCTGTAGTCTGGTGTAGCGGTCTATGAGTGCTGTAGTCTGGTGTAGCGGTCTATAAGTGCTGTAGTCTGGTGTAGCGGTCTATAAGTGCTGTAGTCTGGTGTGGCGGTCTATAAGTGCTGTTGTCTGGTGTAGCGGTCTATAAATGCTGTAGTCTGGTGTAGCGGTCTATGAGTGCTGTAGTCTAGTGTAGTGGTCTATGAGTGCTGTAGTCTGGTGTAGTGGTCTATGAGTGCTGTAGTCTGGTGTAGTGGTCTATGAGTGCTGTAGTCTAGTGTAGTGGTCTATGAGTGCTGTAGTCTGGTGTAGCGGTCTATGAGTGCTGTAGTCTAGTGTAGTGGTCTATGAGTACTGTAGTCTAGTGTAGTGGTCTATGAGTGCTGTAGTCTGGTGTAGCGGTCTATGAGTGCTGTAGTCTGGTGTAGCGGTCTATAAGTGCTGTAGTCTGGTGTAGCGGTCTATAAGTGCTGTAGTCTGGTGTGGCGGTCTATAAGTGCTGTTGTATGGTGTAGCGGTCTATAAATGCTGTAGTCTGGTGTAGCGGTCTATGAGTGCTGTAGTCTAGTGTAGTGGTCTATGAGTGCTGTAGTCTGGTGTAGTGGTCTATGAGTGCTGTAGTCTGGTGTAGTGGTCTATGAGTGCTGTAGTCTGGTGTAGCGGTCTATGAGTGCTGTAGTCTAGTGTAGTGGTCTATGAGTGCTGTAGTCTGGTGTAGTGGTCTATGAGTACTGTAGTCTAGTGTAGTGGTCTATGAGTGCTGTAGTCTGGTGTAGCGGTCTATGAGTGCTGTAGTCTAGTGTAGTGGTCTATGAGTACTGTAGTCTGGTGTAGCGGTCTATGAGTGCTGTAGTCTGGTGTAGCGGTCTATGAGTGCTGTAGTCTGGTGTAGCGGTCTATGCACCCCACTCAAGGGCACACAAGCTCCTGGGCAATAGGGATTTGAGCACAAGCCCATGCTTTTCGACTCTAACTATACACATTTCCCCGTATCCTTTGTTTTATACTGTCAATAAAAATAATAAAATACCACTAAAATGTATTGTGACACCATCCAAATTAGCTGCGATATGTGGAAATATGCCCTGTTTTCAGAAATGTTCAACCGCTTCGACAACAACAATTCACAGGCCTAAATCATATAGGGTGTTGTGAGGAATCCCTCTAGCGCAGCTCCCCTGCCCTCTGGTGGCGGGTTTCGTCGTTCGTCGTCGCCGACGTATTAGCGGCCGCCGCCCCTCATTTGTCACTTTGTCTAGTCCTGTCTATTGCACACACCTGGTGTTCATTCCCCATTAGTCTCCTATATAGGCTTCCTCTGTGGGGTCATGTCCTCGTGTGGTATTGTTGACTGTTGTACGTGTGTACACGCCTCCCGGCGTTATATTAGAGACATTTGTGTGTCTATTTTCATATTGAGCCCTTGTTGTCGGGCCTTTACTTTTAAGCGCTGTGTCGCTGGTTTTTGTTTCGGTTACGGTACTAGTGAGTACTTAGCAAGTGGCGTTGTCACGAGATTACATTAAAAACTCATCAACGCTACGGATCCTGGTCTGCCTCCTTTTCTGCATTCACACACCTCGCCGGCTACGAGACAGAGCCGGCGTGACAGAATACCACACACCGAACATATTACTTTTCATATAATTGAGTCACCTAATTTTCCCGTGGTGTTGGGGTTGCCCTGGTTGGCGTTGCACAACCCCAGTTTTCATGGCCTCAGAGGGTTCTAGCGGAGTGGGGACAGGAGTGTCAGGGAAGGTGTCTGGGTGTTTCCATCAATGCGACATCTATGGAGAGTCCAGACAGTGTCTCCACTGTGCGCATTCCTCCGGAGTATAGTGATTTGGCAGTTGTATTCTCCAAACAGTTGGCTACTAAATTACCACCCCATCGTCCGGGGGATTGCGCGATAGACCTACAGGTAGGCGTTGTACCACCGCACAGTCACGTGTATCCCCTGTCCCAAGCGGAGACAGAGACGATGGAGACGTACATCTCTGAGTCATTGAGTCAGGGGATAATTCGCCATTCCACTTCTTCCGCCTCCTCGAGTTTCTTTTTGTGAAAAAAAAGACGGGGGTTGCGTCCCTGTATAGACTATCGGGCATTGAATAAAATTACAGTTCGTTATCGGTATCCTCTCCCTCTGATTTCGACTGTGATAGAATCAATGCACGGGGCACGTTTTTTCACAAAACTGGATCTCAGGAGCGCGTATAATTTGGTGCGTATCCGAGAGGGAGATGAGTGGAAGACAGCCTTTAGCACCACTTCAGGGCACTATGAGTACCTGGTGATGCCGTATGGGTTAATGAATGCGCCATCGGTTTTCCAGTCCTTTGTGAATAACCTGTTTCGGGACATGGTCGGCCGCGGTGTGGTGGTGTACATTGACGACATCCTGGTGTACTCTGCTACCCGTGCGGACCATGTCTCCCTTGTTCGCAGAGTACTGGAGCGACTGAGGGAGCATGACCTATATGCCAAATTGGAGAAGTGTCTGTTTTTTCAGCGAGCAGTCTCGTTTCTCGGGTTCCACGTCACAGCGCAGGGAGTGGAGATGGAGATGGATCGCGTGGCGGCCGTGCGTAATTGGCCCATTCCCACCACGGTTAAGGCGGTACAACGGTTCATCGGGTTTTCCAACTTCTATCGTAGGTTTATCCGAAACTTTGGCAAGGTAGCAGCTCCTATTACATCCCTGTTGAGGGGTGGGCCATCTCGTATTCGCTGGTCGAACGAGGCAGACTGTGCGTTTAGTGCATTGAAAACACTGTTCACCTCCGCACAGGTGTTGGCCTACCCAGATCCGTCGCTTCCGTTCATAGTGGAGGTTGACGCGTCAGAGGTTGGGATTGGTGCGGTGCTATCCCAGCGCTCGGGCACGCCCCTCAACTCCGCCCCTGTGCCTTTTACTCGCGGAAGCTCAGTGCGGCGGAGCAAAACTATGACGTAGGTGATAGGGAGCTGCTAGCTGTGGTTAAAGCTCTGTCTGAGTGGAGGCACTGGCTCGAGGGAGCGAGACACCCGTTTGTAGTCTGGACTGACCACCGTAACCTGGAGTATATTAGGGCAGCTAGGAGACTGAATCCTCGTCAGGCTAGGTGGGCGTTATTTTTACTCGGTTTGACTTTACGATCTCGTACATTCCGGGTACAAAAAACGTCAAGGCAGACGCACTGTCCAGATTGTATGACACCACGGAGAGATATGTGGATAATTCTCCCATTATTCCCTCTTCCTGTATAGTGGCACCGGTGGTGTGGGCGGTGGATGCGGACATCCAGCGGGCGTTACGCACAGAACCAGCTCCCCACAATGCCCAGAGGGGCGTGTCTACGTGCCGCTGGATGTTCGTGATCGGCTGATCTGCTGGGCCCACACATCGGTGTCAACGGGACACCCTGGGATTGGTCGGACAGTGCGCTGTCTCACCAATAGATATTGGTGGCCTAGTCTGGCCAAGGATGTGAGGGTGTATGTTACCTCCTGTTCTGTATGCGCTCAGAGTAAGGCACCTAGACACCTTCCGGCGGGTAAGTTACATCCTTTGCCCGTTCCACGGCGACCATGGTCACATATTAGTGTTGATTTTTGACTGACCTCCCTCTCTCCAAGGGTCACACTACAGTCCTGGTCGTCGTGGACCGTTTCTCAAAGGCCTGCCGCTTTCTGCCCATGCCAGGTCTCCCGACGGCCCTGCAGACCGCGGAAGCCCTGTTCACACACGTCTTCCGGCACTACGGGGTCCCGGAGGACATCGTATCTGACCGGGGTCCCCAGTTTACGTCGAAGGTCTGGAGGGCGTTCATGAGACGGTTGGGGGTCTCGGTCAGTCTGACCTCTGGGTATCACCCCGAGGCTAATGGGCAGGTGGAACGAGTCAATCAGGAGATAGGGAGGTTTCTGAGGTCGTATTGCCAGGACCGGCCAGAGGAGTGGGCGGAGTTTTTGCCATGGGCAGAGTATGCTCAAAACTCGCTCCGTCACTCCTCTACTGACATGTCACCTTTCAGTGTGTCTTAGGGTATCAGCCGGTCCTGGCCCCTTGGCAGCAGAGCCAGCCCGAGACCGAGACTCCAGCGGTGGACGACTGGTTCCGGCGCGCGGAGGACACGTGGATTGTGGCTCATCGGCACCTGCAGCGCGCCGGACAACGTCAGAAGTCCGCCGCTGACCGGAGACGTAGTGACACGCCAAACTACGCTCCGGGGGATCGGGTCTGGCTCTCGACTCGAAACCTTCCGCTCCGCCTGCCCTGCCGGAAGCTGGCTCCGCGGTTTGTGGGGCCGTTTAAAGTCCTGAGGAGAGTGAACGAGGTAACCTACCGATTACAGCTGCCACCTGATTATCGAATTAATGCCTCGTTCCATGTGTCTCTCCTCAGGCCGGTGGTCGCTGGTCCCCTCCAGCAATCTGAGGTGAGAGAGGTCCCCCCACCCCCCCTGGACATTGAGGGGGGTCCGGCGTACCGTGTCAGCACCATCAGAGACTCCAGACGCCGGAGAGGGGGCCTCCAGTACCTTGTGGAGTGGGGGGTACGGTCCGGAGGAACGCTGTTGGGTGCCGGCGAGGGACGTACTCGATCCTACGTTAGTGGAGGCGTTCCATCGTCGGCGGCCTGATCGTCCAGCTCCGCGTCCTCCGGGTCGGCCTCTGGGTCGGCGGCGACGGACGGCTGGAGCCGCCCGTCAGGGGGGGAGTACTGTGAGGAATCCCTCTAGCGCAGCTCCCTGCCCTCTGGTGGCGGGTTTCGTCGTTCGTCGTCGCCGACGTATTAGCGGCCGCCGCCCCTCATTTGTCACTTTGTCTAGTCCTGTCTATTGCACACACCTGGTGTTCATTCCCCATTAGTCTCCTATATAGGCTTCCTCTGTGGGGTCATGTCCTCGTGTGGTATTGTTGACTGTTGTACGTGTGTACACGCCTCCCGGCGTTATATTAGAGACATTTGTGTGTCTATTTTCATATTGAGCCCTTGTTGTCGGGCCTTTACTTTTAAGCGCTGTGTCGCTGGTTTTTGTTTCGGTTACGGTACTAGTGAGTACTTAGCAAGTGGCGTTGTCACGAGATTACATTAAAAACTCATCAACGCTACGGATCCTGGTCTGCCTCCTTTTCTGCATTCACACACCTCGCCGGCTACGAGACAGAGCCGGCGTGACAGGTGTCCTGTGTGATGTTGTTGAGAGGTGTTATCGAAATGTTCCCTAAAGTGACTCCACTAATGACAACCGTCCTGTGTATAACCAATGTGATATCACCTCTTGGCAACCGTCCTGTGTATAACCAATGTGATATCACCTCTTGGCAACCGTCCTGTGTATAACCAATGTGATATCACCTCTTGGCAACCGTCCTGTGTATAACCAATGTGATATCACCTCTTGGCCTCTTTCTCTTGCTTTCACACCTGTGGTGTTTGTCGAACACAACCTAGTGAGCGAATGCTGAATATTTTAAGTCTGGGATTTAACCACGGCTGTGAAGAAGAACACGCATCTGATTAGGAATCAAAAAGGGAGAGCTATATAAACGCTCTCAGTGTTCAAATAAACATCCTATAGGACACAACTTGAAGAAACGCATGGGACTGTAGATAGGTCAATGTTTATCCGGGGGAGTGGTTTCAACATCACGACTGCTTTGTCGTGACTCTAGGATGGTGTAAAAAAAATGCCTGCAAGGCACCCTGACCGTTCAGAGCGCATGCTAATAGCAACAATCTGCATTGTGTGAATACAGGCCACTTTTCCAGGACTGTACAGAATTAACAGTGTCCGCCAAATGACCAATAGGACTGTATTTTATTATTTTATCATTATTTTCCTCTGTAAAGCACATTGAATTGCTTCTATGTATGAATTGTGTCATATAAATACACTTGCTTGCTTGCTTAAATTTAACGTAGATTTGCTGAGAACAGCAGACGCTGTGTACATACCCTAGCTGTTTTTGCATTATTTATAAATATGCACGGTTTCCAAAGTGATTAACCATCTCAGCAGGAGATGCTATTTTGATGAAGGTTGAGGTTTGTCCACTGAGGGCATCCGAATGTAGCAATTTCTTTTAGCAATATAATTTCCATAGTAAGATGAATGTAACTCAAATAACAATATCCTTACTGTGAGGGCTTTAATCAACACCATCCATTGTAGTCATATAGTCTAACTGCAATCCACACATTAAATACTAATAGGTTTATTGTGCAAAGGAATCATTAGAAAAGAAACATGTTGTTTTGTTGCAATTATAGCTCTAAAGTGATCTATAATCAATTATAAGACAGAGATGTGATAATAGATTCAGCAATTTTAACACAATTAGCAAGATAAGAGGAAAGAGAGAGGGTAAGCACAGGAGATACAATATTTAAGGATATTCTAGAGATTCATTTCTATTCTTCAACATGTACTTGGAAGTGAAAATATTAACCGTGGATCAGAAACAGAGAAGAGAAAATAATGCATCGGTTTAACCTCACTAACAATAGAATTAAAGTTGTGATCAAATAACGAATTGCTTAAGGAGCTTGAAATAATGAAACAACAACCAAATGAAATGAATACGTTCCAGAAAACTACTTTTTTTGTTTGAACATACCTAGAATGTCTAAATACTATAAAATTGCTTTGTAAATATTTCTGCCTTGTTGCTGTTGTATCAGCATATTCATATATACATTTACAAATACTTAAATATGCACACTGTTTGTAAAGTCTTTTACACATTTTTTTAATTGTAGCATTTTAAAATAGTTTTAAATGTATTTAACATACCCACATTTAAATAAAATAATTTAAGTTGACATGAAATACCACATTCAAATACAAATGATAAATACTTTAAAATATATTCCCCACTTGAGTTTGTGATATGAGCTTGACAGTTTGAGCTGCAATGGGAATAAGCATTACTTGAATATTATGTGCACAATGTCAACATTTGCTCCCATATATTGTCTAAAGAAAGCCAAACAAACAAACAGCTGAAAACTTCTTCTGTTATTCGATCAGTGCCTTACAATTAATCGTACATTTTAAGATACCGTCTGCCCTTGCAGAAAAAATACCCTCCCTACAGATGTCAAAATGAAAATACAGCATAAATGAGAAGAAAAACATTCAGTAGCTCATAGTGGAAATGCATCTTAACAGATCTACGATCAGGATTAATCTATCCCCAATCCTTTACGTAACTATTAGGGGGATGAAAATTAATCTGATCCTGCTTCAGAGGTTAAGGAAAAGCTTTTAGTCCTGAACAACAAGAGGGGATGACTCACTAAATTTAAGACAATTGAATTTGTCCAGACTGCTTTTCAGTCGGTGCAGAGCTCCTTGCCCACCAGCGTAATAGAATGGCTAAGTTAAACTCTCTCTCCCCCCATAGGAGTTCAACAGAGTGTTATTCCTCATCAATACATGACAGTATATCAATAGGATCTCAGAAGGACCATGACATATTTCTGACACGTCCTCTGTAATGATGATTGGGGATATAAAGCTGGGTGATATCAGGCTAAAGCTATTTCATAGTACACGTCAGTGGAAATTGCTACACCCTGACACCTTGCCGAAATTCACCGGTACGATCACAGTGTCCTGCAGAGCGTATAAGCCTTGGTTGCAAATAATGAATTTGGAAAGGAAACTATATTTCATGGTTTTATTTGCATACTACACGGGGAAGAGTTTGATACGATAAAGCTTAGTGCTTTGCATAGTAAAGGAATAGGCCAAGATAAGTTTGAGGGCATCAGATCTAAAAGCCTGTGTTTAATTAGTACGTGAGCCATGATCTTTGCTACCGCGACAACAGCACAATTTATGTGGTGCTCAATAGCACCATCAGAGATTGGGTGGTGTAGGTTAGCAGTTGCTAACCGGAAGGTTTTAAGTTCGAATGCCTAAGCTTGCAAAGGTTATGAATGTTTAGGGCATTTCTGCAAATTAGAATGTAATGTTAAAAAAGTAATGTTAATAAATGGTAAGAAAAAAATGAAATAATTACAACATCAGAAATTACATTACGTCTTCTTCCCAAAAAACAAAAACAGTAACAGACTGAAATATTTGAAGATTCTGGAAGCAGTTGCCTGGAAATGCATTTTCATTTGATTAGCTAAAAATCAAATGACAATCCTATTCACAGAGCCAGGCTTTTGGTGATCGTAGCGGTGTGCTACTCTCCAGCGTGTCTCGCTTCTCGCTACCTTTTTTGAGTGCTCCTTAGCCACTTTCAGTCAGTGTCATAGTTTTGTTTGAGAGAAGGGGAATATGTTCGGCCTGCAGTAATGACAACAGCGTAGAAAGATTATTAGCCACATAATAATATAACAAATTGCATTGGTGTTCTGAATTCAGCTGTACGGTTTATGTTTAGGCCTGACATTTGTGCTGATACAATAGTCATTTACCATGTGGCTCGTGGGCCCTGAGTGTTCCTAGTTAATTCAATTTCAGTGTCTGTCCTAAGGCTTCTGCGGTTGTCTCTCTCCATCTCCTGCACATGTTTTAATCTATAAAGGGGTGTTCAGTGAGTAATTGCTGAAGACAAAATCAGTTTGAACAAATTCTATACTGTATTTAATAGACAAAAACGTTACGCATTACCAGAGACATCAGTGGCAGACGACTGTGATTTAAGTCAGAACATTCTGCCCTTTCAAGAACTGCTAAACATTAAGCAGCTTCCTTCGCCACAATAGACCTACCCTGGCACAAAAGACTGACCCAGAAACGGCTGTTTCCACTCTGATGTCCAACCCTGAAACACCCTCTAGCATGGAGGACAGTACTACCAGCACATTAGGGACTCCACTGGTCTGAAAATAATGAGAAACTGGTAACGGTAAAGTTGTAATGTTAAATGTTAATGTTATTTTAATAAAGCAATAGTTTAGTATTCCAGACGTAATACAATTAAGTGATTACCGGTTCATTACATCTATTTATATCTGTAAATAAGCCTTTGTCATCAGGGTGTCAGCAGGAACCTGTTAGAGCATGAGTCACCTCCTTACGCATGCTAATCATTCCAGGCACTAAAGCTCATATCTACATAAAACTCACTAGACAACTGATCTGTACCAAATACAACCACAACAAATGGTTTGACAAAAGGCTCAATCAATAGTAGAGGCGATAGTTTGTTCAACGGCTTATTCAGTCACATAAGAATTAGAACAAACAGGAAATACATCCTGAATTGTGTTTACATGTTTTTTTAAACAATAAGCGGATATAAATTAGTTTTTGTTTTCAAATTGGGTTTTGAATAACAGAAATTAATAAACATATCTATTTTTCTTTATGTTGTTTACTTCATCAGTGGAATTGGAAGTGGAATGGCTCATTTAAGGTGCTTGGTATAAGAATGTATAATATATAAACAATTTACGTATGTAAATATCTATGTATAAACAAAGTATTATAATATAAAGATAGGTGCAATAATACATGTATTGTTATCTGCTTCATGTTTTTAGAACCAATTTAGAGAAGACGAACGAAAAACGTCTTTCCATTTAATTTTCTTAATTCCTTTTTTTCACTTTCACACCAATTATACACCCAAAAAAAATAAATAAATAGTGAAAATAGATAAGATTAGGTCAATATTTGTTTTTCTGCCATTTTAAGCAACCAATTTAAAAAAACAAACAAAATGTAACCTGAAGACATTTCCTGGTTCTTCAAGTCATAATATGAACCAATGATCCCATGATACACTTACAGCTCCCCACTACCACACCATGCTCTCCACTACCACGCCATTCTCCCCTCTACCACACCATGCTCTCCCCTACCACGCCATACTCCCCACTACCACACCATGCTCTCCACTACCACGCCATTCTCCCCTCTACCACACCATGCTCTCCCCTACCACGCCATACTCCCCACTACCACGCCATGCTCTCCACTACCACACCATGCTCTCCACTACCACACCATGCTCTCCCACTACCACACCATGCTTTCCACTACCACGCCATGCTCCCCACTACTCCCCACACCATACTCTCCCCTACCACGCCATGCTCTCCACTACCACGCCATACCACACCATGCCCCACTACCACACCATGCTCTCCACTACCACACCATGCTCTACCACACCACTCCACAACCACACCACCACACCATGCTCTCCACTACCACACCATGCTCTCCACTACCACACCATGCTTTCCACTACCACACCATGCTCTCCACTACCACACCATGCTCCCCACTACCACACCATGCTCTCCACTACCACACCATGCTCTCCACTACCACACCATGTTCTCCACTACCACGCCACGCTCCCCACTACCACACCATGCTCTCCACTACCACACCATGTTCTCCACTACCACGCCACGCTCCCCACTACCACACCATGCTCTCCACTACCACACCATACTCTCCACTACCACACCATGCTCTCCACTACCACACCACGCTCCCCACTACCAACTCTATGACAGACTGATATTATCCACCAATAGTAAGCAGGCTATGTTGCTAGTTGGATCTTTGGATGGGAACATTTCAACGAGTCTACTGTGGGGATATATCTAGACCCAATCTGGTTGACAGTAAGTTTAAAACTGACTCACATATATTGTAGACACATAAAATATTAATTTGGCGCTTGGCCAGAAACAGGCTTTGAGGCTAGTCGGCAGGGTGTACTGTACTATACATGAAACATTGAAACAACGCCATGTGATCTTTCAGCTAATGGCTCTGTGGGTTTGGGGAAAGGATCTGTGTGGCAGATATCGTAAGGGTTTTCTCTAAATAGAATATAGGTCCAGCTGTTTTACAGGGATCGGGCTTGCTAGTTTCAACACAGATGCTCTAAATAGTGTGATAAATGTTACATAATTAATGCCGATTTCTCAGGTTTGACATACGATGTCTTAGGTTGACCTTTTTTGACATATTCCAGGTTTTAATGTTTAATTCGTGGTATAAAAGGCTGCTAAATTTCAGAACACGAGATGAACTGAAACAAACTCGGTTCTCCCTCAGTCATCGACCGTCTGTTGTTACGTGAAACTGGAGCCAAAAAACATGGCATCCTTTCAAAGCACATGAAAGGGACCTTATTAGGATTGATCTGGATTTCTATTACCTAAATGGGCTCCCATACTGGTGATGCAACGTGACGTACATTCAAATGTCCAGAATCTGCAATGCAAGCGAAGAGGTCATTACGGTTCCAGGACGCTTGACAAATGCATCTGCTGCCGCCCGAACGCTAATCAGAGCAGTACGTCCCCTCTGCCTGTGTTGTTGTGGTGGCAGCCATTTCGCACGGTGAGCTGAATTATGCACATAGACAGCAGTCAACCTATCACAGTCCAGTATGGCACATGGCCCATGAAGAAGCCCTGAGAGCTCCACTCATCTAATACAACTACATTGTTAACAGGGCTTTATGAGTAACGGCGAAGAGAATGTGCGGATCACAGAGATCTGCACACAAAGATGCCTTTGTCGTCGGCGCTCCGTCGTTATTTGATAATACGTTTCCCGAGAACACACCGAACAGCTGCCCGCGACATCGAAAATATAGTCACCTCACATCAGAGAAGTTACGGAAAGGAAAGTGGAAGGACATGTCTGGCGTGGGATGCTGTAAAGACGCTTATGTAAGTTCATGTCTGTCGCTGTCAAATTCACTTGTACTGGGCAAATGAATGTGCCACCGTGCAAACAGTATACGTGTATGAATAAACGAATACCCCTTATCACTTGGTGAGCTGCATATCTTTGGAGAGCACTGGGCTAGCTACCTGCGCCGCTGTGCAAAACGGTATCCCTTATGGACTGTATGGTATTTGGATTTGTGCCGTAATCTGCATCCACGTCTGCTGGCTTCACCACAAAATCAAAATAGTTTTTTTTTTAAATAGGACTGTGATGCTTGCACAAGAGGTCATTTTCAACTGGGGCTGTCACTAGCCCATCTGACATCCATAGTGGGTACCCCAACCGTGCATTCTCACGCCATGTTTTTGCCCCAATGACCAATCTGTGGGCGGGCAAATGATCATGTGACCTGGAATTCAATCATTGTACATGGCCAGACAAACACTGCACATCAAAGAATAACAACACACATTTCCCAATGCACATTTGTCACTTAAATATTCACTGGACTGTCTTAAAACACTGGGTTTATCCAAATAGGTCAACTCTAGCACATGCTTACAAGTGGTTGAAACTGAGCTTGTACGCAAAAAGATACCAAATCAGCCTCAGAATATATTGGCTTTTTAATCAGTGAATCTGTCATTTTGTTGTGTCAATCAGGGTCTTTCAATTATTGCAGCAATCCCAGCACATGGGTAAGACGAGTCGTCAAATGCTGTAACTTAATTACGGTGAGTCAGTCAACAGACCTGGTTTCTGTCTCCTGAATGCTGTTTCTGTATCCTAAGAGCAGCATACGCAGGCATCAGCCATCCCAGAGCAGTAAGTAACCTGTTTAAATCTGATCAGGAGAGCTTGAGATGGACTCCAGACCTGTGTGCTGACAGGTTTTAGTTTTTTTTACCTTTCTTTGGCTTAAGACAGATTCAACGTACGTTTTTTTAACCACAAGCCATCTGCGAGCTCTTCTATGAAATGTAGAACCTACAACAATCACCTAAACAAGCGTTAAAGAGTGCAAACATGAATAATTCACATAATCACAAAAAAACACTGATCTACAACAATGCACAGCGTGTTGCCTCACCATTCCTGCTGTGGTTCATCGATGACCAGGAGGATCTTAAACTTCTTCGGTGTCGTGACCGTGGTCTGCTCCACCAGTCCTGCTGAGGCGGCGGTCTGCTTGACCGCGTTTGTGATGGAGCTAAAGAAGCCCGATCCACTGGACTGTGCAGGCTGGGGTTTCCTCTCCGGGGCAGGTGAAGGGGTAGGGGAGACGGCGGGCGGCGTGGTCCCGGCCGTGGGGGACTTGGCCGGGGTGGCGGCGGCCGGGGAAGGAGGCTGAGCGGGGTCAGGCCTCTGGAGGTCCGTCATGTAGCCATTGGGCAGGTTGGATATGAAGGTGCTGTCTGAGAGACGCCTACGCAGGTAGTTCATCTTTAGAGTGGTTGTGGGGTCGCGGACAGAGTAGACTCTTTTAGGGGGACAGCTGAGGCTGGACGACGTCACGCGCGGGTCAGATTTATATGCAGCGAGGTGCCAGCGTGCAGCAGGTTGAAAGCTCAGCTCTTCCCCTCGCAAATTCCCAGCGAATGTGTTTTCTCCCCGATCAGCCGTGCATCCTCAGAGCTCCCCTCGCTGTGGCCGTGACGATGCGCGGGCCCCTCAGCCAATCGCCTGCCTCCATGCCAGCCTGAACGACTGCAAGAGAGGCTTGTGTTCTCCCTCCCACTCCCCCCCACCCTCCACCCCCTCCTGCTCTCCTCCCTACTCCCACTCTCCCGCCCCGTACAAGTGTCTCCTGTACCCCTCCCCCATAATTTTCAGCTGTACAGGCGTCACGTCTCTTTTTTTCGTACCACTGCGCGCGAGAAAAAAACACAGGAAAAAGGGGGGAAGGGAGGTTTCCAAGGGAAGAGCACCAAGGGTGATGATATAGAGGAAACCTCCAACACTGCCAGCGCTGAATAAAACAGTAAGGATGGGAATAGAAAATGGCTGTTTGGTCTGGTGTCAGTGTAGCATGCAGAAGGAGAGGCGGGGAAGCGTCAGCCGTCCCCTGCAGACTCTGGTGCCTGCTGTCATCCCCGTCCATCACACCACCATGTGATGCATTCATGCCTTTTTTTAAACCTGATTTACCAGAGGGATTCTCACGTGCTGCCGTGCCTTAAAATCTCCTGTAGACTTTACCGGTCGTTGTGGGTTTTAACGATACGCGGTACATATGGCGACTGACGATCTGTCTTTATTATTGCATGATCTTGTGTTTTGTGTGTGTAAAGGTCTGCATTATGTACGATTAGGGAGTTTTCCATCTGCTGCCAGAGATGAATAGCCGTAATGCCATGCAATCTTGTTCATTTTTAGATTACTGGTTCGTTTCTGCTGGGGCTTTAATGGTTGTAATAAAATGGGAATGATGAAATGATGAAAATAATTCACGACTGCACTGTGTCATATTTGAAAAACGTCAGCATGTATTAGAAAACATAATCATAAGTATCTCAGGTTTACACAAGATGAGGACAAAGGCTAATATTTGGATATTAAATCTAATTATGTTATTGCTGCATTAGCCTGAATGTGTAACCAGTGTGCCTAATGTATCTATTAAGATTCATAAAATGATGAATTAATTATCATTTCACAAAAATAGAGATCCATGACATTAGAACTAAACCTGGATTGTTTGTGACAAGATATCAACTTAATTACAAAACATTAACCTGTCTTCTGGAGAGATGCCAGTACTGGCCTCCATAGTCCTTTTCTCAGAAGCCGTACATTGAAACCTTGAACGTGTCAATATTTAATCCATATCTCATAATGCCAGAGGGCGTTGTATCCTAAATGAGACATGGCCAAAGTCACTCTGTTTTCAACCCCAGTTGAGCACAATTATTTAATATGTCAATTTGCCGAAAATAAAAAATATATATGGATTGGCTGTTATATTTTCCCAAATATAAAATGTGCAAAATAGTACTGCTTCTTTGGATGTAGCTTTCCTGTTTATTGATATGATATGAAATGTATGAGTCTGTCACACTTTCCTTTAGGATCTAATGCAGATTGAGCCAAATGCGGAGCTGGAAAATCACATTTAAGTTTTTTTTTAAAGAAAAACAAACTGAGAAAAGCTAAAAACACATGTACACTGAGTTAAATAATGGTGGGCTAAATGAGCGACTAAGAACGTTTAAACAGATCATACATATGACACAAACACTCACCCAACTGAAACATGTAGTGTTTAAACAGATCCTACATATAACCCAAACACACACCCAACTGAAACATGTAACATTTAAACAGATCATAGATTTGACACAAACACTCACCCAACTGAAACATGTAGTGTTAAAACAGATCATACATATGACACAAAAACACACACAACTGAAACATGTAGTGTTTAAACAGATCGTACATATGACACAAACACTAACCCAACTGAAACATGTAATGTTTAAACAGATCATACATTTGACACAAATCCTCACCCAACTGAAACATGTAGTGTTAAAACAGATCATACATATGACACAAACACTCACCCAACTGAAACACGTCATGTTAAAACAGATCATACATATAACACAAACACTCACCGACTGACAGGCTGTAACTTTTACACTGCATTCGAAAATATTATGCAAATTCTTTTTTACACAGATTTTCCTAAATAGTCGATGCAAATGACAGTTAGTATAATTTTCAAGTCACCAACCGTTAGGGTATAAGTAGAATTTAATTGAACGAACCACCCAATGAACAGTATTTTTTCCCACCAACCACCATGGTAGCACGGCACTCATCAGTACACAAGACATTTTGAAAATTAGCCTTCATGTATTTCTGGGACGACTGCAATCGTTTCTGCTTGTGAGCATTGGTTAGGGGTGGCCGAGTAGTAGGTTTATGCACAACTGCAGAGGCACCAACAGCCTCAAATACCTGTGTGCTGCTTCGTAATGGCATTTTAGCAGCTGCTCTCTAAATCCGATGAATTTGTCTGCCAGTAACCTTCCTCATTATGCCTTTATCTGCACAAATCCGTCTGTGCTTTGAATCAGCCACAAATATTTACACATTACGATGATCACGCTTAAGTTTTGGTGAAATATCTAATGGTTTTCATTCCTTTCTGAAGGCATTGCACTATTTGACGCCTTTCCGCAGCAGAGATATCCTCTTAATTCCAATTAGCATAATAATTTGGAATGTGGTGTAATGATGACAATCAAACAAACATGGAAACTAAATATACCTACTGATTACAAACTAAAAACTGGTGTGCATCATTACAAACCAGGTAATCAGGTGGACAACTAAAACAACACACAGAGTGAGGTAAAGTCCTCAACCTTGTTACATTACTCCCCCACCCCAAAGGCCTGGCTTCCAGAGAGTCCAAGCAACCTAGGGTGAAGGGCAGGAGGGCAGGAGCCGGCGGTGGCTCTGCCTGACTCTGAGGGCTGGTAGGGATTTTCTGCTGCTCCTCGGCAGCAGGAGACAATTCCTGCTTCCCCCAGTCAGCAAGGGGTGACTGTGACCAGACCTCGCCGTGCTCAGACGGAGGAGGCCAGCCGTCTGCCGGCTCAGGTGGAGGAGGCTGGATCTCCACAGACTAAGGGGGAAGAGGCCATTCATCGCCCTCTTCAGGCAGGTGGAGGCGGGTCCTTAGCTGGTTGATGTGGTGGAGGCGGGTCCTTAGCTGGTTGATGTGGCGGAGGCGGGTCCTTAGCTGGTTGATGTGGCGGAGGCGGGTCCTTAGCTGGTTGATGTGGCGGAGGCGGGTCCTTAGCTGGTTGATGTGGCAGAGGCGGGTTGATGTGGCAGAGGCGGGTCCTTAGCTGGTTGACGTGGCGGAGGCGGGTCCTTAGCTGGTTGATGTGGCGGAGGCTTGTCCATAGCTGGTTGATGCTCCAGGACGGGCAGGTTCAGCCACGTTCTCCACCACCTTCCAACCATCCCAGGGGGCTGGTCCATCAACCCCTTTGGGGGCCATTGTTCCATTTTGGTTGGTGGTTGAAAGGGGTCCTGATTTGTTGACTCCAGGGCTCTAGGTGGCGCTGGCTGCAGCAGCAGAACAGTGGGTGGCACTAGTTGCGGTTCCAGGGCCGTGGGTGATGCTGGACACACAGGTCACTTTGCTGGGTGTCTGGGAGATGGTACCGTTGCATGGCTGGTGTTTTGGAGCCACCTGCTGGCTGGATCCAGGGTGTAGCAATTCCCCTGTGCCCCCGCCTAGGGGTGCTCCAGTGCACAGTCCTTTGGAGGACTGCTGACCCGATGATATTGGCCCTGGTAGCCGCTCCATGGGTGGCTCATAGCTGAAGCAACCACAGGGGGGCCTATCCTCTTCTTATTTTAGTTTGTAATCAGTTGGTCTATTTCGTTTGCTCGTGTCCATGTTAGTCTGCTTCTTACAATTCCAAGTTACGTCCGTTATAGGTGAGTGTCTTAGACGTAGCTGTTTGTTTAGTAAGACGCTTGTTATGCACATTTTAATTTCAAGTACAGTTTACATGTTATTCCATTTGTTGTCTGTTTAACTTGAATAAATACCAACCAATGTGATTCCGGTTCTGCATGTGGCTCTCTACCCTACACCCGAAACCGTGACAAAGTCTCGGTCTGTCTCCTAGAATAAGATAGTACGAAGAATAAGATATTACAAAAAACATTACATAGATGACACTGTGCTGTATATAATGCCGCTATCACTAAAGGACATACATGTCCTCAAATATTACATGTTGACCAAAGAGGTGCTCCTTCCCTCAGGCAATTATTAAATGTAATTCTGCTTCTCAATAGCTTTACCAATACGTTGCACAGTGTAGAACACGTTGTAACTCGTGCCTGAAAATGTATTGCCATGGAAACAGCGGTTTGAAATCCGCTATTCTCAGGTAGGGTGAAATGCTGTTGAGATAGTGGATTGTTATGGTCGTGCCTGATTTGGAAGTGTGGTCAAGCTCCGTTCCTGGGACAGTGAGTCTCCGAGCTTCAGAAGCATATTATTTTTCCTGTCAATCATCTGACATTGTGCCTGGTTTGGCCCAGGGACTCAGCCACAGCCTCTGATGCACTTTTACCACTGCGCTTGGTTTCGATGCCGGCCTGTGCCATTTCAGCATACTCTCCTCTCTATCTCTCCCACTTTCTCAAGTAGCCTGCCAAAAAGACAATCATTAAATCTCTTCTCACAGCATCACTTCAACGCTCACCTGCTAGCTGACAGGCTGGTACACATTGTGGTCAGCGCTCTCCTGCCAATCAGGAGTGACGCTGAACTTGAGAGACTTAACCAATAGTGGAGCAGAAGAATTAAAATGACTTACAATTATTGGTGGGGACAATTACATGTTTCCTAAACATTGGTGGGGACACGCCCCTACCATCTCACCCTAAATGTACACTTACGGTTGGGAGCTGGTAAGAAACAAAAAAGCAATTGACATACATTTACTGAAAATGTGTTCTCATTGACATCAAAGTCAAAAGATAATTCAAAAGTAAATGAACAACAAGACAGAAATGGAGTACCCAATTGAATCTAGAAATTTAATTTGACTCTCTGTATGTGGGAGTATAGCGCCGTTTACATAATTTAGTGTGTTTGTGTCTCTATGTTTATATACCTCTCTTCTATGCCTTTCTATGTGTTTTGTAATCGGATTTCAATAATCAATTTTTGTAAGGTAAACTGTGAGCAAAATATTCACACTAATGACTGTAAATTGATTTGTTTTCCCCCGAGTGTGATACGTTTAACACTTTTTATTCATTTTAGTTTTTTTAGTGTACAGAAAGCTTGCTACACAGGAACCTGATTAAATCTGAATACTACAACTAAACATCTGACCGTTTTTCTATTTGCTTTCAGTGATGTTGACAAGGATTTTATGTATTTCTTCCTTGTCAAAGTCTTCCCCATGGTGGTGTCATGGTGCAGTTTGTGTCTGAAGCAAATAACAAAAGTAAATTGAGAGGGACAATGCAGAGAAGTGTGGGTCACTGGAGATAGGTGGCAAGCTAGCTATGTAGGTAGGTCTGGAGGGCTAGAACAGCCAAAATATTTATTTTATACATAATAATATAATCACCCTGCTGTTGGTGCTGGAAGGAAGACACAGACGCAGGGCTTCTTCTCAAGTTTACTTTCATTTATTTAACTTTAAAACTTGAGGCACAAAAACTAACACAAAATGGCTGCACTTACATACACGTAGCAAACTCAGCAAATACTGAACCACACCCAAACCCCAAAACAGAGGGAACATAATTACAAATACGTATGACCTTAAAGAGCCACTTCACCGATTTTGCATTTAGCTTTGTATCAGTAGACAAATGGTAGAATTTTCCAATGACCTTACTCCCACCTCTCAACTCCATCTGATAAGAGACATATCTTGATTTTAGGTCAGGATTTTTTTTTTAAAAGAGGCTATGAACTACAGACAGAGGTAGATGCTACTTCCGCATTTTTATCAACCCGCCCATATGGGGTGGGGCCTCGTCACAGATTTTCAAAACAGTGTCAGCCATCTTGCTAACCCGATCTGGCTTGGTGTGGAGAAATGCGAGTTTTAGACTAAACACAATGGCAGAAAGTAATTTTGAAGACGAAATGGAAGAAAGGGATTGCGCGAATCCGATGTTCGTGGCTGCCTGTACGAGCCGCAATACAGCGAAACACAGTTGCGGTTGACGGAGGAACAAGAGGCTGCTGCTGCAGAGGAGCGAAGCTTGCCTGGCGGTCATGAGGAAGAGCCCGTACAGAGTCGAGCTGGGGCGGACTGGTGGTGCCAGTGCTCTCGCTGTGCGCCTATGGACACAGATAGAGTCCCGCTGCTGTTGCGAATTTCAGCGATGCTATTTTCTTCTTGAAGAAATAACTGAATCTGCATTAGAAACGGGACCGCCAGCATGCGTAATAGAGAACCCCAGCTTTGATCCACACAAGTTTTTGAAACTTATTTGAGGATTCCGAAGGTCAATTGGAAACGCCAGCCAAAGCCCGCAGGGACAAACGGACGCTTCAGTATAATTGAGTATTTATTTGTTGTTCACGTCAGTTAGCTGAGCTATCGGTTATATTTACATATATGCTAGCTAGCCTATTGTAGGTGAAAATAGCTTGCGTTGCTAACGTTGTGCTTATTGTTTTCAGACAATATCGCCTAACAGCCTACCGTCATTTCGTGGAATGGGTCCTGCAAGGAGAGAAACTGGGGAAAGGCTATATCGTCTTGTTTTGCCTGCCTGTGTTGTTCAGGACATCAGACAGAGATTTCCAGCAAGTGACGGACAATACTGTGACTATCAAGAAACTGCTGAAGCTCTGGAAGAGCTATGAGTGTGAAATTGTTTATATTATGTTTAAAAACAATAAAAGTTAAAAGTTTATAATGTATTACTTTGATTTACAAAAGAGTACAGGGAAATATGAAGAAATGTATATACTTTTATTAATTACAAGTATTCTCGGAACTTGGGGTGGTTGATAGCCCGTAGCCACTGTTTGCACCGCTCTAAATGTTCAACGGGAAAACGATGGAAACTAACTACATGTCCTTTCCTTGTGTTGGATGTACATCCCGGTACAACGCAAGGCTAGTATTTAAATTACTTTATCAAGAAACTCGTCACGGAGACTCATGTTAACCGGTGTCTTCTGTTTTCCAGTCAATTAGCTAGTAGCTAGCCTTCCCTTCTGCCTGCCCTCTCGAGCCGGTAGGCGTGGCTTGGGAGTGGATTCGTAGAGCAGCGAAACAAGTGCATTCTGGGATTTGGTGTATTTCATCCACATGAGCCAAAAACACATTTTAATCTTTTTCTCTGCCTAGAAGGCACAAATTTCAAAAATGCTTTCACATTTCTACTACATAAGTGACCACGATAAGTGAGAGAAAATATGTTTTTTCGGTGAAGTTGCCCTTTAACGAGGAGCAGGTGAGTATGATACAATAAAAACACTTGTCTAAGCTGAAGTAACAAACCCCGAGTTGAGTAGTGTTAAACTAAAATACAAAACGGAGGGAAGAAATGCCTTCTTAGCCTTCCTAGTTTGGCACAAATATAACCAAAACAATATTTTTGTTCATTTCTGTGCTCATTCTATTATGTATTTATTTATTTTATACTAATTTATTTCCTTAATCATTTATTTAGATATTTATTTATGTATTTCCTTGTCCTAAAACATGTGGCTTTTGTTTAACGTATGACACATACATGTATGTCACCTTACTCCAGTTGGTTGGTTGGTATCAGACTGAGATTGCCTTGCTTGCTCTGACTACGTTTGTACACAAATGGCCACATACAGCAAAACGTTTTGAGACTTGATTAACCTAGCTGAAAATGCTAGGGCTGATTATTTACTTTTTCGCATTTTGGCTCTGACTGACAATTTGTTCTATTTTGAAGCTGACACAGAAGTTCACCATGTAGTGTTCAAGAATTTGGAAAAAAGATAATTGTCTTAATTCTTTGATCCAAAGTTTAGATGATGGTTTGACCGCTTATAAAATATAACTTCATTGGGCATAAACATCTTTTGATAGCGATTTCAATTTTATATTAACTACGCTATACTTCTGAGGTATAGTGAAATTGGATTACATTTTGTGTGACGTTTAGAATTATAACAAAATTATTTAATTTGATGTTGAAAGTAAAGGCATAAATAGTGTAAAGGCTCTGCCTTTCAATATTGTAGTTGGCAATGTCATCTCAGCCTGAGTGCTAAGCTAAATGGAGTGCTATGCAAAATTGAAAGCTATTATGTTTGCCAGAGCTAACAAATAGCTGTCTAGTTTCAAGGTTATTGCACATAGATTTACGACTGGATGTTGTACTTGAACAGAAAAAGACAAAGGCTTTCCGGCATAAACTGACACAAACACAGGTATGATTCAAATCTTAACTGGCTATAAGATTAATGTATATTGCATCTTATACTAGACTGATGTATAGATATTATATAGCATTTATAATGCCATTAATACATTTATATACCAATATGTAATTGGTAGACTGTAAGCGCTCAAAACCCGAGTTGGGCAATTCAGCTGCCATATCTCAGACTAGGCAATACGAGGAAAAGATTGAGATGGGCAAAATACTCGAAGAAACTGGACAGAGGAAGACGTTTGCATAGGAGGCCTGCATCCTGGAGTCCCCTCTTCACTGTTGATGTTGAACGCTAGTTAATGAAGCTGCAGGTTGAGGACATGCACTCAAATACACTCAAATGTATTTGTATCCTTGCTCAAATGTGCCCTGGGGTCTCACAGTGTTCATTATATTCTGGTTAGAGACAGTTGTTTGCACTGTTGTTGTACGAGATCTTCAGTTAATTAAAAATGTCTTGCATGGAATACCCATTAATTCTCAGAACATAAATAGATTGCTTCTGGACATTTTGACTCTGTAACTGAACACATAATCGCTGATCCTGCCGATATTCAACTTGTCTAAAGATGGCCTGTTTTATTGCTTTTTTAATCAGCACCACAGTTTTCAGCAGTGATAACATAATTGCAAAACCATTTTTAATGATCAGTTAGCTTTTCAAAATGCTATATCTGGATTAGCAAACACAATGTGCTATTGGAACACTGGTTGATTGCAGACATGCAAACTCTCCCGGAATTCCGGGAGTCTCCCACATATTAACAGCAGCTCCCTGATGCCCGCAAATTATAAACAATATACTGGAAATCAATTTATTTAAGCAAGCGAGAGTTTATTTGTTATTTCTTATGGTAGAAACCAAGAGAATGACAAGTGAATGACAAATGTGGAGAGTGATACAATGCGCGTCCTGATTGTGCTAACTTACCTAGCATTTTTCTCGGTAGGCCTGTCTCTTGCTCCCGTTCATCCATCAGGTATGTTTAGGTCTGCTCGGGGAGGCTCATTTCAGGGAGGTGGTTTCCCTGTCATTTCTGAAGGGGGATACGGGGACGACCACCTCCCTGAAAGGAGTTTTTGCAGGTGTGCAGATGTTAGTAATTGCTTATATTGGGCCTCTGTACACCTATGTAGATGTTTAATTGAAAATTAGCTATATCCAGCGACAATCATCTAAAACATTAACAAAGACTTCGTAGTATATCAGATACATTTGATGTTAAATTTTTGGAAAATATGGACATTTCAAACTTTTGAATTGTGGTGTTTTTATATGGCTCAATACAAGTATAATTCAATGTGTTAACATTTGTATGTATTAATGTAATTTCTGAGACATTTATTTAATTATTTTTGATTTTGGCACTTTTGGTGCTCCATAGCCTAGGTTAACGCCGCAGCTGCACTGTCTAGTTGGGCTGGTAGATGTGGCGCAACGTCCCTTTTGTCTGAAAACGGTGTTTGCAAACATTTTAAATACCGATGGAGCCACCGAACTGATTTCTGGAAAGTTGAACCACACCGGTTGTTTTGACTGTCGTTAATGTGATTTGGACTTCTAACTCGAACACATTGTACGTTAACATGTTTTCTGTTAAACTTGTTGCTTTTTTTCTTGAAAAAGTTGCCTAGCTTTTTTAGCTAATTTTAGCGTCACCGTAGCAAACTAGCTTGGTAGCTATCAATGTAGCTTACATTGAGTGGTTAGCCTAGCATGCTAGATACCGTGCAACGTAGCTTACATTGAGTGGTTAGCCTAGCATGCTAAATACCGTTCAATGTTTATATAGGCCAACTGGGCCAGAACGAGCGAGGACCAACTTAACCTAACAAAGTAGCGGTGTTCATATGTATTAAAGTTCACGTATTTAGATTTAGCTATACTTGTATTATACCTAACGCGTTGGAGCGTAGCTTGCTATCGAGTTGTCTGGTTAACTTTACCTTTTTTAATGTTATTCTAGGTCGGACGCTAACTACATAGCTAGCTGCTATTTTGCTAACTTTGATGTTAGCAAGCAGCCAGTACGGGTAAATGCTTTTCACGAGAATGGACCTGTTGAACTATCAGTTCCTGGACAAAATGAACAACAATATTGGGAGACTACACTATGAAGGTAAGGAAGAAGTGCCAACTCTGTTTCCCACGGTGACGTTTTGTGCGTGGCGGTGGTAGATCGTACCAACACAGCTTGTTAGTGTACAGACAGTTAACTAACCAGCTAGCTACAATACGTGGCTTGTTAGTGTACATACGGTTAACTAACCAGCTAGCTACAGTAAGTGGCTTGTTAGTGTACAGACAGTTATCTAACCAGCTAGCTACATTGAGTGGCTTTTTAGTGTACAGACAGTTAACTAACCAGCAGTTAACTAACCAGCAGTTAACTAACCAGCAGCAAGCTACAGGGAGTGGCGTGTTAGTGTACAGACAGTTATCTAACCAGCTAGGTAACTAAAGGTAACTCTTAACACGTTAGGGGGAATAGAGCAATAAATCACCCACCTTGTTACTTATATTTTGTTGTTGTTGAAAAACGTTACAAATACTGTGCATTTATACTTTATTGTGGCGTGATCACCCTGGTTTGCATGCAATGTATAATCTGACTGTGCTCTACAGCGGAATCTTCTCTCACAGGTGAGTCCAGGATGCCCTCGCTGCCCTCTACAATGACCAACACGAGGACTGGTCCTCCCCCAATCTGCCCCAACAAAAGGAAGTGTGGCGATGAGCAAGTGGGCGACCGCATTGACTGTGATAACGACCACATGACCAAAATGAGACGGTACTTTCAACTGTACGTGTAAATATTTGTCTTGTCATACTACCAACATTATATAAATGTTTAGAAGAAACCATCCAATAGGGCCACAATCACTACAAAATATCCAGTTAATTCTTAACGACATATTATTAGACAGGTGATGTCATCAGAAATCAAGGAGCCGGTCACCCAGACATGGATGAAAAGCCTTGTCTAGGATTATAACAAATTGTCCATTAAGCTTGATTTTTAGTGCAGGACTCGGCCTAATCTAACATTTTGGTTGTTTCTACAATGTGTTATACGCTTATGGACTCGTCTGCAGTTTATTACTCTTAGCACCCTTTGTTTGCCACTGTTATTGCACTATTTGTTCATGTTTAATGATGCGGGAGAAGTCATACCATGGGATCTAGTCATCCAGGAGTTGATTGACAGTGACAACAAGCGGTTTAAAATCAACCACTTTTGAGATATTGCTATTTGATATTTTGGTACTTTTAATCTACATTTTTATTTGTAATGGTAGTGTTCTCACTTATTTTCATAATTCTTTTCAAAAACTCACACTTATCCCAACATTTTCATGTATTAATGATTCTAGATGTAAGACTGAGTGAACTATTGCACACGGTAGGAGAATTGTGTGCATATGTATTCATGTGCGAAAGAGACAAGTGTGCAATAAGTAAACACTCTCTGATGCTCTTTGAACAATCTTGCGGTGAATACTTGCGCCCTCATTAAAGCAACAGCCTGCACAGCCTTGTCTCCTGACATCAAAGCCGGTTGGATTTTCAAAGTGGCCTATGAATAACCGGAGCAGTTGGTGGTCGTTGTGCCAGGCCGTCAGGGCTAATCGGCCACTTGTCCTCTCTGTAACAAGGGCACGGCCCACCAGCGGAGATAACCGCAACGACCCGTGGGGCCTCGGACACAGCCCCGCAGAGCACATCACTTCCTCCTCCAGCGGTCTCCATGGCAACCACTTGTACGCCTCTATGCCTTCCTATGCGATGGAGCAGCCCCTGGCTCTGACTAAAAACACCCCGGAATTTGGAGCAGGCGGGACGGAGAGGCAGTCGTTGCCCGGACCTGTCGACAGACCGCAGGTAAGTCTGAGGCTGGTCATATCTGGTTTCAAGTTTGTTAGTGGTCATGTCGATCTCTCGTCCCTGGCGTGTACTTAACTTTGCTCTTGTTTTTTAGAATCGTCCGTCCGTGATCACTTGTGCCCCGGCAAGCAATCGCAACTGCAACCTGTCTCACTGCCACAAGTCTCACAGCCCCAGCCCACCCATAGACCAGAGGAAGACCAATGGTAACCATTTGTTTTTGTTGTTGTTGTAGGAAACCGAGCGTGGAGTGGGGCAAACAAATGCCGTGGGCTAACAGCCACAGGGCAGTGGTACCCAGCCAAACTATTTAACGTGGTGTCCGCATAATTGTCATGAATTTTAAACTGATATTCTTTTCCAATCACCGAAATAGAACTGTTTTCCCTCACCATTCTTCACTGTTCTCTGAAATGCAATGCTTTGCTTCACTCCAACTTGGAGGTGTAACACTCACCTTTTACTCACCTCCTCTCTATGTAATCCCAGCTAACAAGGCCGTGGATCCTGTGATCGAGGAGCACTTCCGCCGCAGCCTGGGAAGGAACTACAAGGAACCCGAGCCTGTCTCCAACTCTGTGTCCATCACCGGCTCGGTGGACGACCACTTTGCCAAGGCCCTGGGAAACACCTGGCTCCAGATCAAGGCCAAGGGGCCGGGAGGAGGCCCCCACTGTTCAGAGGCTGACTCCTGAAAGCCAGACGGGCCGGCCCTTCTCCGCTGTCGTATGGTGAACCACAATCACTTCCTTTGTTTGTGGCATCGGAAAAGATCACAGATTGACCTCCCTATAGCATTCATATTAAGGATTGACTTTCCCGAGCTCAAGATCAACGCTGAAATACGCATCACGGCTGGCCTCATACAGACCACTGAGGGGTGGTTTCCCCCGCTCCCGTTAAATGATAAACCTTCTCAGATCTGGTTCAGATAGGGCTGTTTTGGATTGAGTCTGGAGTGTTTCAATGTTTTCTTTTCAAAGCAGGCCTATCGATTTAAGGGTCCCTCTAGTGTCTGTATTGGGCAGCCCTGATGTCAGGTTTTTGTACCTTTAGTCGCTTTTGTTTTGATTCCTACACCAACAGTTTGCTCCCAAACGATCAATTAATGTTGGCCTTTGACCGCTCTGTCTGAACTCACTCACGCCTTTCTTATTAACCAAAGAACTTGCACGGCGCCTCAAACAAAACAACCTGTTCTGGTTGGTTGGACCTTTTCTGCGTCCATCCACCTGGCTTTTTCTTTTCACTCTCTTGGTCCTTGTGTTGGTTTTTCGATTTGCACTGTTTGGTGTTAGATTGAAGTAGCTTAGGATCACAGCGCACGCGTTTGGGAGCAGAGAGGATTTGTTCACCCGTAACAATACTAACAGTGGTAATGCAATCAAGACTCTTCCGATGCTTCTCACTTTTATTTTCTCTCACTATTCAGAACTGGACTTTTATTCGTTTTTTATGTTGGGGATTATGTATTCTGTGGGGTTTTATCCGATTTTTTCCTTCTAGTACTGACTGGTTCATTTCATCGATGCAGTTATTAATGAGGATAGTGTTCTGCTTAGAGATGCATGTTTCAAATAGCTGGTATCTATTATAAGCCTTGTTCCATACTATTCTATTATCTATACTATTTACCCTCAGAATTTATTTTTGTCAGTAACAGTTTTAGAAATACTCACTGCTGGTACAGTCGTACTCGATATATTTTTTGTATCCGATTTCTCGTAACAGTATGTAGCTCTAACATCCATCTAGAAAAATAAAGCCTCTGGCAAGGCTGTCTGAATGCAGTATAGTAGGCTGGGTTGCCTGTTGTTATTATGTGGTAAGGGAGCACATGGTCACATGCTCGAGGGTATTCGGTCAACATTGAACATCCGCTGTATAGTCTATGTTCACACGTCATTTGTTTCCTTCAATTTAATCTGATTAACGTTTGCGAGTGTTAAATTGACTGGCCAAGAGGTCGTCTTCCGGGCAGTCTTTGTTTTGGGGGGTGTAGTGGTTTATCGACCTGTAAAAGTGCCGGTGACTTACACGTTTATCGTGGCTGGCCTTCAACGAGTGCCTTGCTCAAGCTCGTCTTGAGACGATGGCATGAACATTCCACTGTTTGTGTTTTCCTGGTGAGATTAAGCTTTGTGGATGAAGGGGTAGCGAGTTCTCCACTTGGCGTGTTTTTTTATGTATAGTGTAGCTTGAACTGTATGTTGAGGACGTTGGGGACAGAATCCAGGGGAGTACCACTCCAGAACATCTAAAGTACTTCGTGGAGTTTCAGTTCGTGTGGATAAAAGCAATTGTATGACCTTTCTGAACTGGGTTCCATTTCCTTAAGTTAACCTGAAAATGGTATAGTACATTTAGAGTGTTTTAGTCGCCTCTCAGCTCTTTTTTTTTTGAGAAATTATACACACTCAATATTCTACACTGTTTGGAAAATTACTATACGAACTATCATATTCCTGTTTTATGGTTTACTTTATTTTATCTAAAGACTATCATTGCGCCGCGCGCAACGATCTTAGAGAATTTCTTTTTTGTAAAACAGAACAATGTACTCATGATATGTAGCCATTGGATATTCATTATCCTCTAACCATACGTTTTATCTAAAAAGTTGATCTTTTTCCAGAGCTGTCCGAGGTGCGGGAACACAGTCTCTTTATGCATAAGGGTCTCTTGGCGTGATGTCAAGGTGACATTACTGCTGCAGGTTCCAGAGTCTCTTTGCCTGTTTCTGTGCTGCAGTGAAACTAAGGGCTTATCACGAGTTGACTCTCAGTGATAATTTTGGGGTGTGATGTTCCAATGTTATTTAATCAGTTTTAGACTGCTTGTGCCTCTAAATGACAAGTCACAGGAACTAACTTCTGTGTCTTCACACGGGAAACTACACTGCCTTACTTAGACTGTTTCATGTGTTTGTTCTTTTTTTGGCCTTGTATTTTTTCTGAAGAAAATGCCACAGTTTTTTGTACTTGGAAATCTTCTAAAATAAACTTTTAAAATGCTCTATCATAATGCAGTATTTGAATGTTATGTTTTGGGTCACTAATAATATTCCAGCATTAACCAAGTTTCCGTCATACAATTTGAATTTTGGAATTGATTCTGTACAATTTTATTATGACAATTTATAAGATGGCTTTGGAAACGTCTTTAAACACGTGGCTATTACGTCCTATTAAAGTTTACTTGAAATCACGCAATTATCTTTCCACAGGTTGTTTCTAGACTACAGATGAAAGCAGTTATGAATTATGCGTTGTGAGGAAAGCACAGTGATAAAAGGAGCGCCAGAATACAAAAAAGATTTTTACCAGAATACATCTGCACTAAATGTTTTTTAAATAATTTTATCAAATATTTCCCCCCCTACTAAACTGTTGAGTGCTTGAATGGATTCTCCATGCAAATTGTCTTGCCGTTTCGTCCATCAATTTGCATTAACTTGTAATCTCGGCATACTTGCTGTGGACAGTTGCGGTACAACTCCCCCCCACTTTAAATCGCTGTGGACTAGCTAATACTATTCCGGTCTCGTTTGGTAGGGGAAGATGAGGAAGAGTCAGGTGGTGACACTGTTTAAATTCAGTCGTGTAAACGGTGATCGTGTCCCTATAAACACTGATGGTTTTCATGCACGCTCCTTCTCTTGTGTGCACACATTTTCATTATTCTCTGCCTTATAGGGGCCCGTGGTTCACGGTTGCTTTAGATAAACGTTTGAACTACTTTTGGAGTGTATATTTGCAGCACCGGTTTAGCTCCGGTGAGACCCTGCGTCTGAGCCAAACCCTGCATTGTTTTACTGCCATGATG
This sequence comes from Dallia pectoralis, assembly GCA_029465975.1. NCBI lineage: Eukaryota > Metazoa > Chordata > Actinopteri > Esociformes > Umbridae > Dallia > Dallia pectoralis. The sequence continues at coordinate 10,028,648 of CM055728.1, forward strand.
ATCGATGACTGGCTGCTGTTCATCAAATAAAAGATGGCTTGTTGTGATCTGCTGTAATGTCATCATTTAGGCAGACAGACAGGCACTGTATCATTCTACACGCTGGAGCACAGGTGCCAACATGGGAAGGGACTCTGACAACCGACTGTACTGTTGGAAAATGCATCGGAACCACGGTGAGGTTCAGGATATGTATACATTATATCGCATGACAACTTTAATTAAAATATAAGCTACCATTTATTGTGTTATCAATCAGTACTTCTTGTCCCTGTAACAAATCAGTTCGGTGAAACGACTTCCCGTTGGTGGAAATGCGGGGGTTGTGTTAACATAGATTTGTAATCTGCTGCTCATGTAATATAACATATTCTGGTTGGTGGTTCAGATTTGTAATCTGCTGCTCATGTAATATAACATACTCTGGTTGGAGGTTCAGATTTGTAATCTGCTGCTCATGTAATATAACATACTCTGGTTGGAGGTTCAGATTTGTAATCTGCTGCTCATGTAATATAACATACTCTGATTGGAGGTTCAGATTTGTAATCTGCTGCTCATGTAATATAACATACTCTGGTTGGTGGTTCAGATTTGTAATCTGCTGCTCATGTAATATAACATACTCTGGTTGGAGGTTCAGATTTGTAATCTGCTGCTCATGTAATATAACATACTCTGGTTGGAGGTTCAGATTTGTAATCTGCTGCTCATGTAATATAACATACTCTGATTGGAGGTTCAGATTTGTAATCTGCTGCTCATGTAATATAACATACTCTGGTTGGTGGTTCAGATTTGTAATCTGCTGCTCATGTAATATAACATACTCTGGTTGGTGGTTCAGATTTGTAATCTGCTGCTCATGTAATATAACATATTCTGGTTGGAGGTTCAGATTTGTAATCTGCTGCTCATGTAATATAACATATTCTGGTTGGAGGTTCAGATTTGTAATCTGCTGCTCATGTAATATAAAATACTCTGGTTGGTGGTTCAGATTTGTAATCTGCTGCTCATGTAATATAACATATTCTGGTTGGAGGTTCAAATTTGTAATCTGCTGCTCATGTAATATAACATATTCTGGTTGGAGGTTCAGATTTGTAATCTGCTGCTCATGTAATATAACATATTCTGGTTGGAGGTTCAGATTTGTAATCTGCTGCTCATGTAATATAACATACTCTGGTTGGAGGTTTAGATTTGTAATCTGCTGCTCATGTAATATAACATATTCTGGTTGGAGGTTCAGATTTGGGGCAATTATTTTGCGTCTCAAACTGAGCCCAGCCTATTGTCATTTAAAACAGTCCCAGTGGGTGTGGTGGTCACATGCACTAACTAGTTACAGCTGTGTGATTGTTGTGGGATAATAAGGTCCACTTTCTGAGGAAATGAATATCTTTCTAAAATACCAGAACTATAGGACCATGAAGACGGGACAGTTGCAGTCATATGTCCATGGGTGGGTGGGGTCTAAGGCCTGTTGGGCCTGTTTTAGGAGTCAGGCCATAGGGATGTCTGGAGAGTTCTGCGGTGGCTGGTCCAATCACAACCATGTAATTTCACCCACAGACTGTTGGCAGACGTCATAATTCTGTTGCTTATTTAGATCGGTCAGATGAGGACTGTTGGGGGAGGCTGTGATCAGTCAGTGGAAAAACTCACCGACAGTGAGGGAACCCAACTAACAGCTTCTTCTAAGATGGAACGGCTTCTACCTGGTTTTGTTTGTTTCCTTCACGTACGTGGCCTTTGAAAAGTATTCAGAACTCTTCACTTTTTACATCAATATAGACACACGACAACACGTTTTTAGAAATGTGTGCCAATATATTGAAAATAAAAAAATGAATTATGCAATGTCTATTCAGAACATGCATTAAGGACTTTGTATAAGTGCATTTGGCAGCAAGTACACTTTTGAATCTTCTGGAATCTTTGCTAATCTAAATTTGGGTGGTTTGTGCTAATCCTTTTCGTGACTGACCTAAATTTGAATTGCGAAGGGTCTGATAACGTTATTAGATGTGATTTTTTAGTTGATCTTTTTCAATACATTGGCACACAATTTTACAAAAATTACTTGCTTTGTTATTTTGTTATATTTTATGTTGATTGATTGACACATAACTATTATAAAGTCTAACTCAACAAACTGTGGCACCTGATGCACCAAACTGCAACTGCGAAAATGTATAACATTTATATCATTGGAATTATCATGAACTCAATTATCTTTGTGTAGTTTTCTATCCAACCTTTCTCAAATGTTCACAGTACTCACAGAGGTCTCTAAAGTCATCCAAGACGTTACCTCCCAGGTGGACATTGTAAGACTAAGCTTTTGTTGGTAGGCCCAAGTTTATATGACATTGGCAACATCAGGTTAGTGTTGCCGAATATGGTGTAGACCCGGCAGACTGGCCTCCAGACCACAACCTCACAGTCCTAATGAAAAGCTTCATGAGATTCTATAACTGAGTCTCTTCTGTTGCTCACTTTATTCTGTCACTGGCACATCAAGACTGGGAATTTATTAACCAATTGGTCTCTGAGGCTGCGTTAAAGTCTTTCAACAGAAGCAAAGTTGATCAAACCTGCAATTTTTATCACTCATTCAATCTCAGCCAACGTCTCTCCTCGGACTTCCTCATTTTAACCCAGTGTTGATGTGAACCAGTGCACATTCTGTCTCAACCCACCAGATGGCAGTATATAACCACGATACACACGGCACCATGAAACTCTTTCCACTCCCCAGAGACCATACAAAGACAATGTGCTTGATCACTCTCGGAAGGCTGATCTGAATGAAACATCTCTCCTATAATATGTTTTCCAAATGCGTGTGACAGGGCTTGATTGCACGCTTAAACGGTTTGCATGGAGAGCAAGCGGGCAGGTACAGTGGGAAAATACACACGTCCATGGTTTGACATTCATGCTGCAGCTTTCCGATGGCTTTTTTCCAATGGCCTCGTTTCTAGACGGATTTGGGCATTTCTCTGCCGAGCCCCTCCATTTACTGTAGCAATTTTGAATTGGCCCAGCACCCCTCATTGTAACCCACATCTAATGTTGCAAGGGAGATCACAGATTTTTTCTGTTCTCTTGCCCCTAAGGCTCAAAGCTTTACTAAAAACGCTCCAACAGACCCCTGTCTCCATGAGATTAGACCCGACCATTGAAAGAGCACAATGCCACCACTCCCACTAAGCCAAGCCTTCCAAGGAAGCCTGCTCCTCCGGGATTACTGGGAAGAGAGGAGAAGAAAGAAGGTCCACATTTTCCCGCTTTTTGCGGAAATGGCTGACGCTGAACATGGCACAGTCGTCAGGCAACGTCGGCCGAGGGGGGCAGAGTGTGCGTTCTAAATCGGGCCGACACTTCGGGGTCACATGCAACCCAGTCCCGGATACTTCAGTGTTTGAAGACCTTCAAGGCCGTGACATCCAGGGCAGGAACCAAGACAACCGACTGCCATCCCCCGGCCTCCCGTCGTCGCGGTTACGCAGGGGCCTCGCGCTGTCAGTCGGGGTTGAGGCGGACATCTTTCTGAGGTGTCCTTTCCCATCGGGCTGTGCGGCGCTTATGTAAAGCGACCAGTGACACACGCCGGGTTCGCTACAGTGGATAGAGCGACATTTCAGAGAGATTTGCCGACAGCGAATGGCGAGTCATTCCATACGGTGAACGAGTCACCCTGAAACGTAGACACGCCCCCTTTTGTGTGTCACACGTGCCGACATATGTGTATTCTACACGAGGGCGTGTGCAAATGGGCTGATACAAATCCTATTTGCATAATTACGATCAGTACGTAATGCTGCTATCTACATCCCCAAACGCACAATGGAGGGGGAGATTCCCCCCCCACCCCTATTTTCTTCGGTGGCTTTCCGCCATGAGGATGTGCGCAAGTCCTCTGGCTGGAGAATCAAAAATAGAACGTACGAGCGACCGGAGTAGACGCAGGAGCGCAGGAAGCGCCTCACGGGCAGATTTGAGTCATCCTAGCACGATCACACACACTGAGTTGACAGCGACAACACACCCGATTACGGACCCCATCGTCCCAGGCCCGGACTCAGCAGCGCCCCCTATCTCGCGGCACAAACATGGGGAGCGGGTACAGCATGGGCACCCCCATCCCGAGGTCACACGTGACCAGGCTCACCAAAAGTGTGTGTGGTTGAAATACCTTCGCGGGACCAATTGGATTGGGGTCTTTTTAATCGTTCCTCCGCCCGCCCCCGGACGGCCACGTTAGAGGCTCATTGGCTGTGTCATGTGGACTGTTGGCACCGCCGCGGTGGAGGGGAGGGCAGACGACGTGGTCATTCCGGACGACGGTCCCCACGGTGAACAGAAACGGGACCTGTCAGCCCGCCTCAGCGTCAGAAGCCGCACGCTAACGTAGACCGCCACGGTCCCGCCGTACGTCACTGCAGACCACCGAACGCCACGGTCTGCCAGTCCCTGTTTTCCCTAGCGTTTCCTTCCTTCAGTTTTGTAATGGCTTCCCCTGGCAATCCTTGCCTTTTGGCTCGAGCGCGTCATCGATTTGGCAGGATCTATAAATACTGAGAAAGCTGTCGCAGAGTGGTTCACCGATGGTGTACTGTACATCACTGACCTCTTTTGTAGCGTACATCAGACAAGCCAATTAGCAGCCTGTAGTAATGGAGCTTTGCGGACCGTATGCTGTTCGGGAAAGGCCATTTCCAAGGGACTCGAGTGACACATGGCTTTCCGATTTATTAACATTCATTCTCTTTCGGTGATTGATTACGAATCCTGTCCGTTACGCTGTAGCATGACTTAGCCCTCACCATTTATCTTCTCTCCCCAAGATAATGACTCGTCCCCAATTAAGTGGAACAAATTATCATGATCAGTCCATTTTTTTTGTTATTAGCAAGCGACCAGCTTCTTCGTGTTTTACAGTATCAGAGGCCCCCCCAGTGTAATTACATACATTAAAAGTGTTCGGCGAGGACAGCGGCAGTGAGGGCCGCCGTGTGAAGACAGCGGTGCTCTGGCGCGGACCGGCAGAGGATAAATGTTGATACATGGCTGTCGGCCATTCTCATGTCTCATTATTAGACTCGTTAGGTTACAGCTGCTCCACTGAACAGCCCTAATAAGGAATGTGGCCCAACGTCTGTGTCAGCGGCAATGTCGCTCCCCTAACGTCTTTCCGTCTTCTGCTGTCTGTCTATCTGTCTCCCATCTCTCTCTCTCTCTCTCTCTCTCTCTCTCTCTCTCTCTCTCTCTCTCTTTTTTCATTCTCTCCCCCTGTTTGGGAGTCACACACTCAACCATGTGTGCGCTGGAAAACGGTTACATAATGACCTCCTTTCACTGCACTCCAGATCAAAGAGAACAATCCGCCGCAGAAAATCGCTCCCATTCCCATTTCTTGTTCTCCTCCTCCGCCGCGTCTTTTCATCCGACTCCTGCACCCTGCGACTATGCAGCAGGCTGCCACAGTATCCGCCACAATCCCTCCACTAGATGCTGCAGACCGAACAGACGGGACTCGATCTCAGGTTCCCTATAGCAAACAGCCAGACAGATTGGGACTGAATAAGAGGGCTCCGGTGGTGAGATCGTAGATCTCCCACGTGGGCGTCTCTTATTTGTACGTGCTAATATGTTCCCGGTCTAACCTCCAGTCATTACCAGCAAAGGGATGATCTCTGGAGAGTGCCGTGTAGTTACCTGGTGTGACACCGCGGGGCAAACACTGGCACACCCCTGATTTTACACCGCTAACACGTTCCCCTTAAGGACTGCGGAAAGAGCGAGACACCCGATTTGATGCTTTACAAACGCCTTTCTGGGCCGAGTGCTTCCTCTTGTAACGTCCACAGGTTCACCGTTGAGGGAGGACGGGAGGAGATGCATAGAAGGGGTTAAAAGAGACGAAAGGATGGGGTTAGGAACAAAGGGGGTTAGGAACAAAGGAGGTTAGAGGAAGAGGCAGCATAAATGCTGTCAGGAAGACTGTGCCTGTCCACGAGCTTGTGTGGATTGACATAATGAGCACGTGCCAGGGAACTGAACCCATCATCTCCGGTGTATGCAGCGGATTTGTGCACCGAGAATGCCAGAGGAAATAGAACCACCAAAAAACTGATATTTACACTCCAGTCCTGTGATTCAGATGGAGCAGGTACTCTCGGAAGGAGACAAATATTAGTATTATATGAAAACAAAAATATATATGAAAATGTACAGGGGACTTCCGGACTGCCACACGGAGATAAACCAATGAAGTAGCAAATGCGCTCTAGCATTAACCTTAGGGCAGTATTTCTGTAGCAGAAAATTTTGTTTCAAGTTGGAATGTGTCAGTTTCGTCAAAGGATATGCCAAGCAATAGAGAGAGGGAATATATTTAATCCCTTCCACAGAGCAATAACAGTCCTTCTCTCCCCCCTCCCCAAAAAAACCCATGGGTTGAATATAAAGTAATATCAAAAAGTAAGTACACCCCCTGGAAATTGGCCACGACAATTATATAGGATTGAGACCTGGGCTTTGAATCGGCAATTCTATTACTTCAGTTTGATTTGTATGAGGTTCGTCTGTTCAACGGCAGTGTTTCTTATTGAACAAACATGGCATCTCGCATTGCGGCCAAACGTCTCCTCCTTTGACTCATCTGTCCGGAGCACATTGCTCCAGGAGTTGTCATCTTGTCTGGCAAACGTCCATCGTGTGCTGATATTCATTTTTGAGAGCAGAGGCTTTTTCCTGCCATGTAGTTCAGGTTTGTGCAGTCTCTTTTGCACTGTTCATTAATGCGCTTCAACATTGATTGTGGCAAGAGAGGCCTGTATATCAGTTGATGTTCTACGAGGGTTCTATCAGCATTATTTGGTCAGCTCTTTAGCTAAATTTGGTGAGACAACCTGACCTATGTAGATGGCCAGTGTTAATGACGTACATAGGAATTGTTTGAAACAGGCTTTTTAACCATTCCCAGACTCATTGATCATCAATAGTATTCCAAAGGCCTCAGTTATTTCCTTTGATTTTGGTATGACGAGTTACCAAACCAGAAATGTCTAATTTGTATGCTACATGCTCTCCAGCCTAGGGATATAGTCATATTTTTCACGGTCCAGTTCCATAGGAACGTGCATTTGTACGGCCTTCAGCCAGGTGGACTGTTCTGCAGTATGCTTATGGATGGACAAGGGTTTTTCTCTTGTACGCTTGCAGCAGAACAGGGTTTCAGCAGTGGAGCTGTTATCCTACCTGACAGTGTCTGATTCGGTATGCAGCGGCGAACGTGACATACATGAGTGGCTGGTCATCGGAAAGGCAGAGCGATACGGCCTGATGCAGTCACACTGAACGGTTTACGCAGAGAACGATGCCTTAGACAGTCCCAAGGAGGTGGACTGTCCCGTTTCCATCGTGGACATGGCTCGATGATACAACATCTCTGTTCGAAACACTGTCAGCTGTCATTTTAAAGAATTTCTGTCATTTATTTGGATTTTACATTTTTCTTCCATACCGTGGATTTTAGAAAATTCAGATTTTGTTCTTCGTATGCAAAAATCCATAGAAATCGTGTTAAATCTTTTCCCACATTTAAATACATTTTGCAATATTTCAAATGCAGTTTGCAATGTGAGTTTTTAGAGTGCGCTGTTGTGCCAAATTGAAAAAAAAAATCTAAAAATATATCTGTACGTCTTGCTTGCATGTCAATACATTGACGGTTAAAGGGTGTGCACATCCTCTATAATGGAGGTTGTCAAGGATTTTAGTTAAATTTCAAATCATTTACCAAGGTGGTTTGCTGTCACCTGACATCAAGTGAAGTGATAACTGATTAGCTAACAAGCTGTTCCTGTAAAGTTTCCTGGTTGAGTCCTGCGAAGACAGCCATTGTCTACAAGGAGCTAACGAAAGATGTTCAGGATGTTATTGTTAAAAGGGAAAGATCAGAAAAGGTATATAATCTTGTGCATACTATCGACTTACATTAAACAACATCAAAACAGTGGTAGAAATACTTGTAACCATCACTCACCCATTCACACGTAACATTGAAACAACCACACTAATTATCTAACCAGGTGTGCATAATCAACTCACACCAACCTGTAGAAAAAGGTGCAAACAATACAAAATGAACGAAAACAGGACGACTAGTGATTCTAGTCATCACAGTAATAAATAGAAGTTCAGGCAAAATGGGACGACAAGGATATTGCAAGGTTCATTAAGAGGCCAACTGCTGCTTAGTATTGAAATTTCACCAAAGCCATTTCAGTGAAATCAATTTGCTCAATCCCAATAATAGTTAATATGTTTGGGTCCAGACAAATCAACACTTGAGTGCTGGAGTCCTGGAGTGGCCCAGTCAAAGCCCAGATCTCAATCCAATAGCGAATGTGGAATGAGTTGTTCACCTAAAGTCCCATTCAAAGGCGATGAAAAGAAAAATGGGCAGAAATTGCGGTTGCCAGATCTTCAAAGCTAGTAGAGACTCATTGCTTTAATTCTGAAAATGTGTGCGTTGAATTTTAACAGCAGAATGTCATAATTATATCCTCTGTATATACAAAGCATGTATAGTACACTGAACAAAATCATGAACGCAACACTTTTGTTTTTGCCCCAATTTTTCATGGGCTGAACTCTAAACTGTTTTTATGTACACAAAAGGCCTTTGTCTCTCAAATATTGTTCACAAATCTGTCTAAATTTGTGGTAGTGAGCAACTTCGCACATCCATTGAAGAGGAGTGGACCAACATTCCACAGGCCACAATCAACCTGATCAACTCTATGTGAAGGAGACATATTGCACTGCATGAGGCAAATGATGGTCAGATACTGACTTGTTCTCCGCCCCCCCCAATACAGTAAAACTGCACATTTTAGAGTGGCATTTTATTGTGGCCAGCCTAAGGCACACCTGTGCAATAATCATGCTGTCTAATCTTGATATTCCACACCTGTGAGGTGGATGGATTACCTCAGCAAAGGAGAAGTGCTCACTAACACAAATTTACACAGATTTGTGAACAATATTTAAAAGACATATGCCTTTAGTGTACGTAGAAATAGTCTTAGATCTTTGAGTTCAGCTCGTGAAAAATTGGGGCAAAAACAAAAGTTCATATGTTGGTTCAGTATACAATACTTTCTTCTTTTGAACAGAAGCTGCACTAATAATTACAGTTTATATGACTTTTAAATTATTGTTAACATTGACCTGGGTTCCTATTCCTTAGACTTAGAGAGAGAGTGCAGTTTTGAGTTTCCTGTGTGCTTCTGAATTAGACTTTTGGTCCCTGGGTAGCTCCATGAGAAGCACGGGTTGCGGCTGCCCCAGGAGACAAGGCTGGGTCTGTGGAGAGTCCCTGACGCGCCTCTGCCCTGGTCCTACTCAGCCATCATTGTGTAGGGCTCTGAGCCCCTCTGACAGATTGGAATAGAAAACATTGGCCACATCAGAGCTCTGATTCACTGTAGCCCCCAGTCCAAGCCTGTCCTGGAGGCCCTCCAACCTCTTATTCATTAGCCGGTGTATGTACCAATGAGTGTGTTTGCTTTAGTCTACGCCTGCGGGTTTGTGTGTGTGTGTGTTTTGTATATGCACTCGTGTTGTACGTGAAATACAGTGAAAACTGGGGGTCGGTGTGCATCTGAAGTATGTGTATCTGCATGTATACACATCATTCATATACACATACTGTCCCGAACCACCCTTTGTGACCTGGGTGTTGGGCTTGGGGTTTCTGTTGGTGTGTGTTTGTCTTCCCCTGGTGGATTGTGTCCCGATTCTCATGACTCCGTGATTGGTTCTCCTGCGCACCTGTTCATGATACCAATCATCACACCTGGACCTGATCTCCCATTAAGGTGGTGTTGGTTCTCCTGCGCACCTGTTCATGATACCAATCATCACACCTGGACCTGATCTCCCATTAAGGTGGTGTTGGTTCTCCTGCGCACCTGTTCATGATACCAATCATCACACCTGGACCTGATCTCCCATTAAGGTGGTGTTGGTTCTCCTGCGCACCTGTTCATGATACCAATCATCACACCTGGACCTGATCTCCCATTAAGGTGGTGTTGGTTCTCCTGCGCACCTGTTCATGATACCAATCATCACACCTGGACCTGATCTCCCATTAAGGTGGTGTTGGTTCTCCTGCGCACCTGTTCATGATACCAATCATCACACCTGGACCTGATCTCCCATTAAGGTGGTGTTGGTTCTCCTGCGCACCTGTTCAGGATATCAAGAATCGCTACGGTCATGGGACTTCTCTGAGGATAAGCATTATAGTGGTCCTTGGCATTGTGGGAGCTCATTACCCATTCCTACAGTGCGTTTTCTACACAATTGAAGAGTTAGTTTGACCTTCCGGTCCTGGGTAAGGATGCATCTAATATACCTTTTTCCCTGCGCCAGAGAGGGCGCAGTGGAGCAGAATATACTGTGGATTTTAGGATTTTTTAGGATAGAAAGTGGGTGGAAGGGGGCATACTTTCAAGACATTTTCTATAACGGGCTAGGTGAGGGACTGAAGGATGAGTTGATTTCTGATCCTGAGCCGCAGGATTTAGAGGAACTAACTACGTTGGCCGTCCGAGTAGACAACTGGTGCCGTGAACTTAGGAGAGAGAGACAACGGGGTGCAGTTAACTCCCAACCCGCGAGAGGAACATTGGAGTGCACTAGAGAGGAGGTTTCTCCGTATTACCCGGAACCTCAAGAGAAGGAGAGGGAGGTGAGAGGTCCCTATCCGGAACCCATGCAACTGGGCCGCTATCAAATAGTTAAAGAGGAGCCCTAGTAGTTGCCTCTATTGTGGTCAGTCTGGACGCTATCTGGCCTCGTGCTCTACGTTCGAGAAACAGACAGACTTGCTTGAAGGAAGGAGGCTTCTAGCGGGTCAGACTTCCCATTTCTTCGATCCCAGACTTTGTACTCTTTTCCATACCACACTAACCATTAAAGGACAGTTTATCAATCCACTGGTTTTAATTGATACCGGAGCAGATTACAGCTTGTTGGATGCCGTGCTGATTCAACGGCTGGGGCTCACCATCATACTACTGGGTGAAGCCATTGAAGCCAATAACCTGCAGCAGACTTCTCCCGACCAAACCCGCTCAGCTGTTAATCTCATCAGTTTCCTGATCATTAGCTCACCGTAGATCCTTGTTGTTTTAGGACACACCTGGCTTACTAAGCATGGAATGGAAACGTTCACTAGTTGAAGGTTGGGCATTCTCATACACTGAAGTGTTCAGCAAGAGATCGGAACATAGATCCTGGCCCGTGTCTTAGAATTTCAGACAAGCTCTGACCTTTCAGGATGCTCACTTTCTGCTCTGTCTGGTCTCGTCGTGTTTTCAACGATGGACCTCCGGCGTGGTTACTGGGACGTGGAGATGGAGGAGCAGGATCAGAAGAAGACAGCTGGATAATTTTGAACTGACGCCAATGGGACTCACCAACGCTCACGCAACACTCCAGAGAATGAGGGAGTTGGTACGGCGGGTTCTACCATCTCAGGCCTGAGAGGGATCCCCATTGATGCTGACTGATCTGGTTGACGTGCTAATTGCGCTGCCCATGTGATGCCAGAAGAGCCCCGAACCACACACGAAGGAGGCTGAAATTCTGGCTTTGCCAATCACCAGCCCAGACAACAAATATGTGCGTGTGGTGCGAGACAACTTCTTTAAGTATGTCAACCTCTATACCATTTTAAGTCAGTCGTGGCCAAGCGTCTCTGTGAATTTCATCAGGGAACAAGACAGCGCGGACAGGACCAAGAACCAGTTTGCGGCTGACTTCGTCTGAGATCTTTGCCAGTTACTGGAAATCAAGAAGACCGGGACCAGCCCTTACCGTCCAGAGTCTGATTGGCTGGTAGTTAGCACACTCATCAATCTGATTGGTTGGTACGTAGCACACTCATCAGTCTGATTGGCTGGTAGGTAGCACACTCATCAATCTGATTGGCTGGTAGGTAGCACACTCAAAAGTCTGATTGGCTGGTAGGTAGCACACTCATCAGTCTAATTGGCTGGTAGGTAGCACACTCATCAGTCTAATTGGCTGGTAGGTAGCACACTCATCAGTCTAATTGGCTGGTAGGTAGCACACTCATCAGTCTAATTGGCTGGTAGGTAGCACACTCATCAGTCTGATTGGCTGGTAGGTAGCACACTCATCAGTCTAATTGGTTGGTAGGTAGCACACTCATCAGTCTGATTGGCTGGTAGGTAGCACACTTATCAGTCTGATTGGCTGGTAGGTAGCACACTCATCAGTCTAATTGGCTGGTAGGTAGCACACTCATCAGTCTGATTGGCTGGTAGGTAGCACACTCATCAGTCTATTTGGTTGGTAGGTAGCACACTCATCAGTCTGATTGGCTGGTAGGTAGCACACTCATCAGTCTAATTGGTTGGTAGGTAGCACACTCATCAGTCTAATTGGCCGGTAGGTAGCACACTCATCAGTCTGATTGGCTGGTAGGTAGCACACTCATCAATCAGCTGGCCAAGATACCTTTCCAACAGCCGGGTGAGTGGGACGTAAGTCTTAATAAAGTCGTCTGGTCTACGACGGCAGCAGATTTCACCCTGTTTCTTTCTGACAAATGGACTAGGAGCAAGGATATTCCAGTCGGGCTATTGACCCCCCACTGTGAGGAACCTTTAGCCATGGATCAGCCGCAGATTGTGCAGTTAAATATACCCTACTTTCAACCATGGAGATCTTGTGTGTGTTTTAGACAATAAGAAAGTAAGAGATTGTCAAAGAAGGCTCTTGAGAGTGTGATTAAGTTTAAAAAAACGTGCACGTGACAGGAAACGTCATAATAAATGTGACATGTGTTTAATTGTCATTGTATTCATATCTGAACGAACAAACGATACAACATACAGCTTCGTTCGTTTGTTCAGGCTGTAAATGTCCTATCCTGTGTATTCCAAAATCTGCCCCCCACCGGAGTCACCCTGGTGAACTGAGGAGACACTACGGACGCCTGCAGGAATGTACAATAAGTACGTGTTGGTATTTTCTGACAGAGCTCATTCTGAGCGGTGTTTACTTTAGTGGGCCTCAAGCAGATGCCTGGACACTGTCTGTAATGAGGAAATGCTGCATTCATGCATAAACACTACCGGTCATATGTTTGGGGTCACTTAGAAATGTTTTCTAAATAAATGCAAATTCCAAATTGTGTCCATTAAAATCACATGAAATTGATCGGAAATAGAGTGTAGACATTGTTAGCGTTGTCAATGACAATTGTAAACTAAACTATAAAAGCGGCTGATTTTTTTATTGCAAACCTACATAGGTGTACAGAGGCCCATTATCAGCGAACATTAGTCCTGTGTTCTAATGGCACGTTGTGTTTGCTAATCTAAGTTGATCATTAGAGAACACTTTTGCAATTATGTTAGCACAGTTGAAAACTGTTGTGCTAATTAAAGAAGTCATAAAACTGGTCTCCTTAAGACTAGTTAAGTATCTGGAGCTACAACAATTGTGCGTTCTATTAAAGGCCCAAAATGGCCAGAAACAAATGCTTAACTAGTCGGCCTATTCTGGTTTGAGAAATAAAGGTTATTCCATGCCAGACTTTTTTTTTAGTAAACTGTGTACTATTCTTTTCACAGAACAAGGCTAACTGACTCTTATCAGAATAGAAAGACTGGGAGGCCCCAGTGCACAACTGAGCAGGAGGACAAATCCACTAGAGTGTCTAGTTGAGAATCAAATGCCACGCTAGTCCTAAACTGGCAGCTAATTAAATAGTACCTGCAAAACACCAGTCTCAGTGAAGAGGTGACTCTGGGACGCCAGCCTTCGAAACAGAGTTGAAAAGAAAAAGCCACATCTCAGATTGACCAATAAAAATAAAAGATTAAGATGGGCAAAAGAACAGAGAAACTGAACAGAAGAAAAGTGATACAGACAGACAAATCTAAGTTTAAGGTATTTGGATAACAAAGAATAATATTTGTGAGATGCAGACCAAATAAAAAGAAGAGGGCTTGACTCCATCTGTCAAGCATGGTGGAGGCAATGTGATTGTCTGGGGGTGCTTTGGTTGTGGTAAACTTGGAAATATGTACAGGTAAAAGGAAGACTGTCACTCCATTTTTTTTGCAACATCAAGCCAAACCCTGTGGGAGGCACTTGATTGAGGCCAATTTCCTCCAACAACAGGACAATGACCAAAAGCACAGCTCCAGAGTATGCAAGACCTATTAAGGGAAGAAGCATTCAGTTGGTATTCTGTCGTTAATAGAGTGGCCAGCACAGTCATTGGATCTCAACCTTACTGAACTGCTGTCAGTGCTGCTTGATCGTATGGTGCATACAAAGTGCCCATCAAGACAATCAAAATTGTGGGAGGTGCTTTAGGAATAATGGGATGAAATCGCTTCAGATTTATGGAGCTAGAAGAGTCTCAAAAAAGATAAATGCACAGACTAGATTCACAAATGCACACACCGGATTCATACAAGCACAGACTACATTCACAAATGCACACACCGGATTCATACATGCGTACAAAATTCACAAATACACAGACCAAATTTAAAAAGCACATAAGATTCGCAAATGCATACAAATTGTTTAAATGCACATAGCGAAATATATCTTGATTTACAAACTGCTTGCGTGCAGTGAATTTGACTGCATTTGTGTGTGGATTCTTTTTGAGACTCCCCTGACGTGGATCCACACACAAATGCATTTTTTTAACAGAGAATGATCTGCAACCAATCAGATATCTTCCTTGTTTTAGCCAATCACAAGAACGCACACCACGTGGGAGATTGTTCACTTGAACGGGGATGGTGTCCACTCTTACATTTTGTAATTCTGAAATGCACTTTCAGCATGCATTTCTGCAATACCAACAGTATTCATGTCACACTGGTTTCCAATGTAATGACATTTTTAAATAAATATGTAATAAAAGTTGAGAAACGTTGGCTGAAACGATGTAAAAAATAACATTGGAGTGAAATATAAAAGTCCACGAGGGCGCACTGTGCTAGGCAATGTAAAAGCAAACTTGCTAGCTTTCTTCAGAGTCATGAATATTAAAGAGTGAGTACCTTATTTACATGAAAAAGGTGGAGCTATATTAAATCATACAAACGTTTATCTGGCACCTGTAACTTTACTTTAACATAACAGGCGCAGGCGCTTGCTTAACAGGTGCAGTGGTTGAACAATCACGTTTTGAACGCATGAATTGTGACCCATTTGGCGTTCCATACGTATCACATACAGCGCGGTGTGAACGCAATCAAGTGAACAATCTCCCACGTGGTGTGCGTTCTTGTGATTGGCTAAAACAACGAAGATATCCGTGCTTTTTAAATTTGGTCTGTGTATTTGTGAATTTTTTTACGCATGTATGAATCCGGTGTGTGCATTTGTGAATGTAGTCTGTGCATGTATGAATCCGGTGTGTGCATTTGTAAATCTAGTCTGTGCTTTTATCTTTTTTGAGACTCTTCTAGCTCCATACAGATTACCTCCGAAATTTGACAACAAGAATGCAAAAGGCTTCAAGGCTGCAATTGCTGTAATTTCTGCAAAAATATTTGACAAATTCTATGCTTAAAGGACACAATTATTATTAATTATTACATAATAAAAAATATGTTTTCTCAGTTGTCAATGACTGCATTTCCTATTTCATTTGGCTATATTACCTGGAAAACACAAACCTGTGAATCGAAACTTTTGACCGGTTGCGAATATACACGAGAATACAGGCTGGGGCAGAATTGTGGGTCAGATACAGGGTCATTTCCATGTAGATTAAACTCATAGAGAACCGCTGAATGCCTACTTCCCCTGTGCCACAGTCGTGGTTTTTGAAGAGCGGCTGGAAACTGTCAGATCACACTGTAGCATAATGTAAATTGCTAGACCTGTTAGAAAACCTATGTTACATCATGTATCATTAACCCAGGAGATCAGTCCCATCTAAATGTCACCCTGTTGGGAGGAAAGCATTAGAGAAACCCTCCCCCAATATTCAGCACGTGTCACAGCAGAAGACCCCCGCTGGTGTGCCTAAATCCAGTCAGAGAAACATGGCATGAGATGGCAGGAGGTGGCATGAGCTGCTGTTTCCTGTATATAACTAGTTACATAACAATGGCGCTTGTAGGTTTTTTTCATCTTACCCTCCGCTTGCACGTATTCCTTGGGTGCTAATTGCTTCGTTTCCTTTTGTATCTAATAGGAAAATAAAACACAATAATTCACAAAGCAACAGAAGTGAAATCATTACTGAGGAGGGATACAATCACCCCCCCCACTAGACTCTCAGCTGTTCTTTTTTCCGAGGAGATCTTTGTGTGGTGCACTGCTTTCCACTGCCTTTCTGTTCGGTTTGCCTGGCTGTATTCTGTGCCTAATTTGCAGCTAGCGTTTGACCCAAGCTGTAATCTACAGTGACTCTTCAATAAGCCTCCTGGCATATTGGGGAGATGTTATAAGCTGTGACAAAAGGCAAGATGAGCTAGAACAAACTGAAGGTCACTTAGGACAGCCTACTGATTAGTGAAACATTTTTTCGGTGGATCCAAATTCCTCTTCTCTTAATGGAGCCAAACCATCTGCAGTTAGCTTGGTGTATGGCAGCTATATGATAGAGTGTGCAGTCTGACGGTCTGGTTATTCATTGAACAAACAGGTTTTTGGTATGATCAACCAGGATTCTGGGCCAGATGCTAACATATTGAACGGAGATTTATTAAAACTAAACACATATTTGAAAAGGAGTACGCACGTGTATATAGCATAGTAACCATACTATAGCATCAAATATGTCGCCTGTGGGCTATTTTCCGGCACAGGATCTGTTTTAAATGGTCCCGCTTCAAGCAAACATAAAGTACTTCAAACAGTAGTAATATTTTAGTTCACTTTCCCCATAGGAAGAGCTTGTCTCAGGCAACTCATTTCCAGTGGCGGTTGGGGATGTGTAGATTAAATTTGTCACTTATTTCTGGAGCACGGGTATTTTTCATAAGTTGGGTTTTTGTCAAAAAATACAATTGCACGTTCCTAAAGTGCCTGTGTTAACCTCATGACTTCCTGTGACTACAGTGAAAGCCTGGGTTACCAACTCTGCATGGTGCTTTAAAGCCTCTGACACCTCGATGCTGGAGAACACATTGGCTGTTTTTGAGTTTTTCAGGCCACAGTAAATCTCCACAGTATGTAGTATCTGCTATGTCACGGCTAGATCTGATTCAAACAGGGGCCAACTATGGTTTCACATATCCCCCTAGACCTTCTCTGGTCAGCATAACCCAGACATTTCGTGTGCTGTGTGACACATTATGCAACATTAGCACAGATTCAGTGAAGGTGCAAAAATCTGACAGGGTTCTGGCGTACGCTAAGTTCATTTCAGAGGGGGTTCATATTGAGACTGGAAATGAAGGGCGATTAGCATATATGCAGAGAGGTTCTGCACGCTTGACATCCTCTCAGCCCCTCTGCTGGAAATAGCCAGGCACACAACATCCACTGATTACATTGATATGGAGATTCATGCATCCGCAAAGATTAGTAATTCATTAATGTATTTGCTCTGAATTCTCGGGCTGGGAGGACTTCGGTCAGACCACAGAATGGGGCAAACATAGAAGACGAATAGTCAGAATCCCCCCAAAATAAATGCATCCCCTCAACCAAAACATTGATTAGAACACAGTAAATGGACGATGGCGATAGGCGAGGGGTTAAATCTGAAAAGAAAAACAACCACCCCAAGGAACGAGATCAGTGTTTTGATTCTGCGAGATTGAGTTTTCCTTTTTCGGAGGAGGCTGGCAGGATTAATCTCTGTGGCCTGTGTGAGTTTCTAAGCCTCTGCGTTCTCTCACCCTTTCATAAAGGCGTCATGGATCACCAGT
Source organism: Dallia pectoralis (assembly GCA_029465975.1). Lineage (NCBI taxonomy): Eukaryota > Metazoa > Chordata > Actinopteri > Esociformes > Umbridae > Dallia > Dallia pectoralis. The sequence continues at coordinate 10,046,629 of CM055728.1, forward strand.
TTGCTCCTTCAGTGTCCTCTCCTGCGGCCACGCTTCCAGACCTTTTTAACTTTTGAAATTGTTTGTCACCACTGACTGTGTCAATACGTGCTATTCAACCAAGCAGCGATGTCTTCTATCTGTCTCTATTTGGAACTTCCCTGTCTGAAACCTTAAATCTAGGGATGCACCGAATATTCGGCCACCGAAAATTTTCGGCCGAAAATGGCCCAAAAGGGCATTTTCGGTTTTCGGCCGAAATACTTTTATCACCGAAACAATACGGCCGAAATATGTTGTGATCTATTCGGATCCTCTGCACTTCATCGCGACTGTACTTGATCCGCGTTATAAAGACCATTACTTGGATGCAGAAATAAAGCAGCGCGCACGAGAAATTATCCAGGCGGCTATGGATGCGGAGAACCCGCGTGGAGACGGAGAAATAGCGCACCGAGCAGTAGGGCACGGGGCAGCAGCGCACGGAGCAGTAGGGCACGGAGATCAGAGCGCAGAAAAAAGACTCGTCTCTCTGCACTAGATGAGGGGCATGCACCCTCGTTGTCTGATATGTTCAGTGAAATCCTGCAAGAAAGTGCCTCACATGGGCGTAGGTTTAGGGGGGGACGCTGGGGACATGTCCCCAACAACATTTTAACATGACTAAATTGTCCCCACTAATATTTTAGCGAACTCCGTTATGAGTTTGTGAAGCGATTTGGGTCAATTCCGACCGCAGAGCCGGTACCGTACTAGAAACGCCGTAATTTGATTGGCTAAAAAACCTAGGGGAGGGGAGTTATCTGACACGCTATAAGTACACAGGAGAGTGACTGAAGACAACAGTAAAGTTACCAGTGCTTTCTGTTAATACATACCCCATATGTTAGAATCTTGCAGTCACAATAAACAGTGGAAATGTTTCCTGTGTATATTTTGCTTATGTAATGTGGCCTATTTGGGATATCCCATTAGTAGGGGCGGAGTAGTGGCACCACCAGGGTCGCTACAATATATTGAATCTGACAAACAGCATTACCATCTAAAAGCAACAGGCTATTGTCTCAACTAAACGCAAAAATAATCACATTATTCTCAGTAAAAGTTCACTTGCCGGATGAGGGGGGAGAGATGTCCCCACCGAAGCTGAGACCAAACCTACGCCCTTGGTGCCTCATATCCATAAATGCAATGGTACTAATAATTGGCATAATTTATTTCGGTGTTTCGGTTTTCGGTTTTCGGTCTTGGTTTCCTCTTTTTCGGTTTTCGGTTTCGGCCAAGAATTTTCATTTCGGTGCATCCCTACTTAAATCCATCCATTAAAGATACTGTACTATAAATAGGGTTTTTGTTTTTGTATCTGTGTAGCTTCGCATGTCTCTGGATGGGAAAACACTTTCCAATTTCCGAGGATATTCTGTCAAATTTGGCCCAATTTCATGCTGCATTACTGACTTTCATTGGTCCAAACAGAAGAGTAACAGCAATCTGCTAAATAACTAATCAAGAGCTGTATTTCTCCTCCCCGGATAAAAATGATTATCTGTTGTCTTTGTGGACATAAGACATCAGCTTTAGTTGCCTCAGTGGTTGTCATAGGGAACGATGCTAAATGACAATACTTAGAATAGAGAGGTTAGCATGACATCTATCATCAGCTTATTTATGCAAATGACAATGCAAATGACCATTTTTCAACCCCCAGTATACGGACACATCGGGCAGATCTGCAGCTGCACAGACACATGCATGCATGCACACCTTGCCACAAGCTACTGGAGGGGACATTTCATTCGTTCATCCATGTGCGAGTCATTGTTGTGGTGTCAGCTGGTGCCGTCTCTTTTATCACACTGGAAGCTAATGGAAACTGCAACTATAGGAGGTCTGGGAGAAGGAAGACACACATGCTCAGATACGGACACACACAGAGACGCACATACAAGCCCGTAAGAGGTTGGGGAGATGAGGCGGGTTGGCCCCGGGGCCAGAGCTGTTCTGAGGGGATGTTTTTCTAGCCTGCTGAGGCCGTGCTATCAGAGAGGGTTTCTGGCACGCCGCAGTAGAACACAAGAGAAGCTTTCAGACGAGCAGCTCTCTCTTCACGGTGGTTCTCTCGACGCGTGCATTTTTTGGTTTGTAATAATTTCTTGTTGTGAACGCGTGTGCACTGTGGCAGGATATTAATTGGAGAGATATTCATTATTTTACCACACTACACTGAACAAGGGATTTCCAGTACATTGCATTGGTAGTCTCCGACCTGACTACACCTCTGTGTTTTTTCTAATTAGCAATTTCCTTGATTAGCTTTTCCAGTATTGCTACAGATCCATGATTGTTAATTCCTTGGGTAAATCCATTTGTTACAAACTTCGTGACTAATTTCGTCTTTTTTGCCAGCTTTGAATATGAGGTTTGATGCAGAATGCAATATTTGAGAGGTCTATTATGGTGACCTAATTTCACCACATCAAAAGCTTCAGTACAAGCAAACATAACATTAGACTAAGCTAAGCTAAGCACAAATTAACATAATGCATGACAGTTATTCGTATTTTCTATAATTCTTTATTTTTTCTGCTTTTATCTTTTTGTATAACATGACAATCGTGCTTTATCATATGACACCATTTAAATACATATCATGTTTATATTATGTTGTACATTAGGCAGTGAGACAGTTAAAAATATACAAAACAATATAGTTTTGTTACTAGACATAGTTTCTATTTTTAATGTAATCATCAATATCTTCATTGTCATTATCATTTCGTATATTTCTGTAAGATATGTGCTTTAGTTTCTGTGATCAAAATATTATTGCAGAAAACAGCAACTCTTTAGAATTTTTTCAACATTTAGACAATAACTTTCAATGTATTACAGACATTCACAGTTACATATTTTACACAGTACAGGCTTACAACAAAGTTCCAGAGAAAACTGTGGTAGATTAACTTTATACAAAATTCACAGGACATGAACTGTAGCCATTTCACATTTTCACTTAAGTTGTTTTGCTTTTCAAAGTAAACAGGTTTCGTTCAACCAAATGCTTTTCTCTGTAGCTGCCATAGAAGCAAACTAGCATTGTCTTGAAACACGCCATGGCAAAAGTCTGAGGAAATTAAAGCTTTTGTGCTTTTCACAAGTAAAGCAAAGACAATGAAAAGAAAAATTGAAACAGATCTTTACTGGCCTTCACCTACACATCTACATATGTATTGCTGAATACATATTGATCGAAGTATAATTGATCATTACACATAAAGTGAAATCAAAAGGACTATTTTGAAACAGAGAGTTGGTCCAATATTGTTTGCTCGAGTACGAAGTGATATTCTGGTTCTCGGCCCAGTCATGCAAACAGACTATGGCTTGGTAGAAATTCTTAATAACTGGCTCAAGGGCTTCTCTGTTCTCGTTTTAGATATGTCAGGAGACATTTTGCAAATTTTCTCTGATGTTCCTGAGGAAAGCATGCAAAACAGTAAACAGGACTGACTGTTGGCGTTAAGGGACAGTGGATGTTTGTAAATTACTTCTCTATACCTAGTGATCTAGAATATCTATCTTTTGTATGTTATTTATACCCTGTGCTTCATATATCGAACCCCACATGGCATAGATCGTTTTTGCTTTCGTCTGCCTACAAATTTGGTCCTCGGTCACAACATTTATTGTAGAAAACATCCTAAAAATAATTCTAAAAACGTTTCAGTCACATAAAAGTTATTTTCTTTTTACTAAAAAAGCAAGATAAAATAACAGTCTTTCTCACACGCACACAAACATCTTTTGCAACAAGTATACTGGATCACTCCAGGGTTCATAGACTTTAAACTTCTTATTGGCATTGTGCTTCTTTAGTCCCCCGATTGCCATGTGGCCCGCAATCAGCCCCACAGAGTACACAGATATGTAAAGATAAGACTGCGTGAGGCTTAGTAAACAACCACGATCATTTGACCCTTTACACTCTCCCATGGTGATTCTTTTGTTGACTAGGACTTCATCTCTACTATAATCACACTGTATTTACTTGGTTCATGAAGATATTCAACAAATTGCTATTCTATAGTTTCAATAGTATTTTTTTTCTTTTCTCACAGTAGTACACAGTAAGCTTACATCTTTTTACTCAGATTACGGTCGTTTTTGTGAACACTAACAGTCTTTGATTTTTGTATTCGTAACGCATACCGATAAAAAGACAGAACCAGCATGGTTTTACAAATGCAGACAAATTAAACATGATTTTTTTTGAAAATCCGGTTTGATCAGATATTGCCCCTGGAGGTAGGTGAATGAATTAAAATCTTAGAAGTCCTTAGTAATGTTCGCCATTGACTACGCATTCTCCATAAGGGTTCTCGCTTGTCTAGACATTAGCTTCTGCATTGGTCAAGCTGGTCAGATGAGTTAGGTTGGATGAGCTTGCTACGTTGGTGGGTGGGATGACGGTCTCCATTGCCGCTAGGCTAGCCGGATTGAGCTGTGCGCTAGTAGGGCTCGTTGGGTTGGCCGGTGTGGTTACGACAGTTGGTACATTTGGACCGGTTTGGATCACGGGGCTAGCCACGGATACAGGGACAACTGTAGGTGTTGGGTTGATCGGGACGGCTGAAACCGGACTTGCAGCGATTGGGTTGGCGGGACTAGCCGGGTTGGCGGGACTAGCCGGGTTGGCGGGACTAGCCGGGTTGGACGGGCTAGCTGGGTTGGTGGGGTTAGAGGGACTAGCTAAGTTGGTCTCGGTAACCACTGTCTCGGGCCCGTTTTCCTGCGGCCGTCGGACCACTGCAGGAGGCTGGAACATTATCCGCAGGCGCTGAGATTCACAAAAAAGACAAGAAATCAACAATTTCAGCGGAAAAAAACTGATTTAAGAAACCTGTTCTGCACAGGGTAATAACCCGACAGTCATGACCAAACCGCCTTGATACTTTTTCCTTTTTCCTTGATAGGAGAACGTAATTGTGTATCACCGTCTCGCCATGCCCACGTACCTCTTTCCAGGTGCCTTTGAGTCCGAAATACATGTATACCATGTATCCTGGGATGAGGACCATGGAGGACAGAGCCATGAGCCAGCCCACTCCCTGGCCCCAGGCGGGGAACACGTAGTTGTTCAAGGTGAGAGGAACCATTTGGACGGCACTGAACAGGAACACCCCCTGTGGGAGACATGGTACGATCTTTATTAATCATAACACACGCATCTCCACTTCATGTGGCTGTCTCAGAATGGCTCCAGGCAGTTCATGTAGGGGGTTCTTGTTATGTTCTCCCTCCCCCAACTATGGATATTCCATTGAATATGTGTGTGTGTGTGTGTGTGTGTGTGTGTGTATGTGTGTGTGTGTGTGTGTAGCCTAGGACTTACGGCCACAATGAGAGGGGTAAAACAGACCCAGCAGAGCTTCCACCACAAACAGGGCTTGTAGCCAATCATCTCCTGGATGTTGTCATAGAACTTGTTCACACCTGCGAGACAAACAAATGGGTTATGAAAAAATGTAAATGCATTTCTTCAAATGTACCACTGTTCTGCCATGGGTTGTAATGAGGAATGAGAGCTGGTGTGTGTGTGTGGTTTACTGGAAAGTGTCCTGGAGGTTAAACACCGGCTGAAGCTGCACTAATGTCTTCGGAAATGTGCAAGGTTATTTTATCATTCAACCTTTAGTTAGTGGCGTAATAGAAAGAGCCTTTTATTATTTCTATTTTAGTTTATTTTTACAAAATCTACCCAGGCATACATTCGGGTAACAAGTCATTTTGTAATACTGAAAAAGAGCATCTCTGATCTTTGCTACTCGCTGCATATAATGTGAATATTATGACGTCCGGAGACCCACCGTAGAACCAGGATATGGAGATGCACTCAAAGAATACCAGGAAGAGAAGACACATCCCACTGGCAGAGTAGTAGTCAAAGAGCTTGAACACATACAGGCCCCCCTAGTGACAAAGTACAGCCAGATGAGTCATACTGGATAGGAAGCAATATCCGCTCTGTGGTCTTTGTGACATTGGCAACGATGGCGTATACTCTAAACAAGTGTTTGTACCAATAAAACCAATCTTATCCATTTATTATGTATATATTTATATACATATATGTACATGTGTACATTAATAACTGCTCCCACAGTGACTTGCTAAAGCACATATAGTGAGAGAGTTAGATGAGGTAGAGCAAGACAGAAAGACAACTGTACCTGTGTGATGTTGGACAGTCCGATCAGGTAGGACACCAGGCAGACAACAGCGATGAAGATCTCTCTCCTTCCCCTGAGTGCCGTTGGAAACTCATCCACCAGAGCAGTGATGAAGCCCTCCACTGTGCAAAACTAGACACACACACACACAAAGTGTTTTCCTTAGTACTTGTGTCGGGCAATTTAACGATTTGCCTGTTATAATTCTCTTTGTTTTTCAGTATTTTTATTTAACATAAATAAAATCAATAAAGTTTGGTAAAAAGGTAAATAAAGTGAAATGTCATCGTCCTTGGTAAGTTATAAAAAAGTTTTTGGTTGATCTGAAGTGCAGCAGCAGAATTTACAGACCTTAGGTCTAGAAGGTTCTTTCTGCACAGAGTTCTGAGGTACACCCCTACAAAAACGTCACATCGCAGATCTCAAATCTGTGTTATCATAAATTCTTCTTGATAAATCCACATCCTAACAGTATTTAATGTTTAGAGTATCAAGACAATCGTACATTTGAACATGTATTTCTGTTAGAGATGGTATTGTATATAGAATCTTATAGTTCTTAAATGTCAATGTTGGTTCAGTTGGAAATTTTAATCGACACAAAATTATACCACATAAAATGGTAGAGACATAAAATTATCAGTTTATAATTAGACTAAAGTCTTTATTGTTTTCTAGTCACAAATATAAGTGTATTTAAATATATAGAATATTCAATGTACAAATAATGTTATTTTTTTACACCATTTCCTATAGAAACCAAGCAACATTGCTAAACTGGATAAATTAACTACAACAGTTTTCTTGTGCAATACCTCGTTCATAGATGCTTCTGCAATGACTGATATTGAATTCAACGGCAATACCACTCCCATAGGCCACAACGGTGAATAGTTGACATTGTTCGGTGAAAGGTAGTGCGAAAGGGGACATCAATCTAGAAAATGTAATACTCTAGGGCAATAAGGTCATTTGCAATCTGCAAAATGAGATCATTTGAATTCTTTCACAGATTTTAGAACTGTGTTTCTCATGTCTTTCCTATTTAATGACTCCAGCAGAAAGACCTTTCCATCTGCCAGTGAAATCGTTAACTGACAATTTTGGACGATTTTTTTATTAATATATTGTCTTTTTCTTAAATGTGATCTCATATATTCAGTCCACTTAAAATTGTATGTTAATAACTAGCTATCAACTTGACATTATAATAACTTGTCAATGACGCCTTCTAGTCTCAAGGTCTTGATTTAGTATCCTTGCTAGCAGACATGGTTGCCAAATAGCCTAAATCTCCTACTCAAGCTAACAGCTGGAGACCTGAGCGCCCAGGGGCACAGAGGGAGGTGATTAAGTTGCACTAAAAAGGGTTGACAGTATAAGTCAAAGGTCATCTACTATATTTACCCACTAGAGAGAAAGAAAAGACAGCAATTGTATCATGTGGTGACAATGAGACCAGCGGGAAACAGCAAGATATGTACCCATATTTAGGTCAGAACTGAAGTAGATCATTTGAATGCACTTTCCAGTTCACAAACATCTCTCTGGGCGCTCTAGCCTACATATATTTGAGAAATTGACCAAAAGCACACAGGCGAATCCCCGAGCGTTCAATGAAAACAGCCTCACCTGACTGTCAATCCCCAGCATCAGAAGCATAGAGAAAAACAGGATAGCCCACAGCGGAGAGATGGGAAGCTGGGTCACTGCCTCGGGATACGCCAGGAAAGCCAAGCCCGGGCCTGCATACCAAACACACACACACACAGCACAATGGTTCTCACTGATTCTGGTTCTAGTTCTCCGAGACGACTACGGTAGAAACAGAGGTGGCATTTCAGTGGGAGTTGAGGAGATCTGGTTCGCCGTGAGTGGTGGGCAGAAGTAAGAATAGACACTGACAACTAGCTTGTGCGCTAAAGGTGCAGTTCTTGTCGGTGCTTTGGGTTTACCTGAAGCCGCCACTTCTTGTATGGGCCGATTAGTGACGTTGGCCATGAAGCCCACAATGGAGAAGATGACGAAGCCAGCGAACATGCTGGTGAAGGAGTTGATACAGCACACGATGATAGAGTCTCTGGGTAGAGGGAACATGGAAACGTCCTGGTGTCAGAGACTGCAGAGTCGTTGTGAATTCATAAAAAGCTCCTTCTCACAAGAGAAATCACTGCTTTGTATCGCTGAGTGGAAAACATATTCTTGACTAATGTATTCAACCGTGAGTTGTGTAAAATTGGTAAATCAATGTCGTTTTCGTAAAATATCCCAATTGAGGAAAACGTTGGGTAACCTTACTGGCTATGCATTCATATCTCAAATGTTGACTAAGGCCTTATTTGCAAAGTTTCCTGAAGTTAACCGACATGTATAAACTTAATTGCATGACATATGGTCTAACCTATGAGTAATAGACAACTAGTCAGATAAAAACAATGTCCGGTAAAACTGCATAGTTATATGACCCATGAGCAATTATGGGGACCTAGAACCATGAAGGTCCTGTTTTGGAAAAAGATTGTATGTATGCCATGGCCATCACATGAAGGGCCCTATTTATGAAGGGCCCTATATGAGAAGGGCCCATCACATGAAGGGCCCTATATAAGAAGGGCCCTATATAAGAAGTGCCCTATATGAGAAGTGCTCTATATAAGAAAGGCCCTATATAAGAAGGGCCTTATAAAAGAAGGGCCCTATATGAGAAGTGCTCTATTTGAGAAGTGCCCTATATGAGAAGGGCCCTATATAAAAATGGCCCCATATAATAAGGGCGCTATATAAAAATGGCCCCATATAATAAGGGCTCCATAAAGGGCCCCATATAAGAGGGTCCCCATATAAGAGGGTCCCCATATAATACGGGCTCCATATAATAAGGGCTCCATATAATAAGGGCTCCATATAATAAGGGCCCCATAAGGGCTCCATATAATAAGGGCTCCATATAATAAGGGCTCCATAAGGGCTCCATATAATAAGGGCTCCATAAAGGGCCCCATATAATAAGGGCTCCATAAAGGGCCCCATATAATAAGGGCTCCATATAATAAGGGCTCCATATAATAAGGGCTCCATAAAGAGCCCCATATAATAAGGGCTCCATATAATAAGGGCTTCATATAATAAGGGCTCCATAAGGGCTCCATATAATAAGGGCTCCATATAATAAGGGCTCCATAAAGGGCCCCATATAAGACTAAATCATGATACTGTTATGACTAAAAAGCGTTTCCATATAAAATGGCTTATAGTGAATTCCACTCCATGGTCACGTATGCAGCTAATTTTTACTAGTCTAAGGGCAACCTATTTTAGTGCTGCCTGATTACACTCCATCTCTCCCTCTTACCTGTAAACATTATTATTAAATGGATTATAGCTGCCCAGAGCTATCAGTGAACCCAGGCCCAAACCGTATGAGAAGAAGATTTGAGTGGCAGCGTCCAGCCAGACCTGACCAGAATAGAGAACCAGTTAGCCTTTTGACAAATCCCCCCCAAAAAATGACTGATTCAAATAACAGGATTTATCTCTCGTAGCGCAAAAAAAAACGGTTCATTTGTTACCTCAGATTCTTTGAGTTTTTCAAAATTAGGCGTGATATAGAAGAGAATTCCGTCCATGGCTCCTGGTAGAGTTACCCCACGGCAGAACAGAATGAAGAGCATGACATAAGGGTACGTCGCCGAGAAGTACACTACCTAGAAACGGAATCAATGAGTCACTATCTGCAAATGAAACCGTGTTGACATTGTGAAGGGAATGTCATTCAATTAATACATTTGCATTTCTGTCTCTGCTTGAACAAAAGCCTGTTCATTAGCAAGGAAAACCAATGGACGCATTGTGCTCTGATCTCTCACAGCGGGGGTGGGTGGTTCATTGAATAAACAGACACAATTCGGTCAAGAAACTCATTGAAGCTTCAATTTCATTTGACACAATCTCGTTAAGCTTTTATTATACCCCAGATGAGATTCGACGGCAAAATTCGCTATTGGGCTGATCGTTTTGTGACCACAACAAATTTTATTTGCTCTGGTCACGTGACACACTACCCCGGCTAGTGAGTAAAATGGCTTCTGTTGAGTGAAAAGGACAAAACGAGATTGCAGAGGGCTTGTTCGCTCCTCCTCCCTTCACCAAAATACCCCCAGATCTGTATTGGTTGAATTGAAACTAGGTACGGCACCCGGAGCCTGAATATGATTATTGAACATTAGTGTTCCATATCCCTGATTTCATTACAAAATCAATCGGAACAATATTCAGTGCGTCATAAATGATTGATAAAGGTGATATGACAATGATTAATATTGCACCATTGTCACAACATACCAAGGTATTTCCATACATTTCAGATCTGGCCACGAGACACCATTGTCTTACCTTGCCGGTCCAGCTAACCCCTTTCCAGATACAGAAGTAAACCAGGACCCAAGCAATGGCCAGCGTTATTGCTAGAGGCAGCCTGATCTGCCCTGGTTTTTCCAAGCCATCGGTCATTTGATGCATGTTGCGTCTATAACATGAGAGCGTGCAACAATAAGACAATTAAAAGCACTGGGAGGAATGCTTCGCAGGAAATTGACTTTTATTTTATTCTTCTCAAGTGGTCGCGCAGATTATTTGCCACAGCCTGTGCTGAAGCAGAAAGAAATAAAACACTCACTCCCAAAACTCCAACACTGCACTGGTCATATTGGTGTTGTCCACGATGCTGTAGTTTGAATAGCATTTGTCCGTGTTCCACGAATTGCCACAGGAGCTCCATGGAAGTTCCTTAAAATAGAACCATAGAGGAAAACTGATGTTTCTTTAAAAACTTAAAGCAACTCGTTATCTCACGTGGCGTGAAGAAGCAAAGAGCAAAGCTGGAACACGGGTTGTCATATCCCCATACGGCGGTGAACGTGTGTGATACTTACCGTGGTGAAAGAGTTGTAGAGGTAATAAATGGCCCAGGCAATGATGACAATATAATAAATGTTAAGCCAGAAGGACAGGACAGCTGCAGCAAGGCCAACACCTATGACATGGAAATGTGTCACATTCACCTGCTCCTCGTGTCCAGTAAACGTAAACACAATTACAGTGGAATTCTGCATATCTATTCTGGTTGACGACATATGACACCGAGGGGGGGGTAATCTGACAATTCAAAATGACGTTGCCCACTAAGACACGCAAGCAAGACTTTCCTGCCACACAGAGCTGCCATGTCGGTTTAATTGATACCTTTGAAGACGGGAGCCAGTTTCCAGACACCAAGTCCTCCAATGGAGGTGTATTGACCAAGAGCAGTCTCCAACAGGAACAGGGGCATTCCAGCGAATACGAGTGTCAAAAAATAGGGAATCAGGAAGGCTCCTGCGTAGACATAAATAAACAACAATTAAATGCCACATATTTAATGAAATGTACAGCCCACTGTCAGGCTAAGTGAAATCATTGAAAATTGTGATATAAATAATGATATATTTGCTCCTGCAGAAGAGACATAGTGCAACTCCCTCTGTTCATGTCACATAATAACACTTATTTGATAGTGGAATGATCTTAAGCTACATAACTTGTACATATATTGTATTTACCTCCACCGTTTTTTCCACAGAGATATGGAAATCTCCACACGTTTCCCAATCCAATTGCATAACCCACACACGACAGGAGGAAATCAAATCTCCCAACCCATTCTTCTCTGGCGGGGGGATCTTTTTTCGTCTTTTCTCCCTTTACGTCCAGTGACTTGGGTTTATCATTATTTGCCACTTCGTTCATTTCTGTAACCGGTCCATCCGTTTTGGTACCGTTCGTCGCCATGTCTCTTGATTTGGTACTGATCCTGGCCTTGGGACGGGGAGCTTCGGCACCAGTCCACGTAGACAGCAGCTTCGCGGTTTTCGACCGAAATCTTTGAAGCAAATGTTGTAAAGCAGCAGACCGCTATGGGCACACGGCTGTTGGCGTTAACCTGGAATCAGTCAATAGAGTCATTGGTCGGGTTTTGATGGCGGACTTAAATTGTGAAATTGATTGGCCGACCTGATATAATTTACAGCTCAAGAATGCGAATGTGTTTTAATAGAGAATTATGATTATAAAATGCCATCGAGCTACATTTTACAGCTTGAATGTTCAATATACTATTAGATAAGCTTTGGAAATTTACAAAACATTTTTTTAAGTTTCCCATTGATTGAACTTAAGATAAATGACCGATTCGTCATATATTTGCAATCATTGATGTCATTTAAATGATGGCACAGGACTTTTGCCACATAAAGCAATATGCAGATGAAGGGCTTATGCGTAGATTGATTGATTACCTACAGCTTTTCAATCCCATGCATTCGCACACATCCAATCAAAACGATTTGCATCTGAACACAGTTAGTTGTCACGACCAAATGCACGATCATATGCACAGAAAAAAATAAACTTTGACATATCGTTAGGAATCCAATGCATCCAGCTTACGCGCAAACGCAGCATTCTGAAATGACATATTCAATATGTCCATATGCATATATCCAATATGTGAGAGCAACAATAATAACACCACGCAATAGACACGTGCAGATACGCTTAATAATTCATCATGCACTGATGTGTGTGTACGGGAAAATATCCAGGAATGATTCAACCAAACTGTATTCCACTTGTGGAGACAAAGGAATGTCCAAAGCGCAAAGCTTTACGCGTCAGGCTGCACAAATTACCTTCCATTATAGTCGATGAACCAAACGACTATATGCAACTATCTGCGACTGCCGTCCGTATATTTGAAAATATTATCTATACGAATGGCAGTGACTGTATAGCGCCATACTGACGCGCACAACTTGTGAGTTTATTGGCGGTCATGATTATGCCACTGCATAAAACACCACCGCATTCACATAAAGACGCCAATTTACTCACAGTGAAGCTGTGCTCTCTGCCACCGAGGACGTGTCGCCTGCCGCAAATCCCGAGACGAGGTATCCGTAGATTCCCCCTGAAGTTGTAAACTTCCAGTTTTACTCGGAACATAAAGACACTGTCTTTCCATTAAAAGACTTGCAACAACAAGCCCCGAAAGAGTCGCAGAGGAGGTGCGCGCACGTATCCCGCAGCGGCCGGGGAGCTGTCCAGCTGTACGGGTGCTGATGAGAGAGATGCGCGGTGCTGGTGAGAGAGAGGCGGCTAGATCCACACGAGGAGCCGCCGCTTGTGCGACTGTCTAACATCAACAAGCGGACACGTCGAGGGGAGCGCAGTTCTCAACTCCCATCTACATAGCGTCAATGTCATCTGAAAGTCGCCCCCCTCCTCCTCCTCCTTCTACACTGACTTCGCGCGGCATGTTTTCTCAATATTTTATGATTCCTATTTGTTTTCATTTTTTTTGTTGCCAAAGCACACTGTGTTGGTTTTTATAACGCCGTGGTCATCAGAATTGGTTATAGACTCATCATTATCAAACACGTTTCTGCGGTGATATTGCATAACACCTGATAAGTAAACGAATACTATTTATCATCTTAATTTACATAACACAATGTACCCCCCCCCCTTCATCTTCAACACGCACAAAGTGTTTTGCGGTTTTTCTTCCTTGTCTCGGATTTTCAAATTAAGCGTAATAAATCAAATTAGAAAATCGCAAACCGATAACCTTTCAAGTCAACAAATTAGATGTCATATCGGGGTGTTATGCAAACATATTGAGGTGAGTGTAAAGGACGTACGGTTCCGACCCAGAATATTCACCAGGTGAGGCCAGTTGGGCGGCTGCTTTCTGGCAACTGTGATAAGGGAGCCCGTCCATAAAGGGAGGGGGGTGACTGGTGATTGTCTAACTCTGCCTGTAATCGTCTTAACCTACCGTCTCCAGAAATGAAAGGCTCGTATATGAGAGGAATAAACTCACCATTGAGGAATCATTCAACTCAGACATTAAAATGTATGTGTGGCTTCAAGTCATAAAAATGTAGCTGCAAGATATTTCACAGATGGTGTTTTCCTAAAAGTGAACACAGCAAGCTTAAACGAAAAGGGAGCTGAAGGATTTAGTTTTGAAATATTTGGTTTTATTTTGTCTCACTCTCGAGAGGTACATGGCAAAAAGAAAACCACCTTTACGGATTTCTTCTAACGTCAGTGGTAAGTAGATTATAATATTACTTTACTTTGATGCTTGTTAAGAATAATCACATTTGTTTTCTAAGTTATCTGAAACATGGGGGTACCACTTTATTATGATAAAAACAGAAATTATGTGTCATCTTTTCTCCATATCAGGTCAGTGACTAAAGTTTTTTGGGAAAAAATAAACAGCATAATTGATGAGATTGTGGTTGACAGCTACTGCATTTCTTAGCAACTCTGTAGAAGCATAACAAGTTATTTTTTGTTTGTCCAAGCAGTTTGTTGTGAATCGTTGTTAGGGCATTGCCTATAACATATTTTGACCTAAACAAAGAAGCAACAAATGTAGCTTTCTTTTTTCTTTTTTTTGCACTGGTATTTACTATTTTGAGACTTCATATTGTGATGCATTTGCCTCCTTTAACTCCCGTAAGGTATCCTGTGTTGATAGAGTCCATTGGTAGACGTATATTCTTAGGAAAAACCCTATGTAGAAGTGTGAATGTTCCCATCCTACTCCGAATGTGAGAGCAGCGCGGCTGAAAAGGCAGCAGATGGCAACTCAATGAGGGGTGAACTAACCAGCTAAATGATACCACACGAAACAGCATTTAAAATCCCATCTGGGCCGCCGTCGTCCCTCCGGACACGGACTGTGGAACATAACACATATTTATACACCTGCTGATGAAACCTAGACTCATGTCAACGCCCGGTGACACCGGTGACACAGACTGCTCTCCCTGCTGACCTCTGAACCCTGTGGCTTTTTATTCCCCTCAACTCTGTGGCGTCCACCGTTAGAGCCCTAAAAGTACCTGGGCCATCAGGTTTCATGGTGGCGTGGGTTCACTCCATAAATACGTTCCATTAAGTGCAGTGCAGCTACGTGTGTTGACTTAATAGTCCTTCCTGTGAACAGCTTCACTGATTGTCCACTGATGCCTTTACATCTTATCTGGCTTTTTAGCTGGAAGACCTCTGAACAGTGGGCAATTGCAGTTGTAGGAAGGTGGGAAAATACCATATTCCTTTTTTGCTAATAGATCTCTTTAATTGTTATATTTTCTATTCTACATGTGAATAGTGCCTGTTTTATGAAGCAATACCAAATGTAAACCAAACGTATGTTTTTGTTTGCTGATACATTTTGGTCTTCATTGCAAAATTACTGAAATTATACAGTTCTAGGATATTGACAAAACTTTCAAAGCAAAATATAATGGCTTGTTAATTATATTTAGTTAAAATATAATAGAAGGCTGTAATGAACATTGAGTATACATCTGTGCCAATTCAACTGTACCAAATAAGATTTTTATTTTTTATTATAAACAATAACTAGATAGGTTACAATTTCTGCTGAAATTGTGATGTGTGCTTGCGGCCGGCCACCCATAGTCGACTGTGTACTGATATCAACTGCTAATGTCCAGTTATATGTTTACTAATAACAATAATATATATGTGAGATTACAATATGTGAGCATAGTAACCTGCCAATGAACCAGCATGATAACCTGCCTTTTAACCAGCATAGTAACCAGCCTATTAAACAGCATAGAAACCAGCATATTAAACAGCATAATAACGTTCCTATTAACCAGCATATTAAACAGCATTATAACCTGCCTATTAATTAGCAGAGTAACCAGAATAATAACCTGCCTATTAAACAGCATGTAACCTGCCTATTAAACAGCATGGTAACCAGCCTTTTAACCAACATGGTAACATGCCTATTAAACAGCAGCTGTTTGAGTGTGAGCCTACACATACAGTAGTGGCTAGCTAGTTAGTTTACACACCAACAATAGTTGTTTGAATACAATCTACCCAGTGATGGAGCCTACACATACAAGAGTAACTAGCTAGCTAGCTAACATGCTAACGTTAGTTGTTTGAATGTATTCATACACATACAGGAGTAGCTGGCTAGCGCGCTAACATGCTAATGTTAGTTGTTTGAGAGTGAGCCTACACATACAGGGATAGCTAACTAGCTAGCGCGCTAATGCGCTAACATGCTAACGTAAGTTGTTTGAGTGTATGCATACACATACAGGAGTAGCTAGTTAGCTAGCGCGTTAACGCGCCAACATGCTAATGTTAGTTGTTTGAGGGTGTGCCTACACATTCAGCACAAATAGCTGAATGTTTTGATATGCCATTTGTGTGTATAGACTTGAAACTCTAGGAGCAGCAGCAGTTTCTAAATGTTCTCAACATCTTCTGCTGGAGAGGCTGTCTCACTCTATTATTTAACATTCTATTAATGTATTTCAATGAGGATTAATTTGCGACGATATCGTTAATATTACATAAACTACAAAACGGAATCTTCTACAAAACAATAGCAACAAAATATGGTTTGAGATGCACATTTTGAATTGTCAATCCCACATAATAAATGATTTGGAAATATACAGCATATTTGTCCACAATATTGTTACAATAGTAACCTAACAAAAAAAAAACGCTTAAACGAAGACATGAATGTATTAGAAATGCATGCATGGTGTTACGCACATTTAAATATCTCTGATCTGAAATGAATTCTCATGATCTCAACCGTATTAACCATACATTTGAAAAGACACAACTTATGGTATTACATAATTCCCTCACAGCATTGAACACATCATCCTTTTGATATTCATGTTTCTGCACCGTTCTTACGTTCTGCGTTTTATTGTTCAAAACATCATGTGAGATCAGAGCATCTCTCACCATAACCCTCTTTTTTCTGGCACAAGAGTTACTTCCTACCAACATTTTGCAGTTTCAAGTCACAAACAAACTGATTACTATGATGATTAGTCATTAGCATGCTAATCAGACACAGTCCACATCTTTTATTCATATTGTTGCTGATGTGTTTTTCTCTGGACTGCCAAAAATGAATACAGATTTGAGTTTTTGATGTTCCGGAAAGTTAATGTGGAAGGTAAGAGAACTTAGTGTAACCTGGAAAGCACCTGCTATGGAAGAATCTTCTATTGAACCTTTCTCTCAGCACAAAACAAAGCAAAACAAAGCAATAAGAGTAACATGTCTAATGATTGGGTCTCAGCACATCCAACAAGGTCACGACAAGAAGTCGATGATGTATACCTTCTCACTCTAATTTTAAAAGATAATAAAAAGATGATTAATCCAAACAGCTCTTAAAACGCTAAACAAACTGCTGCTAGTGGTGATATGCCCTAGTAAACATGAAAATGAAATCTCTACAAGAAGTAAAGACATGTTCTCATTTGTCTGTGCCTCCTTCAGTAAACCATTTGTTTAACATGACCTAAATTGGTGCGAAGTGGATGCCTCAGCAGCTTCGTGTCATCGCCGAGCATGCACACACACACAAACGCAAAACACACGCACATACAATACATACACACGCAATACACACACTCACAATACACACACACGCAAATCATAAATACACACACATATGCAATGCACACACACTCAATACACACACACTTAATACACATACTCAATACACACACACACACGCAATACACACACACACAATGCATACACACACTCTATCCACACACACGCAATACACACCCATGCAATACACACATGCAATACAAACATGCGCACTGCTAAACTTAACACAGTTGCTGAGGATAATTCAATGCTAACTAATAATCACTCCTATATGCTATGGCACACAATAGACTTGAACTCTGTATGGAAGCCAGAAGGAGTGGATTGACCAATCGAATTCATAGAGTGTTTGTGAAGCTCTCTCACTTATTTAGTTTCCTGGCTCAGATTCACTTTAAACGCAAATGAGCCAAATCTCTCATCTGCACAAAGACTGGCACCATGTTTTTGGTTGATCACCTTTTTGATACAGACATTTTTCATTCAATCAAGAAGAAACACCACGACTGCCTCATTGAGTCTGTGAAGTACGACAGTTAAAATGGAACACAGTGTTTTACATGATTGTCACCGACTTGCCCATGTGCACCGAATGAACAAAGGGGAAAAAAATCTGAGACTAGAATTTCCCCCCAAAACCCTATCTGAGAGCCAACACACATTTATGTGGGTTTAGTAAACATATGACCTCCACGATAAACCAGTATGGGGGCACTAAATCGCTCCAAATTTTGTACACGTGTTGCTAGGCAACAGCATAATCGGTCCCAGTCTCACTCCTCATCCAATGTATAGCTGCTGTGGGATTGCTGTGCTGCCTGCTACCAGGGAAAATGGTTAATTAACTTCGACAAAAATTCCATAAATGCTCAAGATTATTGTTCTGAGGGTTAGAAGAAACACAGGCATGCATTACTTATTACGTATATTAATACTATTCACAGTTTTGTAAAAAAAAAATATATATATAATTCTGCATCACTTTTCTGTCAATTTAGCATGAAATTCCAGACCAAAAATTCTGAATATCATAAAAAAAGATAATATATAAAACAAAATTAAATTGAAGATGTCAATTAAAGTAATTTTGATTACCCAGAAGACACATTTTCGCTCAATTACTGGAGTGAATGCAGTCAGCATTTTAAAACCACCTGACCCCAGTAACCCATTATATATGGCCTAGTCACAGAGGTCACTGGTAATTTGTAATTTAAGGACTCTTCTAGTAGACTGTCTGGGACCATGGGATTATGTGTGGCCAAATGTCATATTGAATAAGTGAGAGGACCAGTAGTAGTGGGAATATTGTGTACAGCACTTTTGTGTACCGCATGTTTAACATGTTTAACAGGAAACACATACCGCTTCCAGAATGTCAACACATTTGGAGAGCCGTAGTCGGCCAGTTCTGCCACCTTCTGTCACCGTCCAAGATGTGTCAGGTTAGTCGCAGCCAGGGGACAGGGTTCTGGATAGATCCATCAGACAGGCACCCAAGAGCAGGGTTCAGATCCCTCTGTCCAGTCATGTTTCGGGGGAGTTTCCCTAACAGATGCTGACATTATGTTCCATAGATGGAGGTGGAGGAGGGATAATCCTGTCATGGATTGTGGTCCACTCCTCAGCCTGGAACAATTCATGTCACTTACCACCTGGAAAGCACCTTGTTAAGCACCTGTGCCCGCACAGTTGGGGCATCTGAGGCCCTTGGGCAGGTGGTGATAAACCCTGAGGCCGCTCATATGGGCCCACAGACTGGATTGGTGAGGGTAGGAATCCTGCCAGTTGCCTAATGGTACAGATTGATTACATTTGGCTCGAGGCATAGGTTAAATGGTGGAACGCAGGTACAGCTTACTGAGAACAAGAGGAAGGTACAGATGAGGTAGGACCAGGCTGAGGTACAGATGTCTGAGGAACAGACTGAGGTACAGCTGAATGAGGACCAGGCTGAGCTACAGATGAGGTTGGACCAGGCTGAGGTACAGGTGAGGAAGGACCAGGCTGAGGTACAGATGAGGTAGGATCAGGCTGAGGTACAAATGACTGAGGATCAGGCTGAGGTACAGCTAAGGTTGGACCAGGTAGAGGTACAGATGACTGAGGACCAGGCTGAGGTGCAGATGACTGAGGACCAGGCTGAGGTGCAGATGACTGAGTACCGGGCTTAGGTATTGAGGACCATGCAACCTTACAGAGACTCACAGGCAGGTTAATTTATGTGTTTTTAATGGATGTGTTTCTGTACAGAGAGACATGCACTCAAAAAGTATTGGCACCCCTTCATGAAATTGACCAAAAGTAAAAAATAAATAAAAAAGTAAAAAACAAAAAACAATGAGTCTGTGAGATACTTTGGGCTCGAACATGAAGGGCAGCCTTATAATTTAAATTAAACAGAATAACATAACATAGGTCTCAAATGTGCTACTGCAACTAGTACAGCTACTGCTGCGATGCTGCTATCACTACAAATACAACGGCTAATATTGCACCGGCTGTTACTATTACGGCTAGTACTACTGCAACAAATACGGCTACTGCTGCTACGGCTGTTAATATTACGGCTAGTACTACTGCAACAAATACGGCTACAGCTGCTACGGCTAATAATATTACGGCTAGTACTACTGCAACAAATACGGCTACAGCTGCTACGGCTAATAATATTACGGCTAGTACTACTGCAACAAATATGGCTACTGTTGCTACGGCTAATAATATTACGGCTAGTACTACTGCAACAAATACGGCTACAGCTGCTACGGCTAATAATATTACGGCTAGTACTACTGCAACAAATACGGCTACTGTTGCTACGGCTGTTACTATTACGGCTAGTACTACTGCAACAAATACGGCTACTGTTGCTACGGCTGTTACTATTACGGCTAGTACTACTGCAACAAATACGGCTACTGTTGCTACGGCTGTTACTATTACGGCTAGTACTACTGCAACAAATACGGCTACTGCTGCTACGGCTGTTACTATTACGGCTAGTACTACTGCAACAAATACGGCTACTGCTGCTTCGGCTGTTACTATTACGGCTAGTACTACTGCAACAAATACGGCTACTGCTGCTACGGCTGTTACTATTACGGCTAGTACTACTGCAACAAATACGGCTACTGTTGCTACGGCTGTAACTATTACGGCTAGTACTACTGCAACAAATACGGCTACTGCTGCTACGGCTGTTACTATTACAGCTAGTACTACTGCAACAAATACGGCTACTGCTGCTATGGCTGTTAATATTACGGCTAGTACTACTGCAACAAATACGGCTACTGCTGCTACGGCTGTTACTATTACGGCTAGTACTACTGCAACAAATACGGCTACTGCTGCTACGGCTGTTAATATTACGGCTAGTACTACTGCAACAAATACGGCTACAGCTGCTACGGCTAATAATATTACGGCTAGTACTACTGCAACAAATATGGCTACGGCTGTTCCTATTACGGCTAGTACTACTGCAACAAATACGGCTACTGCTGCTACGGCTGTTAATATTACGGCTAACACTACTGCAACAAATACGGCTACTGCTGCTACGGCTGTTAATATTACGGCTAGTACTACTGCAACAAATACGGCTACTGCTGCTAAGGCTGTTACTATTACGGCTAGTACTACTGCAACAAATACGGCTACTGCTGCTACGGCTGTTACTATTACGGCTAGTACTACTCGAACATGAAGGGCAGCCTTATAATTTAAATTAAACAGAATAACATAACATAGGTCTCAAATGTGCTACTGCAACTAGTACAGCTACTGCTGCTATGCTGCTATCACTACAAATACAACGGCTAAAATTGCACCGGCTGTTACTATTACGGCTAGTACTACTGCAACAAATACGGCTACTGCTGCTACGGCTGTTAATATTACGGCTAGTACTACTGCAACAAATACGGCTACAGCTGCTACGGCTAATAATATTACGGCTAGTACTACTGCAACAAATACGGCTACAGCTGCTACGGCTAATAATATTACGGCTAGTACTACTGCAACAAATATGGCTACTGTTGCTACGGCTAATAATATTACGGCTACTACTACTGCAACAAATACGGCTACAGCTGCTACGGCTAATAATATTACGGCTAGTACTACTGCAACAAATACGGCTACTGTTGCTACGGCTGTTACTATTACGGCTAGTACTACTGCAACAAATACGGCTACTGTTGCTACGGCTGTTACTATTACGGCTAGTACTACTGCAAGAAATACGGCTACTGTTGCTACGGCTGTTACTATTACGGCTAGTACTACTGCAACAAATACGGCTACTGCTGCTACGGCTGTTACTATTACGGCTAGTACTACTGCAACAAATACGGCTACTGTTGCTACGGCTGTTACTATTACGGCTAGTACTACTGCAACAAATACGGCTACTGTTGCTACGGCTGTTACTATTACGGCTAGTACTACTGCAACAAATACGGCTACTGCTGCTACGGCTGTTACTATTACGGCTAGTACTACTGCAACAAATACGGCTACTGCTGCTTCGGCTGTTACTATTACGGCTAGTACTACTGCAACAAATACGGCTACTGCTGCTACGGCTGTTACTATTACGGCTAGTACTACTGCAACAAATACGGCTACTGTTGCTACGGCTGTTACTATTACGGCTAGTACTACTGCAACAAATACGGCTACTGCTGCTACGGCTGTTACTATTACAGCTAGTACTACTGCAACAAATACGGCTACTGCTGCTACGGCTGTTAATATTACGGCTAGTACTACTGCAACAAATACGGCTACTGCTGCTACGGCTGTTACTATTACGGCTAGTACTACTGCAACAAATACGGCTACTGCTGCTACGGCTGTTCCTATTATGGCTAGTACTACTGCAACAAATACGGCTACTGCTGCTACAGCTGTTAATATTACGGCTAGTACTATTGCAACAAATACGGCTACTGCTGCTACGGCTGTTAATATTACGGCTAGTACTACTGCAACAAATACGGCTACTGCTGCTACGGCTGTTACTATTACGGCTAGTACTACTGCAACAAATACGGCTACTGCTGCTACGGCTGTTACTATTACGGCTAGTACTACTGCAACAAATACGGCTACTGCTGCTACGGCTGTTACTATTACGGCTAGTACTACTGCAACAAATACGGCTACTGTTGCTACGGCTGTTACTATTACGGCTAGTACTACTGCAACAAATACGGCTACTGCTGCTACGGCTGTTACTATTACAGCTAGTACTACTGCAACAAATACGGCTACTGCTGCTACGGCTGTTACTATTACGGCTAGTACTACTGCAACAAATACGGCTACTGCTGCTACGGCTGTTACTATTACGGCTAGTACTACTGCAACAAATACGGCTACTGCTGCTACGGCTGTTACTATTACGGCTAGTACTGCAACAAATACGGCTACAGCTGCTACGGCTAATAATATTACGGCTAGTACTACTGCAACAAATATGGCTACTGTTGCTACGGCTAATAATATTACGGCTAGTACTACTGCAACAAATACGGCTACAGCTGCTACGGCTAATAATATTACGGCTAGTACTACTGCAACAAATACGGCTACTGTTGCTACGGCTGTTACTATTACGGCTAGTACTACTGCAACAAATACGGCTACTGTTGCTACGGCTGTTACTATTACGGCTAGTACTACTGCAACAAATACGGCTACTGTTGCTACGGCTGTTACTATTACGGCTAGTACTACTGCAACAAATACGGCTACTGTTGCTACGGCTGTTACTATTACGGCTAGTACTACTGCAACAAATACGGCTACTGCTGCTACGGCTGTTACTATTACGGCTAGTACTACTGCAACAAATACGGCTACTGTTGCTACGGCTGTTACTATTACGGCTAGTACTACTGCAACAAATACGGCTACTGTTGCTACGGCTGTTACTATTACGGCTAGTACTACTGCAACAAATACGGCTACTGCTGCTACGGCTGTTACTATTACGGCTAGTACTACTGCAACAAATACGGCTACTGCTGCTTCGGCTGTTACTATTACGGCTAGTACTACTGCAACAAATACGGCTACTGCTGCTACGGCTGTTACTATTACGGCTAGTACTACTGCAACAAATACGGCTACTGTTGCTACGGCTGTTACTATTACGGCTAGTACTACTGCAACAAATACGGCTACTGCTGCTACGGCTGTTACTAATACAGCTAGTACTACTGCAACAAATACGGCTACTGCTGCTACGGCTGTTAATATTACGGCTAGTACTACTGCAACAAATACGGCTACTGCTGCTACGGCTGTTACTATTACGGCTAGTACTACTGCAACAAATACGGCTACTGCTGCTACGGCTGTTCCTATTACGGCTAGTACTACTGCAACAAATACGGCTACTGCTGCTACGGCTGTTACTATTACGGCTAGTACTACTGCAACAAATACGGGTACTGTTGCTACGGCTGTTACTATTACGGCTAGTACTACTGCAACAAATACGGCTACTGCTGCTACGGCTGTTACTATTACGGCTAGTACTACTGCAACAAATACGGCTACTGTTGCTACGGCTGTTACTATTACGGCTAGTACTACTGCAACAAATACGGCTACTGTTGCTACGGCTGTTACTATTACGGCTAGTACTACTGCAACAAATACGGCTACTGCTGCTACGGCTGTTACTATTACGGCTAGTACTACTGCAACAAATACGGCTACTGCTGCTTCGGCTGTTACTATTACGGCTAGTACTACTGCAACAAATACGGCTACTGCTGCTACGGCTGTTACTATTACGGCTAGTACTACTGCAACAAATACGGCTACTGCTGCTACGGCTGTTACTATTACGGCTAGTACTACTGCAACAAATACGGCTACTGCTAATACGGCTGTTACTATTACAGCTAGTACTACTGCAACAAATACGGCTACTGCTGCTACGGCTGTTAATATTACGGCTAGTACTACTGCAACAAATACGGCTACTGCTGCTACGGCTGTTACTATTACGGCTAGTACTACTGCAACAAATACGGCTACTGCTGCTACGGCTGTTCCTATTACGGCTAGTACTACTGCAACAAATACGGCTACTGCTGCTACGGCTGTTAATATTACGGCTAGTACTATTGCAACAAATACGGCTACTGGTGCTACGGCTGTTAATATTACGGCTAGTACTACTGCAACAAATACGGCTACTGCTGCTACGGCTGTTAATATTACGGCTAGTACTACTGCAACAAATACGGCTACTGCTGCTACGGCTGTTAATATTACGGCTAGTACTACTGCAACAAATACGGCTACTGCTGCTACGGCTGTTACTATTACGGCTAGTACTACTGCAACAAATACGGCTACTGCTGCTACGGCTGTTAATATTACGGCTAGTACTACTGCAACAAATACGGCTACAGCTGCTACGGCTAATAATATTACGGCTAGTACTACTGCAACAAATACGGCTACAGCTGCTACGGCTAATAATATTACGGCTAGTACTACTGCAACAAATATGGCTACTGTTGCTACGGCTAATAATATTACGGCTAGTACTACTGCAACAAATACGGCTACAGCTGCTACGGCTAATAATATTACGGCTAGTACTACTGCAACAAATACGGCTACTGTTGCTACGGCTGTTACTATTACGGCTAGTACTACTGCAACAAATACGGCTACTGTTGCTACGGCTGTTACTATTACGGCTAGTACTACTGCAAGAAATACGGCTACTGTTGCTACGGCTGTTACTATTACGGCTAGTACTACTGCAACAAATACGGCTACTGCTGCTACGGCTGTTACTATTACGGCTAGTACTACTGCAACAAATACGGCTACTGTTGCTACGGCTGTTACTATTACGGCTAGTACTACTGCAACAAATACGGCTACTGTTGCTACGGCTGTTACTATTACGGCTAGTACTACTGCAACAAATACGGCTACTGCTGCTACGGCTGTTACTATTACGGCTAGTACTACTGCAACAAATACGGCTACTGTTGCTTCGGGCTGTTACTATTACGGCTAGTACTACTGCAACAAATACGGCTACTGCTGCTACGGCTGTTACTATTACGGCTAGTACTACTGCAACAAATACGGCTACTGTTGCTACGGCTGTTACTATTACGGCTAGTACTACTGCAACAAATACGGCTACTGCTGCTACGGCTGTTACTATTACAGCTAGTACTACTGCAACAAATACGGCTACTGCTGCTACGGCTGTTAATATTACGGCTAGTACTACTGCAACAAATACGGCTACTGCTGCTACGGCTGTTACTATTACGGCTAGTACTACTGCAACAAATACGGCTACTGCTGCTACGGCTGTTCCTATTATGGCTAGTACTACTGCAACAAATACGGCTACTGCTGCTACAGCTGTTAATATTACGGCTAGTACTATTGCAACAAATACGGCTACTGCTGCTACGGCTGTTAATATTACGGCTAGTACTACTGCAACAAATACGGCTACTGCTGCTACGGCTGTTACTATTACGGCTAGTACTACTGCAACAAATACGGCTACTGCTGCTACGGCTGTTACTATTACGGCTAGTACTACTGCAACAAATACGGCTACTGCTGCTACGGCTGTTACTATTACGGCTAGTACTACTGCAACAAATACGGCTACTGCTGCTACGGCTGTTACTATTACGGCTAGTACTACTGCAACAAATACGGCTACTGTTGCTACGGCTGTTACTATTACGGCTAGTACTACTGCAACAAATACGGCTACTGCTGCTACGGCTGTTACTATTACGGCTAGTACTACTGCAACAAATACGGCTACTGCTGCTACGGCTGTTACTATTACGGCTAGTACTACTGCAACAAATACGGCTACTGTTGCTACGGCTGTTACTATTACGGCTAGTACTACTGCAACAAATACGGCTACTGCTGCTACGGCTGTTACTATTACGGCTAGTACTACTGCAACAAATACGGCTACTGCTGCTTCGGCTGTTACTATTACGGCTAGTACTACTGCAACAAATACGGCTACTGCTGCTACGGCTGTTACTATTACGGCTAGTACTACTGCAACAAATACGGCTACTGTTGCTACGGCTGTTACTATTACGGCTAGTACTACTGCAACAAATACGGCTACTGCTGCTACGGCTGTTACTATTACAGCTAGTACTACTGCAACAAATACGGCTACTGCTGCTACGGCTGTTAATATTACGGCTAGTACTACTGCAACAAATACGGCTACTGCTGCTACGGCTGTTACTATTACGGCTAGTACTACTGCAACAAATACGGCTACTGCTGCTACGGCTGTTCCTATTACGGCTAGTACTACTGCAACAAATACGGCTACTGCTGCTACGGCTGTTAATATTACGGCTAGTACTACTGCAACAAATACGGCTACTGTTGCTACGGCTGTTACTATTACGGCTAGTACTACTGCAACAAATACGGCTACTGCTGCTACGGCTGTTACTATTACGGCTAGTACTACTGCAACAAATACGGCTACTGCTGCTACGGCTGTTACTATTACGGCTAGTACTACTGCAACAAATACGGCTACTGCTGCTACGGCTGTTACTATTACGGCTAGTACTACTGCAACAAATACTGCTGCTACGGGCTATTACGGCTAGTACTACTGCAACAAATACGGCTACTGCTGCTACGGCTGTTACTATTACGGCTAGTACTACTGCAACAAATACGGCTACTGCTGCTACGGCTGTTACTATTACGGCTAGTACTACTGCAACAAATACGGCTACTGCTGCTACGGCTGTTACTATTACGGCTAGTACTACTGCAACAAATACGGCTACTGCTGCTACGGCTGTTACTATTACGGCTAGTACTACTGCAACAAATACGGCTACTGCTGCTACGGCTGTTAATATTACGGCTAGTACTACTGCAACAAATACGGCTACTGCTGCTACGGCTGTTACTATTACGGCTAGTACTACTGCAACAAATACGGCTACTGCTGCACGGCTGTTCCTATTACGGCTAGTACTACTGCAACAAATACGGCTACTGCTGCTACGGCTGTTAATATTACGGCTAGTACCATTGCAACAAATACGGCTACTGGTGCTACGGCTGTTAATATTACGGCTAGTACTACTGCAACAAATACGGCTACTGCTGCTTCGGCTGTTACTATTACGGCTAGTACTACTGCAACAAATACGGCTACTGCTGCTACGGCTGTTACTATTACGGCTAGTACTACTGCAACAAATACGGCTACTGCTGCTACGGCTGTTACTATTACGGCTAGTACTACTGCAACAAATACGGCTACTGCTGCTACGGCTGTTACTATTACAGCTAGTACTACTGCAACAAATACGGCTACTGCTGCTACGGCTGTTAATATTACGGCTAGTACTACTGCAACAAATACGGCTACTGCTGCTACGGCTGTTACTATTACGGCTAGTACTACTGCAACAAATACGGCTACTGCTGCTACGGCTGTTACTATTACGGCTAGTACTACTGCAACAAATACGGCTACTGCTGCTACGGCTGTTAATATTACGGCTAGTACTACTGCAACAAATACGGCTACTGGTGCTACGGCTGTTACTATTACGGCTAGTACTACTGCAACAAATACGGCTACAGCTGCTACGGCTGTTAATATTACGGCTAGTACTACTGCAACAAATATGGCTACTGTTGCTACGGCTGTTAATATTACGGCTAGTACTACTGCAACAAATACGGCTACTGCTGCTACGGCTGTTAATATTACGGCTAGTACTACTGCAACAAATACGGCTACTGTTGCTACGGCTGTTACTATTACGGCTAGTACTACTGCAACAAATACGGCTACTGTTGCTACGGCTGTTACTATTACGGCTAGTACTACTGCAACAAATACGGCTACTGTTGCTACGGCTGTTACTATTACGGCTAGTACTACTGCAACAAATACGGCTACTGCTGCTACGGCTGTTACTATTACGGCTAGTACTACTGCAACAAATACGGCTACTGCTGCTACGGCTGTTACTATTACGGCTAGTACTACTGCAACAAATACGGCTACTGTTGCTACGGCTGTTACTATTACGGCTAGTACTACTGCAACAAATACGGCTACTGTTGCTACGGCTGTTACTATTACGGCTAGTACTACTGCAACAAATACGGCTACTGCTGCTACGGCTGTTACTATTACGGCTAGTACTACTGCAACAAATACGGCTACTGCTGCTACGGCTGTTAATATTACGGCTAGTACTACTGCAACAAATACGGCTACTGCTGCTACGGCTGTTACTATTACGGCTAGTACTACTGCAACAAATACGGCTACTGTTGCTACGGCTGTTACTATTATGGCTAGTACTACTGCAACAAATACGGCTACTGCTGCTACGGCTGTTACTATTACGGCTAGTACTATTGCAACAAATACGGCTACTGGTGCTACGGCTGTTAATATTACGGCTAGTACTACTGCAACAAATACGGCTACTGCTGCTACGGCTGTTACTATTACGGCTAGTACTACTGCAACAAATACGGCTACTGCTGCTACGGCTGTTACTATTACGGCTAGTACTACTGCAACAAATACGGCTACTGCTGCTACGGCTGTTACTATTACGGCTAGTACTACTGCAACAAATACGGCTACTGCTGCTACGGCTGTTAATATTACGGCTAGTACTACTGCAACAAATACGGCTACTGCTGCTACGGCTGTTACTATTACGGCTAGTACTACTGCAAGAAATACGGCTACTGCTGCTACGGCTGTTACTATTACGGCTAGTACTACTGCAACAAATACGGCTACTGCTGCTACGGCTGTTACTATTACGGCTAGTACTACTGCAACAAATACGGCTACTGCTGCTACGGCTGTTACTATTACGGCTAGTACTACTGCAACAAATACGGCTACTGCTGCTACGGCTAATAATATTACGGCTAGTACTACTGCAACAAATATGGCTACTGCTGCTACGGCTGTCACTATTACGGCTAGTACTACTGCAACAAATACGGCTACTGCTGCTACGGCTGTTAATATTACGGCTAGTACTACTGCAACAAATACGGCTACTGCTGCTACGGCTGTTACTATTACGGCTAGTACTACTGCAACAAATACGGCTACAGCTGCTACGGCTAATAATATTACGGCTAGTACTACTGCAACAAATACGGCTACTGCTGCTACGGCTGTTACTATTACGGCTAGTACTACTGCAACAAATACGGCTACTGCTGCTACGGCTGTTACTATTACGGCTAGTACTACTGCAACAAATACGGCTACTGCTGCTACGGCTGTTACTATTACGGCTAGTACTACTGCAACAAATACGGCTACTGCTGCTACGGCTGTTACTATTACGGCTAGTACTACTGCAACAAATACGGCTACTGCTGCTACGGCTGTTAATATTACGGCTAGTACTACTGCAACAAATACGGCTACTGTTGCTACGGCTGTTACTATTACGGCTAGTACTACTGCAACAAATATGGCTACTGCTGCTACGGCTGTCACTATTACGGCTAGTACTACTGCAACAAATACGGCTGCTGTTGCTACGGCTACTACTAACACAACTACTGCCGTTTCTACTACTACTACTACGACTGTTAATACTACTAATAGTACAACAACTGCCTCCACTACTACTGCTATTATTACTACCGCTTTTACTAATACTGTTAATACAAATAAATACCCTCACTAACATTAATCTTCTGTTTCTTGTTTTCAACATCCATTCTGGCAATATTTCATTCCATGAGTCCATGGGTTCAGGGTTTAAATATGAATTGCCTAATCATTGCTTTGCAGTTGCCAGATAGTTTTACCTGAAGTTGACTGTACCTGCTTTAAAAATATTTGGAAAATATTATATAGGGTTTAAAAGGTCTTTGCCCTATATCCTGGCCCAAACATTTTTTTAAAAAGGTCTGCATCTTATAAAAAGATGTAAACATACATGAAATCAGTTTGAATATGACATTTATCAAAATTAATAGAAAATATGGCCATTAACAAAGTTTGTTATGTAATGATTTATTCCCAATATTAATCGTGACCTTCATTTTTGGCGTTCATCTAAGAATCGTCCATTTACAGTCTCGAGGGCCTTTGGCATTCTGTCAATTTGGTGAGGTAATCTGAAGAGATTTCACACCATGCTTCCTAAAGCCCCTCCCACAAGTTGTATTGACTTAATAGGCACTCCTTACGTACCATATCATTAAGCTGCTCCAACAACAGCTCAATAGGGTCGAGATCCCATGACTCTGCTGGACACACTGCTGTTATAGACAGACTACCAGCTGACAGCTTTTTCCCTAAATTATTAAAAGTTCAAAGGTCATAGTTTGGACTGTGCTTTAGGTAATTTTCCTGTTGTCCAATCATTGTCCAATCAAAAGACAATGTCCAACTATTGTCCAATTAAGCCATTCATATGGTATGGCTAGCATCGCAAAGTAGAGTGATATTCTTTCTTCTTCAAGGTTATCTTTACCCTGTACATATCTCCCACTTTACCAACACCAAATCACCCCCAGACCATCACATTGCCTTCACCATTCTTGACAGATAGCGTCAAGCACCCCTCCAGCTTCTTTTAATTTAGATTGTGTCTCACGACTGTTCTTTTTTGCAACCAAACACCTCAAACATAGATGTGTCGGTCCATAGCACTTTGTTTCATTCTTCCTCTGTCCAGTGTCTGTCTGTATACCTTTGCTCATACTAATACACGTGCATATATAGATAATTCATTAAAAACAAGACGGTTTTGGACTGCACTGTATTTCTGATAAATATTATATTATATTAATGAACAGAATACTTTTTTTTCTCCAGAAAACAAGGACATTTCTAAGTGAGCCCAAACCTTTGAACTGTCATGTCTATAACTAGTGCACCTAATATTGGCATTTAAGTTATTGTGACAGCACCATATATTGACATAAAGTAATTAGCAATATCCCAGCTCTAGTTCTTACAATTGTTTTCTTCCCTGCCAAAACAATTCAGTAATTAGATTCGGGATAAGACTGATACAGAAAACTTTCAGAAAACGATTAGAGTATCACATCATTTGTCACAGTCTACTGGTTCTAGTGCAGATAAAAGCCACTTGCAAAGCGGAATCAACGTTTGTGGTGTTTATTAGAAATTAAACAAAAACTAAACAACGAATGGTAAACTAAAACTGTTTAAATCATATTGCACATTAGCGACTTATAACAAACATTCAATACAGCTACGATGAATATACAGACCACTTACCTCAACTGACACGTAACACTAAACAATGCAAAGCAAAGTGACAAAATAACCAGGGAACTAAATAGCCAAACTGGTTTGCTAACTAACACCAGCTGTGCACAATCAAACCAAACCATTCAACAGGAACTAGCTGTGTGCACCCCCTTGAAAATACCCGGAGTGGGAACAAAAGGTTCCCACTTGTGACATCATTCACATGTGACCACGCTGCAGGAAAAGGGAGGAGGAGAAAAGACAGAGTCCAATGGTCATTATCACCTCCAAATAGGAGCTCCTGTATGTGGAGGAGAATGCAGATGTGGATCTTATTGAAAATTACTTTTTAGCAGAAAGCCTCCAATTTCTCTGCCCCTGGCCAATGCCCGCATCCCTATGGAAACTAATGTCTGACTGGCTTTACCAACTGACTGTAGGGCTTACTTTCGCAGCCGGCATGACTGACTTGTGGCATGAAGTCATGCCTGGGGCTGGAACTGGCGTTCAGGTTGCGTTTCTGGCTGACAGGTACCCAACCTGTCAGTCGCAACATCAACTTAAGTGTGTTAAAAGCTTCAATATGGATTTCTGGCCCTAAATGCTGTTCTGATAATGTCAATTTTCAACCTTAAAGGCTAAATCAATGTCTAAAGGATTTGGAGACGGCATAATAGCATAACAGTCCTGTAACTCCATTTTATGTCTGTTTAATTTGCATGGTCTTTGGGCCTTACTGGTATAAGTAGTTGTTATTTTCTATGATTGGCATCATTTGCATTCATTTTCCTTTCCTCTGGCGAACTAGTGGTGGGAGAATATTGGTCATGCTATTAAAAGGCTTAGCAGCTTCAAAGCTTAGAGGGTTGGTCCATCATCCCACCAGTTAGACCACGCAATCCTACCAGCTCTATCAACAACGGGCCATAGCATGAAGACACATTTTCCAGCTTAGCTTCCAGTTCCATACAGCATGGAGATGCACATTTGCACGTGCCGATGACGTCAACCCTAATCCATCACAAGCCACTGACTGCACATCTCCTCAGAGAAGAGATAAACTCCATCGTAATTACCCCCAAAAATGGACTGGCATTGATCTCATTTACCAACGTGGCGCGGGTTCTCCCCAATGGTTTGTGCTTGGGAGGTGGTGGTAGCAGGGTGGGTTCTCCATAACGGTTCCTGAGGTGGTGGCGGGTTCTAACTAATAGTTTATGAGGTGGTGGAGAGAGTGGGCGTTGCAGGTTGGGAGGTAACGTCTTAACTCAAAACAATTTTCAGGTATGCCTTATGGGAGGTAAATCATATTCAGGTATGCCTTATGGGAGGTAAATCATATTCAGGTATGCCTTATGGGAGGTAAATCATATTCAGGTGCCATATCAGAGGTAATTCATATTCAGGTATGCCATATCAGAGGTAAATCATATTTAGGTGCCATATCAGAGGTAATTCATATTCAGGTATGCCATATCAGAGGTAAATCATAATTAGGTGCCATATCAGAGGTAAATCATATTCAGGTATGCCATATCAGAGGTAAATCATATTCAGGTGCCATATCAGAGGTAAATCATATTCAGGTGCCATATCAGAGGTACATCATATTCAGGTATGCCATATCAGAGGTAAATCATATTCAGGTATGCCATATCGAGGTAAATCATATTCAGGTATGCCATATCAGAGGTAAATCATATTCAGGTATGCCTTATCAGAGGTAAATAATATTCAGGTATGCCATATGGGAGGTAAATCAATGCATTTTTAATGACGTGCCATTTAAACGTGCCAGACGTGCTTTGGTGGCAAACAGACAAGGTTGACAGGAGACACAGACAGACAGTGTCCCGGTTTACGAAAGAAAGTGACCAAAAAAGATGGTCACGAAAGAAAGTGACCCCAAACATGCACCCTCCCTTTTCTTGTGGCTGTCACCTTCAATCTGTTCATAGCAGTGCCAGAAGCGTGGCCGGCATGAGGATTAGCTGGCTGAGTGGGATGTCTGCCCACAGAGAGACCTGCGGTGCTTCTTTAACATCACATGATGCTTAATTAGAGAGCCGTTGACAATCAAAGGCTTGGCACTGAACCAAATGTCTGACAGAAAGCTGCCACAGTCTATCTCAGCACAATGGACAAATCAGTTGGCCCCGTATGGAAAGACCTCCGTCGTCTGTGACTACACGGGAACACTGTACTGTCGAGTTTATGGCTGTTTGTGATCTCCCCTTCTAGTTGTCACGGAGACATTGTGTCCGAGTGTAATGACGGACAGGGGTGTTCTTTTCTTAATTGTCTGGGTTGAACTTAGCAGTATTTATCTCACGATGGTAACCTTATGGTCCTGTCAAGATGGCGGAAACCTTTGAGGTCATATATTCCCAATACAGAGCTCTTCAAAACGATTGTCACCCTCGGCAGAAATTAGAAACAAAGGATATGGAAATGTTTCAATATTATCTTTATATTACACAGAAAAAAATGAGATAACAATTGAGGTGAATTTATATTGTTATTATTTTTACATGTACGGCACGATTTTTGGTTCTCCATCCATGCCTAGATGATCAGGATCCCTCAGAGTCCGTGATCTCTCTTTCAGCTCTTCTGCATGTTTGCAACAGGGCTTAGATCACCGGACTGGGAAGACCATTGAAAAAGCTCAAATCTGTGGACCCTGAGTTATTTCTTTGACAGATTTTGGCTTAAAGTCTCCTGGTACTTGATTCCATGATATCGACGTGTCCTAACAAGATTCCCAGAGTGTTGTTTGGAAGTAACACAACATCACATATCTGCCACAAACTGCGTGGTGTAGTGCAGATAATGAACCAGATGCAGAGCTGGATATCACGTTTGTGCTATTTAATCAAAGTAAACACGTATAACGAACGCTAGGAAAAACATACAGACTGCTTGAAATCAAATTGCGCTATAGAACGACTTTCTAAATACACCAAAACAGCTATAAACGATTGAACACACCACAGTGCAAACCAACATCCTGAATAGCCCACTTGATTACTGATCGCTGTTTGATTACAAACAACCCAAAACGAAAATAAAAAGGTGGCCAACCAAAATCACCCTGAGTGAGAATCAATTGTCCTCACTTGTTACAATATCCACCTCTTTGTGATTGACATTAGGGATTTTCTTCATGAAAAAACAATAATGGCTATTTTTACTCAAACCCTACCGCTGTTGTTTGTGCCAAACCACAATTTCTGCCCCACCTGACATTAGAACGGGTTTCTGTCAAGGTTCAAATCATTTTTAGCAAACTCCAATTACTTGATGAGATTACAAGCTTTCTTCTGACAAGGATTGTCCTTTGAGGTTATGAATAAAATGTGGTTAGAATGGGGTTCTTATGGGGGACTCAAACTAGTCTTATTAAATAACTTATACTTATACTTAATCATACTTATATAGCGTGTTTTTTTTAATCAATGAACGCAAAGGCTAAATGTAGCTGTTTGGCTACCTTTATGTAAACCTACAATATCAGAATTCTGCTCGTTCTTTGAATTAACGGTCTTATTGAATTGTAAATTCATTTTTCCCACAACGTATGTTAAATAACATGAAATTACGTTATTACTGATTATAATCAGCATCTGCTGGATTGCATGCTGTTGGTATACTGAATTCAGTTTGCTAGCTATCTTCGATTAGCGTACCGTCGCTAAAATTGTCATTTCTACAGTTAAATGAAATGACTACATTGGTGCATGAGCAGGTGGACAAGGACAGGGACAATCAGGTGAGGTAAAAGCAGTGGCAGCCAGAATCATATGGCAGAAACTTGGATTTTCAACACAACCAGGACCACATTGGACCGGGGCTGCTATGAGTCCTATCAGCTTAGTTGTCGCAATGCGTGGTCCAATCTACGTTTAAACAGAACTGGACACAAGGTTAGTTAGAGAGAGCATTGCTTGGATCGACAAGGGGACTGACCCAAATCCCCGAGCACAATAAAATAGCAGTGAAAAACCTCAGACATAATGACCCTGTTTTAAGCAATATTTAT
This sequence comes from Dallia pectoralis, assembly GCA_029465975.1. Lineage (NCBI taxonomy): Eukaryota > Metazoa > Chordata > Actinopteri > Esociformes > Umbridae > Dallia > Dallia pectoralis. The sequence goes on from CM055728.1 coordinate 10,082,729, forward strand.
TGCTTCCCAATTACTCTATGAAAAGCATAAACATACATATCAATTGGGAGATACTTATTTTAGATTTAATTTATATTAATATCTTCAGTTCCAGTTCCATTCTGCAAGATGTTTTGAAATGGACATTTATTTTGTGAATGAAATTAAACACACTGACCAAAAAAACACATATCTTGTGTTAAGATCACGTTGATCAAGATGATGAAAAAAGGCACCGTCTTTTTTGTTCATCTTAATCAAATGTGCCAATAATTGTGGACAGAACTCTATTAATATTTTCTTCCTATGCATTATGTGGGCTACATGATCCACGTCAGGGTTCCTGGAATATTCGGAGAGATTTATGTCGGTCTTGTGGATGCCTCAGGGCTATAGTTTCTGTGATTAGTCAAGATGTAAACAAGAAAAAGCTCTTTTTAAATCATATTGAACTGAGTGAAGTGATTGAATAGCCTTCCCAGTCAGTATAAGGACACAATCTTTTTTTACATGACATTACCATGGAAACCAAATGAGCAGACTGAGAACCATTGACACCATCTTTCAGGTTCCACACAATATTGTGACTCAGTAATAATCAATATTTACCACCAGATGAACCTGTAGTTTGGTGAAGCTGTTCTGCATTGTAAAGGAGTCCGGTCTGATGGAGGGGTGACTCACATCTGAGGTTTATACTTTGGGAATAACAAGTAAATAAAACTGTTTTCTTAATTCATGCCGTGGCTGTGGAAATATGTGCGAGTATGATGGTAATTCTGTCTTCATACGATGCATTTAATCATTTATGCGCTCATTTCGTTCACAGTCTCCCATGAGCATGTTTTGGATTAAAAGGTTGGCGATGTAAAAAAAGCACATTTGGATTTGGTAGGATCAATGGTGTGATTTAAAGATTTCAATTAAAGGCATTTTCAGTGGCTCTAATCAAACCCATTTTGGCCCAGTCTGTCTCTTTGGTTTTTGAACTCAAAACAGCCAATCTGAATATAGGCACTTTGTAATTAAAGGCACTTCTCTAATCCTATTTTCAAAATGTCAAACTCACTTTTTGCTTCTTCTGCCCATTTAGCCCAGATCAGGTTTGTCCATTAACCACCGTTCACTAACCCTGGTGTGTGTGTGTGCATGTGTGTGTGTGCGTATGTGTGTGTGTGTGTGCGTGCGTGCAGGTGTTTGTGTTCAGACCCAGAATGCTAATCATTGTTTGTTTTGTAACGAGGCAGCACAGAGATGTTCAGAGGCTGTTGTCATAGCCCGACGTGATGGGCATGTATCCAGAGAATGTGTGTGTGTGTGTGTGTGTGTGTGTGTAGGTCTGGTGCAAGCAAGTGTCCTATAGCTCTTGCATGTGTGTGTGTGTGTGTGTCCAACGTGAGAAAAGGTGTGCACTCCTATCGGAAGCAGAAAGGGCCGTGTTATGTGTTAGTGTGTGATGCAACACCTTAAAAAAAACCTCCTCCCCGTAAAATAGGGCAACAGTGTGAGCGCTGTGAGAGTCACTCAATTCTGTCCACATTCAGTCCACGGCGACGGCATCAGGAAACGGTGACCTTTAGTGCATTCCTGGAGGCCAGAGTGTGAGTCACGTGACGGCTGAGTATAGGCAGTGTACCTCCTCATCAGCCTTGTCAAATCACAGCACACTCCACTGAAGCCTGCGCGGGCCCCGGGCACAATCTCAGGAACACAGGTAGAGGAAGCGTAAGTGATTTCTTCCCTATTTTAGCCAGACCGTTCTGCCCAGCAAACAGGACACGTACTGAGGACCACGAAACACGCGTGCTTGTGGAACAGCATGTGTCCCACAAATCAATGTTTTGTCATAAATGGGCTTTTTTCATGACTTCAATCTCCAGGGAGACTGATGATTTGTTTTTCCATTGGGATGAATTCTACACAGCTAATGTTGATACTTTCAATGGTCGGAGATGAAGGAGTGTGTTGAAACTAGAGATAATCTCAATAGGAAATTGCCTTGTTCTTCAGCGTATTCCTCCTGTCTTGCGCAGAGCAAGAAAACAACGATAGCATCAGATGACACTGATAAAAGCACGGCATTTCAAACCAATATTGTATTGTTTCCCTCTTGTGCGCAGCAGTGCACGCTGGGTGAAAGAGTGACTATCCTAATTCCTTTAGTTCGGTTATGAGCACCTTTATATAAAGCTTTACTTTTCACTGTTTTGACAATGTATTGTTCCTGAAAGAATCATTGTTTTTGTAGGTAATAGTGTGTATTGTGTTAACATTATGACTCAAACTGACTGATGATAAAACTTGGTCCACTCTTATGTATAATGTGTAGCGTATTCTCCAAATGAAAGAAATCATTTTGGGTCATTTGCAACTAGAAAAATATGACACATGTTGAAATTTGCATCAGTGAAACTGTCAAACCAAATTGGGAAACGGTTAAGATTACAGTTAGGGATTGGGTTAAAACCAAATTGGAATACAGTTATGATTACAGTTAGGGATTGGGTTAGAACCATAATGGTTTTGGGGTTAGGTTTAGGTGGCCATTATTCCTGTTACAAAAAATGTTCCTCTTTATAATAATTTGCTTCCAAGCAAAGTACAAATGTTCACATGTTGGAAAAATAATAGTCAGATAAGCTTGTTAATGGTAAACTCAACAGACAGGAGAAATAATAGATATTTTATCTTATTTCTAAGTCTATGTGTTTCCTTGACAAATGATTGTCAAGTTGACAGCCAATTGAATGCCTTTCCTCTGAGCACTGTCTGTCTGATAAAATCTCCGTATCCAAGCTCACCTGCTTCCCTGTAAAAGAGGAAGATTTGCTGTGAAGGCCATGTTTGCAGTGAGTGCGTTTGACATGCACATAGGAAAACAGCTGACTAGAGAAATGCATCTTGGGAGTCAAGGGATATTCTTGCATGTTCAATAAAACCCAATGCACGTTGTGTTTAAGGTCAACACACAAATATAATCAGAGACAGTTTAAAGCAAGAGATTTTCCGAACTCTGCAATGACAGCGCTAATAAAGGTATTTCATCCCAATATTTAAATACAATAGTCTTTAAACACGCACGCTGACACAATGTAGCAAATAGTGCTTTCTTTTTACAATGTCTCCTTCCCCATGAAAACACTGACACGGGCGCAGTCTGAAGCCCCTGTGGTCGAGAAAACGCATGTCCTCTGTCCTCTTGCATGGCGGGACAATATCCCAAACTATACATCTGAGGGGAGTTGTGTTCCATCATTCACTGAGCAGCACCGGGCGGGTTAGGGACTTGGTGGTCTGTTGGACTGGAAAACTCTTCCCCCAAGGCGGGCCGGACACTGAGTGGTTTCATCCGTCTTCGGGGTAATGTGGCCGTCGCCTCATTAGAGAGCCAATGGAGAAATGGCATGACAGTAAGCCCATCGATGCCGACGTAGCAACCGTGAGCCCTCAGACGACACCGGGAAAGAAATATGAGCGACTCGCTAAGAGAGAGTCCCTGTCTTCTCAGGCCAAATTCCATCCGTCTGACACTGACATTCGTCAGAAGGGATATAGAGAAGACCTCCTCTGAGTGGTTCTCGCTGGCCGGAGGAGCTCGCTGTACAAAGAGACGAAAACGCCCGGAGCCATTATTTCTGATCTTCAGTATAAAGTGGGGGAGTGGCATGGAAAGGCAGAGAGGGAGGAATGATGGAGAGTAAGAAGGGGGAGAGAAAGAGAGGGAGAGAGAGAGCAGAGAGAGAGCGGAGAAAAAGCAGAGAGAGAGAGAAATAGGGAGAGAGAGAGTGAAGGAGAGAGAGAGGGTGGGATCGAGAGAGAGAGAGAGGGATAGAGAGAGAGGGAGAGCAGAGAGAGAGAGAGAGAGAGAGAGAGGGATAGAGAGAGAGAGAGAGAGAGAGAGAGAGAGAGAGAGAGAGAGAGAGAGAGAGCAGAGGTGAGGGGAACAGTGTGTAGCAAAGTGGTAGAGAAAAAGAGATGGAAAGTGTGTGACCGAGTGAAGGGGTTAGATGAGCCACTCAGCGGAGTAAGTTGGACTAGTTCAGTATGTCAATAAGATCTCTCCATGCTCTTATATGTTTTGGATCTCAACATGAGAGGGAATATGCTGCACTGCGTTGCATTACTATGTATCATATAAAGCATATTAGCGAGATGACACTGTAAAACATGTTGTTCACCAGTGCATCCAATAATAGACACTCCATTGATTGTTTAATGTAAACTTTATCCTAAACATTAACCCTCACCTCGATCAGAATGATTTTAATTATTATGTCTGACATTTAAATCTGATTGCTGGATCGCTGTATGTGCCAGGGTGGAATGCAAACGTGACATTTACGAACAGAGTGGAGTGTCAAGGTGTCAGATCGTTACTTGTTGTTATCGTCAAACTGATCGGCTGTAGCCTCTGGCCTCTACCTCCTTGGCTTCACCATGAGACGATAATTCGGTAGATGCCACAAGAAACGTACCTGAGCCATTTCCTAATTGCAACACTTCCATTTGTGAGAAAACAAGAATTGAATATCATAAATATCAGTGCCAGCGCTAGGCTACTCTTATAAGCTAGCGCTAGGCTACTCTTATAAGCTAGCGCTAGGCTACTCTTATAAGCTAGCGCTAGGCTACTCTTATATGCTAGCGCTAGGCTACTCTTATAAGCTAGCGCTAGGCTACTCTTATAAGCTAGCGCTAGGCTACTCTTATAAGCTAGCGCTAGGCTACTCTTATAAGCTAGCGCTAGGCTACTTTTATAAGCTAGCAATCGGCCAATAAGGTTTAATGACAAGCATGGAATCTTATTTTGTTTTAAATTAAGAAACACAAAAAAATTGTCATTTTGCAAAGAGCTTGTAATTCATTCATAGATATATTAGTTACAAAAAATAATTAATATTCTGTACACCTAGACTACATTTATTTATTTAACATGCCTTTGAATTATCTTTAAACACAACATCTGGCTCAACTCCTTGAAGTAATTCACCACATGTAACTCAAATTGAGACTTGAATGTGACTAATAACAGTGAAACTGCGACATGTTACTATATTTGAGAAAATGGAAAAACGCATTATGCA
>CM055728.1:10092791-10182791 GCA_029465975.1 Dallia pectoralis
CACACACACACACACACACACACACACACACACACACACACACACACACACACACATGTTCCTAACCCCCAGAAAACACTCACACACACATACTCCTAACCCCCCGCAAAAACACACTCCAAACCTTTCACGTCCAACCCCACAACACACACCTCAGTATTGCCAACGGCAGGCATGTAGCCTCTGAATTCAGCCAGCATGTCTCAAATCCCCAGTCGATGACTCCTCATTTCCCATCAACCCTCCTGTCAAAGACCCCCTTACTATGTCCTCCATGCCCCTCTACCCCACCACCCAACCACCCCCCTTACTATGTCCTCCATGCCCCTCTACCCCACCACCCCCTTACTATGTCCTCCATGCCCCTCTCCCCCCCTTACTATGTCCTCCATGCCCCTCTACCCCCCCCACTTACTATGTCCTCCATGCCCCTCTACCCCACCCCCCGCCCCCTTACTATGTCCTCCATGCCCCTCTACCCCACCCCCGCCCCCTTACTATGTCCTCCATGCCCCTCTACCCCCCCCACTTACTATGTCCTCCATGCCCCTCTACCCCCCCCACTTACTATGTCCTCCATGCCCCTCTACCACACCACCCACCCCCCTTACTATGTCCTCCATGCCCCTCTACCCCACCCCCGCCCCCTTACTATGTCCTCCATGCCCCTCTACCCCCCCCTTACTATGTCCTCCATGCCCCTCTACCCCCTACTATGTCCTCCATGCCCCTCTACCCCACCACCCCACCCCCTTACTATGTCCTCCATGCCCCTCTACCCCACCACCCCACCCCCTTACTATGTCCTCCATGCCCCTCTACCCCACCACCCCACCCCCTTACTATGTCCTCCATGCCCCTCTACCCCACCACCCCGCCCCCTTACTATGTCCTCCATGCCCCTCTACCCCCCTTACTTTATCCTCCATGCCCCTCTACCCCCCCTACTATGTCCTCCATGCCCCTCTACCCCACCACCCCACCCCCTTACTATGTCCTCCATGCCCCTCTACCCCACCAGAATGTTGAGTGTGTACAGCTCCCTCCCTTGAGGCCAGAGTTCATCACGCTCACCCCTTCACTTCATTCCATTCCAGAGTGTCCCCCATCAGGGCGACCACAGTATCATCTGAGCCTGGTGATTGCAACAGGTCGGCCCAATGACACACACACACACACACACAGATGCACGCCAGAGGACCAGGGGTCTGGGCTGGGAGGATCCTGATATATAGCCCTCCCATGATGGGTCCAGCGTCCTGCTCCTAGCTGTGCTCCTCCTCCCTCGTCTGTGCCACTACACACCACGGACACACGGGCAGCGGCCAAGCCTCCACCATGAACGACATCTACAAAGCAGCGGTACGTCCCACTGGGCTCTAACAACGGGGTACATTATCCGTAGAGACGGAGAAAGGGTCTGTGTTCTTTCGCGAGCATCGTTAGAAATTGTCTCTTTTAATCGCAGTGCCGTTTCACTTTGAATTTCCTCAACACGTTTCTAGGCGACGTCAGCCCGTGTATGATTGTCTGTTACTATTTATTATTCCTCTTCAGATGTCTGTGTTTGCAGTGTAAAGGTTTAGATTGGTTACTATTTCCAGTGAAGGTTAACATCAGAGTTTATGACACGCTAAATTGTGAGAAAATGTGTTAGGTAGTATTTTGTAAGGGAAAAAAACATCAAATATGCTCTAAATCTAATTTAAACTATAAACTATATCAAGTAAACAGATCTGTGTGTGAAGTTACTGTGGATTACTTCCAGCCAAATGTCCAACAATTTAGCAGATTGTAATTATGGCATCGCGCAGATGGTTGAACTCCCATTAAACCTGTGTCCCGTGTCAACGGACACCCACTACACAACGAGCGAGGAGAGATACCACACACATTTCCAGATGCCATGTCTCTTAAAGCCTATCAGGGGCTGATAAGAGCACTCCGGAGGGTCTGGAACCAGACAGGGCTGTGGACCACTCTGCGGATCCATTCATGACTACAAATGGAGCAGTCCCCTTTCGCTTGGCCTAATTTGGGCCAGTTGCTCAGAGCCTTCAGCGTGTGGGTTTTTGTGGTGCCAGAGTAGGGCTTCAGGTCTAGATCCCCAACCCCCCCCGCCCCAACACCCAAGGCTGAATTCCAGCATTATCTCTGTGAGCCTCTGGGAGGGCTGTTTGTTTATCTTTCTAGCTGCTTGATAGCCCACTGGGTCGTCCATGTCTCCACTCGGCATTATGGGTGCTCAAAAGAGTGGAACTCGGGCAATACAGTTTGGAGTTGCTGCGCGTGCGTGTGCGTGTGTGTGACTAACAACATATTGATGGAAAATGCTCTTTTTATGATGAAGCATCCGAGCGTGTGTTCAATGTGGTCGACAGTCAGTGACTCTTACATAAGCAGCTGTCTCCCTCTCTCATTGGCGGTAGCTTTTCCCGGCTTACTGTTCCATTGTTGAATCAGATCCGTTGCTATGCTAATTCAAAGCACTCTGTATTGTGTTCTTTATCTGCCGTTTCTGATCCTCCTGTCAATGTATTTTAAACCCGCCTCGCAGTTCCAGGCCTCGTGTATGAAATATAGGTTTTGTGTTTTAGGAAAGATGGATGACCAAGTGGGACTATAAATACGTGTACCTTTGGGGGGACTAAGGTTTTAATAAACTTAAGCGAAAGCCAAAGTCAACTGTTCCAGAGAATGTCTATGGAAAGTTTTTTTGCAGCCCTCTTTTAATACACCATACATGCAGTCCGAAATCTTGTTTTGGCAGAGGACTGAATTTGAAAAACCACCACAAACAAGACAACAATTAATTGAAATGGTTGTCATGAGCAGAAACAAACCCAGTTTAAAAGTAAATTCAATCACTCAGTGTGTCTTTTTTAACCATTCAATTTCTTCAACAGGTAGAACAACTAACAGACGAGCAGAAAAATGGTAGGTGGAACGTGACAGTTACGGTTCAATCAGCCTCTGTTTTTATGGCCCACGGTCGAATAAAACAAATCTAAACCGAAAATAAAACCAGAAAACGTGTAGCAAGGTAACTGACTGGTCCGACCCAATTCTGTGTGATACAGAATTCAAGGCCGCCTTTGACATCTTCGTCCAGGACGCGGAAGACGGCTGCATCAGCACCAAGGAGCTGGGCAAGGTGATGAGGATGCTGGGTCAGAACCCGACCCCGGAGGAGCTCCAGGAGATGATCGACGAGGTGGATGAAGACGGTAAACACACACACACAAAACACACACACGCACGCACAAAGGGACATCCTAAACAAAGTACTTTATCGGCCTGGTCGCATTTGAGAGTATCGGGTCAGCTCGTCATAAGACAAGGACAGTTGGACCACGACGACAGATCGCGCGCCAGTGAGCAGATCAGAAGGTCAATTCATGGCTCGGCCGAGGACAATTCTACACTGTTCTCCCCGTGGTCAGAGAGCCGGGAAAAAATCACAGTGGCTGAGGGGTAGATCTGGTCACGTGCGTATCGGAGATGGGTTCCCTAACACGGGATGGCTGACATGTTCCTGTTCACGGTCGTTACAGGCAGCGGAACGGTGGACTTCGATGAGTTCCTGGTGATGATGGTGAGGTGCATGAAGGACGACAGCAAAGGAAAGACAGAAGAGGAACTGGCAGACCTTTTCCGCATGTTTGACAAGTATGTGTCCTTCTGAGTAAGCGACGAGACTCTTAATAAGGGGACGTGTGCTCTGGAAAAGCATCTATTTATAAGCTTATCAGGTTAAGTAAACACAGCCTGGGGGGGAGGGGGGGGGTAATAGTCTGTCCTCTATACTGTCCTCTTTCACCCCCCGCTGACACGTTTAATACTGTAGGAGTAACTTCTCCTGTCACCACGGTGACATGATAACGGGGTTGGCATGTAGCAGCGCATTAACATAACAAGTATGGATCCATCTAAATGTTCAGGGATTCAATCTTCCAACTACATAATTAGCTGACGCTCGAGAACGATACTTTTCTTAGTATTTTTTTTTTAACATTTCTAATACTAATCAACTGGATATATTACTAATCACTAGGATATACAACTAGTCACCAGAGTATGTAACTAATCACCAGGATATATAACTAATCACTAGGATATACAACTAATCAACAGGATATATAACTAATCACCAGGATATATAACTAATCACCAGGATATATAACTAATCACCAGGATATATTACTAATCACTAGGATATACAACTAATCACCAGAGTATATAACTAATCACCAGGATATATAACTAATCACCAGGATATATAACTAATCACCAGGGTATATAACTAATCACCAGGATATATAACTAATAACCAGGATATATAACTAATCGCCAGAGTATATAACTAATCACCAGGATATAAAACTAATCACCAGGATATATAACTAAACACTAGGATATATAACTAATCACCAGGATATATAACTAATCACCAGGATATATAACTAAACACTAGGATATATAACTAATCACCAGGATATAAAACTAATCACCAGGATATATAACTAATCACCAGAATATATAACTAATCACCAGGATATATAACTAATCACCAGGATATATAACTAATCCCCAGGATATATAACTAATCACTAGGATATATAACTAATCACCAGGATATATAAATAATCACCAGGATATATAACTAATCACCAGGATATATAACTAATCACCAGGATATATAACTAATCACCAGGATATATAACTAATCACTAGGATATATAACTAATCACCAGGATATATAACTAATCACCAGGATATATAACTAATCACCAGGATATATAACTAATCACCAGGATATATAACTAATCACCAGGGTATATAACTAATCACCAGGATATATAACTAATCACCAGGATATATAACTAATCACCAGGATATATAACTAATCACCAGGATATATAACTAATCACCAGGGTATATAACTAATCACCAGGATATATAACTAATCACCAGGATATATAACTAATCACCAGGATATATAACTAATCACCAGGATCTGCAAAAAGATGTAATGTACACTGCAAAGTTATAGCTTGGGGGACTATTTATTTGTTTTTTATTTGTCATTGGCAAGACAACTATGGAAATGTTCCCATCTTAACAGATCTTTAAAGCAGTATAATCCCCCCCACTAGGAATGCAGATGGATACATAGACCTAGAGGAGCTAAAGGTGATGCTGGAGGCCACAGGAGAAGCCATTACTGAGGATGACATCGAAGAGCTCATGAAAGACGGCGACAAGAACAACGATGGGAAAATCGACTACGACGGTACGTTATTTTAACATTCACCAGATTCTGCTGGAAAGAAAAACGTACTTCTCATGTCCTTTATTCACAATGGAGATGCAGTTGAACAGCTCTGGTGATACTTCACAGCTGAGAAAGGGCCGTTGTGAATAATAAATTCATTAATATGCGCCAGTCTAGGGTGCTTTTCCGCTTTTCTCTGTGTTCAAATGTGTATTATATTTCAGTAATGTTTTTAATGTTCTCCTTCCTTGTGCCTTCAGAGTTCTTAGAGTTCATGAAAGGAGTAGAATAAAAATTATCAAGAGAAGAAAGAATCCCTTTTTTATTTCACTGCACCGTCATATGACAACTGGAGGTTGGACGTTTGGACGTCGTCGGCAGAACGTCTGAACAACATTGCGAGTTTACCTTGAATAATCCAATTGTATGTATTTTTATAACTTTCTCCGATTTCTTGCACTGTTGTAAATACAGTTTGTAACTGGTTCCGCTGTACTGCATTGTGTAAAGGTAAACAAATGGAGACACATTTACATCTCATTCATGTTTTGTGGCAGTTTGGCTACATGAACTACCTAACACTGATGTAAAACACCATGGGCTTTTTTGTGTGTGACATAAACAGAACGCTCGTCTCATTTCCCCCCCAAGATTATGGCTTTGTACGATCAGAATGCAGTTTAAAACGCCTCCCATGAGATATATGACAGTACATCTGTTTTTCCCGGAGCCTCTAATTATCCTACACTTTAATCAGCCCAGTGGTATTCTAAACATTAAATTAAATCCTGTGCAGCCACGGAGACGCAGACACTCTACAATGTATTGGTTGTATGTGTAATTCCTCAGGGCTAGGTATTCTGCTGAGGAGCCTGTGGTGGATGTACTCACCATTAGTCTGCATACCGTGTACACGTGTGGTGGATGTACTCACCATTAGTCTGCATACCGTGTACACGTGTGGTGGATGTACTCACCATTAGTCTGCATACCGTGTACACGTGTGGTGGATCTACTCACCATTAGTCTGCATACCGTGTACACGCGTGGTGGATGTACTCACTGTACGCCTGCATACCGTGTACACGCGTGGTGGATGTACTCACCGTACGCCTGCATACCGTGTACACGCGTGGTGGATGTACTCACCGTACGCCTGCATACCGTGTACACTCAAGTAATAAATATGTTCGCAGTCAGACACGGTCTGCTCTGTTCTGACTGCACTCGTTTTGCAACGGTTTCAACTTTCTATTTTTTCACCGAATGAAAGTCTTCCTTTTATTTTAAGTATAACCGCTCTGCTTTACGGTGGAGTATACAATGAGAAATAGCTGAATTAGGTCATTTATATATTTCACCTATTCTCATCAACACTAAAGTCCTTGTGATTGTCTTTTTGCAGGGTGAGGAATGTGGGAGGGTAAACATACCTCTGTATTCCTATGGTTAGAGGGCTGGTGTCTGGTTACACAACGTATTGAGACGAGGGCTATTTATGTCTAATCACGTTAGTGCCCATTTAAGGGGGTCCAAATTGACAGACGCCAGCGGACAATCAAATTCCTTTCGCCTGACAATATAGAGAGACCCGGTTCAGAGAACAAGAGGCTCTGTTCTGAGGCCCGTGCACCAAGGTGTCAGGGTACTGAACGGACATCCTGTGTGCGCTGTGTGTTGGATAAAACATTTATGTTCATTTGAGTTTAACATGTTCTGGTTTTCATTGACCAGCGAAGTCAGTTCTTCCAGAAAATACCGCCTGTAACGCTGGTATCCTGGGAAAACAGAATCCTGGCATTTTATTTGCTTGCATTAAGGATCAATAAATAAATGTGAGTACGTTGCCAGTAAATTGGAAAAGATGTCTGTCTTACTGTTGATAGCCATGACGCTGATCTGGAACCAATTCAAAAGAAATTAGTCATGAGTCAACTTTTCATTTTCTCTCCTTACCTGACCAGCTAAGAGTGAATATTAACAACAACCTGGGATATATTTAGGTTAACATCCTGACAGTCCGATTAACTTGAGGACAGGAACAAATAATCTTTTTCACTGCAATGTTTCCAAATTAAAGTAAGTGTCTACACATTCACTCATATTTTCTTTGTCTTTTTTACTTTTACCTGATTTTTCTTCCCCTATTTTATGATACCCAATTTGTAACCGCCTCGGGACAGTCAATATCAGTCAATATCAAGATATGTGTCCTCTGGAGCACATCTATTGCTGATCATTTTCACGCTACTTGCTCAACCAGGACGTCGAGACAGAAACTTCATGAGCCAGAGAGAATGCACTCTCTAGTCTTCTACATAGATAGAGCTCACAGACACCCAAGCAAGCACATCCATAGAAAATGGATTTCATATCTCAATGTTACACTTTCCCTGTTATAAGCCAGGCATTGACATACAGTGAGATTCATTACAGTGGCCCAAGCATTATCTTATCATATAAAGATGTACCAACATAAAAGGACGGCTTTAAAAAAGAAAAACAGAGAACTGGCAGTGTGGACAAGACGATGGGGTTATACATGAACCACAGATAGGGGGCAGTGTCCGCCCCCATCCACACTGATGGAGCTGAAGTATAGAGAGCTTCAAGTTCCTCTGTGTCCACATCACCGACTAACCTGGTCCATAAACACACCCAGACAGTTGTTATTAAGAAAGCATGGCAGTGACACTTTCAAATTCTCTGTTCTTAAGCTGCACCAATGAGAGTGTTTCGACTGACTGCATCACAGCTTGTCCATAACAACTGCCCCGCCATAAATACAAAGAGCTCCAGCGGGTGTGGCAAACCACCAGTGCGAATGGCTGCAAAAACAAGCCCCCCCTCGAAAAGTTATATTTTTGGACATGTGGATATGTAATCCCCTATTCAATAACTATTGACAGATACTGATATCCTTATTTAACAAATGTAACGTTAAGATTATAGGTGAAATTAAATATTTTATCAAATCTTTAATTGGTTGACACTCGGTTTTTGTTATTTCGAAAAGCATTGGCACAGTGAAAGTTATATTTTACCATTTATTAAAATGCTAATTAAAATACAATTAATTTACTCAAAATGTTTCCGAATTCATAGCAAATGTAATTACTGACACAGCTTTTCCCAGTGAAAGCAATGGTTTGACATAAGCATCTATTACTTCTATATTACCTTATTATATACACCCATCTACTCATTGGCTGAAATCTGGTGACATAACCATTAATTGGTTGAAATGAAACTTTTAGCAATAAACCTACCAGGATAGACTTCTGAAATGGATAATTGTCTGACTCTGATCTCAAATAATTACTTCACTGTATTAAACAGATCGAGATTAATTGCATTGGTTTTTATTAATTATCTACATAAACCGTCCTGAAGAATGAACAATGTGCAATTAAACATGTTCGAAAATCAACTGTGTGATGTTATAGTTCTTACCACCAGGTGGCAGTAGAAATACAGAAAATGACTGAAAGCAGATTAACATTGCCAAACTGTAATAACATCAAATATAAAAAAATCTACTCATAATTATTTTACTTCAATAAAAACAACTGCTGAAGGAGTGCCATATCCAAACCAAGTATTAGTTTTATCAGTTACTGAACGTGTGATACAACTGATCTAGATGAGTTCAAATAAAAACAAAGCAGGGCCACTATTATATAGTAATACTAAACAAAAAAAACACAAAAACTGAATATTAAAAGATAAGAGACAAACAGAGCGTGCCAGCTTCAGAGTAAATACGTTTGAGTATGTGAACAATCAGAATAATTGGATGGTTAGTCAGACAAAGCAACGTCACACAGAGAGCCACTTACAATAGGTCTGAATGATTAAGCCCAAGATGGGACATGGAAACGAACTGAAAGAAATGCACCGATCCTGGAGAAAGCTTTTTGACATCACAGCTTCAACAGCTGGGGTCCGCCTTTTCCTAATATTCATTCTGAAGTATACTGTCTCCATGTAGGGCCTTTGTGTAGTTAGCGAGAACCAGAATTCCTCAAAAGCCCTTACAAATATAGTAACCCAAGGAAAACTTGTTTTGTCCGGTCCTTACTTCTAAAAATACTATTTCCGGGTAAGGGGTTAGGTTTAAAATGAGGATTAGGTTGACAGTTAGGGAGCTTTGGGAAAGAAGAAACATAGATTTTAGTTTTCCAGAATATTCAAGAATGTGAAATGCAAACGTGTGTCTACAAACAGTAGAACTAATCAGTCCAGAGTATCCAGAACACATTTCCACTGGAACTTAATATTTAAACCTCGGTTTCCTCTCAGATAGGGACATTCACAACGCAGCGTTTGAGCAGCCTGAAACAAAAATAACAATCAATTACACGAACCACAAACAACACACCCGGGCGCCAAACCTTTAACTACGTGTTGGCCACAGTTACCGGAAGTACGCTGAGAGTCAGAGTAGAATGGTGAACTCCAACGGAGAGTTGAATTGAATGAATGTTTCAGGGTGTGGTGGCAGTGGACAGGGTGCGGGAGTGATTCATAACTGATGACTCACGCCTCTTGTCATAAACATAAAGAGCCACTGCATTGCATGGGTTAAGTAATATATGACACACACAGGGCGCCAATTGGCCGGCTCTTCTGTTGAGCCCTGATGCTTCGCCCATTTCGCACAGGAGGACAATGTTAATACGCTCATGAGCACTATTAATCAAGGTGTCAAAACACACCCTTCATTTCCTTATCTGCACTGCTCTCTTATGGTTTGTGGTCGAATAATGGGAGCAAAAGAGTGTGTGTGTGTGTGTGTGTGTGTTGGGTGCTGTGTGTGTGTGTGTGTGTGTTGGGTGCTGTGTGTGTGTGTGTGTTGGGTGCTGTGTGTGTGTGTGTTGTGTGTGTGTGTGTGTGTGTGTTGGGTGCTGTGTGTGTGTGTGTGTGTGTGTGTGTTGGGTGCTGTGTGTGTGTGTGTGTGTGTTGGGTGCTGTGTGTGTGTGTGTGTTGGGTGCTGTGTGTGTGTGTGTGTGTGTGTGCATTTGTCCTCGTTAATCTCGCGCAGAGATAGAGACCTACGTGACGCTTGTGAAGAGTGTTCGCACGCAGTCGATCGATCTACTATCAGTCTATGACACAGAACCACATGAAATTGCATCAAGTGAATTCGGAGATTGTAACCATATAGACATTTGTTTTTTTCCACGCAAAGGAAATGTGTGTGTCAAATGTGTGTCCGGTGTCATCTGATTATATTACTGTTTCCAGATAACACCAGCTTCTGCAAAATGAAAAGGAAAGTTTCAAAGAACTTACAATTATGATATTTAGGACAGTTTATTCATTTTCTTTTCCATAACTCATGTTTTGGAGTTGTTGACAGTGAGCTTATAGTGATCTACACAGTGGCATTAACCGCCCACACACAAATGGAACTTGGCTGAAAGTTGACGGTTTTTTAGCTTACGGTTCCTGTTAAACCCGCTTGACTACATGAAATACTCTCCAACAACAGATATTATCCATGGTGTTATTTCTAGAAATGTCAAATTCACCACGGACAATACCACCACGAAACACTAGTTTCATGTGAGGAAATTATCCTAGGATTTCAGATCCGTTTCAGGTCAAGTAAGAACACTTGCTATAATATGAAAAAGTGAATTGTCTGTCTTTGATGTTAGCCTCAAACACTCTCTATACTTGAGTAGGAACACCTCAGGGTGTGAAAATAATTTAATGCTGAGACCAGTACCCAGAACATATTTAAAAGCGAATCAATTTTCCTCGATCCTATATGCAAAGGAGGCCTCAATCAGAATGTAGCACTTCAAACTCTTTTCATGAGGACATAAGTAGTTGCTTTGGTCCTTGTTACTGTAAGCGCACAAATAGAGAGTGGAAAGACAGAAAATCCGACTAGAACAGATAGAATATTGTATTATGACGCTTCAGCCCACTTCTCCCCCTCCGAGAACACTGAAGTAGTGTTCATCTGCTCCGACCACAATAGACCATGGAAAAGCCTGGATCCAAGAAATAGAAATCTAAACATTCCACTGTTCTATTTATAAATTCCAATCAATGAGAGCAATTGTTTTGGTTGTTATGTTTCGTCACGTTAGAGAAAATGCTATGTTATTTTTTCGAGATATGGCCTTTTTCGGTTGGAGATTCGTTACTCACAAAACAACCCGTTCGCTTTGAACACAACTGCTTGGACGTCGCTCATCGTGGGACAGACAACTCTAGCTACCGTGACATAAGGACGTCCCATCAATCTCCTGGATATGGTGTAGGCATATAGGAACAGAGACCAGGGCAGAACTCCCTGGCTCAGGAAAAATCCTTGCATAAAGTGACATCATCGCAGTGGTAATTTGTGGGCTGGAATTATAATCCAGAGGGGTATATTTGATTGGCTCAGCCAGCTATTTTCTACTGTTAGCTCCATTTGGTCTTAGACCAGCGGGATAGCACTGATAGCAGGCACATGTTAAAGTGTTCGATTTCCACCAGTAACTAGATTTTGTGAGTATTTTTCACAAATTCAAACGATCTTTCATTGAACTCCATTCAAAACTGGTCACTTGGTTAATAATGAACTTCAGGAGATAAGCACATCTTTTGTATGAAGGCCGGTTTTGTACTTTGTGTATTTGATCAAATAGACTTATGTTATGTTTACATTGGTACAATCGACTGCTCTAAGTGAACTGATGCTGAATTTGGTGACTTGAGAACAATGGTTAGTTGTGCCTTTTTCTCCACCCTCCTCACTAACATCTCCCTACCGTATTTGAGTTGGTTTATTTCACCTATCAGAGGGGTTACTTGAATGTCTGGTCAACGTAATGGATAATCTTGCCCATCTTTTGGAAAGACATCAGAGGCAGTGGATGTATTGCTTTCCCCGCTGCCTCTCTGAGCTTGACGGACACACAGGCCAAGAAAAACGGTGGCAGAAAACACAAACACACTGTCCGGTTGCTAAGTGGAAAGCCCCCAATGGTTCACTTTGGGTTTACTGGCATCTTATGTGGAACAAAGATTCGAGGAAACAGAGACCATAATGAACCACACGAACAACATCAGGATAAGACAAGGTAACGCAGCCCATAATGAACCACACGAACAACATCAGGATAAGACAAGGTAACGCAGCCCATAATGAACCAAACAAACAACATCAGGAAAAGACATGGTAACGCAGGCCATAATGAACCACACGAACAACATCAGGATAAGACAAGGTAACGCAGGCCATAATGAACCACACGAACAACATCAGGATAAGACAAGGTAACGCAGCCCATAATGAACCACACGAACAACATCAGGATAAGACAAGGTAACGCAGCCCATAATGAACCACACGAACAACATCAGGATAAGACAAGGTAACGCAGCCCATAATGAACCACACGAACAACATCAGAAAAAGACAAGGTAACGCAGCCCATAATGAACCACACGAACAACATCAGGGAAAGACAAGGTAACGCAGCCCATAATGAACCACACGAACAACATCAGGTTAAGACAAGGTAACGCAGCCCATAATGAACCACACGAACAACATCAGGTTAAGACAAGGTAACGCAGCCGATAATGAACCACACGAACAACATCAGGATAAGACAAGGTAACGCAGCCCATAATGAACCACACGAACAACATCAGGATAAGACAAGGTAACGCAGCCCATAATAAACCACACGAACAACATCAGGATAAGACAAGGTAACGCAGCCCATAATGAACCAAACAAACAACATCAGGAAAAGACAAGGTAACGCAGCCCATAATGAACCACACGAACAACATCAGGGTAAGACAAGGTAACGCAGCCCATAATGAACCACACGAACAACATCAGGATAAGACATGGTAACGCAGCCCATAATGAACCACACGAACAACATCAGAAAAAGACAAGGTAACGCAGCCCATAATGAACCACACGAACAACATCAGGTTAAGACAAGGTAACGCAGCCCATAATGAACCACACAAACAACATCAGGATAAGACAAGGTAACGCAGCCCATAATGAACCACACGAACAACATCAGGATAAGACAAGGTAACGCAGCCCATAATGAACCACACGAACAACATCAGGATAAGACAAGGTAACGCAGCCCATAATGAACCACACGAACAACATCAGGATAAGACATGGTAACGCAGCCCATAATGAACCACACGAACAACATCAGGAAAAGACAAGGTAACGCAGCCTGTTGCCGCAGGTCACTGTCAAACCAGTATACCTGGCTATCTATTACTGCATCGGTAAGTTTCAGAAATAAAGTTACACCATTATTGACCTCATTGCAGTTTTGGCTCTCGGTCGAAACATACCTAATTCTTACATGAACTAATAGAGTAAATATGAGTTGAGTTTAAACTTCTACCTGTGTAGGCCAAGTCAGATTCTACTTGATTGAACCAAAACCAAACCCTCAATGATTTTTACTAAACCAAACCAATACCTGTTACAACAACTGTCATACCAAAAATATACCAATCTAAACCCTACAACTCGCAAATGTCTCAAAGAAACATAAATAATTAAAGAAATATTTTCATATTTTCAACTGTAAAAAAGAAGAGTAAATCAGGATGAAACTGAAACTCTACACGATCTTCTGTGAGCGACCGGGAACACAGAAGGGCGTGGCCTTTTCCCACCCCTGGAAAAAACCCTTGGTCCTCGCCCAGCCTGTGTCTGAGGGCGGGTGGAGGTGTTCACGCCCAGTTATAGGAGTGTTATAGTAATATTACCCACCAATTACCTTTGGTTGCACCGTATTTGTACTGCAGCTCTGTCCGTATTGCAGAATTTGTATCAGAAGAAATCCTAAATTCTTGTAAAACTATCACAACCCTGGTGAGTACAGAACGAATGCACCCTCAACTTGTCCAGACCGGATGGTGGAGTTGGCCATGGATACAGTAGCTTCTGGTCCTAGCAGATGGTGTCCCTAACTGTCCTGCATATTCCATGTGGCTCCGCTTTACACATGACCCAGTGCTTTCAGTGCCAACGCTCACACTCTTCACAGGCTACGTCAGGGACCGCCTCCGTTTCCTAATCCCGGAGCAACTCAATTTGAATGGTTCAATGGTGAATTAGTAGAACCGCTCCAATGTAAAGGAAACAATGCAAATTCTTCTCTACATCCAATGGGAGAATGTATTTCATTGCAACACGTTCTCCACACCTGACGACAACACGCACCTGCAGACCTACAATCACCAGTCCTTATTAAGGGCTCTGTACTTGATACTTCTAAGAAACAACTCCCTTGTTTCAGTTCATCCATGCATGTGGAGAGAGAGAAATATGACTCACCCAATAGATAGGGGAAGATCTTTCTTGAAAATCAGATGCTTTCTTATCAAGAGACTTTCAGGAAAGACAACCCATTTCCTGGCCAGATAAGGTAGAGACAGATCCTTTTACAAATGCTGATACAGTAGCATTATCGCTGCTGCGTGTCAAAGACCTGCCTAACTATACACGCGAACGACAGAAATGACTAGATCTGACTTTAAATACGGCGTACTGAACAACGTACGTACCGGATATCATTTGTTAGTAAACTCTAGTGGAACGACTTTGATAATTGAAACGGATGAAGTAAATTCACACATGCCGATGAAAACCTTGTATCACTTAAGCTTCTTTGAACATGCAACATATCAAAGAATCGCAGAGTGACTTTTAAATAGTTGAACTCACTTGTGTGCCCTGTTTATGAAAGCTGTCAAGATTGTTATGGAGCTCAGGTGATTATCAATGGAGTACCTGACACTTTAAATGTAAGCAATAAGGCATGATGTGGTGTGGGATATGGCCAATAAACCACAGCAAAGATCTGTTGAGCACAACGTATTGCTGAGTGCCTGGACACAGAGCCAGCGGTATTATGACAACATACAACGACAAAACCTCAGGATGCCTTTTTGCTCTTATAAACGGATTCATATAACTTAAAACTTAAAAAGTTTAACATAAAAGCGTAAATATATGTACACCGAGGAGCCAAAACATTAGCGAATAACGTTGATAATCACCTAACAAAAGAGCACATGTCAGGGTCTGGGTTTAGATGTGAAGCGAATAATCAGATAATAATCAGCAAATTTGACAGGGGTCACAACACAGAAAATTGGCTGGTCCTATGTTTTCTTTGACATTACGCAGACGGACGCTGTTTACCTGGCGATGCGATGGCGCCAGGATGCACTGTGGGAAGAGGACCAAAAGCATGTCATAATGTTTTGGCTCATCAGTGCAACATCTCAACAAACCGTGGACGTTACGACGAAACACTTGCCGAAAATGTGCATGTCCGCGTACCCAGTTCAGCGAACCACATCTTCAGACGCACATCTTCATCGCTTTGCGGTTGAGCCGGCTAATTCTACACCCAGATTCTGGTTGGTTCCATTACAGAAACGCGTGGAGGAAGCAATGCTAATTGCCTTATATGTAATTCATGCAGACAATGGAAATAAACTGTAATCCCCCATTAGAAGAAGCATTTAAGTACAACAGGGGATTGCAATCCAATGAATGTGTAGTTCTGTAAAATAATGGCTTGTTTGGGGTCACTTAGAAATTGTCTTTTGCTTTTACAAAAAAGCCAATCTTTAACCAAAATAACATCATGTGTGTAGACATTGCTAATGCTGTAATTGACCGTTGTAGCTGGAAGCTGTCTGACTAAACCATTTACTCCGGGCTGTGATGAAACAAATGCCAACAAATTATCTCAATTTTAGTAACCTACGTATGTCATGATTGGACTAGATCAATATGACCCAGTTCATTGCATATTGTATGTCAATAAGATTCCATCTGTGGGACCTAATTCTGCCTCGATCTCGCTCCTGGTGAGGCAGAGAAGAAAAAAGTACACCATGTCATTCCCTCACGTTCGGCCAAATGGTCAGATTAGGATTATTCTACACTGCCGGCCATGACAACATCTGCCTTCCACTGCCAAACCGTGACTAATGAAAAATCCTACCAGTGATGACGGCATGGATTTAGAAGATATCTCCTGTACACCGGAAAAGCTTAACAGCCTGACACAATGCTAAGAGAATCGACACCTGTAATGGATCAAATTCAATCTATACATGTATAGATTTAAAGTTCATAGATTGTAAAATGTATCATTCTAAAAGGAGTACTGTTTAGTGGCATCCTTGGAAAGACTTATTCAAAGGTAACATGCATATATCGTACCTTCTCTTGGATAACCTTACGGAAACTCTCCAGTTCCATTTAAGAACGAACAATTTATCCCAAATTTGTCAATTATCCAAGACATGCTTGTTTCATTGAGTCAGTGGCAGCTGTGAAATTCTCTTACTGTCATGCAATGTGCTGTCTGTGTGACCAGGGAATGTGGTTAAAGGAGAACTGCGCTATTTTAAGTAGATTGTCCTCACCTTGAATTAAAGAAACGAAAATCCATGCTTCAGTCCGCATAAAACTGCCAAGAAAAACTTACGTCAGCGACCACTACCTAAAAAGCTATGAAAGTATTGGTGGCATGTAAAAATAAAAAACAAACAACAAATCGCCTGCAACTTAGACATTTAAGTTTGATGTTACATAGAAAATATGGAATAACCCATAGTTTGTGACGCAGGTTTAGAGATTAACCAAACAATGGCTGAAAGTTTTTCTAGATTCATAAACTACATTCATGGTGAGGAAACATCTATGATCATCATTTAAAATAGTGAAATTCGCCTTTAACCACAACAGGTGTGGAGCAGCTTGGAGGTCTTCTGCTCTTTCTTTCTCAAACACACGCAAACACACGCTGATCCTAGAAGACAACGACACACACAAACATAAACAACACCATCACTCCCTCCCAGACATCATCTTTCCCCCTCCTCTCCCTCTAACCGTGTCCGTCTCCGAGCACATCTGCTTCCCGTGGCACCATTGCTGAGTAAGCAGCCACTTAACCTCCGCTTCCCTTCGCCACAGATTACAACAACAGGACAAAAATACTTCACAGACCTCCATCAGAGTCTGTGCATTGAAACATGGCAAAAGATAATAATAAACCCGCTCAAGACGTTTCACGCCAAGAAAGATGACGTGAGTAACAGATAAACATGGATTGTTTCAGCTTTGAAGGTCTGAATGTAATGCACTTCACAACAAAGGCTAGCAGCCTGCCCGAGTCGGCCATGATTAAGGTAACTACATACAGCCGTCACGTTGACGTAGAAGCGCTCTTCATATCAGATCCACATCACTCTGTACGGCCGTGTATTGTGTCTGTCCCCTCATCATCATCATCAGAGGTCCTCGCTCTTATCGGGGCCGCAAGGCCCTCAGCGAACCGAAATCCGTGGCCTCCATCGGGGCCTGAGACGTGAGCGGATTGTTCCAGGGACAAAAGTTCCTTGCAGGTATGCATCCAACCAGGTTCAGTCACGCCAGGAAACGTCAACACGTTGTGTGTTTTTTTCAAAAAACAACGGTGAGGAGTTGCTAGGCAAGTCTAGTCTTGTGCAACATGCTATGTTACTTCGGAGAAAGTGTCAGGGGACATTTATTATCGTGAAATTGAATAATACAATTTCAAGCACCCACCATTACTTATTTTAGTGGCAGTTTGGTGCCCTTCAATGGTCCGTTTTCTTCAGCCATGCTCAGGGCTACATATATCAAAGGGTGACCTTCCTTTAATAAATGGTTATAATTAGGCACAACAATAGGTGCTAATGCTGATCAGTTTGTTATGATGTGTTAAGGGCAATCGCTAGTCAGCTAGCACCCAGAGTAGTGACAGAAGCATCCAAAAGGATCCTGGGATGTAGCGGCAAGCTCTCATTTCCTCAGTTCCAAAACAAGACTTCTGGATTTGATAAAAACCAAACAGGATATTACTATACCCAACAAACGCTGGAAACAAACATGGCCCGGAAAACAAAACATCGGCTTAACATCCTTTTGAAACGTTTCTTCTTCATAAGGTTATTAGTCACTGTGTAGCGACGGCCTCAACGGTCGCCCAACGCACATATTCCACTGTAAGAGGTCTCATCGCAGCTTCCTCTTTTCTCAAACCGGGGTGACAAGAGTGACTGGAGGGGGAAGTGGCTGGGTAGCGGTTTTGGAGATCTGTCCCTGCCACTTGTCCCTCGCTCTATCAGATGCCGTGCAGTGACCGTAACAGACAGGAAACCAGGCATCGGTGGGGACAGAGAGCGGATATCGCACCACGCCCCCACACCCTCGTAGCCACACGACCTCGGCTGTCCCATTGGACTATAGAACGCATTCGGCTGATATCGATATTCTCTAGTATGGATGTTGAGTCATTGCGTGACGTAGTGTACTGGACGTAGGCTAAGTTTTGGCACAGCCGAGCTCAATAATAATTAAGAGTGTAGTAGCACAGTTATGATAAGTATACAAGGCACACTTTTAAAGTAAAAAATATACAATATATTTGTTGCATAAACATGTACATAAATGTCTTGTACAATTAGTATTACATATACTTTACATATTGTAATGGGTCAATTTCACATCCTTCATGATTCAAAAAAACAACAAAAAGGATCCCTGTTACCAAACTAATCTTATATACATCTCTATAAACACATACAGCCGTTTGATGTGTTTTAGGGGCCGTAATAACAGACAGATGTGTTCTGTAAAAATCCCTGAAAATGTCTCTCTGTGAGGTAAGAACACATTAGCTTCGTCGGTACTCGTTTCCTTCCTTTCCCAACTCCCGCTGTCATTCGCTTGAACATTTAACAGAGACTCCTCACTTGCAAACAAAGAACAGATCAAATGTTTCCCATAACATGGTTCTGCCACAGAAGGATTAGCTGCAGGCTGAAGATTGTGTCAGGACTTATACAAGACTAAATAAAGAAGGTAAAAACGTCCATATACGGGGGATAACTGTAATATACAAGTCGTTCATTTCAAGCATGGCTAATGACGAATCCTATACAACACCCAGGTCCTTGGTTAAAGACAGTTAGGTGTTGTTAACTTACAAGTGATGGTAAAGGCCACTGGAACAACAGGCAGAAGAGAAACGATATACCGAAGACCAACACGATAACATGCAAAAGGTACATTAGAATTATCACAAAGTAAAAAGGGGCTTCGCTAACACTAGGTGTTCTTAAAAGCTAGCTGCGAATGGAGACTTCTAGAACAATCCGTTGCGATGTCAGGTCGCAAAAGGGATTGAAGTCTAGCGTAATGCAGCCCAGTCCCTTCAGGAAAAGTACCATTCAAAGCAACTCCTTCAGGTCCCAGGAAACATCTGCTAATGTTCTGAACAGCCAACAGAAGGTGGTTCGGACCGGAAGCCTCAGTAACTGATGTTACAAAGAGAACAGACCCGTCCACGGCTGGTGAATAAGAAATAACAGTCAAATCATTGGAAGTCCTCCTAAAGTTAGGATAAGTACATTTCCTGACATAACCATTGCATAACATCAGCCATCATTACATTAGACACGAAACCTTTTCGATTACTTGAGCACAACGTTAAGGCATCAGAGCTTGGATCAAACAGAGCATGTACTGTTTTAAGCATAATAGAGGGCACGGTGTCCTCTAAACATATAAACTGATATCGCTCGCTTGACAAGCGAGTCCCGTCTGTCCCCATAAGCCGCAGCTCCGGGACGATTTTTCTTTTTCCGAACAGGGAAAAAACATATACACCAAAGCCACCGATTAATCGACACGGCCGACCGGGTCCTGGCCGACTCCTCACGTCGACTCCAGAGTGTCCAGCTGGAATACGTTGTGATTGGTCGGCGTGGTGAAGTAAAGCTGCTCATTGGGCGATGACCGGTTGTCGCACGGGCTGCGCAGCCCAAGTGTCCTCTCGAAATCCAGCAGCTGGCCCATGAAGTTGAAGTTGGGCGAGATGTTGGACTTCTTCCTCTTGACAAAATCGTAGGCGTCGTTGAGTGACAGGTTGAGTCTTTGCATCAGGTAGGCCACGGTGACGGTGACAGATCGGCTGATGCCTGCCAGACAGTGTACCAGGACGCCACACTGCTTGGACCGAGCTTCATCTACAGGTACAAGTGAGGAAGGACAGAAACTTAGAAGCAGAAATGTCGGCCATTTTGTGAAGCCCTCTGCCGTCCTTGACATTGCAAACGTATATCTAATCGAAACAGAATGATGTGGCAAAAATATCAACGTTTCTGAGGACCCATATGACAGTTTTACAATCAGTCTTTGAAGGCGTTTGTGTGACTAGCCAGCCTTCACCTTGCGCGGCTGTACACTTTAGATATCGAGGTTTACAGCAAACTTCAATCTACACAAGAACAAGCCACATATCCTCTTTCGAGCTGAGACGAATAAGTAAACAAGTATGCTGAAACGCCCTGCACCCCACCACAACCAGGATCTGTCAGAGACAAACTCATGACCTGATAACCAAATACAGGCCACCACAGAGAATGGAGGCCATGTTTCCTTCCTCTACCACTAAACCCCACAGTCGAGAAAACACAACAAGCTCGAGAACAACACAAGGGTTTCAGATGCTGCTGTGGCTACCTTTCAGCAAGTTGTTTGTTTTATTTATTTTCTATTATTCAGTGGTTTATTTTTAAAAAAAATAAGACGCTGACAATGACCCAGGAAGTCACTCTTGGTCAGTGCAGCACCTTTGTATGGAAGTAAGACATTTCAGTAAAGTTCTTATAGAAGTTTAGAAAGACAGCCATGTTAAATTGGGACATTGAACAAACAGAAGTTGAAAATAAAAGTAGAAGCCCTGGCATGGTCACATAATGGGGATTCAACAGTGTAGCCATGTCAAAAGGAACTAAGGTATAACAAAGATTCAGATCTAGATAAAGCCAAACTGGTCATTGTAATACAGAGCAGTGTATCGTGAACTAGGTGTGTCTCTGTGTGATATAGGATCGGCCTTGTAGACCACATACAGTACAGCTTAAAACTAAACGTGCTCCACACAAACTTTGACACATTATGCTAGCCACTTACCAATGAAGGAAATGGCCTCTGGAAAAAACTGGGACAGGTTCTGACTCCAATGGTCCGAGATGGGGATCTGCTTGTACGTGAAGAGGCCGTCGTGTTCAAACATGTTGGGGAGGTTGGGCGTGACGTTCAGAATGTACTTGATCTTGTACTGGCCCAACACGTCCAGGTTGGTAGAGTCCTTGGCGCAGCCCAGGTAAAGGTAGGGCAGGATCTGGACAGGGAAGGCAGGTTGGTTGTTTGCAAGGGGGCTCTCTTCAGATTCTGTGGCGCTGCTTGGCTCACGGTCCGATTCCCCGTCGGAGAGATCAGAGCTAATCCGAAGACTTCCAAAGCCCAGGACAGAGAGGGGAGGAGAGGAGCTGGGACACGAGCTGTCCAGGAGAGTCTCACAGTGTTCCGGGTACTCAGTTTGAAACTTCACAAATCCCCCTGAGATCAAAAGGACAAAATAATAAAGAAAAAGAAAATCAAAGAGAAGAGTTATAAAATAGTTTTGAAATCGTAACATTTATTAACAATACATAAATGGCATACAATTATTTAATAAATGTTTTTATTTACAAGTGTGACTAGTGAATGAGATATGTTTTGATGTCTATAAATACAATTAATGTCGTCCGGAATAAATAACCATTTAATCATATCTATCACAACTGGGAACTGTATGGGCAATGGCTCTCATTCACAACAGACCATTCATAAATACATGCCCTTATTATCCAGCAGCAGCAAAACATGGCGCGGCCATTTCGGAATTTTAATTGAGAATCTTTGTTACGCGACTTGACAAACTTTGGAGACGCACCTCACAAACTCAAACGTACCGTCAACACAATCCACACAATCTGTATGCATTAACTCGAGGTTGTTCGGGTTTTTATATAATGACAGTGCATCAAGCATATATATATATATATATATATATATATATATATATATTCACACACATTAGGCTTACATAACAGTGCCCGGAAAGTTACACAATAGAATAGGTGACATAAAAAAGCATTTAAACACAAAATCAAACGCTTAAAAACGTTGACTCACCTTGGAGAAAATACGCGTCACAGCCGTCGTCCCGCAGCTTCCGAAGAAGTAGTTCCAGGACCGAGCCGCTCGCCCCGTCCTGCCGGTCCGCGGCTGTGCACTCGTCGTACACGATCACCGTGTCCGTGTTGCAGCGTCTGACGAACGTATCCTTGTCCTCGTGATTGGGGACAATAGTGCGGATGGGTATGTTGCCGTTCTTGAACCTCCGCAGCATCAGGCCGGGTATGGCCAGATTGATGGCCGTCTCTATGTGGGACGACTCATAGAGCTCGTGCGCGCGGCAGTCCAACAGGAGCAGGGAACTTCTGCCCGACTCCAGCTCGAGCTGCAGCCATTGCACGCTCTTACACGGCGTCACGTTGGTCATGTCGAACCAAATATCACGCGTTACACGCGCGCGCGACTAATGCATACATGTTACACGTTACATCATCGTCGCCGCCGCGCACACACCCGGTGCGCGTGGAGTAACTATGTCGCGAGACAAACACACGGTAACGTGTTCGGATTAAACATCAAAGCGCAAATATTCCAAATAATGTTCCGCTTTGCTCATTTGAGCGGGAGCGCTGATTGATCTCCACACCCACCCCTCGGTGTGTCCATCTGATCTTGTAGGTTCACTCGCCACTTATTCACTCGCCCCGGTGGACGCGGTCGCTCGTCAATGTTTTACCATAAAATCACACCCGCACGCATAAACACACACCGTGAACTATCGTACACTGACAGTCGCACTAGTTGGAGCACTCCTGGTGCCATTCCGATGCAGAGAAAATGTAGTTGACACTGTGTGGATCTACTCGAGAGGGAGGTGCTTCAGGATTTAAAGACATAGGAGGAGGAGGCTGCAAAGTTTGTTGTTTGGTCCCTCCTGTGGACCTTCATTCTGAAACACAGCCTACTGGCTAATGTGTACAATGTTTAATGTAATTCAGATATGTAACTGGTCAACAACATCGGGGTTAATAAAAGTAATTACATGATACAGTCTCATTCACTCCAGACGACTTTTTTATTTTGTCATATGTATCTAGTTGTGGTTTTATCATTGTTGAACGTCATATGCCATATCAAGGTCAATATTAGCATTTGAAATATAGCAGGATAAACATTGACTGGCGTGGTTATTGACATTGTACAGCAAAATACATCACGTTTGACTATAATACACTGTATATCAAGGGAGAGACGATTACCTCACATTTTACTGCACTAAGCACTACTGGAGTAACAAAGGCATCTTGGGGATTTGTGGTATATTTCCAATATGCCACGTGTAATAGCTCTGTCCAGGAACTCCTAAAGGAATTATATCATTACGTGATACCACTCATTCTGCTCATCTCAAATTACATGGTATGCTGCTTCTGAATGGTCGATTGTGGAATTCCACCCAATTACTGGTGTGCAGTAGGCTGCTCCCGGATGTTCCTTTCTCTGATGCTGCTTACAATACACCCTCTGATTTTACCCAGTTACATGCAATCCGTCATCTGTGATCAGAGTCATTGTGCTGTTGCATTCACTTTATAGGTCCTGTATGTCTTAACTTACCGCTTGACAAGCATTAATCTGACCTACATGTCATGAGACAACCAATCATAGCTCTTTCTTTCTACCAAAAAAATAGTATTATGTTCACGTTCAGAATTAAAAAAGACGATGATTTCAGTGGCAAGAAGCCCCAGGAGCACTACTGAGTGTGCCTTTGTGTGTGATTGAAAGTGTGTGTGTGTGGTTGTGTGCCAAAGAGAGAAAGAGGGAGAGAATGTGTTTGTGTGCCTATACTGGGAAACTAGCCAGGCAACTCATCTGTCTGTGCAAGTGAGTGGGACAGATACAGATGTGCACCAATTGCAGGAATAATTTATAATGGAGGAGTAGAACCGAATGTGCATACTGCATACTCTTGCTCTCTCTCACGCACGCACGCACGCACACGCACACACACACACACACACACACACACACACACACACACACACACACACACACTTTTGCTCCCATTATTCGACCACAAACCATAAGAGAGCAGTGCAGATAAGGAAATGAAGGGTGTGTTTTGACACCTTGTTTAATAGTGCTCATGAGCGTATTAACATTGTATCAACTACTTTGCAGAAGTTACCGCACAGAACGTCCAGCCGAGTGCACGAGGAGCCAGGACATTCTAGTCTGTCAATGACATTCTGTCGGAAGGAAATAGTGACTGCGGCGTTTTTTGTATAGTCAAACATTGACTTGATTCAGCAGCTTGTAAAACGATACCACGCAAAGCACATGGTTATTACTAAGGACATTTTAAAGTAAACTATATACAAATAAAATCCACATTCACGGCCACATGCTTTTAATAATGAAATGCACATTGAATACTGCTGTGTGTGTATTGTTGCCAGATGACGGCTGTAGTACAGCAATAAACCCGAAATCATTTTATAAGAGGACATACACATTGTCTGTGCAGCAGTAGCACGATAACCCAATTAACATCACCAACGCTGCGGAGCTATGCATGAGTGATGCGGGTCACCTGACCAGTGCACTCAGGAGCACTTCAATTACATAATACTCTCAGAATGCGCGCTCACGGTAATACTCCTCCGCTCCCATAGGAACGACCGGAAATATGTATCTTCGTTTCACAGGCCCGCGGCTCTCCCACTTTGATCCCACTCTAGCAGCCTCTCTGTGGACACGCTCGTTTGTTGTGTGCAGATGTTAATAGGCAACCGTCATAAATAACACGTGACGTCCGTTTTTTTTCTCCTCACTGATGTGACACATTGCAATCCTATGGGTGTCTGCCACATGGTGGAAACATGTAAACCCCATCATTACACTCAGTAGTATATTTACATTTGACTTCCAACATTTTTTTTCAATTGTTTATATTCTGAAACATTACTATTATGTAGAGTGGATATAAAAAGTCTACACACCCCTATTAAAATGCCAGGTTTTGGTGATGATGAAAAAAAGAGACAAAGATAAATCATGTCAGAACTGTTTCAATATTTAATGGGACTGATAACGTGAACAATTCAATTAATAAAAACAAACAGAAATCTTTGACGGGGTAAAATAAAAAGTAAGTGTGCACACCCTTAAACTAATTCTTTGTTGAAGCACCTTTTGATTTAATTACAGCACTCTTTCTCGGAAGGAGTCAATTAGCCTGGCACATCTTGATTTGGCAAAAGTTGCCCACTCTTCTTTGCAAAAGCGCTCTAAATCTGTCAAATAGCGAGGACATCGCCTGTGCACAGCCCTCTTCAGATCAACCCAGAGATGTTCTATTGGATTCAGGTCTGGGCCGTTCTAAAATGTTAATATTCTTCTGGTGCAGCCATGCTTTTGTGAATTTGGATCTGTGCTTTGAGTTGTTGTGGTGCTGAAAGGTGAACTTCATCTTCAGCTTTCGCACAGAAGCCTAAAGGGGTTGTGTAAAATTGCCTAGTATTTGAAATCTTCATAATTCCCTCCACCCTGACTATGGCCCTGGTTCCAGCTGAAGAAAAACATCCCCAAAGCATGATGCTGCCACCACCATGCTTCCCTGTGGGCATGGTGTTTTTTGGGTGATGTGCAGTGTTGTTTGTGCGCCAAACATACCTTTTGGAGTAATGGCCAAAAAGTTCAACCTTGGTTTCATCAGACCATAACACATTTGTCCACATGCATTTGGGAGACTTGATGTTTTTTTGCAAACTTCAGCCAGGCTTGAATGTTTTTCTTTGTAAGAAAAGGCTTTCTTCCGTCTTGCCACCTTACCCCATCACCCATACATATGAAGAATACAGGAGATTGTTGTCACATGTAGCACACAGCCAGTACTTGCCCGAAGTTCCTGCTCCATTAATGTTGCTGTAGGCCTCTTGGAACCCTCCCTGACCAGTTCTCATCTTTTTATCATTTTTGGAGGGACGTCCAGTAGTGCCATATTCTCCAGTTGATGATTGTCTTCATTGTGTTCTATGGTATATTTACGGTGGCCCTGAAGTGCAAATCACAATGGCAAATAGGAAAACACATCGGCAAATAAGAAAACACAAAGGCAAATAGGAAAACAAAGGCAAATAGGAAAACACAACGGCAAATAGGAAAACACAACGGCAAATAGAAAAACACAACGGCAAATAGAAAACACAACGGCAAATAGGAAAACACAACGGCAAATAGGAAAACACAAAGGCAAATAGGAAAACACAAAACGGCAAATAAGAAAAAAAACAGGAAAACACAACGGCAAATAGGAAAACACAACGGCAAATAGAAAAACACAACGGCAAATAGGAAAACACAAC
Source organism: Dallia pectoralis (assembly GCA_029465975.1). Taxonomy (NCBI): domain Eukaryota; kingdom Metazoa; phylum Chordata; class Actinopteri; order Esociformes; family Umbridae; genus Dallia; species Dallia pectoralis. The sequence goes on from CM055728.1 coordinate 10,119,460, forward strand.
GGCAAATAGGAAAACACAACGGCAAATAGGAAAACACAACGGCAAATAGGAAAACAACGGCAAATAGGAAAACACAACGGCAAATAGGAAAACACAACGGCAAATAGGAAAACACAACGACATTAACTTCAACCGGAAAAGGTAGGGCCTATCTAGCAGAGAACGGACCCTTGTGATTGGTTGACAACATATCAACTATTACGTCGTATGTATGCCCTGCATCAAAATAATTCCTAACAGTGCCGTAACCAGGATTTTTCAAATTCCCGAGGTCAAAAATACCTCCCCCCCTTTTTAATCAAAAGAAAATAAAAGTCTGAGTTTGAATGTTTGCGAAATGCTGCTAACCTACCTGTAATATAGGTAGTATCAGAGGCGGACTGGCCATCTGTGTGATCTGGTACTCCATCACACACAGTTATCACATGTAATTTCGATTCCCCCTACCAAATGCCATATTATGCCTTTAGATTTTATTTTCTGAATTCTAATGTTGACCATGTGTATGATGTATTTAAAACAGCTAAACTTCAACATTTTAGCTCTAAAATTCCACATGCAGTAGCTAATATTAAGAAATATGTTGTGCTTTTACTTTTTTAGTCCCAGTCCGTCCCTGGATAGTATCAGCCGGCTTTTTTAAAGTCCCATTCATTAAAGCTGTATAGTATTGCAATCGAAGTTCGCACTAATTCTACAATTCGAAATTCTAGTGAAATGCACCTAGTCATTATCTAAGGGATTATGTTCACCAAATACTGAATATCATCCATGTGCCATGTCTGTCTCATTCCGCGCTCACAAGAGTACAAAGATATAGGGAAAACATGACATGGATTTCAGGAGAAATAACTTTTGTTAATGTGTAAGGCAAGTCAAATGGATTTGTGAAATAGACCGACCGGGATTTTATATTTTCGGTGCTGAAAAAAAAGACGTTATGTTTTAGCAGTCACATCGATATTGCCCGCATAATCATACAGTAGCATATGATCAATATGGGGTGGACCAATTGTCCTTCTTTGAATATTGGGGGGACGTGTGTCTCCCCCCCCCCCATAGGATTACGCCTATGTGTAAAAATATATATTAAGTTAAGTCCTGAAGACAACGACTACAGCCAACTATTTCTGTTTTGACTGACAAGACAAGTAGGCTACGTGTCCGTGACGACGATCCGTAGACTTCTCGACTTGTCGGCTATTTTCCATTCACAATGAAATTACTCAAATAATATATATCACAGAAAATAATACCGAGGATATGACCTCGGTGTCCTCAATGGTAGTTACGGCACTGCTTCCTAACAATATAAAGTATCTTCGGTACTCATGTTTTAAAAATATGCGCTTTTTATGTTTTTCACCTCTCCTTCCTGTTAAAAGACAGACAGTCCGTCTGTCCAATCACAAGGGTCCGTTCTCTGCTAGATAGGCACAACCTTTTCCGTTTGAAGTTAATGTCGTTGTGTTTTCCTATTTGCCGTTGTGTTTTCCTATTTGCCGTTGTGTTTTCCTATTTGCCGTTGTGTTTTCCTATTTGCCGTTGTGTTTTCCTATTTGCCGTTGTGTTTTCCTATTTGCCGTTGTGTTTTTCTATTTGCCGTTGTGTTTTTCTATTTGCCGTTGTGTTTTCCTATTTGCCGTTGTGTTTTCTTATTTCCTGTTGTGATTTGCACTTCAGGGCCACCGTATATATTTAATGCTTTGGAAATAATTTTTACCCTTCTGACTGATATTTTTCATTAACCTCCAGGACACAGAACTGGATTCAGCGCCCTATTTATTTAAGTCCGATATCCGGAAGCATAGTTGTGTAACCGGATGAGATCAAAACCAATAAATCCAAACAACCGGGGAGAGACAGTACCATCCATAAATAGAGACGACGGTAGTCAGTATTTCAAAAGACCAGGGTGACAGAACCATGATACAGTACAGAGAATTAGGCAAGAGACAAAAACGAGAACTGGAAAAACAGGGATCAAAACCAGGGTAACAACTACAGTACGGAATCTGTGTCCAAAGACTCAGTAATGATGTGCAAACAAACACTATTACCTCACAACCAGCACAGGGAAACAGGGACTACATATACTAATGGTAATTGATGACAGGTGCTAGTACTCAGGTGATTGTGAGTGAGAGACGATAGGCTGGTGTGTGGTGGTGGTGGCCAGAGTTGTGATGACTTGACTAATGGTGGTAGCAGGTGTCACAGTAGACCACGGCTTTTGCTCTGACATGCAACCAAGAAAATGTCAGGAAAATCCTACTGGAACAGCTGACATTTATTTGTCATTAATCACTCATTTAACATGAGTTTAAATGTGATTGGTTTATTCTGAACACAGCCACATCCCCAGTTATAAGAGAGTGTGCACACTTAAGCAACCAGGTGATTGAGAGGTTTTTATTTGTAATTTCCCCCCTGAAAATTTGGCAGTTTGTTTTTCGAATGCATTGTTCACTTAATAGGTCACATTAAACCCTCAAATGTTTTCACGTTACAAAAACCTGGCATTTTAACATGGAGTGTAAACCTTTTTTTATCCACTGTAACAAGTTAGGTGATGATCATAACAACCAATTATATATGGTATGGTCTTTATGGCTGGTTAAAATATATCTTTAAATCATGGATATGTTGCAGTATAACATTTATAGTGTGGTGTCCCAATGCTGTTGCTGCACTCACAGTGGACAACCCAACCGTTTGACAAACTGCTTCTCCCTCTGGTGGACAAAAGCAATGCAGGTGCAGCTAGTCTTTGCAGTAGTATTTAGCAACTATAAAAAAGATGCTCACACACAATGGCACTCATAGCCTATGGTGGCCCTATAAATACGCATGCCTTTAAATTTATACAGGGAAATGGCATGTTGGCCTTCGGGATTTACAAACAAAACTATCACACTTGGAAAAATATGTTTCTGAAAGGAAATTAAGATATGTTAAGCACTGATATGCAACATGATGAAGTGTTAACACTTCAGTTGATCAATTAGAATGAGATTCTTTCAATTAGAAGAGTATTGTTTTTATCTCACATAGGTCACATTTAAGACACTGGTTACAATGTCTGATGGGGAAGTGATTCAGTGGCTCATGGGAGACAGTAAGAGTTCACATATCTCTATGTATCACTTCACAATTCTTAAAAATGCTCATTTTCTTTGCATCATCTAAATCAGGGGTGGGCAAACTTTTCAGCTCAGGTGCCACATCAGCGCTTTGAAATTAAATGGAGGGCCACCTTTGTTTGGTATTTTCGTAATTATAAATGATTTGTGGGCCAGAAAAGCACAATATTTAAATGTATACACCTAACATTTATACTGTAGGTGTATTATTACATATTACTCATAATAATTCAGATTTAGATACATGACAATTGGCTAAGTATTTCGTCCTCCCCTCATAGCTGTTTTAATACCTTGCGTGCCGGATGGAATTGCCTCAAGGGCCAGATTTGGCCCGCGGGCCTAAGTTTGCCCACCCCTGATCTAAAGAAGGGAAGAGAAGAAAAACGCAGAGAAAATAGTTCCATAGAACTTGTACATCGAGATGGCTTATCAAGAAAAACAATGACGACAAGTTCATCAAACGTGCTGTGTATCAATTACCACTTTACTAATGTATTAAGATAAATAAAGTTGTACCTGTAAAATGCGACCGGTTATTGTGATTCTTTTTTAAAACACACTGGCAAGCTTAACTTTTTCAAATATTTATGGTTATAGTGACGTACATAAACACGAGAATACATATTTTATATAGCGTTTCGATATGGGGAAGGTGTGTGAAGCATCAGGAATTGCAATATTCGGTAAATAGGGAATTTTCTCTCTCCGTCATCAACTGAAAGTTACACTTCCCTGACGAATAGAGATTTTACTTAAGACCCACCTCCTTCCAGACGTTCAACAGGCACTCTGTGGACAGATACACATGTATTTCTAATCAATCACATTTCAATTCTTGTCGACGCTTTGGCAAGTTGATGCGTTTTGCTTCAGATTCAGGACACGGAGGCTCCTTGCAAACGTGCGACGTTGTAATCTGAAGGGACAGGATGAGTTAACTGAGATGGTGATGGTGTTGCTCCTCTCTAGACACAAACTAATCTGAATTCCTGTAGCGCTCGAAACATTATACCTGCCCACCAAACATAAACGCACAAACAATTCCTCACAACTTGACCCGAATGCATTTTTCAAATACGAAGGCCGGTGCAGAGGCTGACATTAGTTTAAGAGTTCATTTTTTTCAAAACGACCACCCCTGGCGAGTGTATGAGCTCACCGACAAAGCACTTCATCATCTGGAGTGTGTGGGGTGGGTGTGATGCGGACAACCTCCTCACCCCGGGCTACTGTCGGGTAATTGATAGCTTGGACATAGATGTTGTAGGGAGACATCATTATGTCACATACCTCCGTGTTCTTGGATGCAGCAGAGACCTGAAACAAGGGCTTGAGAGTTCAGCAACAGGCGATAACACTGAAAGATTTAGGCAACGGCTGCTGTTAGAGGCTGGTTGTTTTTACCCAGACAAGGATGATGTAGCTGGGGCAAGGGACAGCTTCTGACGCAGTAGCCTGATGCAACAGGTGTTTACTCTGATACCCCCATCCCATGGCGGCGTACAAACGCAATGGTCCAAAACTTGTGGGAAACATCACACAACTCATTCAATGGACACACAGTACCTAGAAGACCACTACCCACCTTGAGATTCTGACAATCGGACCCAGGAGACACGCGTGTTTCTGTACGATGTAAATGTAACGGAAATAGTTTTTCATATTCAGTGGTGTGAAAAAGTGTTTGCCGCCTTCCTGATGTCGCATTTTTTTTGCACATGTTTCACACTTAAAAATGCCAAAATATTTCGACACACATCTATTATTTATTGTGTACATTCTCTGACAGGTCCACACACACGCCTCCTTCAACACCCTGGCGTTTTTTCACACCAGCTCAGCTGCCAGGAAGAGGCTATTTGGAGGCAACCGGCTGGTCAGGGGGCATATGGGGGGGAACCATGCTCTGTGGACCCCATCTCTACAGGAAGCCACAGGAGTACACCGAATTGACATAAATACACGCAGCTGTCTTAAAATAGCTCATTGTGGAAAATATGAAGGAAAAAATAAATCATATCCGTTAAGGAACAAGAATGGCAAAAATGCAAACTGGCACGGAAATGACTAAACATTCCAAAACCAAAGTAGCACTATAAATATACCCACTCACCTCAATATAAACATGTGACATTAAACAATGCGAAGCAGAGTGGTGACCTTATAGCCCAACTAATGACTAATAGAAACCAGTCGTGACAGAAACGTAAACAACGATGCGGTGCACCACCAAAATAGTCCCGTGTAGCAACACCACCTCACCACTCGTGACAATCCGTAATAGATTTTTCAACATAAATAAGTTTTGGTTAATGACTATTCAGGCAGGTAAGTCAGCAATCACATGTCACATTAAGTAAAATAGGTTTCATGAGGTGTTGACCACGACCATAAACAAGCCTTGAGGTACAATGGTCAATAAACAGGAACATTTGTTACAGTTTTGAGAATGAATACATGTTATATGTATGATCAAACTGGAAGGCCCTATTTGAATTTTAAGCATACTATTCATTATATTTAATAATTGGACAGTTCAAGATAAGCATGATTAGTTAGTATCTTGTTCTCACCGTCATTTGCTACTGTTGACATTAAAGAGGAGAGTCAGCTACAGGAATGCCTGGGGCACCAGGTTCAGGAAGGGGCATCTGCAAATGACATTGTCCATCTTTAACCCTGTAACTCAAAAGACAAAAGAAGAGATACACGGTTTGGGCTACAGGATTCAGTTGAGATTTACGTTCTGATCCCAGATGGCATGAGGATTTATATCAGATAATGTCACACTAAATTCACCTAACTTTGGGACAAAAATAGATGTGAAAATGTAATGAATTCCATTTAAAGAATTTAAAATTAAAATTGTCACGAAGCCATTAGTGCTCAAGTGCTGAAAATATGATGAGATGATTTATGAAAATAACACACTTTCTGTCGTACGCTAAGTTTATATTGTATTAAGAACCACACAAACATGCATATCGACCGTTTTGTCATGTCAAAATCTATGAAAGGCTTAATGTTCAAAAGTCGCTGCCATTCTATGTCAAAATGCAGGAAACGCTTCACGTTCAATAGTCCAGTTTTAATTGAAAACATCTGTTTCCTTGTAGACCGTGCAAAAATAGCCGTTTTAGTCCACTGACCCACAGGAGAGTGGATGTAAAATGTTCCTATCCCAAGACTAGGATCCGACTCTCCTTCAGGCTGTAGTCAACTGCTGTTGACAAAAGGAAAATCAGAACCGCCACTCAATGGCCTGTCCGGAAACCACGGAGAACTCATTATGACCACAATAGCTGTGAGGCGACTTATCAAACACAAAAGACAGCACCAACACCTGGCTGTCCTAATGATCTGTGAAGCTAATACTTTCAAGTATTAGCTATAGTCGCTTGGTTTGGATTTGTAGGGGGTGGTAGCAACAACAAGCAGGGATTCCATCCATGTTGTGCCTTTCTTACTGCCTGTTTGGCTCGCTAATCAGTCATGCACAGTTCTTGGGGTTATGGATGCATCAAACAATTGCACGGACTACGTTCTTGTGCACTGCTCTGCAGTCCGTTTATTTAAGGATACTGTATTGTGCAACCCCGAGAAAATAGCTGCTGACATAAATATAGTTATTGGCAGAGTACTAGCCTGGTCTTGCGTGCATTTAATGCCCTAAAATGGAATGTTACTGTTAAAATAACTCCTAATAATTATAACTACGTGAATCTCATTGCCTGTTTGCGTGACGGCCGACGTCCTTGGGCTAGCTGGTCCCATGTTGCGTCACAGCTTATGTAAACGTCACTGCCTGTTGACTCTGTATTTACAGCCAACAAGGCATTGTCAAGGTCACTCCTAGTTTAAGAATTACTACGGTCTTACTTTCTAGAAAGTCAGGTGAGATGGAAGACTATAAATGGCCACAGACCTCAATGTATTTTCTGGTCCTGTCAGTGCTGAGACGAATTGCATTTCCAATTGGTGCTCTGACTTCATTGGGATTAGATGATCTAAACGTATTGCTCACCATATGTCGGCTACGGCGGCCCGGAGAGAGACGTAACAAATCTAGTTTAAATGAGAATTCAAACTGCTGAATATGAATTGGAAATCTATTAATGAAGGTAGAAAGGTGGCTATGAAGGGAGAAGTCTGGAGTCCATGTGCAGTGAGGCAAACACCTTTATTCTGTAAAACTAGTACGACATAGTGAAACATAATACCACAATATTGAACTAGCAGTTTCTTCACTATCTATCATATGGATGTACTAGCCAGACTTACTGCTATATCGGTCAGGGTAGTAAAGAGCATCAGCTGGGTGACATATGACAGGATCACATCCACCCGTAGCCACGTTTTACAATGGGTGTCGTGGAGTGAACTTGGCTATTCATACAGAAAGAACCTTATACGATTTTGGTAATGATGATGGATGGTAATGTAAGCCATAGGTTAGGGTGCTTTGCTAATTAATTAACTGGACAAACTCTTTCAGCCAAATATAGATTGCACTAAACTGTGTTACACTTTTAAGAATCATGTCATGTTAGTACGCACTCATATTATCCAATCTTAATGCATTTTTGTGTATGGACTTACATGGGCATATTTTGTGATTTAGAGGTCAAAGTCAGAGGCCAGACTCTGGCCAGGCACCTTGACACCCATATTCATAAGTAAATGAACATATCCCCATGACAACGACAAGACAAAAATGTTTTGCCAGAATATGGGCCTAAAATGGATATGCACATTAGTATATAAAAAGCTTTATCTATTAACACAGCAGAATCAAAAACACCCAGACTTACCTCTAGAGTGTATGCAGAACAAATAAATCCATTGCAATCCAAGTTAATAGTCACTTAGCTCATCAGACGTATTTTGGATCTTAATAAAGTTTGGTAAAATATAATATTATATATTTAAAGAAAATTTTTCTATGAAGCTTGCTGACATAGTTATTAAGTTAATTTGTCAGTTAACCAAATTAGAATTTGTAACTTAAGCTATTTTGACTGTGGTATAATTTTTGGTGTCTAAAGTGGTAGTTCAATATATCAGAAACAGCTGACCCCCTGGGATTTTCACACACTACAGACTTTGGAGATAACCTTGTGAAGTAAACAAAAAGCATCCTAACAACATAAGTTATGTGGCCAGAAAAACACAATGCAAATGTGTGAGGACTCACAGCAGATGGATGTGTCAGTTGTTGGCATTAACCACATTCATTCACTGAACCATCCTTGTGTCAAAATTCCAGGCGGCTGATGTCATGGTACAGGGAAGTTTTCTTTGTAACATAGGCACATTAATACAGGTTGAGCATCTTTTGAGTTGCATTTATAGTATATTCTAGGAGTGTGTGAAGTTGTGTTGATATCATTAGATGTGCAATGTTTTTTTTCCATTAATTCAATTTCCTTGTCAAATATAAAACCAGAAACAGTCAATTGATTTTGTTTATAATTTATTGTGTCACAGTCTTTCTTAAGAACTTATATGCACAGAAACTACACTTTTTTTGTTCTTTATTGTTTGAATATAATAGGGTAACAAAAAAGGACTGAAAGCAGTAAGGAACTAAATAAAATATCTGGAACAGGTTATAAATAAAAAAATAGAACAGGTCGAATAACAATGCTAAAACATCACTGTAGTTATGACAAACATTATTATGAATACAATATACATTAAGACTCCAAACGCCAAGCATTCACAACTAACATATCCGAAAGTGTCCTAACTAGTTTCATGACTAGATTAAGGAATAGTTAAGGGTTAAACTAGGGAATAGTTAAGGGTTAAACTAGGGAATAGTTAAGGGTTAACCCAGGGAATAGTTAAGGGTTAACCCAGCAGTCTCCTTAAAGGAGCATGCGCGTACTTGCAACCGAAGTACAATGAAGCCACGTCACTAATCTCAGCGAATTAGATCGCATACTAAAGCGGGTTGCTCACCAGATGCTTTAAACGAAAAGCTAATAGCAAGATTTTTTGTAGATACCAGATAGTTGTTCAATACTGTTGATTACTAGTATTCTTCACCTTTAAATCTCGTTACACTGGGGTCTACGTCAATCTGCCTGGTGACGTCATCGCTCCCTACTGTTAAAAGCAATAAGTCACGCCTGTCAGGGTGTTTCATAATGCACTAATGCTCCTATCGGATCACTGTCCCCATCTGGTGGCACCAACTACACATTAAGTATAAAGTTACCTACGGTAACATAGTCGTGTTTGTACATTTACTTACAGAATTTTGCGTTAACTCATATGGTCGCACTATACTGATCAGTCACATGACAATTGTTTTATCACCACTAACAGAAAAGGCACAGGGCTCTAGGTAGGCTACCTTCGACCAAGATCACAAGTATATTAACATAATTTACTTTCAAAAGAAATGTGCCTACAGCTGCATCACAAAAAATGTAAAAGTTATTTTTCCCCGTAATTGAATTCAAGAAATGCCACCTTCATATAATCTAAATTAATTACACATATAGTAAAACATCTCAAGCCACATCCTGAGTGTCTTCATACCGCCACATTGATGCAGACATTTTTGCAAAAGTAGCCCCGACCAACTGAGTTCTCATAGAGCATTTAGGGGGTTAAGTGCCTTGCTTAATTAAGGGCACACCAGAAGTTAATGTTATATAAAATGAGATCAGCAACACTCCGATTGACAGTTCTCCAGATGTTCCCGTCATAGCGGTGATTCGAACCAGTGGGTCGCTGTCCCACTTCTCCAACCACTACGCTGCCTGGTGCCCTGGTAGACACAACATGCTGGATGCAAACACACTAGCAGCCGCATATTCCACCGTGTCTAAATCACAAGACAACTGGAAGGCAAATGAACCTTCAGACAGTTCCTGCTGTATACGTTTTATTATTTTGGAATACACAGACATTAGCATCACGGAAACAGTGAACTGGGAAATGAAGTAACACGAGCAAAACTTGGAATAACTTAGCAAAATACACAATCGTCATATTGCAATAAGCTTAAATATTTAAATAATATCAAGATTTTAGTGTGCAATCTTTCCCCATGTCTCTGTGAATCAAAACAATCCACTGGAACGGTATGGCATCCATATATAGGTCAACTAAATTCCCACATCACACCACAGTGGGGCAGTGTGTGCTCATATCCAGCCCCCGTATCGCAGCTTGTTGGGCAGGTAGACACGGCTGAGGAAATCGGGAGTTATGGAAGCCAAGGACTGGATCTCAGCTTTCATCTTGCTCTGTTGCATGATTTCTATCTGCAACAAAAACAAGAGATTTCCACGAGGAAGGATGAAGACACAGAGGTGTGTCTGGAACGAGTTGTAAGCCCATCTACTCTATTTAATAACGGAGCGGACGGTCCTCTGAGATGCATTCCACGGTGCTGTGTCACACCTGCAAAACATCTCAACTGTAGTAAAAACACACTTAGAGAATGCAGCCTGCGTCTCGTAAACCACAAGTGAATGACTACGAGGTTAACGTTTCTTCAGAGGACGTTAATGGTGAATAGGAGTATGTTTACCACACATAGCAATCCAAATTGCATTCAGCTGTTGTCAGACCTGCACACCTTCTTTTCTTTAAATGTTCTTTCCCATCTCGGTCAAAACAGACAAAAGCCCTCGTTCTCCTCTGTGATAACCCCTCGTACCTCTTTGTGCCAGACAGGCTGGCAGGCTAGGTAGGGTCTCTTCTTCAGGCTGGTCAGTTTACTCATGTCTCTTTGTGTCAGGGGAATGAGAGCTTCCTCGGGAACTCCCAATCTGAAGCACAGAAGAATTACGGCAGTCCATTCAAGAATATTCTAATTGTAAATTGGTTGACAGCCTGACCGTACTAATTGTTCTGAAACCCTGAGACAAAGCCACAGTCCGAAAAAAAATGAATTCAAACTAGAGGTGTAAATCATGTGGAGTTTGAGTCCTAGGAACTGGCTTGCAGAACACAATTAAACTTGACTCAAAGTCAAAACCGATTTGCAGGCTAAGATTTCTCTAGCTGACATATACTTAAAACTCAATACACTCCCTGAAACAGCTCCCCGGGGACAGGAACAAAGCAAAGGCAGCAACAGAAACCAAAACAAACAATCTCTAAATCCCAAGAATATAATCCAAATTCGAGGAGGAGGAGGCGGTAGTGAGTGGTTGTGTCCAAACCTCTGTAGGTCAGAGGGGAGGAGGCCCAGCCACATTACACTGGGGACGGTCAGACTGTGGGCCTCGAATGACATAGCCTGAGGGGACAGACACACACAAACGCATCAACATATATGACCAGCAGATACACTAATGCAGCCAGATGGATGAAGAAACCGCCAGGCAAGAGGACAGACATTTACTCTACTTAACCCACTTACATATTGCATACATATTAAACATATATGACATACATATTACAGTGCATGTAGTAATTGTAACAAGATAAACACATCAGGTCCTACACACGCCTGTACTCACAGCGCACTAGTGAGCTTGAGCACTATCACCTCGTATTTCCACTTCATGACGCTTTGCTTGTCAGATATGGTCAATCGATCAATCGATTTGTTTTTCACTTAAGAGGAGAATAATGACGTATGTCTAGTGCCGAGACATTGCACAGGCCACATTGGATAAAAATGGAAATACACATGGACGCCAGGACTCACCACTGATCCATACTTATAGATGCACATAATCTCAATGCCTAAGAAAATTAGAGACACAGAGAAGGGTTTAAAGAGAGACAGCACAACCACACCAGACCGATTACCCTGGGGACAACAAGGGTGACACATGCGGTCGTGTGGCCCTGGAGTGATGATTCAAATGTGCCGGACCACGCCCACACAAACAATCACCGTCCACACCACACCAGCCGGGGGCCTGGTGTTACCGTGTGGGTCAGCATCCACGAGAGCGAAGACGGGGATGCGGAGGGTGTCCCAAAGCTTCCTCACCATTAGTCTGCTGTTCACATCTGGGACACCTTTACCCTGAACAACACACATAATTGACTCAGAATATGAATCCACATAAATTAACGCGTTAAGTTCAAAGCCATCGTGCGAAACGGAGAAAACCATGTGACAATCCATTGGCTATACCGTGATCATGATGCACGGAGATAGCTTGTAGCAGACATCATCGTCAAGCAGCCTCTGGAAGGTAGCGTCCTTCTCCACGATCAAAACAAACTTGGCGGATGACACAATGTCTTCATGCCCGATCAAGGATGAAGTGTGGTCCATAGTGAATGAATAGGCATGGAGTCAAATCTATGTGATAAACGATGACTGACCACTCTGATAACACCATTTTAACGTGCATCTCTCAAGCTTACTTTTTCAATACATATACAAAATCAGAATCCTGCTTGGTTATGTTTAGTTTACACAGATACATCCACCGAGGAAGTCTAACAAACTATTTACAAGCTCTGACATTATTATGAAGGATACTTGTAATTCCCACAACATTAGAGGAAACAGGAGTGGCCTGAGAAAACAATTCAGAAACACAATTTATTTACAACATAACATGTTGCTGTTAACGCTAAAGCTAAAAACGAATAACGAGATATCAATTCGGCTTTTTGGATTCAAAAAGATTTTTCCAAGACAGCAGTACGCAGAGTACAAATAAATTGTTTGACTTAAAGTAAAATCATCCTGAAAAAACAAGTGATTCGTACATGGTATGTATTGTGGCCAACACAGAGCTGAGAATACAGGTATGGTATTTAATAGAAATGGGCGGGATTTAATGGTGCTAGATGTACATGGCAGATGATGAAACTGTAACTGACCCCTTCACATAATGTGCATATTAAACAAACATGAGCAAATTGTGACAAAGCTGAATCGTTGTAGAAATGCAAATTATTGTTTAGAGACCACTCTCTGAATCGCCCATGGTGGTGTAAAGCATCGTACACATTACAACAACTATGTGATTACCTCATCCTACACACACAATCTAGTTCCACAACCGGTTAGACAAGTGTACAGTCGGAACAGCATGGAGAAAAGGACATATATCGTCAAGAAAATCCCTATGACAGTAGCGTTTAACAAAGAACAAACATGCTGTTTCATAAAAGAATAAAAAAAGTTTCATGTAGTTACTTTTTCCAGAATTTTTCTCTGTAACTTTGTAGCAAGTTAAGCTAGCATGCAAAAAAGCTAGGTTGCTTACTTCCTTATGTTGACAGTCTCTGCCTATGGTGGAGTTTGAAAAAAAATGTAGAGCATGCAGAGGCCGTTTGGCAAGAGACTTCAATCGGTAGAGGGCCTCAGGTTTCCATTGAATTGAACTTAAATGCTAAATGTAATGGATTGCTGCATTTAAACGTGAACATGGCTTAAGCCACAGTAGAGTACAGAAGTCCACAGCAAAACATCCGAGCCCAGTGGGTCTAAAATCGGATCAGAGCTGACCTGCCTTGTCACCAGAACTCCAGCTAATCCTTGTGGTAGTTTGGGCGCCTGAAAGCTAAATAATTGATGACGGCCGAGTAATGTGTCACACGACGAGCCGGAAAAAACATTCTAGTTGAAGTAAGAAAGTAAAGAAAGACTTAGGGAGACGTGCATCTGAGAAAATGTCTCCATCTTCGATGCACTCTGATCTATTGTGGAGATGTATTGACAAGGCCACAATCTGAAATGGGACATTACATAACTGGGATGGGAGAGAAAAGGGGTAAACAATGAACTGATAAGCTTGAGATAATTTCAGAATTATGTAAACCCAGAATAATAGTTTTGTTAATGGACATACGCTGGAGTTGGAGTGACAGTTCACCCTGGTGCCATCCTCCTCCAGGTAGCACAGGTCACCTGAGATTAAGCCCTTGGATGTGGCCAGCTGCAGACCATTAAACACACACACACACACACACACACACACAACAATGCTTTTGAGTCAAGTTAAATTTTACAGCATTTTGATTATGAAAATCCTTGAGTAAGCTTTCACAGGTGTTTCCTGTAGAAGGCATAAAAAACTCAAAATTTGAATCCAGCTGAGAGCCTTGATCTGTTATCGCTGAACTAATCATAACATGTCATATCAAAAGGTAGTTGCAAAGGTTTTATGTTGATTTTACATTTTCGGGTTACTCCAGAGGAGGCCACAATGACCTTATTTTTGTAGGTCATTGTGGCCTCCTCTGGAGTAACCCGAAAATGTGCGCACACACACACACACACACCACACACACCACACACCACATGTAGTCTTCTGCGTGGAACCTTGAGCATGCAGGAGATGTCATCCACAATAGAATCAACAGTCCTCTGTGAGCCAAAATGCTGTGTGTTGTTGTAATATATGTCCCTACAGAAAAAAAGAGATTAACTTTTACCTCAAGTTGAAGCAAATTATGTATTTTCTGTTGGTAGAACATGTGACTTTACCTCTTTGTAGCATATGCGTTGCTCTGAACAAGTTTGTAGATGGACGAGAGAACCTTCAGAATTTGCCCTGCATAAAAAACATGAACTTCTCAAATATGCCAGGACAGGGGAAACTCAATAAATCAGTCCCCTATGATAGTTAATTTTTTTATTTAATTCAATTGAGAACAAATTCTTATCCGCAACAGCGACCTGGGGACAAGCTGGGGATTCAACTTAGGACATCATACAACCAAAGCATGCACTCTACCACTGAGCTACACCAACTGCTCCAAACTCCCTCATCATCAAAGATGTTAAATAATAATAATAAATGCCACATAATGTATTGACGTTTGATTCAGATCCTTAGCAAGTCATTACAAACGTTGGCAAATTAAAATAATGTGACATACTCTGTTGTGCTGGAAAGATAGAAGGGCAAATGGGGTGCATACAACTGACAGTGGTGTGGGTCATTTTTCTCACCAAATTTAGTGACAGTTGAGGAACAGTCACTCCGGACCGTGGTAACAGCGCCTCCCGAAGTCATGTGAAGGCCAACAGACATGTCAAAACTGTTCACGTTGGGAACAAAAAAGAAAGATAATTCATTCTTCACAGAATCAGACATTTCTGTCTCTCGTATCTTTGATCAGCTTTGTAAACGAGCACACCAGAGTTGTGTCCCTTAGAAGAATCCCAAACCCTCGGGGCTACCTGTGAAAAGTCGAAGGCCTCTCAATATATTGACTTCATTTCCTCTGTGAAACCTTTGACACTCAATCTGTGGGATGCTGACATTTGAAAGGGCAGTGCAAGAATGTGCTTTATGCTTTAAGGTTCGATGTAAACTTAACCAGACAGCACACTTTCTTCTAAGCATGAGGTCTCCAAAGCCTCTGCACTTTAAATACCTCTGCAAACTGCCAGATTTTTGTGTGGGTGTTTAGCTGGAGCTTTTTACAGTTTTTATCAGTGATACCTATTCAGAATCAGAAAGTCAATGAAGCTTAAGACATTATTGGTGTAAACTGTAAGTGATTTTATTGAAAATGTTTCTTCTAGTCTATTTGGACTTCTTTAGCTCAAACAAAGACTCTGAGAAGCAAATATGCATTTCCCCTAACACATTCAACAATGTAGACAACGTTCAAGTCCTAACTTTAAAATGAGTGTAATGTTTAGTTTACACAACCTGACAGCCTATTTAATATAATCCTGGTATATTTAAACAACATAAGAGGCATGAGTAGTCTAAATGTTACGTGTTTATCTTGCAAAGTTCAGAATGCGTACGGTAAGCACCACCCACACACACATGTACACGCGCACACACACACACACACTGCTAAATGCGAAATAGTCTACCTCACGTTGGCCCAGCTGGATCGGTTGGGTAGAACCAACACCGGAGCTTCACCTTTTGATAGAATGGTCACTATCTCTAAAATCACATTTTCAATGCGATTTAAAACCACCTGGCTGAGAATCAGATCAAAAACATTGGACAAAACAGAAATACCTTTACAGTCCATCATAATTATAGCATACAAGTTAATGGAAATGATCTCCACTATTACATGCCCGCACCTGATGAAGGTAGATTGGACCAGTATACCAACATATAGGTAGATTGGACAGGTATACCTACATACAGGTAGATTGGACAGGTATACCTACATATAGGTAGATTGGACAGGTATACCTACATATAGGTAGATTGGACAGGTATACCTACATACAGGTAGATTGGACAGGTATACCTACATATAGGTATATTGGACAGGTATACCTACATACAGGTAGATTGGACAGGTATACCTACATATAGGTAGATATGACAGGTATATATAGGTAGATTGGACCAGTAAACCTACATGCAGGAAGACACGTGACCCTACCTGCTGACGTCATCCTGGTTGTGTTCAGAATTCATCTGCAGATCTTCATTTGTTAACAACTCTATTCGGAGCTTATCAACTTCAATAAACTGTTCGAACATGTTTGAAGCGCGACTTGTTACAAGATTGTAAAAGATAATTACAACGTTTTTACACGAGTAAATGTTAATAATGTACTTAAATACTGTGGACTTATTCGTTTAAGACCGGGGACTGGTAAGGAATCGCGCGTGGACAGCTGCTTTTAGCGCGGAACTCGCCGCGCGTGAGATCAGCTGGTCTGAGGGTATTACGTCACTTTATATACGTAAATCACTGGCAGAATACGTCACTTTATATACGTAAATCACTGGCAGAATACGTCACATTACTTTGAATGTTTGTTTTAGGACTAATGTCCAACTAAGCAAAACACAATACACTATTAATGGTGGATTTCTAACATACCATAAAGGTGATACATTGAGTCTAAACTTTTTGCCAGAATCTTGATGTCACCAAACTGATTTTCAATTGATTGTAACAACACTATATAATTGCTTAATAGCTAGTTAACTAAAGTTCGCATTTCTATATTCACTAATTTCACTAGCTAATGACAACATTGCAATTTGTCAAAATATGTAATGGCTACATTTCTAGTTAATATTAGCCTAATTTAGAGTAAGATCATATAGCCAACTGTAATTGAGATAAAACCGCAATTAGCCCTGTTAAAAAAATAA
This sequence comes from Dallia pectoralis, assembly GCA_029465975.1. NCBI lineage: Eukaryota > Metazoa > Chordata > Actinopteri > Esociformes > Umbridae > Dallia > Dallia pectoralis. The sequence goes on from CM055728.1 coordinate 10,136,642, forward strand.
TTCATACTGATGTCCAGCTCATCAGAAGCAGGCATTATTGTGCATTATTAAAAAAGGCTCTTCTAATTTTAACATATCGAATCGTGTGTTATGGTGGATTTTGTCTTCAGGCTTATGGTTTTGGAGGTGGAAATACCATGCTGAGGTGGTTTTAAAAATGTATTGTCTTTCTTTATGGCATACTACAATTAAACACATTGAATTGTTGTTGTTCTAAGTACTGAGTGGGAGAACCGTGCATAAATTCTTTCAGTGATGCTAACATAAAGGTCATTGCTGCCAGCTGTGCAAGCAAACTATTTAACTTTTTTATTTATTTTACCTTAATTTCACCAATGGAGAACAAATTCCATTTGCTATGGAGACCAGGCCAAGATAAAGCAAAAACGTTCAAGACAACATACAGTTACACAATAAATACACAGAATACAATAGTGCAAATAGCAGTGTCATTCTACGTGGCAATACAGGATCAAGTAGAGTCAATATACAGTTAATACAGGATGGGGTATTAGTAGGTCAGTTGAGCAGCTTTGAAGGCAGTAACAAATATATAAAATGTAAAGAGAGTCTATATACAGAATGTAGAAAGGTCAAGTGTATCTCGCAGGCAGGTCATTTGTGAGCATAACTTGTGTGACCTTGGTAACAGAATATGTCAAAGAATGTAAATAGGTATGATAGCAGTACAGGTGTTTACCACTGTGCAAAATGGGCATGGCAAATGCAAAAAAGAGGGGGTGGATTAAAACCAGACGACAGTTAACACGTACAGTGATTGGACAAAAGTGGTTCAGACTTAGGTACAGTGGGTGGGTAGAGCTATGGTGACTAGAGAGCTTTGGTACAGCGGGACTTTGCCTAGTAAAGACCATGTAAATGAGTTGGTACCAGTGAGTTAAACACTGGGTGTTTTAAGACAGCCAGTATGGGGCATTGGCAAAAAAGTGAATAACACTGTGGTAAACCACATCCAATGTCTTCAGGAGAGATTTTGAGGCTATAATGAAAAATCAAACATTGGTATTCTAGTCATCTTCATCAAAACAAGTTTGGCAGAATGAGTGGAGGCCCTATTGCGGAATAGGAAACCGAGTCTGGACTTAATTGTTATGTTCCACGTATTGTCTGTGTGTTGTGTGTGTGTGTGTTTGTTTCACAGGTGCCGGGAGTGAGTGCTGACGAGAAGAGAGGCGTGGCTACCGGGCCTTTGAAGTGGGCCGCACCTGCGGGTGATTATGGCGCCTATTAAGCGCGGTTCATTTGGGCGGAGAAGAGGAAGCCGAGAAGCAGAAGGAGATTATTACTTTTGAGATTCATGTTGTTTTGTTGTTTACTGCCAGGCACTGGCTGTTCTGCTATTTCGTTTCTGTTATTCTCCCTGAGGAGGAGGGTCAGGTAAGACACCTCAAGGTTTACATACGCTCGTAGATAACCCATGTTAAAATCCTTCGGTTAGATATGAGCTGGTGGACCCCTTGGTTTATGTAGCAGGTAGAGTTTGGTAGGTTACAGGGTGACAGGCAGGGCTAATGCAGAGGAGAGTAGGGCTCTATTGGTTTATTTTATTTTATTTGTCCGCGCTCGTCTGACCCTGTTAGTGTTATATGTTTGTGGTATTATTATATACATATTATTAGATTATTATAATTTACTGAATATTTAAAACGGCTTTAGGAATGTGTGTCCCACATGGCTGTAGGCCTGCTGTGTGCATATAGGCTGAGCATCATCTCATTGCACTTTTATGCTTCCAACCAAAAGGACATTCAGCCAGTCCCTTGTTATATTCCAAAATTACAGGAGGATAATGACACTTTTATACACATCTAATGTAATTCATCAGTGGTTTTATGTAAACCAGGACGCTCCAGATCTGAACAGAATTGAAACTTTATGATAAGTTCTGAAGCAGCAAGCGAGAAGTAATTTTCCACCTCTTTTCTCTCTCAAATCTCTTGGGGCGTATTCCTGTGGCAGAACAGTGCAATATCCCACTATACAGATCAGACTTGTATGATATCATTTTAAGAAGGATTTGAACTGTACTGTAAAATGCCCTCATACTTCTTGTTTGTTACGTGACCATACAGAGCAGTCATCCGGCATGACGACATCCACATGAAGCTGCCCATACCATTACATATCCGCCACCATGTTTGACAGTTGGCAGTGGACATTGTAGAATGAAGCATCCTATATCCAAATGTGAAACCGCCCAGATGTGAGAAATTACGTTAAAGACTCATCGCACCCTATTATCTTTTCTCCTAAACCAATGTTTGTATTTATGTTTATTTGTCTTCTGAACGGGAGTCCTGCCAGAAATCTCAGCTTTGAGAAGTTTGCGACACACAGTTTTAGTTGAGAATGGGTCACAGAGTTCAATCCTGTGTTCATTTTAGATGCTATACTTTGGGCATTGAGCAATGTAAGAAGTCAAAATGAGTATCAGAAAGATCCCAATGGGGACTTCCCTGCTGCCTCCTTGGTGGTAGAGATGCGGTGAATAGATAGATGCCCTGCAGCCGAACCCTACAACCGCTAATGCTACTTAATGGGTGGTGCAGACAATAGAATCACTGTCTTCAGGATGGAAATATTTAATTACATTAGACTGAATCATATTCCATATGGAATGATTGCTAGATCTCCTTTCTGCCCGGCATGTGAACACTCGGGTGAAGCTGATTAAAGGAAACTTCCAAATGTTTTCAGGAACACAATCCACCTTTTGTGAGAGATGCAGTTGGCAGCAAAAGCACAAGACAAACCGAGACACACCAGACACAGCTTGTTAGGATTGGTTAAAGATGGTCGAGAGTTTAAACTTGTCTTGGTAGTGTTTGTCAACTCGTTTTTTGCTGGACCTCTAACTCATTGCCTGCAGCTAACCAGACAACAAGCACCAGCAGTTATTGTGAATGAATGGTACCGTGGCAACTTCAGCAACAAACATCCAGTGGACAGTTACATTTATGCTAAAGCTGGTGGTAAATATGTTCCACATGTTTGTTTGAAATGAGAAACAGTCTGTGTGATAAACAGCCCTGATTATGTCAATTGGACGACACGGCTTCTGACTGGCTCAAACACTCATAGGCCTCGAAAGCCACAATTACTGTCAGGCGTGTTCAGAGAATCGAGATTCTCCCAGCATCCTCCTCCCGTGGAATGAGTAAATGACGAATTTTATTATTACTATGTTTCACTGGGGTTAGTGTGTAACATTTTATGTCGCAATATATTTCGAGCTGAACTCTTACTAGGCTGTCATCAAAATGTGGGAAACCCTCATGGTCAGAAGCTGTAGTAGCCGCATGTCACCTGATAAAATGAAATACGAACGGCTAACATTTGCCCCGGGCCAATGAGTGTGTGGGCCAGGTAGCACCTCTCACAGGGCTCCACTAGACCCCATTACCACCTCCAGTCATATTCGGCTGATAACTCTGAGTTTAATGAGGGCCTGACTGAGGCCTGCTTCAACTTGTCCAATGGGTTTCTCCTAAAAACTATAGGCAAATTATTATCAGCATTACTGCCATTTAGCAGTTGTGGACTCTAACTTTTCAGTTAGCTTTTTGAAAAATGTGCATGTGTTTGTCACAAATTGTTGATCACGCGTTAAAATGCTCTGCAAATTTGTGTGTAGCAGACGCCCGTACAATATCTGCAGCTGCTTATGAGTCATTGAACATGTGTAGAAAGTGACAAATCAGGAAATGGCTATAATTTTTTGGCGAAATTTCAATGCCTCTCCTTAGAAGTGCGTTATCAGGTTTGCTCGTGTGTGTGTCCCGCTACCCACTGCGCTGTGCCATCATTCACCAGCTGTACAGGGCACGCCCTCTATCCCGAGACCCACAACACATTGTGGGTGCTTTCGTTGCCCCTACGGCAAATCATCATCTGAAACTCTGAAAATTCCTGCCTCCCAACGCCACAGAATCGAAAAGGCTTTGATTTCTTGCTTAAATGAGATCCCCTTATGTTCTCTCTCTGTCTTTCAGAAGCCTGACATGAAAGAAAACCTGCTGCTAAAATCTCTTCATATTTTCTCCGGCAATATGATGCATTAACTCCGTTTCACCGTATTTTTACGTCAGGCTATCTCTTCTCTATTCTGGAATCATGGGTTAATCATTTTGGAGTCAATTAAGGTTGACTTGCAGGTGTGTTGGTAGAAGCGCTGGCGTCTCTCGATGTGTGTCGTGTGCTTTATCAGGAACAGGCGGAGGCCAGGATTAGGATGGGAACAGACCCCTGCCCATTACCCCACCCTAAATATCTCCTAACGGGTTGTTGGGGCAGAGGTCTCCCTCGCCTCTGAGTGCCAGTGACAGGCTACTTCCGTAGTAATTGTTCTTAATTGACAAGTCATTGCTATCACTGGGAGACGAACAACAAGCCCATCACCACGAAGAAATAACAATCTGTGAAGGTTAGCCCGCAATTTGCGGGGGTCGTTTTTCTTCCCCGGTCTGTCTTGAGAGGCAGGGACCCCCTGTTGTTTCCCCGTGGGACATCTGGGTTGAGTGTGAGGCTCTAACCTGAGGAGACAGAGTGCAGCGAGTCATGTGCTGGTCTCGGGACGTTTGTACTGGGCAGAGGGGGAGGGGTTGTAGGGTCAGAGGGAAACAGAGAGTGCACTGGGGGGGGCTGTTGCACCCACCACAGGTGAGGGGGATTAGCGAAAGCAAGAGGTCCAACGAAACCAAATCCAGATCTGTCAGTCTAATCCTCACAAATAGAAGACAGTGCAGCCTCTCTAGTCCCAAACCACCAGCCAACACAACAACCCTGGCCCAGACCCCCCTCTCGCCTCTCTACCCTGTTTCTCATCAGCTTTTTGCCCGGGCCAGTGAGGCCGGCGTGGCAGCTCCACTAATGGGGCCTCTGACGGGAGCCTCCAAACAGGAGGTGACTGATCACCGATCGCCTAGGGTTTTGACTGACACCCAAGCACAAGCTTACAGAGTGATTAGAACAAGGGCCCGCTCACCTACGAAGACAAGGATCTAAATGAGGGCCTCTGCCGAAAGGGGTTGTTGGGTTATTAACCCTGTGTGTGCCGCAGTAAGCGTGAGAACACTGTATTGACAGGCTCAATACGCCGAGATGATGACACACGGTGACAGAGTAAGTGGCTGACTGGGCGATAACTCTGTGTGGTGGGCGCATTAGGCGGCCGGAGAATGCTTTGCCTGTCAGCAGCAGCAAACATAACTGATTAGGGGGAGCAGAGCTGCGGAGTGCTACGAATCAGAACCAGACGGCTGTTCCTGCTCGGCCTGAATCTGTTCTGCGGACCGACATACGGGTTGGATGAGAGGAGTAGGTACTGAATGACAGGCGACCAACCAGCAGTTGCAGGATTTAAATTAAGCTGAGGGTCATCGTCACCAGGAAATGCGCCCGTGTGTTGTTATGGAGATTTTACGGTCTGTCTCTAGTATTTCTTGTTCCATTAATGCGTAGCGCCATTTCAGAATTATCCATCTGATAACTGGAAAAACATAACGGACGGAAGTTGAGAGCGGTTGTATCTTACTTCCCTCTCTCTCTCTCCCTCTCTATATCTCTCTCTCTTGCTCTCTCCATCTCTGGCTGTCTCACAGCTGTGTTTCATATGTTCCCGAGGCCCCTGGAAGTGCGAGACACCGGTCTGGGGGAACATTTGCATTCGCTCAGCCCCACCTGGTCACTGTGTTTTAACAGGCCAGTGCACCATGCAGTGGCACAGTGGGGCTGTGCTGAGAATGTAGACAGGGCGGACGAGCCAGGTCAAAACAAAGGGGGAGTTAAAAAATACTTCACCCCTTACTCCCTACCGGCCCCTGGACTCCCGACCGTGCTGCTTATTCTGAGGGTTGGTTTACCTCAATAATAGGGTTTACTGCAAGGCCACTTGGGCCGCCCCCACGACCACCCCCCCTCCCCCTCCCTGCAACAAACTCACCCCTGCAAAGGACATTGATGCTACTCTCTTCCTGGCTACTCGCGAAATAAACATTAATTTGATCTTTGACTTCTTTTCGGAGTGAGTGAGTGAGAGAGAGGGAGAACAAATTGAGAGCAGAACAGGACAGCATGGGTGTGAAGGTCTGTACGTGAGAGACACTGTGCGTGCGCTGGTTGGAAAGAGATAGTGTATATGCGTGCATGTGTGTTCCAAGAGTGCATTGCAGAGCTGCTGTGTGGTCTGTCTTTCAAAGGCTTCTGTCGTGCTCTAACCTGCAGGAGCCAGGAGGTGTGTAACTCTACAGGCAGACATGGATCCCAGTGAGATTGTTTTATCTTTACTTGTGTGAGTGTGTGTTTGTGTGTGTGTGTGTGTGTGTGCGTGCAACAGGTAAAACACTGCACTCTCTGCTTTTTGACCAGCCTAGCAATGTTGAGAAGAAGGCACTGTAAGTTTACTTAATGCATCATTTTCTACCAAATTGTAAAAATGTTCCTGCCATTTAATTTTAGCAAATAATAATGTATTCAAGTGTGGGTGGGTTCATAGATTTTCATTTTGGCGGTGGTTGATCATGTTAGGAGTGTTCTCCCCAGCCTAAACACTTTTGTTTTTCTTTGTTGGGGCTCCACTACCGGAATATACCTCCACATGATGGATGGGCTAGATTAAACTGTCAAGTAGGCCTAACTCAGGTTCTAGCTACTGTATTGATGACTGACGCAATAATGGTTACACATGCAGCGTGGCAGATCCAGCAGATTTGAGTGACGCAAACCAGCATCTGTCCTTAGCTCTTGAATGTATGAAATTATTATTTTCTACCCGACAGTGTGGCATGTACTCCAAAATTGACCCGCCAAACACAAAATGTACCTGCATTCGACAACTGGCGAGTGCTAATTTTGGGTCCAGTTGATGTACAGTTGTCAATATTTGTTTCAGTTTCATTTTGTGAAGTTTTGCTGAATATTAAGTGAAAAGTATAAGAAATTCTTAGTCATGTAATCTAACTGTATAACATTTGTCCAGATTTGAACCCACGCTGCAGCAGTATATGTGTGTTGTATGCAGCAGCTTACACCAGTGGACCAACCTGGGCCACCATGCTTTTGAATCTCTAAGGACATCTATAAGGACCCTTGGCTTCGATAACCATGAAAACAAATGCAGAAGTATTCTAAAAATCTAAAATTTTAAACAAATTGAACAAATGTAACTTCATACACATCATACACTACTTAACCATTCGAGAAGAGGGCATTTTTTTTAGATAGATTAGCTATAAATTTAAACTATGCAGGCGGAATTCATTTTAGTTCCAGTTGTTGTCCACTTTATTCCTGACCCGAGGAGTTTGAACTTGGGTCTGACTTTCTCTCTGATGATGAAGCTGACGCCTTCATCCAGGTCAGACGACCCTCATCTCCTCCTGTTCGTCGTAGAGCCCCAAAGGCCAGGATCCATGCCCCAGTGCAGAGGGCTGAGTGCCAGGCTGAGTGCCAGGCTGAGTGCCAGGCTGAGTTAAAGCTAGATAAAGACCTAGGCTCTCAGGCTAGAGACCTACTCTTCCAGGGATGAGACATATATAAAAATATATGTAAGCTATAAATATAGGCTAGCGACTGCAAAATCATCACACGCCTTTAATGTGCCCAGCCCTCCACTTTGGTGGCATTCCCAAGTCTAACCTTAGAAAAGGTTCACCAAGGCAGCTCCCAAACCAGTGAGTGTGCCAGCAACAGCACATCATACAAGAGAAAGAAAGCCATGGATGACCTCTGTAGGTAACCATCAACCCTATAAAATGCTGCATGGTATCTGTGTTTTGAGTGTACATTAATTAAGTACATGATAATCATGTATCCGTAGTGCATGAGGCCAGCTGTACCAGAGCTGAAGAATGTAACATTCTGGATATCCAGGTTTTCCCATCTCCAAAGTGACCAGCACCTGTAAGAGGCCAATGGAGTCTGACCTTTCAATTATCTCTGGTTGCTGCAATATTCATTTTTGACTCAGATCTGGGTCAGGTCTCACATAATTGTGATGGTTCTCTGGAAAATGCAATTTCGGTGGATTTACCAACTGGACCCGATTGGACCCGTTCACTAATTATTAAATGTGTTATATTACGGAGGTCGGAACCACTGTGCAAGCTTGGTATCTTAAATGACCCTGTCTGTCAATATATTTTAAATATGTAGGCACGTGCTTATCTCATGCTGAGGGGTAGCTGCTGTGAAGAGACAGAGCAGATGCATGTGCAGCACTGAACAGGGACCACATTCATAGGCTACTGTAGATCGACAGCAAATGAAGAGTGAGCTGGCTAAGGCCTTTTGCACTGAAATACAATCAGAATAGATGCAGAAAAAATGACTGTTGTCAGTATGGGAGCATCTCTATTGTAGTGGACAGAGAGCATGAAAATGCTGCCGCTGTCAAATGTAGGAATCATTTTAAAATATGGACGCGATCAATACAGAGACCCTACATCTATTGAAACATCTGTGGTCCCGTCAAAAGAAAATGACAGTTGATCATTAATAATAAAGAGTTGTTTTTGTGAGGTAAGATGATTTGTTTAAGGATCATTTATTAGGACTTTTATTTGCATGATAACATTTTGCTTTTGCCGGAACAATAGAGAACCTATGTAAGGGGTCGATACATGATACATTTAACTTATGCAGTTTAGCCACTGTAGTGAAAACGATGCAGAATGTTTGACTAAAGAAACATGATATATTACTTTTGTAAAACACCTGCCATAATTCAGACCTGAGTGTATGCTCTGAAGTATAATTAACTAGACCAAGCTGCTCACAAACTGCTTGCTCACCAGGAAAGTATATACAACTACACACGCGCTGGAGATAAATGTATTTTTCAGCCAAAAACGCAATTGAACTCACAGATGCCGGATCTGACCTGAAGAGTAGCTAGACAAGGCAACACTCTCTAGACGCCCACCGTTTCACCTGGGCAGTGATATGCTGTGCCCAGCTGGAACCCAAAGCAATGTGGGTTTAACTTGACCAGGATATCATTTTGATGTTTTAAGATAAAGAACATATCTTTATTAAAACCTCTTTAAACTGTTTAAGGGTACCAAATAAATGGCTTAAAATAAATCCAAATTGCTTAATTTTGTCAAATAAAGTCATCTCTAGGAAGTTTGCTATTTGTGACGAGCCACATGTAGGTAAACCTATTTCTCAAATCTCACGGTCGATACGACTAATAAAAGTAGAACACAATGACTTTGGTATGTTTCATTAGTCCGTTGTTGAAACCACATTTTTTATGTCAGCAATATACTTTCTCAGAATATTACCTAATATAACTGAATTGGTATATTTCTGTATGTTTGCAGATTTGTATTTCAAACTTGTTGACAAGCAAAGCATTCTGACTTTACTCTGGATGAATTAAACAAAAACCGAAGGATTGTTTTGTGGTGAATATTTTTCAGGGGCTTGACTAAAGACTTTAAATTAACATTAAGATATTCATTCACCATGATTGAGGGTAGAGTTTGTTCTGGCCCTCTCTTTTTTCGAAAACTGCAGTACAAGTGCAGTAACTGCATTTTATTGTAATATTTTAGATTCCATAATTGCAAAACTTTAAAAAAATATAAAATAAGCACCATAATTCATAGTAAAGTGACCATATTTTGTTATTTGGGTTCTGACCTCTAGCACTTTAAGTTTAAACGGATACAATGACAATCAGGTTGAAGTGTAGTCTGACAGCGTTCATTTCAGGGTGTCTTCATACCTATTAGATGAACCGTTAAGAAACGACAGCACCTTTTGTACATTGTGCCTCCCATTTATGGACATCCAAAAACGTTGGATACTTTAATGTAGAAAAACCTCAGCAATGTAAATATGTGGTCGCATATCCTTTGCATTCAATGACCGTTTGAAGTCTGCAATGCATTAACATCACCAAATGGATAGAGGCAGGTGGAGGACAGCTGTTTCATATTGCTTCATTTTCACCACAGCTTTGTGCAAGATTTCAGGATGTGATCTTGTGTGTGTGTGCACAAATTCCCTAATGTATATAGTGCATGTTTGTGTGTGATAATGTATAGTTTAGTGTATTACATGTACATCATCTGATAGTGACGGGCGGAGAGCTCAAACCCTCTTTGTTCTGCTTTGGATCCCCTGGTCAAAGGGCCCCTTAGTGCAGCTCACCCAGCCTGGCCTCAGCCAGTGTCCACTGTTTACTGTGACTGTCACCAGGGCCATGGAGGCCAAAACAAAAGGGGTCTGTTCCTATTGTCCTGCCCCAGAGTGGTAGCCCCTTTCTGGGCACCGGCCGAGGCCAAAGCTGGGGGGGGGGGCTGGGGAGCCGGGGAGCTGAGAGGGCTAGGGATCTGGGGGCCGAGAGGAGCCCGGCTTGCCGAGTAAAGCTCTTTCGCATGGTTCTCACTGAAACCAAGTCCCTTTCATGTCCTCCGTCGGAAACTGCTGTAATGTAAACACCTGCGGCCATTAGCTGATTCTATCTGAGGGACCGGATAGCAGTGTTTATATGTTATAGGCTCCTGCTGAAAGGCCATTTCATAGCAACAGAGTGACTGGCGGTTCCACACAGGGAATGAGTGGTGACAGGCCTGGTTAGAGCAACAGGCCACTGTTCAGACAACCTGCACTTCATTGTCATCAGAAAAGGGGAGGGGGGGGCTGTTATGAAATGGAGAAATAGCACATTTACATGGCAGGGAGGTGGGCTCGCGCTATAACTCCCTCTAGCCATGCTCTCTCCCTCCTCTCTCTTTTTCCATAAAACATCTCAAACTCGCGGTCATTAAAACGGGTCTTCCAGTGAAGCTAACGGCGAGAGAGCCAACCAGTACAGCCATGGTCCCAGCCGAGGCTTGAGCCAGAGCGCATGAGAGGGTCAGGGACGTTCCATTAAAGAGTGGTGTTTAAGAGGTGCCGGGACCAGTGGGGAACACGGATGGGCTAAAACAGCTGCCAAACATCTGCACCCGACCCCTTCAAACGTGGGCGGCACCGTGTCTGTGCGCCGCCCAGTGCTGTTTGTCGTTCCCCACTTCCTGCATCCCAGGACACTGGCTATAACGACAGCGGATACAGGGCTGCTCGTACGGAGTCGGCCCTGCACACGCGCCGGATGTTTCGGATGTTCACTCGTTTCTTTGGCCTGCGTCACTTGCCTCATTCTACCTGATAGTTTTTCTTACCTTAAATGTTGTGTTGTTGCAATCAGCATTTCTTTTTCTGGTTCTGGTGGAGTGCACCTACTGATTGTATGGCACCTTGTTTATTTTGTTATCTCTGCCACAGTATTTGGAAAAACCGAACCCATGCGCCAACACTGCCCACAGATTTCCTACGGGGGAATATAATTGCCCTTCCATAGAACTTAAAAAACAATAGCAGATTCTTGTGATATGTAATATGTGTAATTAACTGTATGCATGGAACAAAACATAGTAAATTTTTTATGTATTGAAGAAATAGGATCTTGGTCTTTTGTCACAGTTCTTGTGTTTGTGCCCCACCCATTCATTTAGTGACTTTAACATCTTCACTGATCCATGTTTTCCTTCAGCCATCCCACGGTAACCTGCTAGTAAAGATCTCTCTAGCGCTTCCTTTTACTTGCCCCCCCCACACCACCACCACACAAACACAACACACACACACACACACACACACACACACACACACACACAGGCAGACACACACACACACACACACACACACAGAAACACCGGCACAGACACACACACTCACACACACACACACACACACACACACACACACACACACACACACACACACACACACACACACACACACACACACACACACACACACACACACACACACACACACACACACACACACACACACACACACACACACACACACACACACACACACACACACACACACACACACACACACACACACACACACACACACACACACACACACGCACACACACACACAGAGCTCTGCTCCTCCCAGATCATAAAGTACCTACCTCCTCATAGTTCTCTCGCTGAGCTGGTCTCATCCACTCGCTGCAACACGTCCTGTCAACCTCCCGTTTTACGCGTGACCCGACGAGACCGTCAGAGTGAAACGGGTCCCGGTAGGTGGACGTGAAGGAAAGTTGATTTAATCATAATAACAATAATTTCAAATCACTGGATTAAGGACAATCGAATAAACGTGGGAATAACCGATGTTGCAGTCGGGATGTGTTCCCTCAACTAATTGAGGGTCCGTAAATGACTCGGATGTTGAACAGACCTGTATAGAGAAGCTCCATATCCAGGCGCAACAAGCGCAATTACGCACGACATCGATATGGTCTCACTGCTGGATAGACGCGCTCCCGCTTTGTTCCTCGTATGGGGCTACTGCGTCCTTGCGGACACAGTGTTTCCCAACTTCACCCTGGACAACGAGGTCCACTCGAGTTTCATCCACCGGCGGCTGAAGAGCCAGGAGCGCCGCGAGATTCAGCGGGAGATCTTGTCGATATTGGGGTTGCCGCACCGGCCGCGGCCGCACCTCCACGGGAAGCAGAACGCGGCCCCGGTGTTCATGCTGGACCTGTACAACGCCATGTCCACGGAGGGGGAGGAGGACGGATACTCGTACCCGTACAAGCCGGTCTTCACCACCCAGGGGCCGCCTATAGCCACACTCCAGGACAACAACTTCCTCAACGACGCGGATATGGTTATGAGCTTTGTCAATTTAGGTATGTCACCTCATGCAGGTTCCTTGGTTCCCCGGCGGTATCCGATGTTCCGTCTTAATCTGAACCATCTGCGGGTTTGGACTTATATTGGAGAATATCTCATTTCAAAAGATCCTGAAAACAGATACGGGCATGTGGCTGGAAATTGAAGTAACATCATATCTTATTACACATTCAATATGTAATAAGATTAGTGAAACTTCAGATGGGTAAATTATTCAACTGTTAGTAATATTGATTTACAAAACAAATTAAATCTTTATGTCCCACGTTTATGCTATTGGATGAATGTGCATTAGTTTAAAATAACTGGGATTACTCAGATATCAGGAGAAAACCATGTAGCCTAAGGTGTTTTGTCTTTTCTGCAAAAAACAAATGTGTGCTGTTTTATCTGTGTGGGTCTTTGTCTTGCTGAAGCTCTCAAGTTCACCATGTACGAGAATAATGAACTAGTATAGATATAAGTTGAAGACTGGGCATCATTTTTTACAATGTGTTCCAATTGGGTTACTATCAAGGAACCCATGGGCGTCACAGTGAGTCATGTCTCTCACAGTATTGGTGAAACAGCTGGTGTCTGATGTTCAGGTGCTCAACCTGCCCTGTTTCCTGCAATCACTCAGTCCACGGTTATCAAAAGCACGTGCCAAGGGAATAGGTTCAAAGGGCATCTTGGTCTCCTGGGCTTCGCATTCACAGCAAATAACATCATTTAGTGGGGCGTGCTCAGTTATTTCTATGACATATGCTGCAATGAATAACCGGTACTGTCTTCTCACATTATATATGTGCTCGTTTGCTGCCAGTCATTGGATGTGGGTTAAGTGTGTCCAGGTTCCGTGATCCCGCTCCTCGTCTAATCAGTGAGTCTTCTAGATCCTTCTCAGATGCATCTGTCTCCACTACTGTCTGCAGCCACAGTCCGCCGGAACTCATTTATTGCCGCTAATGGTAACGTTAACAGGCAACACGAGGGCGTTAACAAAGAGATAAGCACAAAACACATTTGAAAAACAACTAATTTCTCTCCCTTTATATACGAAGTGAACACCACTATGATCGGGTTAGATAGTGTAGTACACAGTACAACTTTCACAGTCACATAAATTCAAACAAAAAGATATTCCCCAGCCAGAGAGAGTGACCTGGAGTTTACGATGAATCTTGGAGAGACAATTGTTGGAGTGTTTTGGCACAGGGGAGGAGGTGGAGGTGACCGCGTTTCCTTCCTTGTTCCTTCGTATTGGGACAATTCTGGATAGGCTTGGACAGAGGTGGATGTGACCCCAGAATCTGGCATGGTCACTGGCTACGCTCACTTCCTTACCCTAACATAGTCAAACTGAAGTTGGATCTGAAAATGCGCCTTATTCCAAATCCCTATGTAATAATTAGGGCCCTAGATCAATGTAGCGCACTATGAAAAGGATAGAATACCGTTTGCGAGGCGCCCAAAGTCCTGCATTGGACAATGAGCCTGAAAAGGGTGTGGAGAGGAGAGACGGCCGACTCTGATACATTTATGGGTTTTCGGTTCGTTCCAAGTCTGCGATCCATAAGGCTGACGGTCAATCAGAACAAAGATGTTCCCCATCAGATAGAGAGCATATTTTAGATTTTGGGCGAACGCAACAAAAACAATCCCTAACTAAACCCATCTTGTGCAATCAATAGCCTCTCTCGCTTGAGGACTGAAAGCTTTTTCTGACACTGGCGGTTTGTGAACAAAGACCTATCCAAAGTAATCTTGGCCATCTTTTCCATTCAGCTTCTAGTGAGTGTGAGCGGTTAATGCCTGGTGATGTGGGTACTGAGCAGCAGATGCCTTCTGTTCTCCTCTCAAGGCCGGATGGGTTCCCCCTAATGCCATGTTGTTATGTCCCTCACCATATATCAACTTAGCTTTCTCAATAGTTTGGATGATGTCACCGCAGGTCTAATAGTTTGGATGATGTCACCGCAGGTCTAATAGTTTGGATGATGTCACCGCAGGTCTAATAGTTTGGATGATGTCACCGCAGGTCTAATAGTTTGGATGATGTCACCGCAGGTCTAATAGTTTGGATGATGTCACCGCAGGTCTAACAGTTTGGATGATGTCACCGCAGGTCTAATAGTTTGGATGATGTCACCGCAGGTCTAATAGTTTGGATGATGTCACCGCAGGTCTAATAGTTTGGATGATGTCACCGCAGGTCTAATAGTTTGGATGATGTCACCGCAGGTCTAATAGTTTGGATGATGTCACCGCAGGTCTAATAGTTTGGATGATGTCACCGCAGGTCTAATAGTTTGGATGATGTCACCGCAGGTCTAATAGTTTGGATGATGTCACCGCAGGTCTAATAGTTTGGATGATGTCACCGCAGGTCTAATAGTTTGGATGATGTCACCGCAGGTCTAATAGTTTGGATGATGTCACCGCAGGTCTAATAGTTTGGATGATGTCACCGCAGGTCTAATAGTTTGGATGATGTCATCGCAGGTCTAATAGTTTGGATGATGTCACCGCAGGTCTAATAGTTTGGATGATGTCACCGCAGGTTTGATAGTTTTGATGATTTAACCGCTGGTCTGATAGTTTGGATGATGTCACCGCTGGTGTGAAGGGGCTGCTTTTTGAGTCTTACAGTATGAGATGCCATCAGAAGTAATCCTGGCTAGATTCTAGCTACCAAAATAAAATAAAAAAAACTCATAAGCCTTTATGTGATGAAGAGAGAGCGGAATAAATTGGGAGAGGAAGAGATGGGAAAGAGGAGTGGAAGAGATGGGGGGAGGAGTGGAAGAGATCGGGGGAGGAGTGGAAGAGATGGGGGGAGGAGTGGAAAAGATGGGGGAGGAGTGGAAGAGATGGGGGAGGAGTGGAAGAGATGGGGGGAGGAGTGGATAAGACAGGGGGGAGAGAGGAGTGGAAGAGATGGGGGAGGAGTGGAAGAAATGGGGGAAGAGTGGAAGAGATTGGGGGAGGAGTGGATAAGACAGGGGGAGAGAGGAGTGGAAGAGATGGGGGAGGAGTGGAAGAGATGGGGGAGGAGTGGAAGAGATTGGGGGATGAGTGGATAAGACAGGGGGGAGAGAGTGGAAGAGATGGGGGAGGAGTGGAAGAGATGGGGGAGGAGTGGAAGAGATTGGGGGAGGAGTGGAAGAGATGGGGGAGGAGTGGAAGAGATGGGGGGGAGTGGAAGAGATGGGAGGAGTGGAAGAGATGGGGGAGGAGTGGAAGAGATGGGGAGGAGTGGAAGAGATGGGGGAGGAGTGGAAGGAAGAGTGGATAAGGGGAGGAGTGGAAGAGATGGGGAGGAGTGGAAGAGATGGGAGGAGGAGTGGAAGAGATGGGGGAGGAGTGGATAAGATGGGGGAGCGGAGTGGAAGAGATGGGGGAGGAGTGGAAGAGATGGGGGAGGAGTGGAAGAGATGGGGGAGGAGTGGAAGAGATGGGGGAGGAGTGGAAGAGATGGGGGAGGAGTGGAAGAGATGGGGGAGGAGTGGAAGAGATTGGGGGAGGAGTGGATAAGACAGGGGGGAGAGAGAGTGGAAGAGATGGGGGAGGAGTGGAAGAAATGGGGGAGAGTGGAAGAGATTGGGGGAGGAGTGGATAAGACAGGGGGAGAGAGGGGGAAGAGATGGGGGGAGTGGAAGAGATGGGGGAGGAGTGGAAGAGATTGGGGGATGAGTGGATAAGACAGGGGGGAGGAGTGGAAGAGATGGGGGAGTGGAAGAGTGGGGGAAGAGATGGGGGAGGAGTGGAAGAGAGCGAGGGGAAGAGATGGGGGAGTGGAAGAGATGGGGGAGGAGTGGATAAGGAGGGGGAAGAGAGGAGTGGAAGAGATGGGGGAGGAGTGGAAGAGATGGGGGAGGAGTGGAAGAGATGGGGGAGGAGTGGAAGAGACAGGGGGGGAGGAGTGGAAGAGATGGGGGAGGAGTGGAAGAGATGGGGGAGGAGTGGAAGAGATGGGGGAGGAGTGGAAGAGATGGGGTGAGGAGTGGAAGAGATGGGGGGAGGAGTGGAAGAGATCGGGGGAGGAGTGGATAAGACAGGGGGGAGAGAGGAGATTGATTTATAATCATATACACCGATGTCTTTTTATTTTCTGTTCATTTATTGTGGGCGTTCCTTTCAAGATCAAGATCTCCACCAGAGAACATGTGAGCGCAACATGCTGTTAATTTAATCATTGTAATTTTAAAACTCTCAGATGACTAGTTCTATAAATGGCATCACGTCCTAGGTGCCTCTCCTAGACTAACATACAAATGCCCCGGACATGGCTCGGAAAGCTTTTCTAAGTAGCTGCGTGGCGTGGTATTCAAATATTATGACAACGGGAGTGTATCTGATTGTGCCGATAGTCCGCTCAACCGGCGTAGGCAAGGAGAGTAAAGAACATGCAGAGTGCAAACGGCAGAGGCACCGGGTTTGGTGGTTACGCACGGGCCCGACCCCTGACAGAGGTCTCGTGAGCAGAGCACAAAAACAAGTCCGCAGGCTAGGGACAAGAAGAGTGAGAGATTTAGACTTGTGACAATGTCCTGTGTCGGTCCTCCCGGTTTGCATGCACGAGACCCGCTTCCCCGGTTTAAATGATTTGTTGTAGACTACAAAGGAGTTCTGCCTCACATCTAGCTGTTGCATGTCAACAGATTTGCAGTTGGAACTTTCTGAGCAGTTAAGCACCTGCAGATCATTTAAAGGACCCTTCACTGATGTGATTATAATGCTTGCACCTGAGGTTCTACTATTGCTAAGTGCTGCTGTGTGTTGTTGCTGGTGGAGTTGGGCTTTGTATTCAGTGACTGGATCAGTGTGTATGCTATATAATGTATTTTTGCCTTTCTTAAGCCTCCAAGAACACTCCTGCTTCACAGAAGATATTTGTTGTCAGTGTATATGTTAGCAGTTCTCTGATCAGTTCATAATCAGAATTCCCTTAATACATTGAGAACATTTACTCATACCCAGAACTGTACTAAGTGCGAAGGCTGCTAGTAAAAAACAATATAAACGAACAGAATACACACATTACACTGAAAGATACTTACAGGATTTCTAACAGGATATGAGCAGTCTGTTACAGATGAGTGGTATTTTACAGATGAGCGGTATTTTACAGATGAGTGGTATTTTACAGATGAGCGGTATTTTACAGATGAGCGGTATTTTACAGATGAGCGGTATTTTACGGATGAGCGGTATTTTACAGATAAGCGGTATTTTACAGATGAGCGGTATTTTACAGATGAGCGGTATTTTACGGATGAGCGGTATTTTACAGATGAGCGGTATTTTACAGATGAGCGGTATTTTACAGATGAGCGGTATTTTACAGATAAGCGGTATTTTACAGATGAGCGGTATTTTACAGATGAGCGGTATTTTACGGATGAGCGGTATTTTACAGATGAGCGGTATTTTACAGATGACTGCAAATTTACAGATGAACTGTGATTTACAGATGAGGGGTATTTTACAGATGAGCGATATTTTACAGATGAGCTGTATTTTACAGTTCCAGTAATATAATCTCTGGCTGCAGTGAGATGAGCATGGTTTTGAATTCAGATTTTAAATTAACAATTTACAGCTAGGACGTGACAGCTGAATAATCATCAAGTATATATATTTTTTAGCACGGTTCCTTGTGGGCTAGGAGGGTGTTTGTTAATTTGGTCACAGCTGGTTTACATTGGGGTTTAATTGGAGTGTCACGGCTGTAGGAGATTTGGTGATTATGTGTCTTTAAAAGTCCCTGTGTTTGGTATTCACATTTGTTGGTTAATGTTAAAGTTCATAAAGTTAGTTTGAGGTAAGTGCGTGTATTTCAAGAGTATCGCTGTTGTTTGGAATGTTTTATAATATTAGTTCAAACTAGTTAGTCTTTTTAGTCTTTTGTCGCCGTTCACGGTTTGTTTTATGTTTCTATTTAAAATAAACCTGTTTGGAACGGATACCTGGCGCTGCACATGGCTTTCCTACACTGCACCTCCCGAAAGCGTGACATTCGTGCAGTTCTCAGGCCAGTTGATAAGGGACGTCTGTGTCTGTGAGCTGCTCTGTGGCCGGTGCTTTCCAGCACACGTCTGGGTGGGTGTGTTGCTTCACGATGGGCCAGCGACGTCCTCTCCTTTCTTCTGTTTGAGTCACCTCAGTTAAAAGGCCAGCTGTGTAAATGTCTTACGCCATACATGCAGAATGTAAATGGCTACACGCAACATGGGTCGCACTGGCGCAGGGTGTGTGCCCCTAAACATACTAAGCGAACACGCTAAGACACTGACTGTGTGAAATTGTGTTTTTCTGTAGCGTAACACTCTCAGAAACAAAACGTTTTCTTTGGGTGTCCCTGTGAGATTCCTTTATGGTTCCAAATCAAAAAGATGTAGAAGGTTAGTTGTACATGAAATCCTAAAGGGGTTTCACTTGAAAACCCAAATTAGCTTTCTCTTGCTGGAAACATTCAAAAACACTTTTTTTTACAATATTATCAAATTTTCCCTCACATTTCTCTCGCTCGGAGCATTGTGTTTTTTAGCTAGAATGATTGACATTTTCCACACACACACGTCCCCTTTGGGCAATTATTTTATATGGTCCCGGCTGTCCCCAGTGCATTAGCTCTCAGCCACAGTAAATTAAGGCATTTCCCTTTCAACGAACCACAGCTTGCACAGCTCTGGTCTGCTTGACTGTGGTGGTCCGATACAAGGAAGTCCAATACTCACACAACCGCACACATTCACTCAAGCATTCAGACACACACACACCTGACTACCCACCGGGCCTGTTGCACCGCAGGGTGACCAGATGACCGGAGTGTCTACTACGTTTATATGTATATGGGCATGTGCGCTTGTGTGCGCGTCTGTGTATGTGTGTGTATATGGGCATGTGTGCGCGTGTGCATGTGTGTGTATGTGTGTGTATATGGGCATGTGCGCATGTATGTGTGTGTATATGGGCGTGTGCGCGCGTGTGTGTATGTGTGTGTATATGGGCATGTGCGCGTGTGTGCGCTTGTGTGTATGTGTGTGTATATGGACATGTGCGCGTGTGTGTGCGTGTGTATGTGCATGTATGTGTGTGTATGTGTGTATGTGTGCACTCTGGCTTTACCGCACCTGTTGCCATGGTGATATATCCCTGGGTGCGTAATATACCTGCTGGACGTCTGCTGCTCTCACTGTGCCCTCAGAGGGCTGTCGTCATAATATGGCTCCAATTTGGCTCCAACGTTAAAATACTTTACATGTCGAACGAATGTCAGAGTATTTCCAAATGGTGTACCGCTGGAGTGCTTTTTAATTGTCCAAAAGTTCAGCTGCTATTTAACTACGCCAGATGTGTGAAACGTTTTACTAAATTAAGTTGAAATTTGCTTAAAATGGTGACCATTTAAGTCTTAATTTCCATTCCCACAGTTGGCGCTAACCTTTGCTTGTTAACGATAGACCTGTGGCCAGAATGTACAAAAAGCATTTACCAGTACTTCAATACTAGTTGGTGGCGTGTACATGCAGACAATGGAGGACAATGTGTTTGGAAATCGCCCAGAAAGTGTGGTATTGATCACTGTGCACAGAGAACAAAATCAACAGCATGTAGAATCATAACAAACACAGAATATCTTTTATTTAAAAAATGTTATTCTTTGATAAGGTTCTTAGCCTGATTTGGAGTCACAGTCACATTGGAGTCACAGTCACATTGGAGTCACAGTCACGTTGGAGTCACAGTCACGTTGGAGTCACAGTCACGTTGGAGTCACAGTCACGTTGGAGTCACAGTCACGTTGGAGTCACAGTCACGTTGGAGTCACAGTCACGTTGGAGTCACAGTCACGTTGGAGTCACAGTCACGTTGGAGTCACAGTCACGTTGGAGTCACAGTCACGTTGGAGTCACAGTCACGTTGGAGTCACAGTCACGTTGGAGTCACAGTCACGTTGGAGTCACAGTCACGTTGGAGTCACAGTCACAGTCACAGTCACGTTGGAGTCACAGTCACGTTGGAGTCACAGTCACGTTGGAGTCACAGTCACGTTGGAGTCACAGTCACGTTGGAGTCACAGTCACGTTGGAGTCACAGTCACGTTGGAGTCACAGTCACGTTGGAGTCACAGTCACGTTGGAGTCACAGTCTTGTTGGAGTCACAGTCTTGTTGGAGTCACAGTCTTGTTGGAGCCAGAGTCTTGTTGGAGTCACAGTCACGTTGGAATCACAGATTTACATCACTGGTTGATGTGTGTAACATTGTACAGCGAGGAATATGTCTATTCAGATGGGGCCAGACAGACGTTAGTGTTGATGCCTGGATGGTCTATATGGGCTGGGCACAGAACTGATAATATTTAAGTAGGAGAGAACACACACACACACACACACTCTCCCCCTTTTCCCCTTCTCTTTCTGGCCCTCCTTGCATTCCTGTTGTCAGCGGGCTGCCCTGGGACTGAGGTCAATACAGATGTTTCTCTGTCTGTAGGCCAAAGCAGCTGTGCAGAGAAACTCTATCTGATCCCAGCCCAACAGACTGTTCCCTACAGCCTTCTATCCACCCGTCCTGTCCCTCTCACATCAATCCCAGCTAGGTCTGAACATCTCTCCCCAATACACAGACCTACTCCTTCTCTAATTCACAGCTTATCTCCTACAGAGTTCTTTTCAACCCACAGTGCCCCCCACTCCCCCCCGTTCATAAAGGCACGGGTGTTTAGGTGCACAGGTTCTTTCCCTATGCAAGAGCTGGCTGGTTTTCTATTTTACCTGATAATTAATTGCACACGCCATACGTCCCAGGGCTATATCCTGATTAAAGGGAATTTATAACAAATAAAAAACAGTCTAACCGGCTTGAAGTTAGAGTTGAAGGTCAGGGCTGAACCCGTCCACTCTCCGGAACACAAAACATGGTCAACAGCCTCAGAAATTCACACAAGCCCCCTGCAGTCAAATAACCGGCTGATTTTTACAACCACTCTGGGGCCGGAGACGAGGTTTTGTTTTCATGGTAGATTGAAGTATTTTGGATGGTCCTTCTCGCCAATCAGCCCTATGCTACTACTAGCCTGGCCTTGACACTGGGAGGGGTTCTCCCTTTCTGTTTGATTTATGTGGTCACTTCTTGGTGGATACTCACGCACGCACGCACGCACACGCACACGCACACGCACACGCACACACACACACACAGAGAGAGACAGACAGACAGAAGCGTGCTCACACACTCACACACATACAGAACATGTTTAAAATAACATTCTGGAGCTATGTTTGTGTCTGAAAGTATGTGCCGGTGTTTTGGGTTAATGTTGGACTGGGAGTGAACTAACTGAAGAATGTGCCGGTTCGATCAGGTACAGCAGTAACCGTTGCCTTTTGTTTCCAACATTCATAACCGCTTTCGAGGTTTCATGCTGACTTCATATCACTTCAGATACCGCAGGGAAAAAAAAACCTCCACAGTTTCGGTTAGCTACCTGAAAGCACAGAGACTTTCATAATCCAGATCTGAGCTTTTCTTTTGAACCAGTGAAACTGGAACGGCGTAGATCTCTTTAACAGACGGACATCTGGACGAGCACAGCGTCTCCTAACTCTCTGTCCGTCACTTCACCGGGTGTAGTGATGAAACAGCCCGCGGGTGGGACTCAACAATGTGTCGAGTTGTCAACAGACCCAGATGCGGAGAGTGGCGGGGTTCTGACCCGGGCAGACATGGCAGACAGCAAGCGTTCATGGACAATCACTTCTTAGAAAACGCTTGTTTCAAAGTGTAGTCTCTGAATTAGTGACAAATTGGGAGAAGGTGATGGGATAAGTGATGACGTTACACACATTGAAATGGCTGTGACACCTGATCTGCATGCCTTCATACATCAAATCTGCATGCCTTCATACATCTGATCTGCATGCCTTCATACATCAGATCTGTATGCCTTCATACATCAGATCTGCATGCCTTCATACATCTGATCTGCATGCCTTCATATATCAGATCTGCATGCCTTCATACATCTGATCTGCATGCCTTCATATCTATGATCTGCATGCCTTCATATCTATGATCTGCATGCCTTCATACATCAGATCTGCATGCCTTCATACATCTGATCTGCATGCCTTCATACATCTTATCTGTATGCCTTCATACATCTGATCTGCATGCCTTCATTCATCAGATCTGCATATCTTCATACATCTGATCTGCATGCCTTCATACATCTTATCTGCATGCCTTCATACATCAGATCGGCATGCCTTCATACATCAGATCTGCATGCCTTCATATATCAGATCTGCATGCCTTCATATATCAGATCTGCATGCCTTATACATCTGATCTGCATGCCTTCATACATCTGATCTGCATGCCTTCATACATCTGATCTGCATGCCTTCATACATCTGACCTGCATGCCTTCATACATCTGATCTGCATGCCTTCATATATCAGATCTGCATACCTTCATACATCAGATCTGCATGCCTTCATACATCTTATCTGCATGTCTTCATACATCAGATCTGCATGCCTTCATACATCTGATCTGCATGTCTTCATACATCAGATCTGCATGCCTTCATATATCAGATCTGCATGCCTTCATACATCAGATCTGCATGCCTTCATATATCAGATCTGCATGCCTTCATACATAGAGAGCCCAGTGCTCTTGTATTCTGCGGAGTGGGCCGCAAGGAGACCAGATTTCCCCAGAGAGAGACAGAGAGCCCAGATGCAAAGCCAGTGCAAAACCACACTGCTGGGAAAACAAATAAACGCTGGTCTGTAGAGCCCAAACTGGAGCATTAAAGCATCCTAGTTTAAAGGCTGAGTGGAGTGTGATGTGTACTTACATGTTGGTTTGTGTTGCTTTGTGTGTTGGTGTGTGGTGGAATTGCGTGTACAATTTCTGGAGGCACCTTAACATCCTGCCAGTAGAAGGAAAAGAAAGCCCATAAGCTCTGCCTTGGAGGATTGTGTGTTCAATTCCAGTGCTAGGCAGGTGGGATTGTGTGTTCAATTCCAGTTCTAGGCAGGTGGGATTGTGTGTTCAATTCCAGTTCTAGGCAGGTGGGATTGTATGTTCAATTCTAGTTCTAGGCAGGTGGGATTGTGTGTTCAATTCCAGTTCTAGGCAGGTGGGATTGTGTGTTCAATTCCAGTGCTAGGCAGGTGGGATTGTGTGTTCAATTCCAGTTCTAGGCAGGTGGGATTGTGTGTTCAATTCCAGTGCTAGGCAGGTGGGATTGTGTGTTCAATTCCAGTGCTAGGCAGGTGGGATTGTGTGTTCAATTCTAGTGCTAGGCAGGTGGGATTGTGTGTTCAATTCCAGTTCTAGGCAGGTGGGATTGTGTGTTCAATTCCAGTGCTAGGCAGGTGGGATTGTGTGTTCAATTCTAGTGCTAGGCAGGTGGGATTGTGTGTTCAATTCCAGTTCTAGGCAGGTGTGATTGTGTGTTCAATTTGGACCACTGCAGACCGGGAACAACCCACACGGGCTGCAGTTATGGATATTCTTTGACCCAGTCGTCTGGCCATCACAATTTGGCCCTTGTCTAAGTCGTTCAGATCTTTACGCGTGCCCAAGGTCCAGCCAATATTCACACCCTTCTAGGTTTCTCGAATGTACTGTTAATTGTCAGAATTCGACGTTCATCACCCTTAAAACTTGACCTACCCTTAGGGCGTTTCTCCTTCCCTGGATAAACGTTGAACGACAAAAGGAAACTATAGGAGTCTGTTACAACGTGTGTGTGCGTGCGTGCGCGTGTGTGCATGTGTTTGTGGAGTGCAGTAAGCACAGTATGAAAGCAGAAGCCATCCGTCCTATTTGGTGACCAGATGCTGTGTGTGATCGTGTGTGTGTGTGTGTAACCACGCGTTTGTCGTTCTGGCAGAAAACTGCACTAGTGGCAGGCTGTAATGAATAACAGATTATCTAATAAGAAAAAAGCCAATTTGAAGCTTATTAATGCCAAGCAACAAATGTGAGAAAGTGTTTTCATGAAAGTGGGCGAAATATCCCGCCAGTTAAGTGTGAAATACGAAATATGTGTCAGTTTCATGTTTATTTGAGAAAGCGGACGCTGTTCTCCTTAAGTTGGATCACTTCCCTCTCCACTATTTATTTATTTTGAAAGGGAATAGTTATAATTAAAATAAATAAACAACAGGCTCGTTAAACGAGTGTTCCAATGTGGCCGCCTGTCATGTGGCAGGAAAAGAAAGCTACCCTCGGTTTAGGCGGGGAAACAGTTAAAATATTTACATAGACACTGGAAATGATGGCGTTTGTGTGTGTTTATACGTTTATGTCCGTTTGTGAGTGTGTCTACGGGAGTGTGTTTAATCCCCCTCAGGTCTATAATAAGAGTTGGTTGGGCTGGTTGAGGAGGGCGTGGTCACTGCTGCGGCGAAATTAAAGAACGTGACTTGGGGGGGAGTGGTGAAACCGAATTACTGTGGTTCTATACACACTAGACACTGAGCAAAGACTGACGCGGCTTTAAAAGCAGCGCGTCTTGGCTCATACCTCCAAGATATAGAGTCCTGACATCACCTTGCGGCTTCATTGGGTCGCAGGTCTCTCGCCGGTCAATTTTTTTTGTTATTCTCTCCGTGCCCTTTATAAGGAACATTCCGGAGGGCGCAGTGTGACTGAGCTGTTAATGTACATTTCTGAGGTTCGGGTGGGAACCTCCATTAGAGGCAGTGGAGCGTGTGGTGAAATCCAGCTGTCACGTTTATGAGAGCAGAGGGACCCCTAAACACCCCTCCTCCCTCACCCCCTGTGTGTTCCAGGGAGAGCGGGCTCTCAGTAGACGGCCGGGACACTCTCCACGGGGTCGGAGGTCTACGAGACCAAATCCATCAACCAATCGTAACTCTCTCCCGATGTCTCGTTTTCCCGATTCGGCCGATGGGAGCGAACGCGGAATGCTGGCGCGCATTCCCGAACAGGCACGCAGGTGCTGACATAGGAACGGACACGGGCGCGCGCACACACAGATTCCACTGTTTTAATGGGCCTTAAGAGCAGCCAGGAACTGTGTTGACCTTTTCCCAGGCAACCAGCCTGCGAGGAGTTACAGCGGCATAAATACATCACAGGGAGCTGATGTCATCAGTAGTCGACAACGGGCAGGATATTTCCTGACGCGATAATCACTCTGCTGCTGGCAGTCACCCGTTACCAAGGAGATCAAACCTTTTCTCCTCTTTATGGGATAAACATGTTAAGCAATCTCCTTTTTTCAACTGCCTTTCCATCCCTCTACCTCACACTCAACCTCTCTCATCCCCTCTCTAAATCTCTTCTTTCTCTCTCTCTCTTATTTTTTCTCCCCCCCCTCCCTGGAGATTATGGAAAATGTGACCCAGTGTTTGTACCACGTTTTAAATGTTGACGGGAGCAATTTGTGTCTGCTTCAGCATCCTGTGTTGGCGGTGGTTGGTGATCTCCAGGTTAGAGGGGGTGTGATAATGAGCCTCAAGCCCGGTTGTGGTTGAATGTGTGTGTGTGTGTGTGTGTGTGTGTGTCTGTGTGTGTGTCTGTGAGTGTGAGTGTGTCGGTGAGTGTTAGTGTGTGTGTGTGTGTCGGTGAGTGTGAGTGTGTCGATGAGTGCCAGAAAGAGGGCCAGAAAGAGAAGGGGAAAAGGGGGAGAGTGAGTGTGTGTGTGTCAGTGTGTGTGTCGGTGAGTGTGTGTTGGTGACTGTGAGTGTGTGTGTGTGAGTGGGTGTGTTGGTGACTGTGAGTGTCGGTGCGTGCAAGGGCCTACCTGTGTGTCTGTATGTGGGCATCTGTGTGTGTCTAAGGGAACATTGTCAGGCACTATTTGGGCAGTAGGGAGGTTGATGAGGCGAGGGCGTTTGGTGCTGGAGGCAGGAAATCTGTCAAGCAGTGAGGTGTTGAGGAGCAGGTGGTTGGCTGCCTCCCCCGTGGGCTGGCGGATACGAATGGGGCAGGACTGAGGGTGTCAGGGTGCTGAACAGACACTTGAGCTAATATGACCCGTCAGTTCTGGTTGCTACTGCTCAGGATACAGAAGTGTCGGGGGTGTGTCTGGGGTCCTTTGGCCCAGGGGGGAGGAGAAGGGGAGAGAATCAGGGTGAACGGGGAGGAGAGCAGGGGGGTTATGGAGGAGGAAGGGGAGGGAGAAGAGAGTGAAGGTACCAGCTGTAGGGAGGTTGAATTTGCTTAGAGAAAAATAAAAATATTACAATTAAGACAGAACAGGCTTCTTTGGATGATTGGTGATATTGTTCTACCAGTTATAATGTCCTAGGGATGCAAATTATCGATTAATTCATTAATCATTAGTGGATTGACTTTATCGATCGATTAACGATTAACTGATAAGCGGCGTTTTTCCGGAGAATGTACATTTCTTAGGGTATCAATAGTGTCTTTAAAGGTCTGGACGATATGGCCAAATTTTATATCACAGTATATTTCTTAATTTCGGTTAATACGATATAAATCCGATATCGATATGAACAATAAAAATGCCAATAACACCCACAACAGATGTCTGTGCCTACAATCTTCTGAAAAATGAATTTGCCAAGTCTATGAAACCTCCTCCTATATAACTACATAATATTTTAGAAATGAAACGGTACAAATAAATTAACATTCACACTTTATTTGAATTTAACCTTTATACAAACAAGAAAAGTCAAATAAACATAAGACTCTCAGACTGACCTTATTAATATATTTAACTTTAAACGTAACTTTTGGCGCTCTGCATGCAGCTTGCGGAAGAACATTGTAGCCAGGATAAAACAAAAACACGGTTTGGTTATCGGATTCATGAAGTACTGGCTCATTATATACAGTTTGCTCATTTTTAACTAAAAAGGTACTGCAGCTTTAACATAATATGCTGCTAGTCGGCTCCACTCTCCCGCACATTTAGCAGCACGCTGAAACCTGAAGTTTATAAGGTCTCAGAAAGCCAAACCACTTCCATAGGCCTACCACAGAATTAGTCTTTCCCCTCTTTTCAACTGTCTGCTTTCTCCTCACTTATGGAAGTCACGTTCTGTCACGTTTGAATTTCGGTCATGGGCGCTCATTTTTGTAGCTTAAACGCTTGTTTTTTTTTTTTTCGACGACTCAAGTTAGTGTCGGGTCTCTCGCTGCCCGCGAGAATTTCGTGTCACGTTCAATTAGGCCTACGTCCTGTGGAAAACGGTCTTTGATTGCAATGTTCAATTAACCGACATTTAATTGAATGGAGTAAATTCTTATCGACAATGAATCGATAGTCGATTAACCGTTTACATCCCTATGTCCTACCAGTGATAATGTCCTACCAGTGATATTGTCCTACCAGTGATAATGTCCTACCAGTGATATTCTCCTACCAGGGATATTTTCCTACCAGTGATATTGTCCTACCAGTGATATTTTCCTACCAGTGAAAATGTCCTACCAGTGATATTGTCCTACCAGTGATATTGTCCTACCAGTGATAATGTCCTACCAGTGATATTGTCCTACCAGTGATATTGTCTTACCAGTGATATTCTCCTACCAGTGATATTTTCCTACCAGTGACATTGTCCTACCAGTGATAATGTCCTACCAGTTATATTGTCCTACCAGTGATAATGTCCTACCAGTGATATTGTCCTACCAGTGATATTGTCCTACCAGTGACTTTGTCCTACCAGTGATATTGTCCTACCAGTGATAATGTCCTACCAGTGATATTGTCCTACCAGTGATATTGTCCTACCAGTGACTTTGTCCTACCAGTGATATTGTCCTACCAGTGACTTTGTCCTACCAGTGATATTGTCCTACCAGTGATATTGTCCTACCAGTGATATTGTCCTACCTGTGATATTGACTCTTTCACTAGGATAATGTGCCTGCCTCGCTGCACCCATTTGCGTTCACCATTCAATGGCAAGGTTTTCACGGGCACACCTTCTTCTGCGTGCCGTACGGCGGAGGCCGACAGAAGGGAATCTCACCGCTGCTACTCTGTCATGTTCTGCACATGTGCGAGGCTTCAATGTGGGATCAAACTGTTTGATCTGTTTAAACCACATCTATCATGAGTCTTATTCTTTTTAGAACAGTACTCTGTTGTGGTCAATTATGGATCAGAGGTGGATTATCAGAGGTGGATTATCAGAGGTGGATTATCAGAGGTGGATTATCAGAGGTGGATTATCAGAGGTGGATTATCAGAGGTGGATTATCAGAGGTGGATTATCAGAGGTGGATTATCAGAGGTGGATTATCAGAGGTGGATTATCAGAGGTGGATTATCAGAGGTGGATTATCAGAGGTGGATTATCAGAGGTGGATTATCAGAGGTGGATTATCAGAGGTGGATTATCAGAGGTGGATTATCAGAGGTGGATTATCAGAGGTGGATTATCAGAGGTGGCCATTACTGTTTAACAAAAACATAGAAGCACAACGGTAGTATGTGTGGGCTGTAGTTGAGTAATGTTTGTGTGTGTGTTGCAGTGTGTTTGTGGTCTTTAGAGCACACACACACACACACGCACGCGCACACGCACACGCACACACACATAATCTGACTAACACAAAACACAGACATGTGTGTGTATTGTAACGCAGGTGGGACTAGCAATGGCTAGTTACATCCTCCCAGAGGAAGTGTGGCTTTATCTGCATGTCTGACCTACTTCAGTTGACAGGCAGATGAAGCGGTGGCGTTGACCGAAAATGAGAGAATAAGAGACCGACCAGAGTGAGATAAAAGAGAGGAAAACGGACACAGGAGAAAGAGCAGAAGGCATTTTGGGTCAGTTTTTCTTCTCTGACATGGATTAAAAACAGGAAGGACAGTCAGATGGACCCACATAACAGAGTTCAACACATCACTATGCAGACGAAGAAGAAACAGACAGGTTATGTGTATAAAGTTAAGGTTGTTTACTCTGTCCATCATAACATCAGGGTACAGTGTCTTCAGAAAGTATTCAGTACATCTACTTTTGTTGTATTATGG
Organism: Dallia pectoralis; assembly: GCA_029465975.1. Taxonomy (NCBI): domain Eukaryota; kingdom Metazoa; phylum Chordata; class Actinopteri; order Esociformes; family Umbridae; genus Dallia; species Dallia pectoralis. The sequence goes on from CM055728.1 coordinate 10,166,383, forward strand.
ACTTCATTGCATAATGTAACTTTTGCCAATTCATTAAAAAAAATAAAACCTCAAGTCTCAAGTCTTTGTTGTGTAGATGGCAAAAATACATGGAATATATTTTTTAATGTTCTATAAAACAACACATTGAGGTAAAAGTTAAATTGAATACTTTTGTTAATGCCCTCTAGGTTACTTTGGATCAACATTTGAATAACTTGATTATCACTCGCAATAATTTCAACTGATTATGAGAAATGTAACTAATTATGGAATTTAGTAAAGCTTAAGCTAGATTTATCCTTGCACAGTGGATGGAAGAGTTGGTTTGAATAAGTTGTTTCTGTTATTCAGCTAAATGTCACCTTTAATGCACTACATGACTATGCTGATGTTTAGAGTCTTGTTGACAATGCTCAGATTTAGATTTGATTAGGCCTGTTGACCATAACATCGTCACTGTCAGATGTATATATTATCTACAATGTTTTATTTTATAGTAGCTATAACCCTAACCCACGTTTGGAAAATCCAGATGTTTTTAAGATGATCCAAAGATGGACTAAAGATTGTAAATGCAGAAAAAGTTGGATCCACGGCAAAAGCGAAGACAAAAAACAGACTCCAGAAGGTTCTATACACTGGATATTTTATTAGATTAACCTATTTAGTTTTGTATTGCTGGAAACATTCCTGAGGGATTTTTGTTTAACTGTGACTTGATAGTATCATGCAGTCCCTGCAGATTTTCTGCCATATGGCCATGTTGCAAACAGCCCGTTCCACCTCGTTAATTAAAAGACTCTAGTGGATTGGGATGTTGGGACTGGGCACGACAATGGAGTAAATCGAGGTCACTGTCATGTTTATGGAAACAGTTTGAGATTATCCTGTTTTGCTGACCCGGTACATTTGTTCTGTCGGAACTATCCGGGTCGTTAGACTTTTCCTCATACACTATGGCATTTATATGATACTTTTCCTCATACACTTTGGCATTCATATGATACTTTTCCTCATACACTTTGGCACTCATATGATACTTTTCCTCATACACTTTGGCATTGATATGATACTTTTCCTCATACAATTTGGCATTCATATGAGTCTTTTCCTCATACACTTTGGCATTCATATGAGACTTTTCCTCATACACTTTGGCATTCATATGATACTTTTCCTCATACACTTTGACATTCATATGATACTTTTCCTCATGCACTTTGGCATTGATATGATACTTTTCCTCATACACTTTGGCATTGATATCATACTTTTCCTCATACAATTTGGCATTCATATGATACTTTTCCTCATACACTTTGACATTCATATGATACTTTTCCTCATACACTTTGGCATTGATATGATACTTTTCCTCATACAATTTGGCATTCATATGATACTTTTCCTCATACACTTTGGCATTCATATGATACTTTTCCTCATACACTTTGGCATTCATATGAGACTTTTCCTCATACACTTTGGCGTCCCAATGACAGCCTCTGTCATTGATTGAAGACCAACCGACCACATGCACTTTAAAGCAGACATAGAGATTCCTCAGACCAGGCAATGTTTTTACAGTCTTATGTTGTGTAGTTTGTACAATGTGCGAATGTATTTACATTGTATATCTAATATTTTTCGTTAGAATCATGTTCAATCTATCAATTTATTTTTAAACTGTTCCGAACGGGGACAGTACGAAAAAGTGTACAGTCTCTTGTTTTTAGGTGTATGTGTAAGGATTTGCCATTTTGAGTAACATGACCCAGGTTGCAAAGCCACCGTTTTAGGACAGAAAAACACATGGCCAAGAAAGCACAAAATATAACTGGTAGGCAGAAACTACGACTGGGCAGAAGTCACAACTGCAGGCAGGCAGGATGGAAACGCGATTTTACACGGCGCAGGATACAAACAAACAGGAACTGAGGCAAACAGTATCTGAGAAACACAACAGAACACAAGGACAGAATGCAAATGGCTGACATATAAAGAGTGAATAGAGTAAAAAGACACAGGTGAAACACAGGTGAAACAGGGGAAACACAGGTGAAACACAGGGGAAACACATGACCTTACAGTATGAATAAAAGAAAAAGAGAGGAGAGGAAATTGTTACTCCGGAGATGTTCACATGCTGCTGCAACCACCTGTTCTAAGAAATAAACATGAAGGTTTATGCAGCGGAAGGATGGATGGGTCCCCTCCAGGCCAGGGGAACATGTCTGTCTTTCTACCCAGTGAGAGTACACCTGCTTTGGATAGTGGCAAGAGAGAGAGGGTCTGGGGTAAGGAACGAGCCCTGGAGCAGTGTATGCCCAAGATTCGCTGAGTGGCTGCCTGGCCAACTGACTGGCTATCCGGCTGGCTGACTAAACTGTTGGATTACCGACTGGCTGCCTTGCTGACTGGCTGCCTTGCTGACTGGCTGCCTTGCTGACTGGCTGACTGGCTGCCTTGCTGACTGGCTGACTGACTGGGTGACTGGCTTACTAGCTGACTGACGGTGGTTTTGCTGGGCTGACAGGAGGTATGAAGGGAGTTGAGATGAGGGGAAATGAGTGAGAAACCACAGTTGTCTCAGATGTTTGTGTGTTTGTGGGTGTGTGTGTGTGTGGGTGTTTGTGTGTGCGTGTGTGGGTGTGTGTGCGTGCGTGCGTGTGTAAGCCGAGCACAGCGCTCATAGGTTGGCCCTCGTGGGTCATTGAACACGTTTGATATACAAACATGTGAGGTCATTCGGTCACATTTCAGGTTGTACTCTCCATATGGTGCTCCATAGCATATTTTTCTAACCCTTCACCCAACCATAACCCTAAAACTAAAACCAAGTAGAACATTTAACCTAAAACTCCTATACCAGTGTCAGGGGGATGTGGCCGGGTCTGGCGGGAGGGGGGGCTTAGTGCCGGTGTCTGGGAAAGGTGGTGGGAAGGTGCCGGTGTCTGGCTGTGCCGGTGTGGGGATGGAGCTTACAGACACATCGACACAACACACATCAGAGCCTGGATTACACTTTGGGTGTCTGTACAGGAAAGCCCAAACAACAACGGCTCATTTATGGCCATAGAGTGAGAGAAAAGACAGACAGTCATAGAGAGACTCGATGAGAGACTCATTCTGGGAGAGACAAAGCGAGAGAAAGAGAGAACTGTCCTTCGTTGGACAGTAATCAGATCCATGTCTTTAGCCTGAACTCATTGCTCAGTCAGACAGTGCTGCCTTTGTATAACACTCACATGCACACACACCCAAACACACGCACACACGCACGCACACACGCACGCGCACAAGCACGCGCACACACGCGCACACACGCACACGCACGCACGCACACACACACACACACACACACACAAACACACACACACACGTGTGTGTGTGCACACATGCACCCACACACTATAGTATGATATTGAAAAGTATTTTTGAGTCAAATACAATATATGCTGTTTAGAAGTATTGTACGGTGAAAGACTAGAGATAGAGTAGCAAGGGTAAGGTAATATAATCCGAACCCAACTCATCAACGTTTCCCAATGTGTTCTCAGATTTAACACTCACATCGATGGCAGCTGGTACAAGTGCTGATAGTGCCCGGGGTCACCAGTCCCTGTCCTGGGTCAACAGACCAGGCAATGGGGGAACAGAGATGGGAGTGAGAGAGGGAGTTGTCTGGGATCCTGTAAGAAACAGAAATCCTTCTAGTAGCAAGGGGTTCCCTCAAAGTCTATAGCACAAGACCCCAGTTTTAATCACAGTGTATTGTACGTTCCTAATTAGAGCTAAGGAAGAGACAATTAATATCAGACAATATTTTGCTGCCTTAAGGGAATAGGGTCATTATAGCCAATAAGGGTTTCTGTTGCGAAGGGCACATGTGTAATGAGGAAATAACAACTCTTATACAACCACATTTCACTACTTTTAGATTAATTGTAGAATCTCGGTTCTATTGACCAGATTTTCCAGATTTTCCCCCCCACATTTGTCGTCACCAGATTCTGCAGTGACTTCATTTTTTAAATCAGGGTACATTAGATCACGAGCCCTACTTTGGGATTCGCTGCCCTCTAGAAACACAGAGGGACAGAATGCGCATGAACGACCAACGTAGCAGACGCATTATCCAAAGTGACTTTGACAGCGACGAGAGTTTAGCAGATCTTTCAGTCCATGCGGGCATGTGCAAGATGAAAGCCCAAACCATATTGCTCCGAGCTCCATGTGGGGGTGGGACAAGAGGTTGAGGCAGAGCTGGCAGACGATGACAGACAAGTCAGTGACCCCTGGGACATCCTGCTGGGACCAGAGTGTGTGTGTGTGTGTGTGTGCTCAACCTCATGAGATCCAGATGAGAGACAGAGGAAAGAAGTGGAGAGAAGTTACAAGTCTCTGGGGAGAGGAGTAAAGGGTGTAAGAGTGTCATAAAGCTGTCAGGGTGAACTGGCGTTTCTCTATCACAGGGGTGCAGCAACACGTGCATCTATTTACCCACGTCTTTGTGTTTTACGTTCAGTGGATACGTGTGTCTGTTGTCCGTGTTTTACATACGGTGGACACGTGTGTCTGTTGTCCGTGTTTTATATATGGTGGACACGTGTGTCTGTTGTCCGTGTTTTATATACGGTGGATGAGTGTGTCTGTTGTCCGTGTTTTACATACAGTGGTGTGTGTCTGTCGTCCGTGTTTTATATACGGTGGACACGTGTGTCTGTTGTCCGTGTTTTACATCCAGTGTACACGTGTGTCTGTCGTCCGTGTTTTACATCCAGTGTACACATGTGTCTGTCGTCTGTGTTTTACATCCAGTGTACACGTGTGTCTGTTGTCCGTGTTTTACATCCAGTGGTGTGTGTCTGTTGTCCGTGTTTTAAATACAGTGGATGAGTGTGTCTGTCGTCTGTGTTTTACATCCAGTGTACACGTGTGTCTGTTGTCCGTGTTTTACATCCAGTGGTGTGTGTCTGTTGTCCGTGTTTTAAATACAGTGGATGAGTGTGTCTGTCGTCTGTGTTTTACATCCAGTGTACACGTGTGTCTGTCGTCCGTGTTTTACATCCAGTGTACACGTGTGTCTGTCGTCCGTGTTTTACATCCAGTGTACACGTGTGTCTGTCGTCCGTGTTTTACATACAGTGGATACCTGTTTCTATATCTACGTTATCAGACGTTAGAACAGGGTTGAAACCCTGACCTGTTAACGGGTAGAAACATTTATAACAATCAGTCTTCTCATCACGTCCTGACCCGAAACTAATATCGATATGTGGACAGAGCTGACTGGTTAAGTGTGAAGATTTCATTTAATTCCTCCAGGAATAGGCAATGGTGCAAACTGGTTGACAAAACACACAAGCTTTCGTATGCGACAGGAAACACAGCCCGGTGTAATGTGCCACACCATCAGACTGGTTCAGATGGGTTCTGGAAACATCATTCAAACCTTGTTGCTAGGATCCATTCAGGCTTTTATAAAACAAACAAGGCCACTGATGGCAGACCTGTACGTGACCTGTACGTGACCCGGACGTGACCCGGACGTGACCTGTACGTGACCCGGACGTGACCCGGACGTGACCGTGTAAGACGAGCCATCGCCAGACGCTCATGACGCTGTGTGGTTGTAATGTCTGTTTGTCTCACCATCTGTCTGTCTGTCTTTTTTTTATCCGCGTCTGTGATCCCGTGTTGGCTTCGACCAGTGGAACACGATAAGGAGTTCCTCCCGGTCCGGCGGCACCACAGAGAGTTCCGTTTCGACCTATCACGCATTCCTGAGGGGGAGACGGTGACTGCCGCTGAGTTTCGCCTCTACAAAGACTTCGTCCACGAACGCTTTGACAACGAGACCTTCCGAATAAGTGTCTACCAGGTGCTTGAGGAACACAGTGACAGGTGAGGGAGTGCGTGTATGTGCGCTGGCAATGCTGGTTTGCGTTTCTTCACAACTGTTGTTTTTAAGCTCAGTCCCGGAGCACATTGGAAGCTGCGTGTCGTGTGACCTGTACTGTGGAGAGCGCCTAAAGTGGCCCTTGGCCCTGCTCTCTGACCCATCCTGGAAGCTTCTGTTGCTTGCACGGCTCCAGTGGACTCAACACAGGCATTTATTTATTTGTGTGTCTGTGTCTGTGTGTGTGTGTGTCTGTGTGTCTGTGTGTCTGTGTGTCTGTCTGTGTGTGTGTGTGTGTGTGTGTGTGTGTGTGTGTGTGTGTGTGTGTGTGTGTGTGTGTGTGTGAACTAGAGCACTACGACTGCACATTTCTGGCTGTTATTTCACAAGCTGTGGTCTGGGAGAGAATATTAGAGTCATGAACAGGGGATAGAATATACCAACGTAAAAGAGGAAATAGAGAAAAACCTCACGCTTTGGAAAAATTTGGCCAGGATGCAAGGAAAATGGAAAATGGAAAACATTGAAAAGTTTTACTCTTGTGTCTCTCTCTCTCTGTCGGTTTTCTCTCTCTTTCTCCGGGTCTTCCCTCAATTCCAGTATGTGATAGACAGCGTGTTCAGTATGAATGGAGCATTTGTTAATAAAGCCATTCTCCTCAATTAGGGAAATAATGGGTTCTCCTGGACCTTACCACCTGGACTCTCTCTCCCTTTCCTTACCTTCCTCTCTGTTCATTTCCCTCTTTCTCTCCCTTCTTCTCTCTCTCACAAATCAGTAAATCAGTGTTTGGGCTAAAGACAAAAGGGCAGATTTGTGTCCTGAGTTGAATGAGTAATGAATGAGCGAAGCAGACTGGAGACGAGCGTGTGTTTCTTATGAGTGAATTGAGTGGTAATGGACAGCAGTCCCAACATATACCCCGCCCCCAACATATACCCCGCCCCCAACATATACCCCGCCCCCAACATATACCCCGCCCCCATGTATTTGTTCAGAGCGAAAAGCACTACAAGCATTGATTGATTATGCTGGCAGCCGAACATATTGCCTTATTCTTTATTTAATTTATTAATGGATAATTTTGATTAACTGCCTGGCAAAGGTAATAGAATCTTTAATCAACAAGCAGTGACAATCATTTCCTTCTGCTTGTAGTATTCTTAGCATCAATCAATCTGGTTTCAAACACAGTACCACTACAGCCACTATGCTAATACTCAGTCTGGGTTTAGACCTAAACACAGTACCACTACAGCCACTATGCTAATACTCAGTCTGGGTTTAGACCTAAACACAGTACCACTACAGCCACTATGCTAATACTCAGTCTGGGTTTAGACCTAAACACAGTACCACTACAGCCACTATGCTAATACTCAGTCTGGGTTTAGACCTAAACACAGTACCACTACAGCCACTATGCTAATACTCAGTCTGGGTTTAGACCTAAACACAGTACCACTACAGCCACTATGCTAATACTCAGTCTGGGTTTAGACCTAAACACAGTACCACTACAGCCACTATGCTAATACTCAGTCTGGGTTTAGACCTAAACACAGTACCACTACAGCCACTATGCTAATACTCAGTCTGGGTTTAGACCTAAACACAGTACCACTACAGCCACTATGCTAATACTCAGTCTGGGTTTAGACCTAAACACAGTACCACTACAGCCACTATGCTAATACTCAGTCTGGGTTTAGACCTAAACACAGTACCACTACAGCCACTATGCTAATACTCAGTCTGGGTTTAGACCTAAACACAGTACCACTACAGCCACTATGCTAATACTCAGTCTGGGTTTAGACCTAAACACAGTACCACTACGGCCACTATGCTAATACTCAGTCTGGGTTTAGACCTTAACACAGTACCACTACGGCCACTATGCTAATACTCAGTCTGGGGTTAGACCTTAACACAGTACCACTACGGCCACTATGCTAATACTCAGTCTGGTTTTAGACCTAAACACTATGGCCACTATCCTTGTCGTAAATTTATTGCAAATGCTTTAGATGACAGAAAGCATTGCTTCTTGACTTGTCAAACAAGCTGTTGACCATGCTATACTTCTGACTGTAGACCATGCTATATTTCTGACTGTAGACCATGCTATACTTCTGACTGTAGACTACCCTATACTTCTGACTGTAGACTACCCTATACTTCTGACTGTAGACTACCCTATACTTCTGACTGTAGACTACCCTATACTTCTGTCTGTAGACCATGCTATATTTCTGACTATAGACCATGCTATACGTCTGACTGTAGACCATGCTATACTTATGACTGTAGGCCATGCTATATTTCTGACTGTAGACTACCCTATACTTCTGACTGTAGACTACCCTATACTTCTGACTGTAGACCATGCTATACTTCTGACTGTAGACCATGTTATATTTCTGACTGTAGACTACCCTATACTTCTGACTGTAGACTACCCTATACTTCTGACTGTAGACCATGCTATACTTATGACTGTAGGCCATGCTATATTTCTGACTGTAGACTACCCTATACTTCTGACTGTAGACTACCCTATACTTCTGACTGTAGACCATGCTATACTTATGACTGTAGGCCATGCTATATTTCTGACTGTAGACTACCCTATACTTCTGACTGTAGACTACCCTATACTTCTGACTGTAGACCATGCTATACTTATGACTGTAGGCCATGCTATATTTCTGACTGTAGACTACCCTATACTTCTGACTGTAGACCATGCTATACTTCTGACTGTAGTTTAGACCATGCTATACTTCTGACTGTAGACCATGCTTTACTTCTGACTGTAGACCATGCTATACTTCTGACTGTAGACCTTGATATACTTCTGACTGTAGACCATGCTATACTACTGACTGTAGACCATGCTATACTTCTGACTGTAGACTACCCTATACTTCTGACTGTAGACTACCCTATACTTCTGACTGTAGACTACCCTATACTTCTGTCTGTAGACCATGCTATATTTCTGACTATAGACCATGCTATACGTCTGACTGTAGACCATGCTATACTTATGACTGTAGGCCATGCTATATTTCTGACTGTAGACCACGCTATACTTCTGACTGTAGACCATGCTATACTTCTGACTGTAGACTACCCTATACTTCTGACTGTAGACTACCCTATACTTCTGACTGTAGACCATGCTATACTTCTGACTGTAGACCATGTTATATTTCTGACTGTAGACTACCCTATACTTCTGACTGTTGACTACCCTATACTTCTGACTGTAGACCATGCTATACTTATGACTGTAGGCCATGCTATATTTCTGACTGTAGACTACCCTATACTTCTGACTGTAGACTACCCTATACTTCTGACTGTAGACCATGCTATACTTATGACTGTAGGCCATGCTATATTTCTGACTGTAGACTACCCTATACTTCTGACTGTAGACCATGCTATACTTCTGACTGTAGACCATGCTATACTTCTGACTGTAGACCATGCTATACTTCTGACTGTAGACCTTGATATACTTCTGACTGTAGACCATGCTATACTACTGACTGTAGACCACACTATACTTCTGACTGTAGACCATGCTATATTTCTGACTGTAGACTACCCTATACTTCTGACTGTAGACCATGCTATACTTCTGACTGTAGACCATGCTATACTTCTGACTATAGACCATGCTATACTACTGACTGTAGACCATGCTATACTTCTGACTATAGACCATGCTATATTTCTGACTGTAGACCATGCTATACTACTGACTGTAGACCACGCTATACTTCTGACTGTAGACCATGCTATACTTCTGACTGTAGACCATGCTATATTTCTGACTGTAGACCATGTCATTCATAGTACTGGGCACTGATGCCTACCAATGGTTTTATCACTCTTAAGGACAGAACTCAGGTTTCCATGGTCGATGGGGTTTTTGTTTTGTATGTTTTGAAATGTTCAGTAATGTTCAGTAATAAATAATAATATTTTTGTTTGTGTGCCCCAACTGCATCTGTAAACATGTTAACGAAAAAACAGGCTACTCAAGTCATTCTATGTATGTCTTTGTACGACGTTGTCTGTCTGTTTCTTTGTTTATTCATAAGTTGGTGTGTGTGTTTCTCATCCAGAGAGTCGGACCTGTTTCTGTTGGACTCGCGGGTCATCTGGGCGGCTGAGGAGGGCTGGCTGGTGTTCGACGTCACGGTAACCAGTAACCACTGGGTGATAAACCCCGGACACAATCTGGGCCTGCAGCTGGCTCTGGAGAGTACCATGGGTCAGTTAATGAATATCTCTAGGATCCTAAGCCCATGTTCATACAGCGTGGGGGTCTGCTGACACAGGATCGAAAAGCCCAAACTGATCCCAGGTCTGCTACACTGATAGATGACGGGTCCTGGCCCGGACATTTACAGTCTCAGGTGTCCAGCGAAGAGCAAAAGAGAGGGAAAGTGATGAGAGAGAGGAAAGAGAAAGAGGAGAGAGTGAGAGATGATCATAATCATCGTCATCATCCCAGACAGAGATAACGAACGGCCACATGTAGTCTAGATGGTATTCTAATTAGCCCGTTGTCGCTTCGGCCAATCCGGGAGCCTCGTTATCATTGGAGCGCTCGTTATCATTGGAGCGCTCGTTATCGTAGGAGCGCTCGTTATCATTGGAGCGCTCGTTATCATTGGAGCGCTCGTTATCATTGGAGCGCTCGTTATCGTAGGCGTGCTCTTTATCGTAGGAGCGCTCGTTATCGTAGGAGCGCTCGTTATCATTGGAACTCTCGTTATCATTGGAGCGCTCGTTATCATTGGAGCACTCGTTATCATAGGAGCGCTCGTTATCATTGGAACGCTCGTTATCATTGGAGCGCTCGTTATCATTGGAGCACTCGTTATCATTGGAGCACTCGTTATCATAGGAGCGCTCGTTATCATAGGAGCGCTCGTTATCGTAGGAGCGCTCGTTATCATTGGAGCACTCGTTATCATAGGAGCGCTCGTTATCATTGGAGCGCTCGTTATCATTGGAACTCTCGTTATCATTGGAACTCTCGTTATCATTGGAACTCTCGTTATCATTGGAGCGCTCATTATCATTGGAACTCTCGTTTTCATTGGAACTCTCGTTATCATTGGAACTCTCGTTTTCATTGGAACTCTCGTTATCATTGGAACTCTCGTTATCATAGGAACTCTCGTTATCATAGGAGTGCTCTTTACCATTTGACTAGCTCGTTGTAGACATATGTTTGTTCCCTTTGGTACTATGGACAAAACAGATACTTTCCTGTCAGGGATGGGGTGTCTGTGTGTGTCTGTGTGTGTGTGTCTGTCTGTGTGTGTGTGTGTCTGTGTGTGTATCGAGAGAGGGTATGGGCAGACGTGTGCTGGCAGGCACGTGGGACGCTCTGTCGCCACGGGCTGCCTGCTACCTGAGTTCGCCTTGGCAACATGATCACAGGCACATTCCTGTGAGTGAACATCACGTTCACAAACAGACACACACACACACAGTCTCGCGCGTACATAAACATGACCATGGACACTACTGGAACCATCAGGAGAGAGTGTTTCCCTTTGATGTCTGACACTGCTTGCGTGCTTGACATTTCGAGGAAATAGGCCGAGAGTCGGGGGTGGGATGTGTGTGTGTGTGGGGGGGGTTTAGAGAGGAAAACCATCTATTTGGGAAAACATCCATTTGAGGATTACACAGACCAAAGAAATGGTTCTAATTAAAGACTGACTGGACCACACACGCACTCGAGCTACACGGCAAGACGAACACACGGGCAAATAACGCGTGTCTCGTAACCTCGTAAAGTCATGTCATGTGTTCAACCCTCTGTCTCCCCCTGCAGGTGAGAGCGTGAACCCGCGGGTGGCCGGGCTAATCGGTCGCAGCGGTCCTCAGAACAAGCAGCCCTTCATGGTGGCCTTCTTCAAAGCCACCGAGATTCATCTGCGTAGCATCCGTTCGGCGCCGGCCGGCACCAAACAGCGCAACCCCAACCGCTCCAAAGGAGCCAACAAGAGCCAGGAGGCACTCCGGGTCGCCAGCATCACAGGTACCGGCGAGGAGGAGAGGGCATGTTCAGCTGTACTGTATCCCAAAAGCCTTATTAGAAGGCGCTGAAATGTCATGGATGCCCAGAAATGTAACTGACAGGCCTCCATATTTGAATTCTATATGTCTTTAAGGGTCGGTGGGCTCACACACACACACACACTTTGTCCTCCAAGCCACTCTGTGAATGCTTAATCTCCGAAACGTCCAGAATAAATGGGGGTACGCACAGCGGTGGGCTTTCTACAGTGTGAAGTGCGGGAGGGCTGTTTCTGCTGTGAACTGAAACATTAGACCATAATGCCTTGGTTTCAAATAGCCACATTCGCCGCATGTTTATTTACACAAGCCTTACGGAGTGGACCCACTGAGCCAAGAACACGGCGCTGAGCGAAAGCAGGGCCCACGTTTATGGCAGAGTACATCTGCACTGTGAGTGTGCACGCGTAAGTGTGTGTGTGCACGTGTAAGTGTGTGTGTGTGTTACAGGGGACCGGGTAGATGTGTAAGGGAGGGGTCCGGCCCGGCCCGGCACACATGGTCCAAGTGGGCCTTCTCGGGAACTTCAGTCTTTTTTTAAGTGCTGATGAGAACCAGTTGTTCCTGATTTTTCCCAATCCCGGCAACCGACTGGGAAAAACGTATGTTCCACCCCTGGAGGTAGGGATAAATGAGGGAAGGATGGAGAGAGGTAGAGGAGAACGAGATTCACGGTTCAGGCTCTTTGTCCTCTGTCAGGTGTTCCACAGCTGCCATAGGTCCAGGGTAACTAACGTTTGGACAGTAAAGGCCTGGAGCACCTGGACTGATGTGCAGTAAGGCTGTGTGTTTTCCGTCTATAATACTGTAATGTTTCACACGTCTCCCTCTCTCTGTCTCTCTCAGAGAACAGCAGTGCTGATCAGAAGCAGGCCTGTAAAAAACACGAGCTCTACGTCAGCTTCAGAGACCTGGGGTGGCAGGTACCGAGAGCACAATCCACACATTCCTCTAGCACAACCCTCCCTCCATCACCTCTCCTCTTCTTCAGCGTTCCTTCCTCTCTCCCTATTTCTCTCCCTTCCCCGTATCCCTCCCCACTCTCCCACTTTCGTCTTTCCCCCCCTTCCGTCCGTTCCTCCCTCCGTAGCTGTCATTTCGTCTCACTCCCCCTCTAGTCCATATATCAGCCACGTCTTCCTCGTTGTCCTCCCTAATGTCCTCAGTGATTTGCGGGTCTTATTCAGGGGCTTGTTGTCCATGAGATCCAATATAACAGCTGGTTAAACAGGGTAGAGGCGTAGTCATGTAGCCGACAGTAAAATACAGTTTAGAATCAGGAAGCTGGTTGTTAGAAGATACCAGAGGGACTAGAGGAGCACGTATCACACGCAGATCACAGGGTCTGTTTCACTATCTTTCTTTATCCCTTCCCTCTTCCTCTCTCTCTTCCACGTTTCCTCTCTCCTCTCCCCCAATCTCACCCTCTGTCTCAGGACTGGATCATCGCTCCAGAGGGCTATGCAGCTTACTACTGTGAGGGAGAGTGTGCATTCCCTCTTAACTCCTACATGAACGCCACTAACCACGCCATTGTTCAGACACTAGTGAGTATATTTATTTGACCTTCATTCATACAGGAAAATCAAGCTGAGACCATGGATTAGTTTAGTGCATTACACAATGTCAAATAATATATATATAAATATATCGAAAGATAATAGAACAATTATGACAAAAAACTCACACATAGATAGAAAACTCACACATTAAGAAAATCACAGAGAGAAGTTTGTGTATCAGAGCTTTAAACTGTCTTATAACTGTCAAAAACTATTTACCTGACAGAGTGAAGCTCCACGCACACCGCGTGAGATGTGCAGCTACAAAGAGACAAGCTAGCATTAATTTCCAATGAGACAAGCTACCATTAATTTCCAATGAGAGACAAGCTGACAATCATTTCCAATGAGAGACAAGCTACCATTCATTTCCATTGAGAGACAAGCTACCATTGATTTCCAATGAGAGACAAGCTACCATTTATTTCCAAAGAGAGACAGCTACACACAACAACCGTGTCTCCCAGCTAGAGCGGCATTTAGAAGTTTCAAAGACAACTTCATGCTAATTGCCGGCAAGCAAGCAGTGACAGAATTTGTCAATAACCAATGGCAAGATAGATTTTCTCTGAATTAGGAAGTCCATTCTTGTTTCTACAAGCTGGCTTTAAACTCCCTCGCTAGCTAAAAACCTGAGACTCATCATTGCGATGTCCGGATCTCCTATTATTTATCATGCGTCTCTGACAATCGCTCTGAAATGTTGTTCCTTCCACTTTTAACTTGAGATGTCTCCCTCTACAGGTCCACCTGATAAACCCGGACATCATTCCCAAGCCCTGCTGTGCCCCCACCCAGCTCCACGCTATCTCAGTGCTTTACTTTGATGACAGCTCCAACGTCATCCTCAAGAAATACCGCAACATGGTGGTGCGAGCCTGTGGCTGTCATTAGGATACAGACCGCTCTCAAACACACTACAGTCAATATTCCTCAATGCACTTCACTATCATCTAGAGACTATACTTTCTTCCCTAGACTCACATGAATGAATATGTGAATGGACTACATATCCCAGAATGCCCTGAATTGGACTTTAACAAGGACAGTATACGAGGAGCGGACAGACAATCCGGCTTGATCAGAAACACACACTTCCTGTGCTTTCTACTGTGTATGAGACATTTTAAGCAACGGTTGTATATAAATACAAAGTCAACACAAATGTGTTCATTTCAATGTTTTAGTGTAGTTTAAACATTCGTTAGTATGTAGTGTTTTGTATTTTTTACTCTGTGTTTTTTATGACTTAAATGCCTAGGCTGCAGGAAGTGTGGATGGTCTTTGGACTCTTCATGTACAATAATGTGTAAATAGTTTTTCAAAACAAAGAGAATTGTATTTATTTCCTGGTCCTGGCAATGTTATTCATAGGTTTCTCCTTTATTTCAGTGTATATAAGCACATACAGTACATTAAGCAGCTATTTACCCACTTTCTCTCTCGTTCCCTGTCCCTCTTTCTGCCTGTCTCTGTCTCGGCCTGCCTCCCTCTATCGATGTCTCTCTGTCTCTCTCGTTGTCACTATGTTAGTTCAGACATTTGTTATTCCTTGATTGGTTACAGCGATAAACCGATTACCAGTATGTGCCTCTTCATACAGCCTTGTCAGGGGGGACTTTTCCGTATCCCAAACATTGTATTAACCTGTTTCTAATGCCATAAACACTTGTATTACACTACATCACAGTAACGTTCTTCATCAGCTAGTGTTTTCAAATGCTAATGAAAAGTATCACATGAGCCACTGTCATGCAATTATAGAGTTTTCATAAAACCACCAGGAAGAAAAACAAATGGGAGCCAGAGAGAGTTGGGTACACTTACATTGGTCATCAATGTGTCATGTGCCAGGTACTTTAGGATGGTCTGTTTTGCTTTTCTCTGTTGTACAGTCTGCTGTCTATCTCTTCCTTATTGAAGAGGACTATTTATTGAGGCCTGAGGCCTGTGTTGTTTGCCAACGCAGCATCTTGTTCACTCAAAACAGTCTTTGTTTAAACCGGTTTAATAAAATAGGAAGAAGCTCCTCTGACTGTGTGGAAGTAGATTTATTTAGTTACAGCGACCACAGAGGTCAGGGGTCAACGGAGTGGTAATGTATCTTTTAACCCTCCGCACCCCTGCTCCCTCCTCAGGTTCCAACAGCCCTGAGCCCCCTGCCGCCGCCCCCAACCTTGACCCTAAACCCTGCCTGTCTTCAGCCCTCATCAACCATCCAGACCTGACCCCAGCAGCCCTGCCAACAAGCAAACCCCTGTAGACAGGAATGAAGGATCAGTATAACAGCCCATCCTTCACCACCTCTCCCGCTGACTTCCTCCTGGTGTCACATTGTTTTATGTCCCCACAGGCTCCGCTATTACCTCGTCACACTGACGAAAACAGGGACTAGTGTTTATTTGCTCCCACAAGAGCCTAACACGTGACGTCCCCTCAACATACACACTCAAGCATTTCCTCACACCATACACTTGCTTCTCGGCTATTTCAGACAATGTTAAACTACAAAAAGACTAAAGGGAGAGCTGGTGCCTTCATTCACATATTAAAGTATAATAAATTCAGCCAGCACCGCCAGAAGAAGACAGGCCACCCCTCAGAGCATGGTTCCTCTCTAGGTTTCTTCCTGAATTCGACCAGGGAGTATTTCCTTGCCACTGTGTATCAACTTGTTGGTGCATGCTCTTTTGGGTTTTCAGGCTAGGTGGGCTTTATAAAATACATTTGATTGATTGACATAAAAATGTGTGTGATTCGTCAGTTGACGTCAGATAAGGGGAGACAGAGTTATGGGCTGGAATTGTGGGATATTTGCTTGCAACAACTTGACCATGACTCATTCC